>CM071601.1:200358883-201573883 GCA_036435485.1 Saposhnikovia divaricata | reverse complement strand
TTAGCCCTCTGACAATTGTTGGATAGCAGGTACCAAGGTTTCAGTTAAAAGGTCTTAATGCAGTGGAATTAACTATAGCATGCTCGATATTTTGTAAAATTAGTAATCTTTTTACAAGTCCATGTTCAATTATTTTGCTGGTCCCGGGAATTCTTATTTCTCTAATAGTAAGGCAGCTTGTAATAGTTGTCAATAACATTTCACTACTGGTAAAAGGTGTTAGAGTTTTTGGGTGTTTCAGGATTATCATTTCACTACTGGTTCTGAAACTAATTTTAGTTTTAAATTCTCAAGTAATAATGTATGGATATTTACAATAAAATGGATGGCTATTGGCTATGCAAGTAAATTTGCGAATGTCTGAATGTCCTGTTGGAGGACCTTGCATTTTTTATATCTTAATAATGGATGGCTATTGGCTATATTCGAGTAAAAATGCGAACATCTGAATGTCCTGTTAGGTAGTATACCGTGAACATCTGAATGTCCTGTTAGGTAGTATACCGTGTCAAAACTTCTGAAAACAGAATCCAGAACCGTGGACTTGTTTGTGGAGTCTGATAAGCTTTCTCAAAACTGTTTCATTTTGGCTTGTAATTTCCTTGTGAGTTGTGACCTTGTCCGCTGTGTTATACGTCTGGGTTACTTGTCTGCAGTGCAAGTCCATTAAATAGTATATTTCCAGGTTTATGTTGTATAGGATCTTCAAAAGATCATTTTTTTTGTTGGGGAATTGATATTCTTTAACTGCTATTTTTTTTTTTTGGTTGCAGATTTCAGGCGCAGCAGCAGCAATAGTAGAGGCCAGGACTAATTCAAGGGCTCAAGAGTGAAGGCACAGCAGCCGAAAAATCATAATCATTAAAGTTCAATGCTTGAACAATTTTCATTTTGATTTCAGAACTAAACAACTAGTAGTATTGTACTGAACTACTGGACTGGGTACTACTGATATTTTTAAAATTTGTGAACTTATTAGTTAATGGCCATTGAATTTGGTTTGCAGCTTGATTTTGATTTGGACTTCCAAATTATTTTTGATGTTGCTGTCATGCTGTGGTATGTGGAGTTTGTGGTTCACTGGTTCTCTCCTTTTAATCTTTTATACTACAAAGTACAGACAGAATCATATAAATGGTGATTAGGTATCATACAGGTTTTTTTTAATATTTTGGTTTTTAGTACCCAAACTGAACCGACCGAAATAATTCGGTTCTGTTTTTGTTCGGTCCATATGACAACTTGGATCCGGTTGGGTCCCAAAAAAAGGGTCCATTCGGTTTTCGGTTATTTCGATTAGGCCCTAGACATGGACATTTATATCTTTAGTTTTTTTAATCAAGTATGTCTTTAGTTTTGTTAATGACATACAATTACATCTTTGATATGCAAAAATATATCTTTAGTTTTTTTTTTTAGGCTTGCTAAGTGGAAGTTAACATTTTACGGTGCAAACTTTCTGAAAGTAAATATAAAAAGGTGTAAAAATTTAAATATCTTCGTTCTAGCGATTTTCCCAGGTTTTGCTTATATTGTTCTATGTTGGTTTTGTGCGAATTTTACCATAGCATTCATAAAATATTACTCTTTTTTGCATATTGAATCAAAAAAAAAAAAATTATATGCAAGTAAAGGGTGAAACAAGTCACTCGTGATAAAATCTATGAGAGAAAGGGAGTATAATGCATGTGATTTACAAAAAAACTTGAATTTCCTGCAGCCTGAAGAGAAGATGTGACTTTGTATGCTCTCTGCATTTTCTTTCTAAAATGATGGTAAACTATGGTGCTAAAATCTAAATATCTGACTTACAAAGATATCATGGAAATGATAAAGAGTAAGATCCTATTCAGCCAAAACTCAATGCTACTAGAGCTACATGATTTAGATTTGGCAATGTCCATGAGCTAAGCGAAAAACTTTTTTTTTTTTTTCGGAGGTTATGTTGTAAGTGTAGTAGATTTTTAAAGGCCAAGTAGAAGGAAAAGAGCTTGAATGTTCAGATCTTGCTACCTGCTAGGTACGAGTTTACAAAGAGAAGTCCTACACATTCGATGAAGCAAGTGGAAACAAATTAACAAATCCCTTTCAACATCAAGTACCCTAGTATCGCAGCAGCTACTGACAACAACTAAATAACCTCAAATGTTATTTAGTTGGCACCCCAAAATAGGTATTTGCAAGTAGAGATGCTTACATGCTGATTGAGAATGAATCAACACCACTCCTGGTGCTTTTGAAGTGGTTCTTAACTCGAACTTGGAATAAGGTAAGTGCAAAGCGTCAAGAAGTTGTGGAAGGATCCGAGGAACAAACATGGGTGATCGTTCCGGATTGTGTGAAGGATGAATGGGATGACGTTGTCAAGTCATCCCAGGAGCTGCAAAAAGCAATCGAAGAGGAAACGGTGGAAAATGGCTGGCAGCTTATTACAGAATCAGATCTGTATACAGAATTAACGGACATGGTGAAGTCACTCGGAGAGGAAAGCGGCCCAAGTGGCGCTCTAAACAAGTAAGATATCATGCTTTCTATTTAGCATAAACAACAGAATATATGAAATTTGCAGGAGAAACCCTATCTTCCTGCCCGCTTACTCCTCAGGAATGAAGGATGTCGTGTTGGTTGTGCAAAACCTCAAGGAGGAGGGTCTGGAAGGGGGGACCTCTGAACAGCCTGATAAGTAAGAACTTTGTCATAACAGTTCCCATGGTTCATAACTTTATATGTGTGTCCAATCTTTAAACAAATTCATGGTTTTGAACTTCTAGTTTGCTATTTAACTGGGTTCAATAAAAACTATACTATATTTCTACCACAATCACAATTTGCATTTTAATCAATAACAAATCGTTCGCAATGAGTGTTTTATTCTGTTATAACGGAAGCAAGAAAGATTATATGCAGAAGATAAATAAGTTTATAGATCTGAGAGGATAAACAGATTACAGAGGTTTTTCAGATATTCTACAATATTTACAAGCATCTCTATTTATAGACATAAAGAAAGGGGTAGGTGTGGTAGGTGGGTTAGGTGTGGTCAAATCCGGCGGCTACAGTGACGCCGCCGGCGGCGGCCGCCGCCGCCCACCACCCACATATTCAAGTCAAACTAACAAATCTCCACCTTGACTTGAATCCTCTCACAAAAACAGATAACAGATGTACCAGATGCATCATAATAATGCCAGATGTACCAGATAACAAACTCTACCTTTACTTGAATCCTCTCACAAACAGATAACAGATGTACCCGACGCATCATAATAATGCCAGATGTACCAGATAAAACTCTTCTGCCTCAGATTTTTCCCTCAAAAGGGCAGTCAACAACTCCGAACATTTAGCAAGTTCAAACAATGTTGAAACTTGCTATGTGGAACCGGTTTGGTGAGCATATCAGTTGGGTTATCAGCAGTACCCACTTTTCTCACCTTAATTCTCGTCTCACTTCTTAGAAAATGATATCTCACATCGATGTGCTTAGTCCGCTCATGATGGACTTGATCCTTGGCTAAACAGATTGCACTGAGACTGTCACAAAATACTGTAGCCTGATCATGATGTAGACCTAGATCACTGATCAATCCTTTCAACCAGATTCCTTCTTTTGCGGCTTCTGTCAATGCCATGTACTCTGCTTCTGTAGTAGACAAAGTCACTGTAGGTTGCAGAGTAGCTTTCCAACTGACAATCGAACCACCCAGAGTGAAAGCATAACCAGTCATAGACCTTCTACTGTCAACATCTCCAGCATAATCAGAGTCTGAAAACCCTGTCACCAAACACTCAGTATCACCCCCATAAATGAGACCAACATCAGACGTACCTTTTAAGTACCGAAATACCCTCTTCACAGCTTGCCAGTGCTCCTTGCCTGGATCACCCATGAACCTACTAACAACACTGACAGACTGTGCAAGATCGGGTCTAGTGCAGACCATTGCATACATCAAGCTCCCTACTGCACTAGCATAGGGAACTCGAGACATGTACTCTTTTTCCTCAGCAGACTTAGGTGCAAAAGCAACAGACAGATGTGCATTTGCAGCACTAGGAGTATCTATGGGCTTTGCTGTAGACATGCCAAACCTTGACAAAATCTTCTGAATGTATCCCTTCTGTGACAAGAAGAGCTTTCTCTTGTTTCTATCCCTATAAATCTCCATTCCCAGAATTTTCCGAGCCGCACCCATATCTTTCATTACTCAGCACTGAGGAGACCTTTCAACTTCTGAATATCAGACTTGTTCTCTGCAGCTATCAACATATCATCTACATACAGGACCAGATAAATGAAAGAATCATTTGCTGTCTTACTGTGATAAACACAACAATCATACGGACTCCTGGTGTAGCCAATACCTATCATATAGCTATCAAATTTCTTGTACCATTGCCTCGGAGACTGCTTTAGCCCATACAAGGACTTCAATAACTTGCACACATAGTCTTCTTTGCCAGGAACCTGAAAACCATCTGGCTGAGTCATGTATATCTCCTCCTCCAGCTCTCCATGCAGAAAAGCTGTCTTCACATCGAATTGTTCAAGCTCCAGATTCTGATGTGCAACTATTGCTAGTAGCACCCTGATGGAAGTGTGTCTGACCACTGGTGAAAACATCTCATTGTAATCTACTCCCTCTTTCTGAGTGAACCCTCGAGCTACTAACCGAGCTTTATACTTGATACCCTCAACCGATGTTTCTCCTTCCTTCTTCTTGTAGACCCATTTACAAGTAACAATCTTTCTGTCTCGAGGCTGCTTGACTAATTCCCAAGTCTTATTCTTCTGAAGTGACTCCATTTCATCTCCCATAGCAGCAAACCATTTTGTAGATTCAGTACATGTCACTGCTTCTTTGTAAGTGGATGGCTCTTCAGAGCTAGGGTCCACTTCTCCAGCTACCTGTAGTGCATATGCCACCATATCTTCAAAACCATATTTCTTTGGAGGCACTCCATACTTAGCTCTCCTCGATCGATCAAGAGCTAAATTGTGCTGATTTACTACTGGTACTGATGATTCTGATTCTGACTGTGGTTGTTGAACTTCTTGTTGTGGTTCACTCTCATCTTGAGTGACTTCCAGCTCCACCTGTTTCTCAACACCACCACTTTCTAAACCAATCGTAGACTTCACAGTAGGGTTAAACATAGAATTTTCATCAAAGACTACATTTCTACTCAGTATAACCCTATTTTCAGACGGAGACCAGATTCTATAACCTTTAACCCCATCCCCATAGCCAACAAATACTCCCTTTTTAGCTGGTGGCTCCAATTTACCCTCATTTACATGATAATAAATAGTACAACCAAAAACTCTTAAATTGGAGTAATCAGCAGGCTTACCAGACCATTTCTCAACAGGAGTTTTGAGATGGATACCTGTGTGAGGTCCACGATTAATCAAATAACACGCTGTACTAACCGCCTCTGCCCAGAATCTTCTAGTTAGTCCAGCGTTAGAAAGCATACACCTAGCTCTCTCCAGAAGTGTCTGATTCATACGCTCTGCTACACCATTCTGCTGTGGTGTATCCCTGACTGTATGATGCCTAGCAATCCCTCATTCTTGCAGAAATCTGCAAACTCGGACGAGCAAAATTCCAGGCCATTATCTGTTCGCAGCCTCTTAATCTTCTTCCCTGTTTGATTCTCCACTAGCACCTTCCACTGCTTGAAAACCTTGAAGGCTTCACTTTTGTGCTTTATGATGAACAGCCAAGTCATTCTTGAGAAATCATCGATCATTGACACAAAATATCTGTGACCCCCTAAAGACTCCACCCGGGAAGGTCCCCAACAATCAGAATGGATGTAATCAAGTGTGCCTTTTGTTCTGTGTGTTGCTTTAGGAAACTTGCTACGATGTAACTTTCCAAAAACACAATGTTCACAGAAGTCAAGACCTGTGACCTTATGACCACAAAGAAGATCAGCTTTTGACAGAATTTGCATCCCCCTTTCACTCATATGACCGAGCCTCATGTGCCACAACATGGTCATGTTTTCTTTTTCAAGTTCTGAAGACGCAACAGCAACAGAACCTGTTAACGTAGAACCTTGAAGAAGATACAAGGTACCACGTTTAACACCTTTCAGAATCACATCAGAACCTTTGCAGACATGTAAAACTCCACCTTCACCTTGAAAACTGAAACCCTTGCTGTCTAACATACTCAAAGATATCAGATTCTTTGTCATAAGTGGAACATGCCTAACATCATTCAATGTGCAGAATTTACCATCATGTGTCCGAATTTTAATCGAGCCTATTCCAACCGTCTCACAAGTAAAACTGTTAGCCATAGAAATCTTGCCACCGTCTACTCGCTCGTAGGTTGTAAACCACTCCCTGCGCGGACATATATGATAAGACGCTCCAGAATCAAGAATCCACACATCAGAGTGATGCGTGTCCTTGACAGCAACTAGAGCAATATCTTCTTCAGAAGTAGCATCAGCTACAGCAGCAGTATCTGTAGCAGCATCTCGTTGCTTCTTTTTCTTGGGACAGTCGAATTTCCAGTGTCCCTTCTCTTTACAGTAATTGCAGACATCATTAGCTCTCGAACCCTTAAAAGCTGGTTTCTTGGATTTATACTTCCCCGACTTTCCATGTCCGGTACTCCCGCTAGCTACCAACCCAGCAGCATGATTATCTGCACCTGTACCAGCCGCCTTATGGAGCAGCTCTCTAGAATGAAGAGAAGATCTAACCTCCTCTAGAGAAATAGTATCTTTACCAACAATAAACGATTTCACAAAGTTCTCGTACGATAATGGTAAAGAAACTAACAGAATCAAAGCAGCATCCTCATCTTCAACTTTAACATCAATATTACGCAATTCTAATAAAATTGTGTTTAATTGATCTAAGTGATCTCGAAGAGGCATACCTTCCTGCATTCGCAGACTAAACAGACGTTGCTTCAGCAACAACTTGTTTGTTAAAGACTTCGTCATGTAGAGACTTTCAAGCTTCAACCACAGACCAGACGCGGTATCCTCCTCCGCGATTTCAGTAATAATATCATCTGCAAGGCACAACAAATTTGTTGAGTGTGCCTTTTCTTTTAGACTGGCCATCTCAGCGCTTCCAGAAGCAGCCGTTTTTGTGTTCAACGGCGCCCAGAGCCCCTGTTGCTTTAACAAGGCACGCATCTTGATTTGCCACAGACTAAAACTATTTCTCCCAATAAATTTGTCGACCTTAACGTTAATACCACCAGACATCTTCTCCCAGAACCGTATATGCGAACAGTTCCCGTGAATAGTGCCCGTGAACAGTGCCCGTGAACATTACCCGTGAACAGTACCCGTGAACAGTACCGGTGAATAGTGCCGTATGAACAGTGCCGTATGAAAGTGCCGTATGAACAGTGTCGTCTTCTCCGGCGATGAAAAGTAACTCCGCCTGAACAGTGTCGTCTTCTCCTGCGATGAACAGTAACTCCGGCGAGCTTAAAAAAATCCGGCGAAAAATTTTGCAGCAGTTTCGACCAAAGCTCTGATACCAATTTGTTATAACGGAAGCAAGAAAGATTATATGCAGAAGAGAAATAAGTTTATAGATCTGAGAGGATAAACAGATTACAGAGGTTTTTCAGATGTTCTACAATATTTACAAGCATCTCTATTTATAGACATAAAGAAAGGGGTAGGTGGGTTAGGTGTGGTCAAATCCGGCGGCTACAGTGACGCCGCCGCCGCCGGCCGCCGGCGGCCACCGCCCACCACCCACATATTCAAGTCAAACTAACATATTCTTTTTAAGTAACTGAACTGTGTTCTCTACAATTCATTCAAGCAACATTTTGTCATGTTAACTTTTTAATTGTAAGCAGCCATACTGCCTTGAATTAAAAAAGAAAAAATGAAAGTTAAGGCCTTTGTTGCATCAAACAGGTTTCAAGGTATAAATAGAAAAGATAAATAATAATTACACAGAAATTTGGTTAGTTTTTCGTCAATCTTGTTGAAATTGATCTTCGTTTGTTCTGAATCTTCGTTGTTTGTCTGAGATTTGATTCAGCTTGTTGATTGTTGAAAATATACGGTTGATTTCTATTAATTGTTAAGTTTCTGGTGATCAATATAGATATAAACATTTGTTTTGTTGCTTGAACACCAACTGTTTGTTTGTTTGTGCACCCCACATTTGAATACTCCAATTGTCATAATTTGTCTTTGTGTGACGTGATAGCGGAATTTGTCCCAACATATTGCTTCATCGCAAACATGCACCCCCGAACTTGCATTTTAAAGATATCTATAAACATACGTAAGGGGAAATTATGTGATAGTTTTAATTTTCTTCCTGAATTTTGTTATTTTTAAATTTATCCTTCTAAAAAATTAAGGTACATTAAACTATCTTCTTGCCGGTAAAACTAACAATGTGAATGCAAAAAGTGAAAACAAGAAAAAGAGATTCAGAAAATGGTATATAATTATAAAACAAAGCCAACATAATGTGAAGCCAAAGTCGATATACCTAGAATTATCATAATAAAATAGTGAGCACTATCACAAAATCAGGTAAATAGAATATTATAAAGTAAAGCCATTTCAGATGACCATGCTCCATTTGAACTCTTAAGAATATAACAATCTGCTAATATTTCTGAAGTTCTCATGCATGGAAAAACAACAATAGGGAAGAAAAGAATTCACAATAGGATATTAGCTAAGAACAAACTAAAAAATACCATATTCTTCTAAGAAAACACAATAAGGACTTTCATAAAGAGCAATAAGGATCTTAGTATTTCAGACAAAAGAGCCTAGTTCTTTTCAAAACACTTAAATTGTCTCAACTGACAAGTTGAGTCAATTTAGTGAAGTGATCATTCGTAGAGGGGGACTAAGTGGACGAGTTTGGTTGTCTGAATATATGGACTTCATTCCTTTAAGGGAAACCATACTTGGCATATATGTAAAACAGTTTAACAAGGTATTAGCCTCTGTACTGGGAAGCCAATCGAACGTATCTCTATTGTGATCATAGTAGCAGATCTTACCAAATTCAAAGAATACAATCTCATCACCGTTTTTGAAACCCTGTTGCAGGTTCTGAAATCGTCTAAATTGTTCGAATGGGCCAAAGTGATGCATCTTAATCCAAGAACCACATCCCTTTTCCTCGTCCAAGGAATATACATCCAGCTTACCAGTTGGAGATGGTTCATATGCCAACAAAGTAAGAAGGTCCCTCATATTCACGAATTTAAATATCTCCCCACGTTCACCACTTTGTGCATCAGGGAAAAACTCAGTTAACAACTTAAACTTGTTACTTGTAGCATCAAACATGAGTGCAGCCAGAGATGTATTCTCATGGGCTGAATATGTTCAATAAGGACAATCCTTTACGTAAGTAGTTGGAATGAATGATGATTTCTTAAATTTATTCATTAGATACTCGTGATCAGGAACGGACAGCTGAATCCACGTATTGACATTAGAAGAGTAGACAGCACATGAGTCTGACAACTGACAACACACTACCACCTTGCAATCATTTCTTACATGATCAAAAACTACTCCAATTAGAGTTGGACAACTATAACCGCCTTGTTTTCCTACTGGAAGATTAAATTCAATAGATTGATGAATTGCAGGGTTCCGTAATGACTCTTTCGAAACCACAAAGGATACAAACTAAGCCATTAACGGAACCAATCAAAGAGTAAAAATACGTAGTGAGTACAAAAGTCTCTTCATGTCGGGAAATAATGGTGATATGGTTGTTTGTATGGGTTACAAAACAGTTTAAAACGCACAACCGATTTGATCGGGAGTCGTTGAGTATGTCGTCAGTGATTACTTCTTCCAGCAGCTCCCTACTCAATATATGATAAAATAGAAAAAATTAAAGTTGAGAAAAGTATTGTTAACTAAAATTAAAACAAAAATATTTTAGACTAAAATTAAAAATATAATTTAAAAAAAATCTTACCACATAAAAGAGTTCTAAGACACCTAATTTTATTAAAAAAAACATAAAAAAAATTTACTTTTAGATTTTACAACAAACATGTTTTTCAAATTTATACTAAGAAAAGTGGTACTAAAGTTGTAAATAAATTAAAAAACAATCCGAAAATTCAAAAAAAAAAATTTATAGAGAATCTAATATAATAACCACAAAAAATCCTATAATAATTTAATAATTTAATAATAAAAAATCCTATAATAATTTAATAATTTAAAAGTTACAAAAATATCAAATTTCATATTATTAATTTATTATCATTAAAAATAAAAAACAATTAAAAATGTTATAAATACTACTTTTGACAAAAATATATTATATAATGTTAATAAAGCAACGGGTATAAAGCTAGTATAATTAAAATGTGTTATATAGATAAGGTTAGTTAGATCACCCACCAAATATATATGTTACGTAGCTACAATGAAGACAATTATGTCTTCATCATCACTCAATGTAACAAAGGTCGTTTTAGCCTTGGTATCATATATCACAAATCAAGAACTCCTATCAACATCCTTAATCCAGAATGTTAAATATAGATAGATGTGAATATAGTTTGTTACTATAATTAGTCATAGATATAGTTGGCATCCTTAATTATAACCATGATATATGTCTGTAGTTATAGCTTCCTAAATGATAGCCTGAAAGCAGGCATTGTACTCTGTATATATTGCAGTAAGTTTAATGAGAATATTGAGGAATTATTTCTTTCATGGTATCAGATTAGATCTCGATCCTGATTCTTCTTCTCTTCCCACGAATTTAAATATCTCCCCACGTTCACCACTTTGTGCATCAGGGAAAAACTCAGTTAACAACTTAAACTTGTTACTTGTAGCATCAAACATGAGTGCAGCCAGAGATGTATTCTCATGGGCTGAATATGTTCAATAAGGACAATCCTTTACGTAAGTAGTTGGAATGAATGATGATTTCTTAAATTTATTCATTAGATACTCGTGATCAGGAACGGACAGCTGAATCCACGTATCGACATTAGAAGAGTAGACAGCACATGAGTCTGACAACTGACAACACACTACCACCTTGCAATCATTTCTTACATGATCAAAAACTACTCCAATTAGAGTTGGACAACTATAACCGCCTTGTTTTCCTACTGGAAGATTAAATTCAATAGATTGATGAATTGCAGGGTTCCGTAATGACTCTTTCGAAACCACAAAGGATACAAACTAAGCCATTAACGGAACCAATCAAAGAGTAAAAATACGTAGTGAGTACAAAAGTCTCTTCATGTCGGGAAATAATGGTGATATGGTTGTTTGTATGGGTTACAAAACAGTTTAAAACGCACAACCGATTTGATGGGGAGTCGTTGAGTATGTCGTCAGTGATTACTTCTTCCAGCAGCTCCCTACTCAATATATGATAAAATAGAAAAAATTAAAGTTGAGAAAAGTATTGTTAACTAAAATTAAAACAAAAATATTTTAGACTAAAATTAAAAATATAATTTAAAAAAAACCTTACCACATAAAAGAGTTCTAAGACACCTAATTTTATTAAAAAAAACATAAAAAAAATTTACTTTTAGATTTTACAACAAACATGTTTTTCAAATTTATACTAAGAAAAGTGGTACTAAAGTTGTAAATAAATTAAAAAACAATCCGAAAATTCAAAAAAAAAAAATTTATAGAGAATCTAATATAATAACCACAAAAAATCCTATAATAATTTAATAATTTAATAATAAAAAATCATATAATAATTTAATAATTTAAAAGTTACAAAAATATTAAATTTCATATTATTAATTTATTATCATTAAAAATAAAAAACAATTAAAAATGTTATAAATACTACTTTTGACAAAAATATATTATATAATGTTAATAAAGCAACGGGTATAAAGCTAGTATAATTAAAATGTGTTATATAGATAAGGTTAGTTAGATCACCCACCAAATATATATGTTACGTAGCTACAATGAAGACAATTATGTCTTCATCATCACTCAATGTAACAAAGGTCGTTTTAGCCTTGGTATCATATATCACAAATCAAGAACTCCTATCAACATCCTTAATCCAGAATGTTAAATATAGATAGATGTGAATATAGTTTGTTACTATAATTAGTCATAGATATAGTTGGCATCCTTAATTATAGCCATGATATATGTCTGTAGTTATAGCTTCCTAAATGATAGCCTGAAAGCAGGCATTGTACTCTGTATATATTGCAGTAAGTTTAATGAGAATATTGAGGAATTATTTCTTTCATGGTATCAGATTAGATCTCGATCCTGATTCTTCTTCTCTTCCCACGAATTTAAATATCTCCCCACGTTCACCACTTTGTGCATCAGGGAAAAACTCAGTTAACAACTTAAACTTGTTACTTGTAGCATCAAACATGAGTGCAGCCAGAGATGTATTCTCATGGGCTGAATATGTTCAATAAGGACAATCCTTTACGTAAGTAGTTGGAATGAATGATGATTTCTTAAATTTATTCATTAGATACTCGTGATCAGGAACGGACAGCTGAATCCACGTATCGACATTAGAAGAGTAGACAGCACATGAGTCTGACAACTGACAACACACTACCACCTTGCAATCATTTCTTACATGATCAAAAACTACTCCAATTAGAGTTGGACAACTATAACCGCCTTGTTTTCCTACTGGAAGATTAAATTCAATAGATTGATGAATTGCAGGGTTCCGTAATGACTCTTTCGAAACCACAAAGGATACAAACTAAGCCATTAACGGAACCAATCAAAGAGTAAAAATACGTAGTGAGTACAAAAGTCTCTTCATGTCGGGAAATAATGGTGATATGGTTGCTTGTATGGGTTACAAAACAGTTTAAAACGCACAACCGATTTGATGGGGAGTCGTTGAGTATGTCGTCAGTGATTACTTCTTCCAGCAGCTCCCTACTCAATATATGATAAAATAGAAAAAATTAAAGTTGAGAAAAGTATTGTTAACTAAAATTAAAACAAAAATATTTTAGACTAAAATTAAAAATATAATTTAAAAAAAAACCTTACCACATAAAAGAGTTCTAAGACACCTAATTTTATTAAAAAAAACATAAAAAAATTTACTTTTAGATTTTACAACAAACATGTTTTTCAAATTTATACTAAGAAAAGTGGTACTAAAGTTGTAAATAAATTAAAAAACAATCCGAAAATTCAAAAAAAAAAAATTTATAGAGAATCTAATATAATAACCACAAAAAATCCTATAATAATTTAATAATTTAATAATAAAAAATCCTATAATAATTTAATAATTTTAAAGTTACAAAAATATTAAATTTCATATTATTAATTTATTATCATTAAAAATAAAAAACAATTAAAAATGTTATAAATACTACTTTTGACAAAAATATATTATATAATGTTAATAAAGCAACGGGTATAAAGCTAGTATAATTAAAATGTGTTATATAGATAAGGTTAGTTAGATCACCCACCAAATATATATGTTACGTAGCTACAATGAAGACAATTATGTCTTCATCATCACTCAATGTAACAAAGGTCGTTTTAGCCTTGGTATCATATATCACAAATCAAGAACTCCTATCAACATCCTTAATCCAGAATGTTAAATATAGATAGATGTGAATATAGTTTGTTACTATAATTAGTCATAGATATAGTTGGCATCCTTAATTATAGCCATGATATATGTCTGTAGTTATAGATTCCTAAATGATAGCCTGAAAGCAGGCATTGTACTCTGTATATATTGCAGTAAGTTTAATGAGAATATTGAGGAATTATTTCTTTCATGGTATCAGATTAGATCTCGATCCTGATTCTTCTTCTCTTCCCACGAATTTAAATATCTCCCCACGTTCACCACTTTGTGCATCAGGGAAAAACTCAGTTAACAACTTAAACTTGTTACTTGTAGCATCAAACATGAGTGCAGCCAGAGATGTATTCTCATGGGCTGAATATGTTCAATAAGGACAATCCTTTACGTAAGTAGTTGGAATGAATGATGATTTCTTAAATTTATTCATTAGATACTCGTGATCAGGAACGACAGCTGAATCCACGTATCGACATTAGAAGAGTAGACAGCACATGAGTCTGACAACTGACAACACACTACCACCTTGCAATCATTTCTTACATGATCAAAAACTACTCCAATTAGAGTTGGACAACTATAACCGCCTTGTTTTCCTACTGGAAGATTAAATTCAATAGATTGATGAATTGCAGGGTTCCGTAATGACTCTTTCGAAACCACAAAGGATACAAACTAAGCCATTAACGGAACCAATCAAAGAGTAAAAATACGTAGTGAGTACAAAAGTCTCTTCATGTCGGGAAATAATGGTGATATGGTTGTTTGTATGGGTTACAAAACAGTTTAAAACGCACAACCAATTTGATGGGGAGTCGTTGAGTATGTCGTCAGTGATTACTTCTTCCAGCAGCTCCCTACTCAATATATGATAAAATAGAAAAAATTAAAGTTGAGAAAAGTATTGTTAACTAAAATTAAAACAAAAATATTTTAGACTAAAATTAAAAATATAATTTAAAAAAAACCTTACCACATAAAAGAGTTCTAAGACACCTAATTTTATTAAAAAAAACATAAAAAAATTTACTTTTAGATTTTACAACAAACATGTTTTTCAAATTTATACTAAGAAAAGTGGTACTAAAGTTGTAAATAAATTAAAAAACAATCAGAAAATTCAAAAAAAAAAAATTTATAGAGGATCTAATATAATAACCACAAAAAATCCTATAATAATTTAATAATTTAATAATAAAAAATCCTATAATAATTTAATAATTTAAAAGTTACAAAAATATTAAATTTCATATTATTAATTTATTATCATTAAAAATAAAAAACAATTAAAAATGTTATAAATACTACTTTTGACAAAAATATATTATATAATGTTAATAAAGCAACGGGTATAAAGCTAGTATAATTAAAATGTGTTATATAGATAAGGTTAGTTAGATCACCCACCAAATATATATGTTACGTAGCTACAATGAAGACAATTATGTCTTCATCATCACTCAATGTAACAAAGGTCGTTTTAGCCTTGGTATCATATATCACAAATCAAGAACTCCTATCAACATCCTTAATCCAAATGTTAAATATAGATAGATGTGAATATAGTTTGTTACTATAATTAGTCATAGATATAGTTGGCATCCTTAATTATAGCCATGATATATGTCTGTAGTTATAGCTTCCTAAATGATAGCCTGAAAGCAGGCATTGTACTCTGTATATATTGCAGTAAGTTTAATGAGAATATTGAGGAATTATTTCTTTCATGGTATCAGATTAGATCTCGATCCTGATTCTTCTTCTCTTCCCACGAATTTAAATATCTCCCCACGTTCACCACTTTGTGCATCAGGGAAAAACTCAGTTAACAACTTAAACTTGTTACTTGTAGCATCAAACATGAGTGCAGCCAGAGATGTATTCTCATGGGCTGAATATGTTCAATAAGGACAATCCTTTACGTAAGTAGTTGGAATGAATGATGATTTCTTAAATTTATTCATTAGATACTCGTGATCAGGAACGGACAGCTGAATCCACGTATCGACATTAGAAGAGTAGACAGCACATGAGTCTGACAACTGACAACACACTACCACCTTGCAATCATTTCTTACATGATCAAAAACTACTCCAATTAGAGTTGGACAACTATAACCGCCTTGTTTTCCTACTGGAAGATTAAATTCAATAGATTGATGAATTGCAGGGTTCCGTAATGACTCTTTCGAAACCACAAAGGATACAAACTAAGCCATTAACGGAACCAATCAAAGAGTAAAAATACGTAGTGAGTACAAAAGTCTCTTCATGTCGGGAAATAATGGTGATATGGTTGTTTGTATGGGTTACAAAACAGTTTAAAACGCACAACCGATTTGATGGGGAGTCGTTGAGTATGTCGTCAGTGATTACTTCTTCCAGCAGCTCCCTACTCAATATATGATAAAATAGAAAAAATTAAAGTTGAGAAAAGTATTGTTAACTAAAATTAAAACAAAAATATTTTAGACTAAAATTAAAAATATAATTTAAAAAAAACCTTACCACATAAAAGAGTTCTAAGACACCTAATTTTATTAAAAAAAACATAAAAAAATTTACTTTTAGATTTTACAACAAACATGTTTTTCAAATTTATACTAAGAAAAGTGGTACTAAAGTTGTAAATAAATTAAAAAACAATCCGAAAATTCAAAAAAAAAAAAAATTATAGGGAATCTAATATAATAACCACAAAAAATCCTATAATAATTTAATAATTTAATAATAAAAAATCCTATAATAATTTAATAATTTAAAAGTTACAAAAATATTAAATTTCATATTATTAATTTATTATCATTAAAAATAAAAAACAATTAAAAATGTTATAAATACTACTTTTGACAAAAATATATTATATAATGTTAATAAAGCAACGGGTATAAAGCTAGTATAATTAAAATGTGTTATATAGATAAGGTTAGTTAGATCACCCACCAAATATATATGTTACGTAGCTACAATGAAGACAATTATGTCTTCATCATCACTCAATGTAACAAAGGTCGTTTTAGCCTTGGTATCATATATCACAAATCAAGAACTCCTATCAACATCCTTAATCCAGAATGTTAAATATAGATAGATGTGAATATAGTTTGTTACTATAATTAGTCATAGATATAGTTGGCATCCTTAATTATAGCCATGATATATGTCTGTAGTTATAGCTTCCTAAATGATAGCCTGAAAGCAGGCATTGTACTCTGTATATATTGCAGTAAGTTTAATGAGAATATTGAGGAATTATTTCTTTCATGGTATCAGATTAGATCTCGATCCTGATTCTTCTTCTCTTCCCACGAATTTAAATATCTCCCCACGTTCACCACTTTGTGCATCAGGGAAAAACTCAGTTAACAACTTAAACTTGTTACTTGTAGCATCAAACATGAGTGCAGCCAGAGATGTATTCTCATGGGCTGAATATGTTCAATAAGGACAATCCTTTACGTAAGTAGTTGGAATGAATGATGATTTCTTAAATTTATTCATTAGATACTCGTGATCAGGAACGACAGCTGAATCCACGTATCGACATTAGAAGAGTAGACAGCACATGAGTCTGACAACTGACAACACACTACCACCTTGCAATCATTTCTTACATGATCAAAAACTACTCCAATTAGAGTTGGACAACTATAACCGCCTTGTTTTCCTACTGGAAGATTAAATTCAATAGATTGATGAATTGCAGGGTTCCGTAATGACTCTTTCGAAACCACAAAGGATACAAACTAAGCCATTAACGGAACCAATCAAAGAGTAAAAATACGTAGTGAGTACAAAAGTCTCTTCATGTCGGGAAATAATGGTGATATGGTTGTTTGTATGGGTTACAAAACAGTTTAAAACGCACAACCGATTTGATGGGGAGTCGTTGAGTATGTCGTCAGTGATTACTTCTTCCAGCAGCTCCCTACTCAATATATGATAAAATAGAAAAAATTAAAGTTGAGAAAAGTATTGTTAACTAAAATTAAAACAAAAATATTTTAGACTAAAATTAAAAATATAATTTAAAAAAAACCTTACCACATAAAAGAGTTCTAAGACACCTAATTTTATTAAAAAAAACATAAAAAAAATTTACTTTTAGATTTTACAACAAACATGTTTTTCAAATTTATACTAAGAAAAGTGGTACTGAAGTTGTAAATAAATTAAAAAACAATCCGAAAATTCAAAAAAAAAAAATTTATAGAGAATCTAATATAATAACCACAAAAAATCCTATAATAATTTAATAATAAAAAATCCTATAATAATTTAATAATTTAAAAGTTACAAAAATATTAAATTTCATATTATTAATTTATTATCATTAAAAATAAAAAACAATTAAAAATGTTATAAATACTACTTTTGACAAAAATATATTATATAATGTTAATAAAGCAACGGGTATAAAGCTAGTATAATTAAAATGTGTTATATAGATAAGGTTAGTTAGATCACCCACCAAATATATATGTTACGTAGCTACAATGAAGACAATTATGTCTTCATCATCACTCAATGTAACAAAGGTCGTTTTAGCCTTGGTATCATATATCACAAATCAAGAACTCCTATCAACATCCTTAATCCAGAATGTTAAATATAGATAGATGTGAATATAGTTTGTTACTATAATTAGTCATAGATATAGTTGGCATCCTTAATTATAGCCATGATATATGTCTGTAGTTATAGCTTCCTAAATGATAGCCTGAAAGCAGGCATTGTACTCTGTATATATTGCAGTAAGTTTAATGAGAATATTGAGGAATTATTTCTTTCATGGTATCAGATTAGATCTCGATCCTGATTCTTCTTCTCTTCCGCAAACACAATAGCAGTTACCTCTTCTTCTTTATCTCTTATTCTTCTCCTTCTATTCTTCTCCTTAGTCTCTTTTCTCACCGTCATGTCTAATAACAAGAGCTCGTTTCATCCGGCTCTCGCGGTGTCTAATATCAAAAATCATATCTCCATTATCCTTGAAATGGAGAATGTTCAATATTCAACCTAGGCAGAGCTTTTCAAAATTACTGCACGTTCTCACAAGGTCCTTCATCATATCATTCCTCCTGCCAACGGCAAAGAGAAGGCCCTTTCGACTGAGGATGAAAAAGAATTGTGGTCGACGCTGGATGCTACTGTTCTCTCTTGGATTTATGCCACCATCTCCAATGATCTCTTGCACACAATCATTGAACCTGATGCAACAGCAATGGAAGCCTGGAACCGGTTACGTGATATATTCCAAGACAACAAGAATTCCCGTGTGGTCACATTAGAGGCAGAATTCTCCAATACTAACATGGAGAATTTTTCAACTGCTTCGGCGTATTGTTAGCGTCTCAAGTCTCTTGCTGATCAACTTAAAAATGTTGGGTCACCTGTGTCAGATAGTAGGCTGGTTATCCAATTGGTGTCGGGTCTCACAAGGGCATACCGTGGTGTTGGGACTTTGATCCGCCAAAGTGATCCTCTCCCATCCTTCTATCAAGCCAGGTCTATGTTAACGTTGGAAGAAGCTGGTTTGGCGAAGGAAGCTGCCACTGGGCACGAGTCTGCTATGTCGGTTGCTTCACAGTCGGAGTATGTGGCCACGGTTTCAAATCAGGAATCTGCACCTAGCCGTGGGAATAAGCAGAATGGGAACCGGCGAAACAACAGGCGCTCAAGTCACAGTGGAGGTCGTGGTTTCAGTGGGGGGCGTATGAGCCAAGGACGTGGCAGTGGTGGCGGTGGCCATAATGGACAGCAGCAGCAACAGACCCGGATGCAGTGGGGTTCACAACAGTGGGCACCCAATTATTTCCCACCGTGGCCGTGGATGCAAGGGTGGGCAACTCCTCCATGCCCATATCCAACTCAAGGCTGGAACCAGCAGCATTCTATGGGGTTAAAGGGACAGCAGCCTGGTGTTCTGGGTTCTCGTCCACAACAAGCTTTCACAGGTTCAACAGTTGGACAGTCAGCTTCTTATATTCCAACGGATATTGAGTCTGCAATGCATACGATGTCTCTTAATCAACCGGATCCGTCTTGGTACATGGACACCGGCGCTACGTCTCATATGACATCCTCAAATGGTAATTTCTCGTCTTATTCTAATTTGAGCAATCATCATAATGGCATTGTTGTTGGTAATGGTCAAATTATTCCAATTCAGGGTTGTGGTCACACTTCATTATCCCCCCTAACCCATCTTTGTCTCTTAACAATGTCCTACATGCTCCCAAAATTGTTAAAAATCTTATTTCTGTTCGTAAATTTACCACTGATAATTCAGTAACTGTGGAATTTGATCCTTTTGGGTTTTCTGTGAAGGATTTTCAGACGGGGGTGCCAATAATGAGATGTGAGAGCCAGGGCGACCTTTATCCTCTTACCAACTCTATCAACAATCAAGCTTTTCCTTCTACCTTTGCAGCCATATCTTCATCACTGTGGCATGACCGTTTAGGCCATCCAGGTGTCCAAGCCTTGGATGCTCTTAGACTCAATAACCGTATTGATTGTTATAAACTATCTAGTTCTCGTATTTGTCGTTCTTGTGTTTTTGGGAAACATATCAAGTTGCCATTTGTGTCTTCTAGTTCGCGTACTTTCCTGCCTTTTGATATTATTCATAGTGATCTTTGGACATCTCCTGTGTTAAGTACTATGGGTCATAAATATTATCTGGTGTTGTTGGATAATTTTTCCAATTTCCTTTGGACTTTCCCAATTGCTAAAAAATCGGAAGTATTTGATAAATTCTTGATTTTTAAAGCTCATATTCTCACCCAATTCGAGCGTAACATTAAAAATGTGCAATGTGATAATGGGCGGGAATTTGATAATAGTCGTTTCTGGGAGTTTTGTAAGAAATATGGCATGTCTTTTCGGATGTCATGTCCTCATACGTCGTCTCAAAATGGGAAAGCAGAAAGAAAAATCCGAACCATTAATAATGTCATGAGAACTCTCTTAGCTCATGCATCTCTCCCTCCGTCTTTTTGGCATCATGCATTACAAATGGCTACATATCTTCTAAATGTTCTTCCAAGCAAGATTTTAGGACAGCTATCTCCTCTGGAGATTCTATATCAACAGGTTCCATCATATTCTCACCTTCGGGTATTTGGTTGTTTGTGTTATCCCCTCATTCCCTCTACCGCAATTCACAAATTGCAACCTCGTTCCACACCATGTGTATTTTTAGGATATCCTCCTAATCACAGGGGCTACAAATGTTATGATTTATCCTCAAATAAAATTATAATTTGTCGCCATGTGATATTTGATGAGCATGTGTTTCCATTTTCTAAGTTACAGGCCCCGTCTCCATCTACATATGATTTTGTATTTGATGGATTGTCACCATATTCAATGTATCATCTGAAAAATCACAGTGCCCCTGTGTGTGATCAGCCGCAACCTACCCAAACACAAACCTCATCTCAAGCCTATGATACACCAGGTCCAGAATATGGCAGCCCGCATATGTCCCCTCCTGCGAGCCAAATTCTCTTAAACCAGTCCTCCCCTACTGATCTGTCACCTACTCCTACCCCGTCTCCACCCTCAAGTCCACCTCCTACCGTCCCACCATCTACTTCTGCTCCCTCCCTCATCCAACAGCCCACCATGGTCACCCGGAGTCAAATGGGTATTTTCAAACCAAATAAAAAATATTTTGATCATGCCTATTCAACGAAGGTTACTCGGTCACCTTTACCTCGTAACCCGGTTGACGCTCTTCGTGACCTGAATTGGAAAATGGCCATGGATGATGAGTATAATGCTCTTATTAAAAATAATACGTGGGAGTTGGTGCCCCGTCCACCTGATGTTAATGTTATTCGATCTATGTGGATTTTTGCTCATAAAGAAAATTCTAATGGTGTATTTGAGAGGCATAAAGCCCGGCTTGTAGGTGATGGAAAAACTCAGCGACTTGGCATTGATTGTGGTGAAACATTTAGCTCGGTAGTGAAACCAGCTACAATTCGAACAGTTCTTTCAATAGCTCTTTCAAAGGCATGGCCAATTCATCAGTTAGATGTTAAAAATGCCTTTCTGCATGGTGAGCTCCAAGAAAAAGTGTACATGCATCAACCTTTGGGGTATCGTGATCGTACTCATCCCGATTTTGTATGTCTGTTACGTAAATCAATATATGGTCTGAGGCAGTCCCCCAGGACTTGGTCTAAGCGGTTTGCTGATTATGTCATTTCTATTGGTTTCACTAATAGCATATGTGACAATTCTTTGTTCATTTACCGAAAAGGCTCAGACATGGCTTATCTTTTGATTTATGTCGATGACATCATACTAACTGCTTCATCGCATGCTCTCCGGATATCA
Organism: Saposhnikovia divaricata; assembly: GCA_036435485.1. Taxonomy (NCBI): domain Eukaryota; kingdom Viridiplantae; phylum Streptophyta; class Magnoliopsida; order Apiales; family Apiaceae; genus Saposhnikovia; species Saposhnikovia divaricata. Next base: position 201,551,928 of record CM071601.1, on the reverse strand, counting down.
ATTATGAACCTTCTTAGCTCAGAGTTTGCTATGAAGGACCTTGGTCCCTTGAATTATTTTCTTGGCATTGCAGTGACCCGACATAAGGATGGTATGTTTCTTTCACAGCGGAAATATGCACAAGAAATAATTGAAAGGGCCGGCATGTCATCTTGTAAGTCATCTCCTACTCCTGTTGATACAAAGGTAAAGCTTAGTGCTTCTACTGGTGCTACTTTTGAGGATCCTACTCTATATAGGAGTTTGGCTGGGGCACTCCAATATCTTACTTTCATGAGACCGGATATTTCTTATGCTGTTCAACAAGTGTGCTTACATATGCATGATCCCAGGGTTGACCATATGCAAGCTCTTAAACGCATAATCCGGTACATTCAAGGTTCGTTGGACTATGGTTTACATCTCTATTCATCTTCAATGTCCTCTCTTGTTTCTTATACTGATGCTGATTGGGGTGGGTGCCCTGACACGAGAAGATCTACATCTGGTTATTGTGTGTTTTTGGGTGATAACTTGATCTCGTGGTCTGCCAAGAGACAGCCCACGCTCTCTAAATCTAGTGCCGAGGCCGAATATAGGGGTGTGGCTAATGTGGTATCTGAATCATGCTGGCTTCGCAACTTGTTATTGGAATTACATTGTCCAGTGAAGAAGGCTACTATTGTATATTGTGACAATGTTAGTGCGATCTATTTATCGGGTAATCCGGTGCAACATCAGCGCACCAAACATATTGAAATGGATATTCATTTTGTACGGGAAAAGGTTGCACGAGGTGAGATTCGGGTTCTTCATGTGCCATCACGTTATCAAATCGCGGATATTTTTACGAAGGGTCTTCCGCGTATTCTTTTTGAAGATTTCAGGGACAGTCTCAGTGTCCGTAGCCCTCCCGCTTCGACTGCGGGGGTGTGTTAAATATAGATAGATGTGAATATAGTTTGTTACTATAATTAGTCATAGATATAGTTGGCATCCTTAATTATAGCCATGATATATGTCTGTAGTTATAGCTTCCTAAATGATAGCCTGAAAGCAGGCATTGTACTCTGTATATATTGCAGTAAATTTAATGAGAATATTGAGGAATTATTTCTTTCACAAAACTCCCATCAAGATCCTTATGGACCTTTTGGGCTGGATATGTGACCCACCTGCCACGAAGGGTATATATACTGGCTTGTGTTATTAGTTTCACATTGCATATTCCAAACACATTATTAATCATTCATGATTATAAATTAAAAGGAATGAGTTTAGGATTGAAATATATAATCTTATAATTAATATAAAATCAAAAAATTGAATGAACAATATAGTACCCTTCATCAAGCACTTGAAACTTGATGAATCACCATGGACTGCTAAGAGGCTGATTGAACACTTTTATAACATAAATAAGCATGAATAAATTTTGTGCTAAAAGAGCAGACCAAGAACTTTTATTATCTGGATAATGATGACTACAAAAATCTTAAATAATAAAATGCAAGTACAAAGAGTCCCTACAATGATGTAAATGACCACACTATCCTTTGTTGATCTTCTGGAGCTAAGGTGGGCAGGAGAGAATGTTGAGATGGCAGGGTCCCAATATAACATGCTTATTATACAAATAAGTTAAAACTTAAAACACTAAATGATTGGATAGGCTAGATGGCTGGCTGCTCTTCATCAAAAACAGGGAGATGCCTTTCATTAGAGGCTCGTATATAATATCATTCATTAATAGACTTCATGCCACGAAGCAAACGCAAAGTAGGTTTAAATGAATAGCAACTGCATGAGACATCCAATGTTACCGGAGGAAATGTTTTGTCCCATAAATTTTTGATTCTTTTCGATTTTTGGTTATAGCAATAATAAAGGCCAAGTTCATCATGTACTACTAGCTCATCCCGGTAGTGATGAAAGCCCTGTGACGGACACCACGATCTGAATAAGTTGAAATCAGGAAGTCTGATTGTGTTGATCTTTGTCCAAACACTAAACGCGTCCTTGTTTTCTAGACAGTATACGTCAACCTTTGGAAAATCTAACTCCAAACAATCATGAGCAAACAAAGTCAAAGAATCTTGCATGTTCACGAGTTGATAATGAAGTGGATTAGGATTAGTTGTTGGATCAGGATGAAAAATAGGCAATGACATGAACTCACTTTCATCTGGCTGAAACTTCATGACACCAATATCAAGGTTATCATTGTTTAAGGAGGATTTTGTTTTCCAATATGGACAGTACATTACAATAGCAGATGGACATGTTTCAGGATAGTTCATGTCGTCGCGAAATATATGATGAGGAACATGGATTTCTTCCCAATCACCAGAAGCACAAGAATAAACAGTACCGTAAGCAGTTTTAGACTGATCCCGAACAAAACAAACCACGACCTTATAATCAGATTCCTTATCAAGACCGATGGCACTAAAACTGAGATCATCAAGATTTAGTCCAACTTTAGAAAGACGATCAGAGATATCCGATGGAAGAGAGAAGTCTATAGACTTATGAAGAGCAGGGTTCCACAAAGAAAAGTTTTCCCGACAACGGATACCAACCAAGCCTTCAATGGAACCAATCAATTCACTGCATGGATAAAAGTTCTTGGGATGGGATATGCTTTTTTCTGAAAAGTGCTGCAAAACAACAATTTTTTCAAATTGGTCGACAATATATTTGCGGACTATGAGACGGTCATTGTCAGACCGAGGTTGAGCGTGTGATTTCACAAAAGCAGGTGTAGAGATTACAGCATCCCAAGATTTTGAAACAGTTTTAAGTCGAATCACTAATTTAATTGGAAGTCGCGTGAGTATCTCAAAGTGGATTATATGATCCGGCAGCAACGTCGTCGTCTTCTTAATCTCACACGCCATTATTTTCTTTTTACTTCTTGAATAATTTAAGTCTAGCTATCTGCCTATCTCCTTGGAACAATTCTGGAAAATTAAGGATACGCCATGCTATTTATATTAAAATAAATAAAATAAAACCTTTTTATTCACATGTTTTTTTTTTGAAATAATTTTTATTCACATGTTAAATTACATATGTACCCTTGATCATATATAGATAGCAATATCAGTTGTCATGGGCTGTCTAAAGTATATACAGGGGTCAAGATCCTCTGTCCCCTTTGTGTCCTGCCCCTGGTGGGCCCATTGTAAGGAAAATGAAAATAAAAATATTTTATTTTATTTTTATTTTCATTTTCATTACAATGAATCCCGTCAGGGGCACCCATTTTGTATAGGGGACATGGATAAGGGGTCAGAAGATGTCGTTCAACAATATGTTTAATCTCTGGCCATACTGTCTCGATATTTTTGTGAATATATTGTGAATATTTTTGTGAATGTATTCCACGTCATTGAGAGTTTTATTGTGACATGAATCCCGCTACTTGAAAATACTCGAAAAAAGTCCTGATCCAAACTACCCCGTAACTGAAGATGTTATAAAACAAACAAAGCTGTCAAATCATAAGCATTATGCTCGTCGTAGTGGTTTGCCAGGTATTTTTCCATGTATTTGTGATGTGATATTTTGGTCAATCACTTCTCATATCACCGGGCTTTTGTATGTGCATTGAATGTGAACTTGTGCTTTTATACCCTACGTACCTAGCTTTATAACGGCAGTACAAGCCGGGCTTGCGATTGTTAATTTGTTAGTAAGAATACACACATATATTTGGTGATTTGTGGTGCATTGTTATGTACACATATATGTTCACTAGAGATAAATGCATTTATACTTCAATTGATTATGTATATTGTTTATTGTTTGCACATTTGTATTCCGAAATTTGAAGAGCATAACTGAGTCATGAAAATGTGATAATTATGAGTCTGATGATAACCTTATTTGAGCTATTTGGTCATAATATCGTGCTTTGAAATATTCTCTTCACTTTTATAATTCTTTCTCCAACAAAAACGAGCTGTGTCAAATGAACTTGAAGCTCAATGTATTTGAGCTCAAAAGCTCATAAAATTCGACAACTATGAATTCAAGATCTCGCCCAGAATTGCAAAAGCTGACAAAAGCTACCTCTAAAGATCGACATCTGAGCCCGCAAGGGTTGTCTCAGTTGGTTAAAAAGAGGTCATCTCACCTCTTGGTCACAGGTTCGACTCTCATGGGAGGCGGATTTGTGATTATGTCATCCTGGGGCAGAGCCTGTCGCACTTATGCGGTTTGCCTTGGATCACGTGGTTTGCAGGCTATTGCGTGAGCCCATGGGTTTACCCAGAGCGCACCCGAAGGGTAGCGGCTGCGGGTTCCCATGTTTAAAAAAAAAAAAAAAAGATCGACATCTGAATACATACGAACCTGAAAACTCAACGAAAACAGCTCAAAAGGTTGACATATATGATATATTTGCCAAACACAAATTGAAGTGAGCTCGACAAATACAAGGCCCGAATATTGCATCCTATACAAGCTCAATAAATATCGAACCTAACTTTTTTTCTACAAGTACAACAAATGATCTACGAAGGCTTCCAGGACTAGCAAAATCTTCATCACGGGATTAAAAATGTCACCTCCGAGTTCTGCCAACAAATTTCTTTTTGCTGCCACATTGTTTAATGTTGGAAATAACAAGAAGCCTCTCGTTATTGATCTACGTATAAAGCAATCTCATGTTGCAAAAAAGTATCAGATTCCAGATATGGAGTTACTCAGTACAGTTTGAAGCAATGATGGTGTACCAGCTGAAACACTTTGTTCAAACACGCAATATTAACCCCATGGAGGACAAGACTTCTCATCTCCGGGCTTAAGCTTTTTTAAAGAAAAATGCAAAGATAAGTTGTGAATCTCTGGGACCTTCGTGCGAGGTCTATTCGCCATGGTAAGCAACTGCAAGCAAGCTCGACAAATGTTGAATTTAAAAGGCTGTGTTACAAACGAGCTCCAAAGACCAATTCTACACAAACTGACCTGCAAGATCGAAACGAACGAACTCTAAAGCTCGTTGAATTCAAGCTCGAAATTTCATGAACTCGACTGGGATTATCCTCACCTCAACATAAATACCTGCCATAGGTACACACCTCGAGGCAAGCCACCTTGAACAACTAATACATCCTCGAGAAACCAGAAACACCTCGACACTCCCAAGCTTTGAACTCTGAAGTCGGCCCCAACAGTTTCTAGTCATTTATCACCAAAACATCAGTTTTCTCCTATGAAACTTCTGGAAGAACAGTTAATCCAATGCATGAAAGGATACTGCAACTTTGCTGGTAAAACAACTGCAATAGTATATAGCATTTTACAGCGCCGACCTCATATTTCTAATCAGAAATCTCCCCAAAGAGGTCGAATTGACCGGAATATCTCACACCAAGGAGTGTGGTCATTTTGCACAATTCTCTGAGGTGTCGCAAGGCCAAGTCGCCATTTCAAGGCCAAGTCGCCAAATTGAGTGTGGTTATCGAACTAGCCATCTCTCCAAGCACCATGACTTGGTTTATTTTTTCAAAACAATCACATTGCAAATTCTTGCGGTTTCAGATTGTTTAACAAGCAGATGTGCAGTTTTTGAAGCTTCCCTGAGAGCTACTCTTGCTAGATTGCACCAACCTGTCTGTTTCAGTATATGGTTCGAATGTAGATCAGAAGCAGTCACATGTGGCGGACATCGATGAAAGTGAGGAGTTATCAGTGGCTGGAAGGACAGCCTTGGATGTGGCAGCTGTGAGGCTTTTTGATGTCCCTGATAAGGCTCTTATACCGAAAGACGGAAAAAACATGGTATAAACACAGAGATAGAAAAAGTAAAATAGCTATTCCAACATTTATCATACTATATTCATTTGATTATCATTTTTTGAAGCACTACTAATGCTTGATATTATTCTTGCATGCTTGGCTGGCTTGTTAATGATTATATAACACCTGTTATGCATTCCTTCGATCTATTTCAAGTACTATTAGTGAATGGAACAGCTATGTATGATTACATAACTCCTCTGTGAGATGCGATGAAGTCACCTAGAGCGAGCTACAAATTTCAGTATGAAAGTTTAATACATCTGTTGCCTACGAGACCTGAAAGAAGAGTGATTCTGAACAATTAATTGCAAGTTAAAGGAAACATCAGCTTTAATTTACACTTGTTTTCATGTTATTGGCAAAAACTTTGTCCAATGAAATTTCATATTTCCAGAAGAATGCAAATATAGAGCTGTACATAGTTCAGATGCGATACTTGATATAAATAACTTGTCTCTAGCTAAGTTAAGCTGTATAGTGCCATGCCTGCTCTCAATGTAAATGCTCATTATTGCTAACAACACATATTTTACTTGTGTGTTCATAGTAAACTTGAAGCAAACTGTTTTAACAGAAGCGGAGCCACCCAAAGGATAAAAATTGTAGACAATCCTTATAATTCTTCAGATATCATCTTTTGAAGCACTTGTTATTTTATATTACTCCAGCAAACTTTGTTGATTTGTCAATGATTATACGGCATCTATTGTGCTTTCCCGGTGATTTAATTTAAATGTTTTGAGTGACTGAATCCTATAATTTCTTGATGGAAACTGCAACACTCAATAATCCTATTAATATTATTCTTGAAGCAATCTGACTACTGTAAACTTCTCCAATATGCTCAGCTGGTTTGTTAATGATTACATGACATATTCCATGCTTTTCTAAAAATTGTTTAAGTGCTTTAAGTGACTGAACAGCTTTGTGCAAAGGAAAAATGGCCATATCAATTCTAGAGGCATTTTCGCCGATGACAAAGCTCTGCTACAAAGTTTCTTTGAACATCAGCAAATCATTATCAAGTATTGTCATGTGCTATGCTGTACATCTATAAAAATGATGAAAATATCTGACGAAACAATAACATGAAGCTCCCTGCTAAAGTTGCGCTTTCTAGGAACAATTTTGTCACATAAACTTCTAAAGACGCCTCAAGCTACTACTGCCTCATCTGATCTTTCTATGGTACGAGGTCTCCTTTTCGAATCTGAGGCAAGACATCATCTAAACTCCCAGTTCTCGAAATGGGCGAAGCTGTCTTCTTGAAAATAGTATAGTCTATTGCAGAAATAACCTTCTTGCAGACTAGAGATCTGATCTTCCAACGTTTCTCAGTAGTCCTAGGAGCTCCTTGACAAGAACATGATGTGTCAGAATGTTTGTCGTTCCTGCCGATAATATCAAAACAAAACCAGGCCATTCAAGTGATGTGCTTACAAGTAAGTACTGGTAGCTACTTTCACGGTGACCAGAGACAGTTTCAGTGGGATTTTCATTCAAAGGACCAACGGGGCAATGTACGTGGAAGATTGCTAGTCCGTGACATGTATGATTTCATACATTCAGTACTATCTTCTAAGCTCAACAAAGTTGTACGTTACAATGCTTGTACACATATTAATGCACCTTTTTATAGAAGTAGTGCCTGCTTAACAGGTACATCAGTGAAGTTGATTTATCAGCAAAGGGTGCTTATGTGGGATTAGCCTCGCCAGGAGATGTTGGTTCTTGGCAAAGAGAATGCAAGGATTATCAATTTTGGACCCAAGCAGATGAAAACGGTTATTTCTCCATCAACGACATTCGTGCTGGTGATTATACTTTATATGGATGGGTTCCTAGTATTCTCGGAGATTACAAATATGATGATTATGTCATAAACATAACTGCAGGTTGCGACATTGATTTGGGTGAGCTTGTATTTGAGCTTCCAAGGAACGGACCAACATTGTGGGATATCGGCATCCCTAGCCGTTCAGCTACTGAATTTTATGTTCCTGATCCTAATCCCAAATATATCAATAAGTTGTTCATAAATCACCCCGACAGGTTTACTTGACTGATAATTCTGTTAACTTCAATTTTTTGTCTCTTTTTCACCATATAATTGTTTTCTAGAAAGTTCTGTGCCTATGAACTCATAGTTGTACACATGTTGATTTGATAAGAAAATGAATAACAATAAAGAATTCATGATATTGTTTTTTGTAAAGATTTAGACAGTATGGATTATAGGAAATATATGCAGAGCTATATCCAGCTGAGGACTTGGTTTACACAGTTGGCGAGAGTGACTATACAAAAGACTGGTTCTTTGCTCATGTTACTAGGAAGAAGGATGATAAAACATATAAAGGAACCACTTGGCAGATCAGATTTAATCTCGAGGAGGTGAATAATGAAGAGATTTACACACTGAGGCTGGCATTGGCATCTGCAGCTCAAGCAGAATTGCAGTCTGGGCCCGTCTTTCGCGATCTTAAGCTAGCTGCAAATCTACCTAAGGGCTTAACTCAAGTCCAGAAGCTACAATGTCTATCTCAGCACCAACACCTGCTACATTACTAGTCTTCAATTATCCAAATATATCTGTACTGATTGTTACAGAACAATCAATACCCATTATCGATTCCGGGTTTTTCGATTAATTCTGTAAAAAAACTCAAAAAATCGGAAACCCAAATACTGAAATACACAAAAAATCATAACCGAATTAAAACCAAATTATTTCGGTTAACCGAACCGAATTATTTCGGTTATTTCGATTCGGTATTCGATTTATCGAACCGAATGCTCAACCCTATTTGCGATTATTAATTTGTTAGTACGAATACATATATTTCAACATCAAAGTCTAATTAACAACCCATTGTATATGGAATGAGTACCGGTGCTATTTGTTTGTGAAAGAGTATGTTCTGGTGGTATGTGTCATACTTTGGTCTGAAACATGCATGTAGAAACTTTTACATTATCTTCGTTCATTCCTTTTCCTTGGTACTATATTTTTTGCATGGGGCTTTTAAAAAGCAAGAACCGGAGAGGAGAGATTGCCATGATTTAGATACAGATTTAAAACGTACAACCGATTTAATTGGGAGTCGAGTGAGTATCTATCATGAATATTTGTTCTAATAAATCATGGAACCATAAAAGATGAGTCTAACCATGTGGAGTTTAGAGTAATATATGGGCGTTGTTCACCATGATATTCTCATGGGCTTTTTTCTTTTTCATTTATGGCCCAATTTTAAAACACGACCCAATATTAAACTTGGTCTTCATCACTTCATCTTCATGTAACTGAACTGTAAATGTTTACACATTCCCTGCTCGACTCGAATTGTTCTTCTATCAATACACAACTCAAAGTCTCAAATGGATGTCGGTCACTTATGCATAAACACATTAGGACCCAGGGCCAAAAATTTCTTATAATTTGTATATATTAAAAATATATTAACATTATGCACAAATCTATGTCATTAATTAGGCTCTGGATGGCTGCTAAAAAAAGGAAAAAAGAAAAAGACAGAACTGACAACATGACTCGCTAAAAGTGCACAACAGAGACATACTAATAAGTAGCGGCCGATAACCCAGTTTTGATAACTTCATGTAACATGTCAGTCCTCAAGTCCTCAGACAAGCAAAACAGTTTAATACAATTGCATGATTGAGTATGTTAAACAAGGTTGCAACCACAAGATCAGCTTGATACTTATAAGAGTAGTACATATTAAAGTACATAAACACTTCCTTGCACTGACAATACACTGCATCATTTTGTATGAAACATTTCGAGATGATGGTATAAAAGCCTCACTAGTTTGGAGAAAGAAAGTGCACCCGAGCAAGCAGATACTCTTTTCCAGCTATCCAAACTCCTGTTTGTGACCACTCGATGTCTTCCCATTCAAGATTATCCTCCAACACCTGTCACAGGCATTTATATCAATGTATGAAGCACACCAGCAAAAAAGATCTTCTATAATGATAAGTATCATATTTCCCATAAAAGTATTTAGCAATAATGGTTCTGTGAGATCTTTGGGACGCTTATTATAATATAGTATAATACGTGCAGGCTAGAGCAATTCTGCTTTACTAAATCAGGCACAGGGATGTGGAAAAAAACAACACTAATTAGAGAGAAAGTTTTGGTGATTTAACTGCATAACTTAAACCTACCCAAGGGCATACCCAACTGTAGAAAGAGGAATATGGCTAAATTGCAAGATATATCAGGTGAACAGTTTTAATAATATGAAATAATCAAAAGTCTACAAGCTATAAACATGTGGGATGACATCACTTATATGGGACTTAACCCTCATAGCCCAATGGACTAAACCTGCAAGCACTTGAGCTTATTCCAAATAATCCTAAATGAATGTAATCATAAATATCTAAATTAGAATCATATAGATTAACCAGACGCCTATACCGACATTTAAAACAAATCAAATACATATACATTATAGGGGAAATAAACAATTATGATCATAAAATATAGATCAGGCTCCAAGCACCATTTTGGTGCTGAAGAGCAATATGTTAATTTCATTGCATTAGTGTTGAATCTTTATTGTCCTGTAAACGATTATCTAGAGATAATTGGACTGGATTGACCAACTTTGAATCTTAATATCGTTCTTTATTTTTATGAGATCTCGGTAATTAAAAGTTCGAAAGACTAAAGACGCAAACTTTTAACTGTAGTATAAGTTCCTGTTATTAACATACTCTATAAGTCAGTCAAGCAATAGATTGTTATTAGGAAGTAAATTTATGCATTGGATAAGTTGGAAATAGATATTTACTAGTAGTAATGATGTCCTTTTTCTTTGAAATTTTGTTTAGCTTCAAATGGAAGCTCTGCTTTAAAGATTTCATTTAAAATACATATAGATAAATTTACTAATGGTATGATGCTTTTAGTGTGTAAAATCAATATGAGATTTTCTTTCAACTATATCTGTTACTAGTTTCATATATTCCTCATATATAAATCTTCCAACATTTAATAATTTTCTTACTGTAGCCTTTACATGAATTTATATGACAATTAAATTGAAGGTCAACGGCCTTCAACTGAGGCAAGTTGCTGAAGCTTGACAACTCGATACTAATCTTACTTGCTTTTCTAATATTGTTGATTCTTTGAGAGAAAAGGAAGTAAAACTATAATAGGGTTATGTTTGCAGCTACATACCTCCACATTTTCAAGGGGCAGCGGAATTCCTATAGAAAGCATCAACGGTTGAGGAAGGGGCTTCTTACAACGTGACCATCGAAAGACATCAATTCTACCATTGTCATAATCGGTTGAAACCTTTTCAACATTTGTGCCATTAGAATAGTGACTTTGTGATCTCTCAGACTCAGTTGGATTTGCAAGAGCAGCTGTTGCTGTCTTTGCCATCTTCTCCCCACTAAAGCAGAGCTCATATCTACATGCACGGTATTATTTCACAAAGAACACAACAATTATCAACTGCAGAGTCATATAATGTAAAGAAATTATCGAGTTCCTTGCATCTGCTCTATTATTTAAGCAGCAGATATAGGAAAACTTCTACAGTTGAGTGCATATCAAGTATCAACCAGCAAAACTTTCATACAAAGCTAGATTGTTCGCAATTGCATTAATAAGAATAGCTAAAATGGTAAGTGGTAAGTAGTAAGAGTTCATGATTTTCCATGGTTTCTATCATAAGAGTTCATTCTAAGTTTAAACCTTTCCTGATTTCTAACAAAACTGTAGGATCAAGGGGCTCACAAAAAACCATAACAGTTCCCACGGTTCATAACTTTATATGTGTGTCCAATCTTTAAACAAATTCATGGCTTTGAACTTCTAGTTTGCTATTTAACTGGGTTCAACAAAAACTATACTATATTTCTACCATAATCGCAATTTGCATTTTAATCAATAACAAATCGTTCGCAAAGAGTGTTTTATTCTTTTTAAGTAACTGAACTCTGTTCTCTAGAATTCATTCAAGCAACATTTTGTTTAGCGCCTACAGTCATTAACTTTATAATTGTAAGCAGTCATACTGCCTTGAATTAAAAAAGAAAAAAAGAAAGTCAAGGCCTTTGTTGCATCAACCAGGTTCCAAGGTATAAATAGAAAAGATATACTGTATAATAATTACACATGCAAACACTCCAGCCAAATCCATAGAAAATTACCTGCAAGAATGACTTTCCAAGTACAAAACTTCTCCCTTTTTCAAGCGGGCAGATGTATAAAGGGGCTTTTTCATACCCTTATCAGCAACAGCGCTGATACTGTATTTCGTCCTGGAAATTAAAACCAAAAAAAAATGAATATAAAGAAACAGAGGAAGAACCACATAACAATTGCTAAATTTTGCAAACCATATATGGGTTAATAAGCCCCAAAAAATTATTGATGAAGAAAAAAGGTTAAAAGTTATATCAACTTGATGTCAGTCATAGTGTGCATAACTATATGATTATGAACAGAATGCAACTGGCCTGATAAAATTTATCTCTGCATGCATAGAACATCATATAGAGTGTTTGACATGCTTTCAGAGAAGTTCACCAATAAAAAAAAATATTCAGGATAATCAACATTCCACTCTATAGAATCACACTTGCAACTTCACTCTCAAGAATCTGAGATATTTCTCCTGATTTGTTTAAGGTTGTTTTTCTTTTGTTTCCTTTGATATTTGTTTTACAGAGTTGCAAGTTAATTACGAAGTACAGCTTTGATTACACCAATTCCTCTATAATGGAATTTATGCTCAATATTCACAGATATAGGCAAGAATAGAAAAAGCAGCATAAGCTGTGAGCTGTAACATGCTTTGGTGATTGTTAATAAAAAAACAACGTTAGTTGACCAATTATGGGGCATCACTGGAAGGCTGTCTTAGGATAATCAACCATGTGTTGACATGTGAATTTTAGGCGTGTACCTCAACAGGTTATCAGGTGTTTTGAGTAAAAGTATATGGGACTTGAGAGTAGAGAAACATTGAAGAAAAAATTTGAGTGAAGAACCATTACTCAAACCTAAAGTCAACTGGAAGAAATACAAGAAAAGAAATAAGTAACTAAGGCTGTGCTCACTTTAACAGAATGGAGTGGGGGGAGAATGGAATGAAATTTGTACTCTTTTTTGGGGGAGATTGGGAAAATTGTTTAAATTTTCATTCCTTACTCCATTTCTTTCCACACAATTTAAACTAAAGTTCTAACCCACATGTTTTGGAAGGAATGCTCCATTCTCCACCATCATCATTTGCTTGCAATCTTCATCATAAGAAACTTCTTCTCCCTCATATTTGTTCACTATTTCCCCCAACATCCCCCTTTCTTCATAAATTTTGTTTGCAATTTTCATTCCATTCCTACCTCATTCCATTCTCCCCAAGTGAACACAACCTAGAGTTTTGGAGTGGAAGATTGCATCTATTCAGGCTCTTCTACAAAGTTGCCACTATCACTCATAAATGACAAATAAAAATCATATATCAAGTACAAAAACTACCAAAGTTAGAAAAAGGTAAGGTAGGTATTTGTGTTCAGAAAGCATCAAGCTTAAACAGATATATATTACATAATAACCAAATCATACCAAGGCTCATTACAAAGGTTGTACTGTATAGTAACTTCCCGCACAAATCTTTGCTGCCGTAATGCATTCTGTAGCAACAAAAGCAAATAAAAGGAGAATTACTCCACAACACCATTCATTGTGAATCAAACATATACCACCTGTCCTGGTTGAGGATCACAGTATTAACACATAGTAAATGACCAACATGATAATTAAAATGACCAACTCTCCTAATTGGGAATACACTAAATGGACATTGTATATTTTAACACTCCTCTCACCCGAAAACCCATTTTGAGAAAAACACCCCTCTTGGAATTAAGGTTTGGATCAAAAGAAGCCTGTGGGCATACCCTTGTTATATTCGTATTAGTTAGGAATAAGGCATTATCAATTGAAACTTAAAGCTTTTCAAAGAGAGATACCATGACCAACAGCAGACTGAGCCATGTTATTATGACACAAAGGACTAATTAGATAGCTCAGAACAGACATGATTCGGATTCATTTAACAGGTGATAGATTCACTAATAGTGTTTTCTTCACATAATCTAGCATGCTTATTTTAAATTTATCTACTAAAGTACATCAAAGTTTCTATGAATTCTATAAGATTACCAACGAGTTATTAAACATGCAGAAAAAACTATGCAAATTTACCCCTCAATTTAATCATATAAGAATGTGCACTATGGCACCTGATTCCAGTACTCTTCATTAAAGTAAATGAGGGGTCTAAAAATAACTACCTACATGAGGTTTGACCACGACACCTCAAGACAAAATTCCTAGGTACCAACCACTTCGGCTAACAAGTGATGGCGGCAACTAAATTACATATTACAGAAATCTTGAAAATTAAAAAAAACATGTCAAGATGGAAACTACATCTAAGTCCATGTTACATAGCCGAAGCGACTAGTCTTGTACTGCATATTAGTAAATAAATATAACAAACCAAATAACTTAATCAGGTTTCCGTTACGTGACATCAAAACCAGAGCAAACTGATCAACAGATTTATCATGTTCAATTTCAATGTAGGTGGTTCAGCTTGTTTAGTGGCTTTCGCGGAATTCTTTATTCTCCCTAATCAGTTCTTTATAGTACATCTAAAGTGAATATATATGCAGAAGAGTGATACTGATAATTACCAATACTTTCAGATGGGACACCTAATATAGTCAAACACCGGTATACCCCAAGAGTTTCTTAACAATCACAAATTGCAGATACAAAACTACTGTACCGTAACACAAATATCTCGTAAGGAAAAAGTTGCAATCATCCAACCATGAACCATCATAGAAGATTATGAGATTCAAGTCTATCAACTCAACCGAAACCAAAAAACTTAGTATAAAATAAGAAAAGATCAAAAAACAAAGGGTCTACAGAACCAACAACAATGTTGTTTATGCAAAACAAAGTCAAAGCAAGACATAATAATAAGATAAATGTCCACTAGTATTACCGAAGCTGCAGCTCTTGTGGTCATTGTTCTCTCCACAACCACTGGCGCGAGCGTCGGCTCAATTGTTGAGGTATGTGCAAGACAAGGCTCAAGATCAATGGTTCCGCCTCCTCTCTAAGTTCGGAAGCGGACAAAAGAAAACCATATTAGTATCTATCTTGAGCAACAGACTGAGACTAACCTGATTACAAGTGTTTTTACCTTTATGATGCAACAACGCTCCACACGGTAACTACAACCAATAGCAGCTCCCCAAGCACGGGAACGTACATTGTTCCTCAGAGTAGAAAAGTAGCCTAGAAAATTTTCCAAAATATATGTTCAAAATAAGATAAGAAACCTAGCCAAACAATGTTTGAAGACTCAATTAACAAAAAACTATGGATATGAATCAGTACATGGATGCATATACTTGAATATGGGGTGTAAGACAAAAAAAAAGGTTTATATCAGTGCTTTGAAATTGTTATTCTAACCCACTTTGATTACCTAGCTGTTGTAGCCATTTTATGCACGATCCTTAGGCATCAGTTTAACCTTGAACCTAGGCCTTGCAATTTTATATATTAACATTTGTGATGCAATTACTGTAAAGCAACTTATTTGTCCAAAGTTTTAAGTGGAGATGACAAACAACTATATTACTGGCAAATGCTATGAAACCGTTGTATTTGATAAGATGTTTCATGAAAATCATGGCTAAAATTGTGTTAATATTGAAAGTATGTCCATGCAAACAAAATAACCTACTAATACCCTCACAGAGTTCATATTTAGCCATATGCGCTACTAAAATACAGCAAACGACTCCCCAGATCAATCAATCAAACAAGTCTGTTGAATGACATAAAAACACTAGCACAATGGGAACCATTTTAAGAAATTCATTGCTTAGGGACTTACAATCTTGTGGAGGTAAGACTCGAATCACAGCTCGTAACTCTTGAATAGCAGAGTGTGGAGGAGAAGCAGTTGGGCGACAGTAACCTGTATGCATAAGGACTGAAAAAAGAAAAGCAAACATTATAAATGCCACGATTATTTATATCATTACAGTCCATACAAACATACTTCGTTGTTGATACATACCAGCAACAAGATCAGAATCATCAGTGTAGATGTCAGTCCCCCATAGTTGGCCACCTCTAACCTGTAGGTAAAAAAATCTTCAAAACTGTTGATACACCGAATGATATGAAGAACCAAAAGAAAGAGAAAACAAGGGCGGCGGTGGCCGCCCGGGGGATCTGGCAGAGAAGAGTAAGGACGACAGAGACAAAGGAGCCAACAATGCTTCTTTACTGGGGTTGCTTTTGGTGTTCAGTGATCCACACTGCCCATATGCGAGTTTGAAGTGCTTGAAGTGTCTAGTCTAGCGTTTACATAGATTTAGCCACAGCATCCTTCTATTGTGACTGTGGGTTTATACCAACTAAACTGTCCTTAAGTTCAAAACCAGCTGTCTTTGTATAATGAGCTAAAAATTCATGTTGTTCACCCTTCACGTCTATAAAATCCCCAGTGCATTAAATATACAATAGCTTTGATATACAAACATCTTGCATTGGCCAACAGACTGTTATACAAATTAAGAAAACTTCATTTATGCTTTTGTAAGTTTTTGAAGTAATTATATTAACTTTTTATTGAAAAAGATTATTATCATTATTATTGAAAAAAACAATAATACAAGATAAAGATTATTCCAAATTTTTATATGTATAACAACAGAGCTTCATATGATAATAATCAGAATGGCCTTTAAGAGAACCAATCATTTCTATCAAGAAACCAACACATTCATACTCCAAACTAACTTTGGCTACTTTCATGTGTGAATCTCAGATATTAATAAGCACACAATCAGCACCAGAAAGGAGCCAAAACAATCGAGTAAAAAAAGCCTTACATCATCAGGATTCAGAAAGGATGTGAACGGCGAGAGAAACACAACAAGAATGACAAAAGATAATAGAAAGCAAAATGCAGCAAAGTAGCAAACATATACTTTGTGCACATTCTTTGCATAATCTTAAAGTTATGTGCTAGTAAACAAGATAGCCTAAATTCTATTAAACATTGACATCAACTACAAAAAAAAAAAAAAAAAAAGCACTTAAGGCACTTTTCTTCTCTCTTAAATTCTTCCGTTTACCAAAGGTATGAAGACATTTAAGCTGCATTTATAAATCATGAGATTGAAATAGCTAAGCACACTTTTTCAACTTTATATCCTTGCGGTCCTGCTTTTTCTTCTGCATATCTAATGTGCAACTTGGCAAACAAGAATGATATTTAACTTGAAATGATTGACTCAATAAAATTCTATAACGTGATCTTATAATCAAGTTGATATCTTAGATCCGTTCATAGGCGTCATATCCGTAAAGCACTGAGAACCAACAAATTCTTCATGGGCATGTGGAACATGTTCCATTACTAATAACTAATATATTACCACTCATAGAACCATCACACAGCATCCTAAAACATTACAGTTTACCTGGCGATTTGTAGCAATAACATGCTCAGCTGGAATCCGGACTTCAAGGGTAGGACCATTCTGCAAGCTTGCAGAAGATTTATCAGCCTGAGAGGATTCAAATTCCTTCCACAATTTTATCAAATCTTGCATACATTCACCAACTTTGTAAGTAACGGTTGAAGCTTCAGGTTTTCCTGAAACAGTACCCAAAACTTTATAAAAAAAAATTTAATTAAACCAAGATCAACTAAAAAGTGCATCTCTCAATTATCATCAAAGAAACAATCATACATACTTCAATATAATTCATAGGAAGATGAATATGGGCAAATGAGAATTTAGTGATAGGTTCCAATTGGTCCATGACTAATCGTCAGAATGTTTATAAAGAATAATAATAATAATAATTAGCTATTCAATGAGTAATTTCATGTATACATTCCTTTAAATTCAGGTCTTACAGGTAAAACAACTTACACAGTCTTTCTAAATGTTAATTCAGGTAAGTTCTTAAATATAATTAAATTTTAATATGAACATTTCCAAAATGATTTGACCACCCAGAAAGCCCGCTGAAAAAAGATCATGTCAATCAACAAAAAAAGTAATGCCGACCTACAAATAAGACTGAGAAAACTTTTGTTTACTAGTGTTTTCCAATGCCTCTCCCCATTACTGTTGGTACCATTAGACCAATGTAAAGCAGTAGTTTTTAAAGGAACGAAGTACTATTTGCTGTAGTCTTAAGATTTGTGCATGTATTACTTCCGACGGTCAGTGGGAGATGACCTAGGACAATGACATTTAGATTAATTAAAGAAACCCATAACTTTGCCTAGATCCAGATTTTGTGCGTACAAATTATTTCTCCGTATTAAATTTAGAGCATGCTAAATCATTAAAAAAATTCCTATTAAGACCATTAGATTTTGTTGACCATAGATATAAAGATTGAATATTCACACAGATTACACATTTGTTCACTTGGTTGTATATTCACAAAACATTGTCCGTAAATCACGAGCAAGTCCCACTTGGTAAATGACATTCCACAGCTTACCTTGAGACCTGAAAAGGAAGAAATATAAGAAATATTATTAAAATATCTTGAGGCACCGCATAAAGGTAATTAAATCTTACAGAGCACATAGATTGACAAGCTGAACAGGAATAGGAAACCATCCAACCAATCTCGAATTCCAATTGATGTAAAATTTGGAAAGATGTAGCACCTATCTATTGCTAATTAACCTTAGGTGGCTTTAAAAAAAATTAGCTACTTGTGACATTAAAAGCCACACATCATTGAGTTATAACTGCAACTGATTCTTAGATCATTAAACATGGTATTGAAAGGAAAACAATTACACATGTGATTAATATATCAATCCTGCTAATTTTACACTGTTTTACTTCCCTTGAGAAATGAATGATAAGGAGAGAAATAAAGGAATCAAAACTGCTACAAGGAAAATTAAAAAAGTGTGCACCTGGGATCCATTTGAAAGGAAGTTCAATTTAAAAGAAAAATAAAGGGAAAAATCATGACTTTACACAATTGGTCAAAGATAGTCGGTATAAATATGTCCATTAGTTAAAGCAGACTCCAGTGCACGGTTTAAAATAGCACCAAGATTACTCATGACTGAGTATAAACCATATCATTCCAAATGTCTGCATTGGCCTTTATGTTTTGATTTCGACACTAGAAGCATAGGTTCCTTCTTACAAATTTGGATAAAAAAATTGAAGAAGCCAACAGGCATATGACATGAAGATTATTATAATATACATATTAACTTTCAACAACCAACCACTCTAGAGAACTTCATTAAGAAACCAATGAAGCCCATGAAATGTTCACAACCAAAACAGTATTACCGAACTCACAAATTTGAACAGCACAATAACTACCAGTTACACAAAATAATCATTAGAAGAAAATAAATCATGACAACAAAGTGTAAAAAAGAAAAATATTAATGAAACATATCATATAAGATTATTGATTACTGAATATTAAAAGCCTTAACTTAGAGTCTAAGCATTTTCGCATAAAAGCCACTTAATACTCCACTGAAGTACAGAGCCATATATTTGAAGCATACAAACTCCCGATATTCAGGAAACAAGAGTATAAAATTACTTCATACACAAACGGCAAATGGGACCTCCAACCAATGTTCCAAGAAAAGGAAATTAGTTTGCCATCTTTGTTAATAATATACTGAATTCTTAAGCATGTTTCGATGGCATCATAAACTAAAAGATTTGCATGATAATTCACATTTCAATCAAAAAACATGAACCCTACCAGCACCAATATATTTGGCGAATGACTTTGTTGTTTGACATGTAAATAATGAAGTGTAACGTACGTCACAAACAATATTAGCCAAATAGAAAACTAGATGTTAAGAGAATTGAGAAACATATATAGAAATATTAAGTACCCTTCATTTTCCTGAGCACAAGACTTAGACTGCGGGTCACGATCTCCCATTTGCGGACTTCCTCTAGGGCGTAACATCCTCTTACGCTGCTGAACTCCATAGCCTAAAGCATCTCTTTCTTTTTCAGTACCGCCTCCTACATAGACACATCCATCATCTGATTCTTTATTATAGCAACTACCACTCTTTTCATATTTGTCTCCTTCAATATCAGAATCTTTCTCTTTTTTCCCGCCTTTAGCTTCCTTATCAAAAATTTTCAAGCTCTGAGTCTGTTTCCAACTATGATGTTCTTTCTGTTTTTTATGCTCTACTGCTGAAGTATCCTCATCCATAGCTTTACCAGAGACATCCATCATCTCCTTTTGTGAAACATCTTTGACAGATCCATTCCACGCGTCTCTTTTAGTATCTCTCTCCTCTGATTTTTCCTTATCTCTTGGAAGATCCTTCCTCTCTCTTTCACACTTTTCAGCTTCTTTCTCGTCGCCCATTGATTCTTTGCCCTCATCACTGCTACGACGACTGCTTCCTTCCTTATCCCTCTCTCCCAAGTCTCGGTGCTTTCCTTCCTTCCTTTTCCTATCTTTATCCTTGAATTTATCATATGCTTTCCAATCAAACTTGTTCTCACCAACAGCCACGTGAGACTTCCTCTCATCTGTAGTCAAGACTTCCTTTCCAATGTCTGCTGGCCCATGAGAACTAGGTCGAGATGCATGCCATGTTTCTACATTTCCACCAGTGTTGTCAGAGTACCTTTTCCCCCTGTATTGCTCTTTAGATTCTTTCCAGCTTGTTTGACTATTATCTGTAGCGTAAACTTCCTTATCTGTTTTGATCGCACTTCTATGTTCTGGATAATGTTCTATCTCATGTTTAGTTTCTTTATTTTCATCGCCTTTGCTCTCAAATCTGGCATCTTTATCGACTTTAGCATTTGGATACATTTCCCGTGATTCTGTTCTCATTCCCCGAATGTCGTTCTTCACATCCCTACTACTATCTTTGGATTCTTTTTTATCAAATTTATTTTCGGAAGTGACTGGATGTGAATCATGTGAGGATGTTGAGATTCGATATGTAGGCAATAAAGATGACCTATCTGCATCACGGGATTCGGTTCTTTGAATCTTCGGCGACCGACCATCATTCCCTGTGTCATGCGATGCACGGTACTCATTTATGACTGATGAAGTGAGCTTGGAGCCTACACTTGGATGAGAATCAGATCCTTCCTGCGAGTGTTTTGACTCATGCGAGTACTTCAACGTGGCCGAATGACCTCCGATGTCCTCATGCAACCGTTTATTAGGAGTACCACTCATTGCAATAATAAAATTCAGAAAGTATAGAACAGTTGGAACTTTCACTACTAATCGCCTGCACAAATGAGCATACAAAAGACAAATCAGTACTTCATGTTATGACCAACATCGTGGCACGTGTAATCATCTACATTCCGAAGAAACCTGTTCGAATTCATACATATTAACGATTACGAGAGAATACATCGTATCCTCAAAAATATGAGGTTTTGGTAAGAATTGATGGCTTGACAATAAAATTAAAATACCAAGCTTGAAACTTTTTTCATAAAACATTATGATGTAATGAAGTGGGATGGTGGAACAGAACCCTAGTAACGAATACGACTCATTTTATCAAATAAATGGAGCAAGAATAAGCATATATCTAGTAATATTACGGAGACAACAGGTCCACAAGGACGTATCCCAGTACAGAAAGGGTAAAACAACATGCGTGCCACACAAGTTTCAATTACAAAATAAATCACTTCCACGAAACCAACTAAAATGCGAGCACAGATAAGTAATTGAAGTAATATAAATAACAAATCTCAACCAGCTATTCTTCTAATTCAATGCAAGCACACTTTAATGTCCATATATTTCAATCTCATTTCCGAAAAACCTAACATCAACTTCAACATAACCAAAATTAAGGGCAACATACTAACACGAAAAAAATCAACATACAAATTAACAAAAATCACCTGAACTAAAAAATCCCAGATACCCAAACAGAACTTCGAGAATTTAAAATCATTCCAAGCTCCGAAACTTCTAAAATTTTTGTATAACAAACCCAAATAACTAGATTTATTAGCACACGCACACACACATGAAATCATGAACGAACACACACACACACACACACACACAAGCCTGTGAATTGCAAAGCTCTACAATTAAGCTCATAAAAACAAACAAAATGAACAGATATACCAAATCAAATTCAACTAAAACGCATCATGTTTAATATGTGTATAAAGTGTTGCATAAACACATGAAAACAATACAAAAATAAATGTAACAATAATAAAATGAGCTAATTGCTTGTATAAAATTAACAACAAATTTAATTAATTAATTAATTAATTAATTGAGTGTACTTACAGATGGAGCGTAAGAGATGAATGTGAAATTATATGTATATAAATGGTGTTGTATCTATAGGTTTAAGGATTTTGAAGTATGAGAGCTTCGGTGAACATAGAGATACATAAGCTTGCGTATATATGTTCTGTAATGGAGAGAGTTAGTTCGCTCTTTTTAATACTAACTTGAATTTACCCTATTACCCCTTTTGGGCTTTTTTTCTTTTTCTTTCATAATCCCATCTCAAAATATAATGGGCTTTTATTCTTTTTCTCTTATGGCCCAATTCAAAATTAAGTAAAAAATTATAGATGTATTAGAGATGTATTAGAGTGCTGTATAGCCTACCAAAAAACGGTCTTTTCCTACCAAATTTGTGGTAGTAAATGCTCGTTTTTCTTGTAGTGCGCTAAAAAAATAGTGATCGTTAGATATTTAGTAAATAAATGATAATCGTTAGATTTAATAATAAGGAATATTCTATATTTAAACCCCTCTTCTAAATATTCAAGGTTCGAATCCCGTCAACAACAAATTTACATTAAGATTTTATATTATTTTTTAAACAATTCATATCATTTATTAAATAACTATTATTATTACTAATAATTTTTATTAATTAATATTACAAAGTTAAATTAGATCCCTAATAAATTATTATACTTTATTTTGTTTAATTATATAATTTAAAAAATATTTAAAAGTAACCCGTGATTTGAACGGGTATATAATAGGATATAATTTGGTAGAATACTTTTGAAAGAAATTAGAAAATTATTACCATGCATCTGCAATTTAGTAAACTAGTACGAGGCCCCCGTGCTGCACCATAAGTTGTAACTCTTTGGTTCCAACTAAGAACTGGACCAGGTTCTGACCCTTTTGCACCCTTCCTCCCTGTTCAGTGTTATAACCAACTGTAAAACGCTGTTTTCCAAATGAAAATATCCACAGCAAAGGCTAGAGTCATTTACATTATATCCTATATATAATTGGTTTTAGGCCAGGTTGTAAAAATCGGAAATCGGTTCGACTCGGTTTAATCTTCAAAATCCGAGTACTCGTCCGATTTTCCGAGTACTCGTTTTCAGCATCCGAGTACTCGTCCGAGTACTCGATTAAATCCGAATCGGTTGATCACCGATTTCCGAGTACTCGTCCGAGTCAACCGATTTTTACAACACTGGTTTTAGGTGGTTAGGGTTAAAAAAGTAAGTTTAGTAGAAATTAGAAATGGCCAGAGAAGAGTTGGGTCAGAGTATTGATTTAAAAGATCAAACAAACAGATTAAAAAAATGCACTAAAATAACACATGTAAAAAACCAAATTATTAAAAAAAGGTTATTAAGTCAACACAAATTAATAAATTAACATTTTCTTATTTTGCAAAGATTCTAGATTCGATATTAAAGTTGTAAATATATTAAAAAACAATCCGAAAATCTAAAATAAAATAATTTATAGAGATTCTAAATATAATAATCACAAAAAATCCTATAATAATTTATTAATTTAATTAAATTTCATAAAAAACCTTACCAGAAAATGAGTTTCAAGAAAACCTAATTATTAAAAAAGTCATAAAACAAGTAAATTCTAGGAAAAAGAGTTGTAGTAGCACAAAATTTATAAATCACAAATTCATTCTTTATATATAATAAACAAGTAAACAAAAAAAAACCATCAGAATTTCAATTCAATTTTTTTTACAAAACAAGAATTTACATTTAACTGCAAAACAAATTTTTTTTGAAAAAATATATGGTAAAACAAGATATTAAAAAAGTAATCAAAAAACATGTCATAATTGGAAATGATATGTTAAATTATAATAAGTTCCCACATGTCCAAATTATATTACATATATTCTAATAAATAGATAAAACATGCCAAAAATATGAAACATTAAAATATATGTTAGGCTAAACCTTAATATATAATTTAGAAAAAAAATCGTTTATCATATAAAAGTGTTTTAAAAAAAATATTATTTTAATAAAAATTATTCAACATTCTATTTTTAGGTTTGACAACAAATATGTTTCTAAAATTAAGAAACAAGAACAAAATAGCAAAAACCATAATTAAAAATAAGCCTCAAATTCATTCTTTATATATAACAAAAAAAGTAAACAAATCATACCATCAGAATTTCAATTCAAAATAATTTTTTAAAAAACAAGAATTTACATTTAATTACAAAATAAAAAAAATCTTTAAGAAAATATATGGGAAAATAAGATATTAAAAAAGTAATAAAAACATGTCATAATTAGAAATGACACCAAAATTCAACAAAATGTAATCTACAAAGAAAACACCAATTCAAAAAATATCTAACTTTAGAAACCTAAAATCAATAATAAACTTTAATATAATACACTTAAAACAAATATAAATCAACACAAAAATATAAAAATGTAGTACAAATTTGTGTGTTCACAATTATATAATCACACACACATGGATATATATATATATATATATAAAGATTAGTTAAACCAATACGTTTATACATGTCTAAAGTATATTGTATATATTCTAATAAAATAGAAGAAAACATCCTAAAAATATGAAATATTAAAATATATGTCAAACTAAACCTTCAAATATAATTTACAAAAAAAATCGTTTACCAAATAAAAGTGGTTTAAGAAAAAATTATTTTAGTAAAACTCATTAAATATTCTATTTTTAGGTTTGACAACAAACATGTTTCTAAAATTTAAATTAAAAAAATGTGAGCACAAATCAATATATAAACAAATTCTTATTTTGCAAAGAAAAAATTTAAATTAAAAAAGTGAACTCAAATCAATAAATGAACATATTTTAAATTAGAAAGCAATTCAAACACACACAAAATAAATTTATATTAATATCTAAATATAATACAACATAAAACCCCCTAAAATTACTCTAAACAAAAACACATAATAAACACCACACATGTCAAAAATATAAAATTAACATGAAAAAATAACAATATTCAAACAAATAAAAAAAGTTAATACCACACATATTTTAAAAAAAGTTAAAAAAATGTCTTGAAAAACTATAAGAAACACTATAACAAAAGATCTAAAAATTTTAAGATAATCATTAAATTACATAATCAAAAAGATTAAAAAAATTTGTTACACGAATATAGTACCTATATGTTTTAAGTATATCATATGTAATCTAATAAAATCAAAAATCAAAAATAATTATGAAATACTAAAAAATATGTTAGCCTAATTAATTTTAAAATATAAATTATAGAAAAGCCATTTACAAGGGAAAAAAATAAATGTATACTACAAACCATATAACATATATATTATTATCAATAAAGTAAAAGCAAACTATTTTTTTTTGTTTTGACGAAAAGTAAAAGCAAACTATTAAAAATACTATAAAGCTAATTTTACAAGAAAAAAATTATAATCAAAATTATAATAAAAAATATTAATAAAGTTAACCATACATCGCATATAAAACTAGTACATGTAAGTATGTAACTAATATGTCATGTACAGATCCCATCATTGCATACTGATATGCCGTTGCATACTGATATGCCGATCCTGTTGTTGAACTCTAAGAAATAACCGATCAACTCCGAAAATGATCGTTCTTATTAGTCTAGACTAGACACCATGGAAAGCTGCAACACGCGAAATAAAAGTAACACAAGTTATATAATGTAATAACAAGTCCAACCACTTCTTATTACAACTAGGAAAGATGTTCTTTGAATTTACCTCGGCTAGAGAGTCAGAGTCTGGCTCTTGGGAAGAACTAGTATATTGATGAGAGTAATCAACTTACTAATACTAGTAAGTTGACTCGAGTCAAAGTCAACGGTAGATTTGGTCATAAGTTGCTTTTACCTTTCAACCAAACAGAGCCTTACATCCATAACTAATTCTGTTATGACTTAGCCAGCTGTGATTCTATCTAGAGATTGTATATATACTGTTTAGATTCATTTCCTCTCTTCTTAATTCATTTAGTAACATTGTCGATACAGAGATGCTATGTAAACATTAAGCTTTCTTCAATGTTCTTAATACAATTCTTAGTTCTTGATTAATTCAAGTTGTTATATATATCAAGCTTCTTAATTGCAGCAGTTGTTCCACTGGACCCTGCGCAAGGACGACACGCACAAATCGAGAAATGGTCCAAAATTTTTCCTCATTATTCCATTCTCAAAACAGTTGAGACATATGGTCATAGTTTTTAGTCTGTTGACGATTGAGACTTCTTGTGCAATTGACTAGGTTTGTTTCGTATAAAATCCTTGTTACTTCCTCTGTTGCCCAGCAATTGCTTGGAGAATGAATTCTGAAACCGATTTGGCTCCAGCTGGCTTTTCTCGGATCAAGTTTTGTCTGGATTACTCCATTCCTGAAGCTATTCTAGTGAGTGATTGTGATCAAGAGATTTCATCTGCAGATGTTAGTTGCAAGTATTGTGTAAATTCTATAGCATCAGAGATATAATCATCTTCATTTTCTTCTTCCAAATGTTTTTATGAACATTGAATGATAAAGAATGTTTATGGACGAAGATGTAGCAGGCTAAACTCTTAGTTGCGTATTCCACAAAACTGAACTATATATATTTAAAATTTAGTCTTGTTTGTGGTCAAAAGTAATGACTCGAGCTCTGAGCAGCATGTTGTAGCTTGTTGATCCAGCGTAATGCACTCTTCATTTGTTGAGCAAATAACCTGCACTCTTCTTGTCCTAGCTTCCTGTTCTTCACATTTCAATGTACAAGTCAAATATTTTGCTATGCTAGCAGCTAGGTTTGCCTTCTTTACGCAGGACTTGCAATTCCCATAGATATGGGCTAGCTTTAAGCTTCTGGTTTTGCAAATTCCCTTTCCTTGACAAATTTGTGGCATCAATTTCTGAGGTTCATTTACTTCTCACAAGTTTTGGAGAATTTAGGATCACAGACTTGGTTGGGGCACGCTCTCAACTCGCATATGACATCCTGAACCCAAAACTTGCTTAGACCAATTTTCGTCATCTGGACTTCATCTCGATTCTTGGTAATTGCTTTTAGCGAAAGTCCCTTTCCTTTAAATGGTACTTGAATTGCCAGCAAGAAGTCGTCGTAACCCCTTTTTTAACTTCTCCTGCTGGTTCTCCAACAGCTTTCTTTTCTTTTCTGGTGGTTGATTTTTGTTGGTTGCATGGTTTTCAGTGAATTCGATGTTGTATAAAATGTTGCCAGCTAGTGATGCTGTTGAAGCTGCAGGTCTGAAGTTGTTGATGTTGCAGCGCCATGAGGTGTTCCAGATCTTTTTCCATTCCATGCACATCACCATTTTTTAAACCATTTTGCACAAACATGTCAAGTCGACAGCCTGGTATGCATATTTGGAGACTAGCGGTAGCAACACTATTTGTAATTTGCTAAATTTCTGATGTAGCTTCATGACCAGGTTCTTATTCATTGTAACAATCTGCAAAAACTTTCTTCATGGTAGTCATGTATCAAGTAAAATCTAGTTATTGGGCCACCTCCATGTAATTCTAGTGCTGCAAATTTGCAATGAAGATGAACTGAAAACCAGTAAAAAGGTTTCAGTTTTCTGCAATTATGCTCTAGCACGTTTACTTCTGAGACTTGTCTTAAATCTCTTTCCCAAAGTATGGTTTCCTATGAACTAGCTTTGTCCGGTTCTCATAGTTACTGATACTACAAGGCCAATCATATGTGAAATAAATATCAATTAGTTCCTCAGACTTGCATGAGCAAGACCCAGCAAGCTTGTCGTGCTTCCATTTATTTGTTCTCTGTTGCTGCAAGTTAATCAGCTTGATTTATAATGTTTTCTTTTGTTTAAACACTCATATGACGAAGACATAATAGTCTTGCAATTCACTGGCTGTTGACACTTGTAAAGATAACAGTGGCATAATGTCACTTTTTTTTAAGTTTCTGCCATGTGATTTCTTCTCTCTTTCTGTAATGAACATCATCTGTCTTGTTTCTTTTTTCAAGTTGCCTGCTTCATCATGATCTGCAGAATATATAATTAGTTTTGCAACTTCAGTTTTTTTTTTTTACTCACAACTAGCGCGTGAGTTTAATCTGTTCACTGCAGGTCCTGGTTTTCTCAATCTCCTTGCAGCTGCAATTTTCCTTAAATATTTCCCTTGATGTCGAAGCTTCAAGGCGTTCTTGGTGAAAATATATGCCTTCAGCCTTTTGTTTTCCATATGCACTTGCAAACTTTGAGGCACAAGCACAACCGAAAATCTAATGTCGGTATATCCAATAGAGCCGGTAAGAACTAAATAGAACTTCTGTGCATCTAATCCTGCAAATCATCAGCCAGAAAATGAAAACCTGAGAAGATCCCATAATTGCACTCAAACTTGATCACTGACAACACCATAAATGACATAATCATGCAATATATAGTTATTGATAATAAGTGTTATTATGTATACTTAAACTAGCATAAAAACCCGTGCGAGGCACGGGTCGCTATTTTAAATTGTATTTTTAAATTAAATTATGCATGATCAATGTCTTTCAAAGTACTCCATGTGATTGATTTTAATGGAATTTTGCTTGTTAATGGCACATATGCTATTATTGTGTACTTATTTAAGTATGTTCAAGTTTGTAATCTGAAAATTAATATGAGTAATATTGATAATAGTCATGTTAGTTTTTCTTTTTATGAGTCATATAATAGAAGTCGAGTGTTTTATAGGCATCGTCTAATTAAGAAAATTTTTCAGAACACTTACAATACTAAACTGTTCTTTCACTTCTTTGAAAATGATACATCCATTTAGTTCGATCTCCAATAATATTGAAGATACAAACTAAATAGGCTTCAAGATATTGCATTTTGCGAATGTAGGTTTTACTCTTGATATTAATCAAAAACTTCGTAAATCTTCAAATATTCTACTCTGGCCTTGCGCTTTCACTTCTTAAAACTATCTTTCCAACTCTTTCATCTATTTTCTTCTAATTTCTTCATTTTAAGCATCCTTTGTCCTTTACTATTCCTCTGTCCGCTAGACTTGTAAAACACCAGATAATTCTAATTGACTGAGTAAATATATCTTGTGTAACTACAAGTTTATTATTGGATTCTAATTGATAGACCAAAGACTTGAATGAGTTTGTTGAATTACGACTCTCTAGCTAGCTTTACTTATTTTCTAAAATTTATTTTAATTTTTTAATTGATATTTTAATTATTTAAAAAAAATTAAAATTTTTACCTTTAATTAATTGTGTCTTGGTAAATAAATATTTGATAAATCAATAAATTCGTCAAATGAATAATTTGTATAGTTCTAAATATTGACATCGATAGAGAATAATATTAATAAATGATATAACATAATATACTATAATCCGAATCAATAAATGTAAAAATAAAATATAGCCAAAAATTGTTAATATGTTACAATAATAAAAATATCAAAATTTGTTTCACTCAAGTAATGCATGCACACACATCTATAATGTGTATGATTTAAAACACATGAGACTAAGAGCCTATTTGGCAACGGCTTTAAGTCGGAGGTTAGCCAACAACATGTTGGTGCAGTGGTTGAGCCACTGGCCTCCTTTGAAGGAGGTCAGGGGTTCGACTCCTGCGTGTGCGTGAGTTTCTTAGTTTGTATTAGGTTTCCTTTCTGTATTTGTAATGGCCGGGGGTCCTTCGGAAACAGCCTCCCTATTGTATAGGGGCATGGTCTGCGTACAGCTACCCTCCTCAGACACCACTTTGAGTGGTATTATAACTGAGTAAGCTAAGTTTTTTTAAGTCGGAGGTTAAAGTATTTTTTTACTTTAAATCAAAAAATGTCTATTAGTGTAATAAGTCAGAAATTGACTTAAAATTAAAAAAATAGCTTAAAGTGAAAAGTTGGTAGGAGGTACTTTTTTGAATGACTTATTTTGTTTTGAGAATTTTATTTGATTAAAATTAATATCATCATTTAAATAGATAATTTATCAAATTTATTTTTATGTTTACATTTTTAACTATTCATTAATCACTCATAATATAATATTAGTCAAATAGATATTGACTTAAATTTTTTACTTCACTATGATTTAGTGATAGAAAGATGTGTGAATTAAATTGGTGACCCCATGAATATTATGTTGATTATTATTATATTATTATTATTATTATTTTAAAGTTTAATTTAGCTCCAAATTTATTTACAAATGTATTACTGTTAAGACATTCACATATTACGTGTATGATTTATAAACACATGTGACATTGTGGCGTAGTGGCAAGAGCATGCATAAGTTACTTGATAGATTCCCATGAACAACACTTTTTTTAATAAAAATTTGTTGGTGTTTTACCTAAGTTTAATTTAGTTCCATAATTATTTACAAATGTATTACTCTTAAACGACATTCACTTATTATGTGTATGGTTTGAAAACACATGTGACATTGTAGCATAGTGGTAAGAGCATGCCTAAGTTATTTGGTAGACTCAAGTTCGATTCTCATGAACAACACATTTTTTAATAAATATTAAACATGAGGGTAAATTGGTATTTTCATGTGCATTAAAAAATCTCACATTTTCTTCTTGTGTTGGCCTATTATATATATAATAGATAATAGATAATAGATGACATACTCACTGCCTTGTATGCGTGTAACTTTTACGGATCAAAATCATGAGATTCAATGATATGTATACTTAAACGTCATGATTTTCAGCCACGGAAAATTAATTATTCTTTTTCAATATCCTGCTTAATTATCTAATTCAGCTAATCTTTTTATCGAGCTGGTATTCCATACGTAAAACTTTCTGATGAGCTCCACCGCGACCTCCTATAACTTGATTAGACATTCGTCTTTGTTAGATTAAATGAACAAATAGTGAGAAACATGCTGGAAAGAGTAAATAATGCACAAAAGTGAGGAACTATACATAATATAGTGTTGCATGCATGCAACCTCAGTTCACATATCACAGACTATAATACGCATAATATAGAAAGATGAGAATATAATTAAGAAGAATGCAATCAGAACAGGTACATAACCATTACAGATTCCTAGTATATATATTTGCAGCAGTGTACAAAAATTAAATACTAAACCTTTTAAAATTTCGGAAGAATTATTTGAAGACCAATAACAGAGGTTAGAGCAAGTCCAATAGCTCCTTAAATTATTTCTAAAAATATAATAAAATAATGATTCTTAGTGATTTAGGAACCTTATTTTGTATATCAACTCCAACATTCATTCTTAAATTCATTTCTTATTATTATAATAATAAATTTAAATCCAACTACGCTTTGAATTTCAATCAAGAGAGGAAAAGGAGGGAAAAGATTTTTTTATTGATAAAAAAAAGTTAGGAATGACTAGACATTCCCTAAAAGTAGGGAATAGCTAATGATTTAGAGAATCACTAAAAAACTGTTGGAGCAAGGTTTTTGGTTAAGTTTCCTATTTTTTTGATTTAAGGATTGAAATAAGGAAGCTGTTGAACTTGCTCTTATGTATTACCTCAAGCACCTGATATGATGGAGTTTCTCCTCTAGAAGGCAGTATATTAATTTTCTGGTGGACCACCGTCCACAGCAGAAAATGATTCAAATCAAAGGCGGGATTAAGATCTTTAGAAGTATTTTAAATATTAAAAATGCAGAATATTTAAGTTTCATTTTCTAACTGTATTTCTACATATTAGGGGTGTTCATCAAACCGCATAAACCGCCCGCTCCGTACCACACCACACCGCTCCGCGTGGTTTAAATTTTTTGTGGTGCAGTCGTGGTTTGCATTTTAGTCAAACCGCGCGGTGCGGTGCGGTTTGTGGTTTGGGATTTAATATCGCGGTTCAAACCGCACCGCACCGCATATTATATAATATTAATATATTTATAAATATATTCATATATATGATTTTTTTTTGCCATGGTCCCTTTATTAATTATGTGTAATTTTTGGGTCAACCCACTCACTTCTTCCTTCCTCTTTATCCTGGTCCATTTATTACTTATTTGTAACTTATATTTCATTTTGGTTTAGAACTTTATTATTATTAATTTGTTTATTTTTAAGATACTATATTATTAAAATTTGAAATAGGTAAACCGCCCGCACCGCACCACACCGCACCACCCGCATTTTTTGCGGTGTGATTTATGTGGTTTTAATTTTACATGGTGCGGTCGCGGTTTGGAAATTTGTTCAATCCGCATGCACGGTTTGGTTTGCGGCTTGAGGAAAAAACCGCACCGCCCGCACCGCGAACATCCCTACCACATGCTCCTTCATTTCATGGTTGGCGATCCAGAGAAAACCGATGACTAGGACCGGATGCAAGTGTGGCATACAGTTGGATCATCTATTCTATGAATGTGGTTTCAGTAATACTGTATGTTTTTTCTTTTTTCTTTTTTTTTTTAAATAAACTGGTCGGACCCCGAAATTCCGAAATCGAAATTCCGAAAGCCGAACGGATCGGTCTAAAAAAATATCTAATCCGATCAGACCCCAAAAAATCTTAATGAATTTATGATAATTCGATCCGAATCCGACCCGTTGACAAGCTTGACTTTTTACTTAAACTTAAAAAAAAAGGTATTAGTTTGATATATATATCCCAAATTAACAAGTCAATTATAAATATATCCATCTTTATTGAATAATTATAAATATGTCCTATGATTAAATTTAACTCATATATAACTTATACACATATAATTATACATATATTTATATTAAATAAGACTAGAATACCCCTTCTATTTTATCCCACCCTCCCCCCTCCCTCCCGGCCCCGCAGGGGCACAACGCTTCCCTCCCTCATCCCGGCCCGTAGTGGCACAACCCGGCCCCGTAGTGGCACAACGCTTGAATTAGTTTGAACAACAATTTTTTTTTTTTGTATTGCTTCCAGTTTTATTTTCTTTTTAAACTACTTCATATTTAGATTTTTTGTAACAGTTTTTAGAGTTAATATTTTAGTGTTAATCGATCACACGTATATGTAACACATTTAATAAAATGTAATTGATAAAGGAGGACAAAATTGTCTTTTGTAAATGTGTGATTAATAAATTAATCATGGTTATACTTTAAAATGGAACATATTCATAATTTGGGATAGATTTATAATTGCAAATAAACATGGGACACAATTATAGATGACCTTTTAAAATGGGACATATTAGAAGAAAAACCCAAAAAAAATTAATAGAATTTAACTTACAATATATTTTTATATATTCCATCAATAATATAATAATAAATTTTTAATTTATAAAGTTTAAATAGTTTTAGATCTTATACTTTACTTAAGAAATACATTGTATTAATTTGTAATTCTAATTTTCTTTTCAAATCAAAATACTTTTTAGTCACCATACAAACATACGTTTTTTACTTAAAATAAATATGGAGCAAAATAATTCTGGTAAACAGACCGGGTGTGATGTTATTGCAAGTTTTGGCCTTGATTTCGGTTCCTGTAAAAACCCGCGAGGGATCCGACCCGTTACATCCCTTTTTTACATTAAAAAAAACTGTGTAACCATGCAAATAACCGAAAGGAAGTAGAAGATAGAACTTGTAGTAGATCTAGGAAACTCAAAACACAGACCTCTAATATACTCCAGAAACTTGGACTAGGTTAGCTATCTCTTGGTTCCAAGTTTACTCTTTACAATCTTGCACAAAGTAGTCGATCATGGCAAAAGCAACCTTTACTCTTACTGCATGTGTCGACCATCTAAATACTAGTATATGTTTCTCTGTACTAGTATTTATTCTACATATAGTTAATTTATTTGCATTATCATGCGTTTTATTTGTTTTTCGACTTTTAATTGCACCGTATATGATTTACGGATTGACGGAAAGCAATGGATTTTGCAGCTCTCCGAGAATTACATTCGAAGTGGTTGGCGGCCAACCGCAACTTCCAACCAGAGAGATCATCAGGTATGGATTATCTTTCCTGCATAATTTACGAAATCAATTCCTGCATATAATATATCTGCGGAAACTATTGTATTTTGCAGCGTTTCGAGAACTTGTGACTTTGTCAGCAACTACCTGCAACTTCAAATCAGAGAAATCACTAGGTATATATGGATTATTCTTTCTTCACAGTTTAACTAATCAGTCCTATGAAAATTATATATACTCTTCATGCATATTTAAAAAAATTTGTGCTTCTCTATATTTGTCTCAGAGGAGAGGCAATCAGACGTAGCGCGCATTAGAGAGGAACATCCTGATACGATTCCAGTAAGATATCTTTTACTTGTGGTGGCTTTCCAGTAAGATATCTTTTACTTGTGGTGGCTTTATCGATTATGGCTTATTTTCAGCTGCGTTCTTAAAAGAAAATTCGATAATTAACGCACGAACCTCCAACCTCTCGTAAGAGAAGCAAAAGTAGAGATACCATTAGATCAGGAGGTCATTGGTTGCTTTCTTAAACTTATACTTATCTCACATTCGAGTTTCGTGTGCAGGTGATTATACTAAAGGCTGAGGAAAGTCAAATGCATTATCCGAAGAGGATGAAGTAAATTGCTAATAATACCTTTTCCTTTTCTAAAAAACGAAACTTACTCAGTTATAATACCACTCAAAGTGGTGTCTGAGAAAGGAGGCCAGTGGCTCAACCACTGCACCAACATGTTGTTGGCAATACCTTTGCCTTTTCTCTTCTGTGTAAATTCAGATTTCAAGCAGACTTCCTGCTGATACAAATATAAAATACACTACTGCATGCATTATTTGTATTTAGCTAATGTATATTTTGTTATTTTGTTACTTGTAGATTACTTATCCCAGCTGGAAAAAACCTTGGAGAATCTTTCATTTTGATGTGGAGTAAAGTCCATAAGTATGAATTTATGTCGAGGACACATTTATTACATAGCGTTCTGGAGCATAAGGACCCTATCGGTGAGTGTATATAACATATATACATGTGTTTACTATCCATTGAAAATTTAAGTGAATTTTTATGTCTGAGTCTGATTTGATTATGCTTTTCTACGTAGCTGAGAAACTACTGTCATCAGTTTACGAAGAATACAAAGACGAAGATGGCTGCCTTTACATCTCCTTAAGCGGCAAGATGAGACCTCTGTATCATCATCCTATTCCCAGTAACATCAATACATGGGCATTCTATATATGACGTAGGCGCGAGGTGGTCGTGATTTGATTCCACAACCAAATAAATGCGGTTTCAAAAATTGAAAACTAAAACCGAACCAAATATTATGGGTTCGGTTCGAATTTAAAAACTGCGGTTTCTATTTTAATGGCGTGGTTTCGATTTTAAAACAGTTACATATATTTTATTTATTTTCATCCAATTAAAATTAAAACACGATGTGAAAATGAAATTATCACACTATTAAATTTAACTAGCATTTTACCCGTGCTACGCACCGAAAATACAATTTTAAAATTTTAAAATAGTTACAAAAATATATAGTGTATTAAAAAATAAATTATTTTGTTATGTTTTGTTTTGAGTGTAACGAACCCAATATGCATCTCTAAGTAACTTTTCTCAAATTATGTATAATTGTATGGATGCGTGTTAAAAAAATTTGAAAATTTGTTTATATAAAAAAAAGATTAATATCAAAACACATTCATTTGATATATGATAAAATTTACTTGAGATACATATCAATTTTCTTATTCCTTTTTGTTTTTTCCCCAAGTAATTTAACGACATTTTATGCTATTTTTACGGAAAGTTCGGTTCAATATAATCATGTTTGAGAATCTGGCGTTGAAAACAGTAAAAACATAATTAGTACTAATAGAAAAAATAAATCAAATACATATTTTTCATTATATAAATGAAAATAAAATAGGAAATGAGCAATTTTCTAGAGTAATTCTAGAGGTCTGTTTGGTTAGTGTTCTACCCGTGCTACGTACCGAATGATAAAATTTATTAATTAATTAATATAAACATAATATTATTCATTATTTATAAAAAAAGATAATTTCATAAAAATTTAAGTATAAATTATCATCAATTTATACCAATTGCATTAATATCAATATTATCAAACAATTATCATACCATTCACATCCCAGCTCAAACATTCCAAACCTCTCTTTATTGTTTTTTCTTAATTTTATTTTACATTTGATTTCTCTCATTTTTTAGAATATTTCAACCAAGTTCATAAGTTTTTTATCCATATTTTAAGTTTCCTATGTGTTTGTTCCATATCATTTTTACAATTTTTTTGTTCTTTTATTAGTTATTTGATTTAGTACTATAGCAAAATAAACATTATCAATTAACCAAACAAATCCAATACATCCCGTTATTTGAGTAAGATATATTTGTTAGAGTTTATGGTCAGTTTGTTTTTAATGACAACTTTAAATGTGCATATTTAGTTTGGGAATTTGTATGTTGAATTTTTTATTCTTTTCTATCAGAATATGGTATATTAAATATTAGTTTTCTTTTACGCATTAATAAGGAAGGAAAATTAATTCGATATGATGGTACCCGATTCGAACCAAAACCCGAATTTTTGGATTCATGTTTGGATATAAATTATAAAATCGAAATAGTTTCGATTTGCATTTGGATTTAAGTTGTACTGAACCGATAGCCTATCCAAAATCCGAAACCCAATACACCATCGAATCCCTATACATATGTAATATAATACATTAATTTGAAATTATTTCATGTAATATTTTAGATGTAAGACATATTATTTTATTTATTTTTTTCAAATATTTCATTAGAAATAGTCAATACTAATTTAGTAATTAGAACTTATATTTCTCAATATCTAATTTTATTGATATATTCAAGATGTAATTTTGTTTACATTAATTTTTCATTTCTATGTATAAAAAGAATTATTTTTTTAACATTTTAAATTTTACTTAGTATATTAATTCGTATAATATGTTAAATTTTGACTACTTAAGTTAATCATTTTACTTTTTAATTTTTGCATAAATATACTTAATATTGTTTGCATGTAACAATTATTTTAATTTTGACTACATTATTAATAATTTTTGATACCCAAAAAATACAAATCTAATCCGAAATCCGACGAATTTGGTTTTAGATATTGAATTTTGGATTTGGATTTATTTTTTAAAACCCAAAAATATTTGGATGTAAGTTTGAATTTTACAAATTCGGATCAAACCCAACCCGTTGTCATCCAAACGTGTAAAATAAAATATTTGAAAATGAGTATCACCTATCTTTTTTCTATTTGATTAACATGTTAAAATAGAAAACTGTACATGAAACTAAAATCAAATGTGTAATATATAAACACATAATCACATTATTATATATTTGTCCTTGTAATTTAATTGTCGAGTTCAAAAACATGAAATTAATTTTTATTTAACAATGAGTATATTTGACCAACATATATTAAAAGAAAGAGTTTACGTAGATCTGGAAAATCGTTCGTGTTATATACATTCATACCATGTGTATTTTGGGTTTTGCATGAAAATGACATGAAATTATTTTGTATACCCATAATTTGAACACAAAATGCTACTAAACTACGCATTTTTTATTTTTGTACACTAAACGAAAATAATACGCAAAATGAAAAAAATATGACAATTACATGTAATGTTACTCTCTGCCCAAGTCATCTAAGTATGTTACTATATAATTGAAAACAACATTGAATTACTACAAAATAAAACTAAAAGTAGAGTGCATAAAAATGAAGCCATTTTCTTTAATTTTGTTTATTGTTAATAAATACCTCTGTTTAATTTTGTTTATTGTTAATAAATACCTCTGTTTGATTAGAATATATCTACCATGGTAAATAAGGAAAATTTTTAATATAATATTATTGGTGTGGTAGACTCAGGTTTGATTTCTATTTTAATAATTTTAATAATATTATGATTCTATTTTTAATTCTATTTAGGATTATAATTCAATTTTAAATATATTTAGAATGATTGATGGGTTTAACCTTGGTTAAAAGATAGCAAGTTAAATTATATAAGGAAACAGATTTGTTTTAATTTGATTGGTCCATGATTTAAATTTTAAATATTCATACCATGTGTATTTTGATTTTTGGGTTTTTCATTAAATTTACATGAAATTATTTTGTATACCCATAATTTGAACACAAAAAGCTACTAAACTACGCATTTTTTATTTTTGTACACGAAACGAAAATAATATACAAAATGAAAAAAAATATGACAATTACATGTAATGTTACTCTCTGTCCAAGTCATCTAAGTATGTTACTATATAATCGAAAACAACATTGAATTACTACAAAATAAAACTAAAAGTAGAGTACATAAAAATGAAGCCCTTTTCTTTAATTTTGTTTATTGTTAATAAATACCTTTGTTTGATTAGAATCTATCTACCAAGTTATCAAAATTTTTTTACCTATTTTAAAGATTTTGTTGATATTAACAATAAATATTATTAACCAACCAAGCAAAATTCGATATGTCTGTTCTTAGATTAGGATATGAGAATTAAATATTATTATTTGAATTGAAGAATACAAAATTAAAATGAGCACCTTTTATCAGAAATAATATATAATTTTATATGTATCGACCTATCTAGTTATCAATAATATTGATTTTTAAACGATTGTTGTAGCCGTCATTCTATCTTCTCCTCTCCTAAAAAATAGTAAACCCAAAGTTTATGGGTTGATATCTGCATCTTGGTTGCTGATAAGCCCATTTTTATTGTTTTCCATGATTTTGCTTTGTTTTTCAATAAATATCTCTCTTTATTGAGAGTCTATTACCACGTTGGTGGGTTTTATCAACTGATATATTGGATTTTGCACCTTCTCCTTCTGAATGATAACTCATGTTTCTTTTCCTTGATTTTACTTCGTTTTTCAATAAATATATCTCTTTATTGAGAGTCTAGTATCCCGTTAGTGGATTTTGTCAATCCATATATTGGGTTTTGTTCTTTATTTTTTGAGAGTAGGTTACTTTATTTTGGCATGCGGAATCTTAGATTTACAGGATTTTGTTATATTGATTCATTGATTTGGATAGTATAGAATCGCAGTTTTGGTGAGTTGTTCGAATACATTCTCAGCAATCACATATGTATTTCCCTCACGATTAGAATAAATTGTTGGATTATTTCGCCAAAGAGTATATATAATTGAGGGATATAAGCGAGTGATGTACCACAATTTAAGATCTGTTCAACGATTGTAGTTTGGATTAAGGAAACCTTGCTACCTTGATATGATCTATTTTATTTTATTATGTGTTGTCCAATCTTGATTATTTTTGTAGATGTATGACATTTTATTGATAAATGATTTACCTAAAAAAAATTAGTGATTTAAAAGAAAATTTGAATGATTATTTGTGTGGATGATAATATATGCCCTTTTGTTGATAAATAATTAACCATAGCAAATATAGTGATTTATTAGAATTTTTGCGCTGAGTTGACCAATTTGCTATGAAATAAAAAAATGATTTTTTAGGATTTTTGCGCCGAGTTAACCAATTTGCTATATAAATATTCACTAACAATATTTTTATTGATTCTGTAATGAATTTTATTTTTTGGATTGATAATTTATACATCAAATAATGTCTAATACTATTTGAGAGTCTATTTAGTATCTTGAAAAATTCAAAATTATCGTCAAGTCAATTTATTTGTCCCATTAATTCTTGAAAAATAACGATAAGTAAATTTTAACGATAACTGGTTTAAATTTCATTTTTAATATTTTAATTGGTTGAATTTAGCCTTTTTTAATAATTGATTAATTTAAAAGTTTATATAAATTAAATTTTGAAGGTTAAGTAACCACGATAAGTAAATTAGAATGAGAATGCTATGATTAATTTAATTTTAGTGGTTAATTTTGACTGGCTCTTATATATATTTATGAAAATTAATCCGTAATATATAATAATGCTATTATGATTAACTTCAAAGTGTGAAAAATTAATATTGCGAAAATTGCTTCATATTATATATTTATATAATCCTGATTGGTTTTGATTTAAAATATTAATTTATTATAATTATTTTTTGATATTAAAAAAATAAAATATACGGATATGTTAAATCAAGTAAGTTACTCTATTTAAATTTGAATTGTTAACTAATCATAGTTAGTATAATAGAATGAGAATGGTAAATAAAGAAAACTTTTAATATAATATGATTGGTCTAAAATTTAGGAATGACCTTTGATTGGTACTAAAATAATTCAAAGTTTTGCATATTTCATATTTGTATAATCCTGATTGATTTTGATTTAAAATATTAATTTATTATAATTATTTTTTGACATAAAAAAATAAAATATATGGATATGTTGAATCAAGTAAGTTACTCTATTTAAATTAGAATTGTTAACTAACCATGGTTAGTATAATAGAATGAGAATGGTAAATAAGGAAAATTTTTAATATAATATTATTGGTGTGGTAGACTCAGGTTTGATTTCTATTTTAATAATTTTAATAATATTATGATTCTATTTTTAATTCTATTTAGGATTATAATTCAATTTTAAATATATTTAGAATGATTGATGGGTTTAACCTTGGTTAAAAGATAGCAAGTTAAATTATATAAGGAAACAGATTTGTTTTAATTTGATTGGTCCATGATTTAAATTTTAAATATTCATACCATGTGTATTTTGATTTTTGGGTTTTTCATTAAATTTACATGAAATTATTTTGTATACCCATAATTTGAACACAAAAAGCTACTAAACTACGCATTTTTTATTTTTGTACACGAAACGAAAATAATATACAAAATGAAAAAAAATATGACAATTACATGTAATGTTACTCTCTGTCCAAGTCATCTAAGTATGTTACTATATAATCGAAAACAACATTGAATTACTACAAAATAAAACTAAAAGTAGAGTACATAAAAATGAAGCCCTTTTCTTTAATTTTGTTTATTGTTAATAAATACCTTTGTTTGATTAGAATCTATCTACCAAGTTATCAAAATTTTTTTACCTATTTTAAAGATTTTGTTGATATTAACAATAAATATTACTAACCAACCAAGCAAAATTCGATATGTCTGTTCTTAGATTAGGATATGAGAATTAAATATTATTATTTGAATTGAAGAATACAAAATTAAAATGAGCACCTTTTATCAGAAATAATATATAATTTTATATGTATCGACCTATCTAGTTATCAATAATATTGATTTTTAAACGATTGTTGTAGCCGTCATTCTATCTTCTCCTCTCCTAAAAAATAGTAAACCAAAAGTTTATGGGTTGATATCTGCATCTTGGTTGACGATAGCCCATTTTTATTGTTTTCCATGATTTTGCTTTGTTTTTCAATAAATATCTCTCTTTATTGAGAGTCTATTACCACGTTGGTGGGTTTTATCAACTGATATATTGGATTTTGCACCTTCTCCTTGTGAATGATAACTCCTGTTTCTTTTCGTTGATTTTACTTCATTTTTCAATAAATATATCTCTTTATTGAGAGTCTAGTATCCCGTTAGTGGATTTTGTCTATCCATATATTGGGTTTTGTTCTTTAGCTTTTGAGAGTAGGTTACTTTATTTTGGCATGCGGAATCTTAGATTTACAGGATTTTGTTATATTGATTCATTGAAATGGATAGTATAGAATCGCAGTTTTTGTGAGTTGTTCGAATACATTCTCAGCAATCACATATGTATTTCCCTCACGATTAGAATAAATTGTTGGATTCTTTCGCCAAAGAGTATATATAATTGAGGGATATAAGCGAGTGATGTACCACAATTTAAGATCTGGTCAACGATTGTAGTTTGGATTAAGGAAACCTTGTTACCTTGATATGATTTATTTTATTTTAATATGTGTTGTCCAATCTTGATTATTTTTGTAGATGTAAGACATTTTATTGATAAATGATTTACCTAAAAAAAATTAGTGATTTAAAAGAAAATTTGAATGATTATTTGTGTGGATGATAATATATGCCCTTTTGTTGATAAATAATTAACCATAGCAAATATAGTGATTTATTAGAATTTTTGCGCTGAGTTGACCAATTTGCTATGAAATAAAAAAAATGATTTTTTAGGATTTTTGCGCCGAGTTAACCAATTTGCTATATAAATATTCACTAACAATATTTTTATTGATTCTGTAATGAATTTTATTTTTTGGATTGATAATTTATACACCAAATAATGTCTAATACTATTTGAGAGTCTATTTAGTATCTTGAAAAATTCAAAAATATCGTCAAGTCAATTTATTTGTCCCATTAATTCTTGAAAAATAACGATAAGTAAAATTTTAATGATAACTGGTTTAAATTTCATTTTTAATATTTTAATTGGTTGAATTTAGCCTTTTTTTAATAATTGATTAATTTAAAAGTTTATATAACTTAAATTTTGAAGGTTAAGTAACCACGATAAGTAAATTAGGATGAGAATGCCATGATTAATTTAATTTTAGTGGTTAATTTTGACTTGCTCTTATATATATTTATGAAAATTAATCCGTAATATATAATAATGCTATTATGATTAACTATAAATCAAAGTGTGAAAAATTAATATTGCGAAAATTGCTTCATATTATATATTTATATAATCCTGATTGGTTCTGATTTAAAATATTAATTTATTATAATTATTTTTTGATATTAAAAAAATAAAATATACGGATATGTTAAATCCAGTAAGTTACTCTATTTAAATTTGAATTATTAACTAACCATAGTTAGTATAATAGAATGAGAATGGTAAATAAAGAAAACTTTTGATATAATATGATTGGTCTAAAATTTAGGAATGACCTTTGATTGGTACTAAAATAATTCAAAGTTTTGCATATTTTATATTTGTATAATCCTGATTGATTTTGATTTAAAATATTAATTTATTATAATTATTTTTGACATATAAAAATAAAATATATGGATATGTTGAATCAAGTAGGTTACTCTATTTAAATTAGAATTGTTAACTAACCATAGTTAGTATAATAGAATGAGAATGGTAAATAAGGAAAATTTTTAATATAATATTATTGGTGTGGTAGACTCAGGTTTGATTTCTATTTTAATAATTTTAATAATATTATGATTCTATTTGTAATTCTATTTAGGATTATAATTCAATTTTAAATATATTTAGAATGGTTGATGGGTTTAACATTGGTTAAAAGATAGCAATTTAAATTATATAAGGAAACATATTTGTTTTAATTTGATTGGTCCATGATTTAAATTTTAAATATATTTAGAATGATTGATGGGTTTAACCTTGGTTAAAAGATAGCAAGTTAAATTATATAAGGAAACAAATTTGTTTTAATTTGATTGGTCCATGATTTAGAATTGGCCTATGATTGGTTCTAAAATAATTCATAGTTTTCTGATTGATTAACTGGATGGTGTGGTAGACTCAGGTTTGATAATAAAGGATATTTACAAATTTTGGTTGGCAGGAATAATTCTGTTTATAGCAAATTTAGGAACTTACAAATATTATTTATTTGGTAATATAAAGCTAATAAAAGTACCTCCTATTCTTTAATATCAAATACTAAAACGAGCTAGTGCTGACTAGCATCTTCACTAAAAAGGCACGCAAAAGCTTTTATTTCACCAAGTCCTTGTTCATCATTGAAAACTAAAACCAAACCAAATATATATTATCGGTTCGATTCGAATTTAAAAACTGCACTTTCAATTTTAATGGTATGATTTCCATTTCAAAACCATTATATATTTTTTATTTTTTA
Organism: Saposhnikovia divaricata; assembly: GCA_036435485.1. NCBI lineage: Eukaryota > Viridiplantae > Streptophyta > Magnoliopsida > Apiales > Apiaceae > Saposhnikovia > Saposhnikovia divaricata. Next base: position 201,507,917 of record CM071601.1, on the reverse strand, counting down.
TTTGCATCCAAGTAAAAATAAAACACGATGTGAAAATGAAATTACCACACTATTCAGTTTAATATTTACAAAATATTTTCTATTCAAAAAGAAAAAAAAAAATATTTACAAAATATTTTAGTTGGCAGGAATAATTCTGTTTAAAGCAGTGATCATGTAGTAGTTTGCTTGGTACCTCTCTTGGAATAGTCTCAAGCCTGGTTGCTTGTAGCCTGATTGTATACGGACTTTTGAGTGTTTAGAAATTGTTTAGTCCTACATCTTACATCTACTTCTATATATTAACATATCGTGTCAATATTAAGTGGAAACAGATGATTCGTTATTAACAAAAAAATAACCCCAAAACACATCTTAGTCCGAAAATGTTAGTAAATTAATATACATTACTTCCTTCGTCCTAACCAATACTTTACCTTTCTTTTTACATTTTCTGACACGTATTTTAAGGTGTATTTTAAGGATAGTTCCATAACTTATTTTTAAAATTTTCTTTTTTTGTATAATAACTTATTTTTAAAATTTTCTTTTTTTGTATAAAAATATATACATTGTATTTTTATACAAAAAAAGAAAATTTTAAAAATAATTTATGAAACTACCTTAAAATGTACCTTAAAATGCGTGCCAGAAACCTTATTCAGAAATGTACACAATTCATCGGGACTGAGGGAGTAGTTAATTATTAACTTGTATCTATAAATGCTCTAAACACTCTTATTCTAATCGATGTGGGATGTTACAAACATCCCCTTTTATTGGATCAACATCGTCATCGAGCCCACATTCACACATTCAGAACCCGGACAGTGCCTTTGCACTTCCGGCCCAGTAGAGGTCTGATACCATTTATAACATCCAATGTAATATCCCGTAATTTTTAGATTAACAATAAAAAAGAATAATAGAAAAAAAGGATTAAAATTAGATAGTAAATAGGATTTAAAATTTAATTTGAATAGTGGGCCTAAAATACGGTTAATTAATAGGTTTGGACTAGGATTTTGTAACTCTGTATAAACATCTTATTCTTATTCCTCATCTTTATTAACAAAATTCGTAGAGTTTTTTCACAAACAAATCAGCTATCTCGTAAAATTCGTAGAAAATGCATCGTAAGTCGGAATTCATTGATTCTGGATGTATCGAAAAGGTCTTTTCGTGCTCTACAACTTTCGACTAAATATCGACAAAATAAATGCATTATATTATATAATAAAAAGTACTTTTCTTTAAATAAAATATAAAGTACTTATTCTTATAAAAACTAGACCTTTTTTAAAATATTTTTACTAATAATAGTATTTTAAAATATCGACAAAATAAATTCATTATATTATATAAGAAAAAGTACCTTTTTTTTTGAAATAAAAGAAAAAGTACTTATTCTTATAAAAACTAGACCTTTTTTAAAATATTTTTACTTATAATAGTTCGTACTTATCTATTTATATCTATTATAGGGGAACATGGTTTTTCATCCTATTTAGTAATTTACCTTTATGTCCTTGAAGTTATATTAATGTTAAATTTTTTTTGCTTTTCATGGGAATTGAACCCATGACCCCATTATGCACAAGAGTTTATACTCACACCCACAACCATTGAACCAACTCAACTTTTGATACATATCTTCAAATTCATTAATAACCTCCTCACTATATCTATTTTAAAATTTATTCACACCCACGACCTTTAAACCAACTCAACTTTTGATACATATTTTCAAATCATTAACTACATTCATGAATAACCTCCTCACTATATTTATTTTAAAATTTATTCAGAATAAAATTATGTGAATATTTTTCCATTTTAATAATTAAAAATGTATATCATACAAATGATTAGAATATGTAATGATTATGATTCGATTTATACGAAAAAAATAAAATAAAGTGAATAACATAGATTTCGTTAATATTTCATATTAACTACATATACATTAAACAAGATATTTTGATTGATATCCATTAAAATATGAGTAGGCTGAAAAAATAAAATTTTAAAATAATTAGATAAAATATGTTATTAGATTAGAGTGCAATATGTAACTACACCGAAAAAAACTAAAATTTTAAAGGAAAATAAAATAATAATTCAGATTTCAGATTTCAACTCTACATCAATTATCAGATCAAATAATGAGATAAAATACATTGAATTAGATTACAATATTATAAATAAGATTATAAAGATTACACAAAAATTTATAGAGATTATATTTAACAAATAGATACTAGCTTGTACATAATTATAAAAGAGATAATATTCAATTAATCAAATGCTGGCACTATTAAAATAATTGTATTTACAAAAAAAATTGTTTTTTTAAAAAATGCCTTTTACTGTATGTAAATATTAATTCAAATTTCAATCCAAATCACAATAATTTAAATATTCATGCATATATTTTTTATAATAGTGTATATCATGTTGGGTTTCATGTAATCAAACGCAGCGAAAAAACGCGAAAAATAAAATAAAAATGAAACTCACCGCAAGGATCCATGCGAGAATTGTATATTTAATTTGTGGTTATTAGAAATCAGTACCTTAAAGAGCTTTCCGATGTCTGAGAGTGAAGAAAGGTTTGTTCGATCACAACGTACCCCGTACGAGCGATGTACGCCTCTATGGTATCCACACAAACGCTTTCTCGAAGGAATTGCAGTGTACTAGCACCAAGAACTCGATTTTATCCTCTTCTTTCTCTATCACCTTTTTGATGTTAGGGTTTAGTGTTTTTAATAATAAAAACGTGTAACCTAGCAGCCTACCAAGAGAGAGTTATATAGCTGGAGATAAAAACGAAATTCAACTCTAATCTCTTTTAGAGTTTTGTATAAATCCAAATTCTGTTAATTCTCATCTTATTAAGTCTTACTTAATAAGCAAGCTACTGAATAATGAATTTATAATAATTCGAATTTTGTTTATTTAATTAATCAAGTCAATACTTAACTAATTAATTAACAATTTGATTTATCATCTTAATTTAAATCCGACTATTTAAATTAAATTATCCTTCAAGCTCTCTTGTGTGTGACCCTATAGGTTATTATTATATTGGCAACAATTTTATTTAATAAATAAAATCGTAAACAATGAGCGGCATCTAGTAATACATCATTGTTACCCAAATAATAATAATTAAATCGGTGAATCGATTTCGCCTTTCGTGAACAATGTTCTATATAATATAATCCCTTTAACCATGATATTATAGATTAAACTGGAGGCATGGAATGTGTCATCCTCGTCATAATTTAATCTTTATTTTCTTGATCGATGAGTAGACTATTCAAACAAATCACTGTTTGAGCACGGCCATGCATTTCATAGTCTCACTCAAACAAGATGCCAACAATATCACTCCTATATGTTAAGGAGGGTTAAATTCCATCTAGATCATTCACATTTCTCATACGATTCATAATATTCCCAAGACTACCTTTATCATTACCCGTTTAAAGATAACCTTTGATAGAATCAAAATATATTAATTCTCGTATAGAAATGTAATGACTTCGGGTCTAAGGATCATTACATCATTATCACATTGAGATTCATAATGACACATTTATTCATTCCATGTCGAATCTCATAGTGGGTCTATCCAGTACATCGTACTCATACATGTACATATGCATTGACTTTAGTATCATTATACTTATGATCAATGAGAAGTGATCATCAGTCAATCAACACACTAGTCTCGATGTATTATTATTGTCCCAATAACAATAATACTTGACTAGGGATATTTAAGATTATTATACTGTATATTATCTCATATTAATATAGTTCGTATCAATAATCTAGGGACATTTATTATACTAACAATTATATCGCAGTAAATACAAAGCATAATAAAACATCAATATAATCAAAATAGAACATAAATGTCAATAACATAATTTAAATAAATTGAAATGTATTGCCTCTAGGGCACCTACACTAACATATCACCCCCACCACGAATCACGAAAATTAAATAATAAACACTAAAAATTAGACCACCACCATCATCATAGTATCACTAAACATGGAATTATAGAATTCCATATATAATCACAAAATTTTAATGCAAATTATGAAAATTTTGTCAGAAATATCAAATTTTCTAAGCTCAAGTTTCAAAAAATAATTAGATCTGAATATGTGGCGATGTTGTGAATTTGAGTGTGGATATCATTAATCATCACTATAATAAAATTTACAACTACACCTCTTCCACTTCCGTCTTTGTCATATTTACCATCATTGTGATAATCATCACTCTCCTAAATCAATCAAATTTGAGAAATTTTGGAAATACAATTCGAAGAGGGGTTACTAAATATGAATGAAAGATGGTCGGACGAAGGAAAAATGAACAAATTTAAGGTCATTAAAAATATAAGAGAGGTGGTCGGGGGAAGATGAATGTGCATATATGACGTGGTCAGAGGGAGGAGAAGGGAATAAGTTGTAGTATATATGAGGTGGGAAGATGGGTAAAAGTGATAATAGATCTATTAAAATTATTGTGCCTACGATTCAAAATAGTTAAATTTATTGTACTGATCAACGGGTTATCTTAAATTCGTCTTTAATATAATATTATAAATAATATAGATATATGATACTGTGTTCAAATATAAACTTTTTAAATGACAAACTCTATGAGTGTAATATAATGCAAACTATCATAATATACTTTATAAATTTAAGGATAATTCTTTTCAAAGCAACCTCAATTACAAATAGAGCACCTGTTTAGTCTCTAAATTTTGTTAAATATGAGTTAATTATGTAACAATTTTAAAATCTTTCTTGTACTTAAGGAATTCAACATGGTTAATACATAAAAAAATATTGTATTTTTATCCTACTAAACGAATATACAGGATTATCATGGAAAATGTTTCATTGTTAAATTTAAAATTAAATTGTACTTAGTTTGAAATTTGTGCTCAATAGGGTAAAAATATTGTTACATTGTAAATATTCTTTATATGTTTTGTAACATTCCCACATCGAGGAGGGTGGAGACTTTAATTGACTATATAAAGCAAAGTACTAGTACCAATTGCACCAACAAATCATGATTTTTTGGGGGCTTGTGGTGGACCTATAGATTATCCAAGATGTTACATTTGGACTAGTGTACTTCAATTTATTTCAAATTCGGAAATGGGATTTGACCTGATTTCGGAAAAAGGCTCGGGTTTGACCCGGGTTGTCACAAAAACAGACTACAGGGCGCACTATTATTGTTGTAATACGCGACAGCTAATGATTAACTTTTATTTACCGCATTTACCGGTCATCGTTCACATGTTGAACAAACAACGCTATAAATATGGTATTTAGGATTTAGAGTATACTAATATTTTGAATTAGAACGGCGATCAACCACTGATTATAGATAGTCCGAGACACGTTAAATAAAAAAGAAATGAAAGACTCTATTGCAACGTTTTGAAAAAATTATATGAAATAATATCATGCTAGTTTTATATTTAGAATTGAAAAATTCCTCCATTTCTCTGTCCTAAATTAACTATAACATTTATGTGATTATAGTTATCCGGTTTGACTAAAAATTAGAAAATACTTTACTCGAAGAAATAAATCCCAAGTTCTATATTAATTAAGAAAAAAAATAAAACAATATGTTACCGCAGCCGGGAATCGAACCCGGATTACTAGCGCATCACCAATTAAGTGAAAGAGGCATGTAATTAACCAGTACTACTGCAGAATTAGATATCTAAAAGTTAGGATTTTAATTATTAAAATATAATGAAATTAATAATGATATCAAAATTAAACAGAACAAAAGATTTAGAATAAAAACAGTAGTAACTTGGAAGTTTTAGAAATATAATGAATCAACAAAATAAATTATAACTTGGAATTTATTTGCAATATAAATTCTAGGATTTTAAATTTCATTTAAAATATCGACAAAATTCTGAAAGCATAAATCAGTTCTTGTTATAATGACGGACTCAGAATTTTTTCTTCTTTTTTTTATTATCTTGTTATAATGACGGACTCAGAATTTTTTTTTTATTATTATAAATATTTAAAAATACTAAAGTAAAAACAAATAGGATAATAATTAAAAAGAAGTACAAACTCGTACACGTGAAAAACTGTTTAACATTTTAGAATTGTTTTCTACGTGTTTTCATCTTTCAAAAATGATATTGTTATATATATTACATCATTATTTAGTATAATTTTGACTTTTTCTCGCCTATTTTTTATTTTATATAACTCTTTTATTCTATTTTTTATTAAAATTTTTAGCTAATGGGTTCCTAAAACATTTAGACAGGATTTTTTAAAATCTGTTATGAAATAAAATTAATATTTTCAATTTTTTTAATCAATCATCCGTGTTAGACCTGGCAATTCGTGTCGTGTCGTGTATATTCGTGTCGTGTACAGAGTTCCAGCAGCATATCTAGACACAAAATCATCCTTATATGGCAGGAGGAACTGGATCATTAACTGATAAATTCAGAATATCTTCACAGAGTTCTTCTACTTTCTGCTGGGGAAGGACTGTGAAACAGAAAAAAAAAACCTCATTAGCAGATTAAGCTCTAGAAAATCAGAGAAGCATATTTAACGTAAATTACCTTGTTTTTCATTGTATCTCCAATCCCGCGTGCATATCAAACTCTCTACAACTGTATGTGCCAAACAACTTCGGTACTGATCCAATATTCTTCCTCCAGTACTAAACGCGGACTCTGAGGCAACTGTTGAAATAGGAATCGATAGAATATCTCGAGCCATAAGGGCGAGATTTGGAAACCTGAACTGGTTTGAATTCCAATATTCCAAAATATCAATATCAATGCTCCTATTTATCCGCTTCTCTTCCAAATACCTATCTAGCTCTGTTTTCTCTAAAGTGGGATTCAACTCATTATCCAAGGCATCAAATTCCTGACAAGAAAGATTAACAACTCCACAAGAATAAATTTAACAACTACATAATCAATAGTAAACCATTACTCATTACGATTCCTATGAGTTCAGAGAACCTTATAACAATACATAAGTAATTAATAAGTATCCGCACAGACTTAATTTCCACCAAATACAACAAACTCGTAGCATTACTAACAACTAGAATAATTATAAGAGTTATATACCAGTCCCATTCGTCGAGTTGTAAATGCAGGTAAACCCACACTTGCTGCATCTGACATGGAGCAAATTATCTTCACCAATTGGAAGTTCATCGAATGTGTCCCCGGCTTTAGATCTTCGTCTCTTAGGTATATTTCCTTTGCGTTTTTTTGTAGGTTTACTCGAGCCTGAGGTTGGGTCTTTTGGGTCAGTCGGGTCTTTTGATTCATCGGCTTTGTCCTCGTCGTGCATATCGCCTTCATCACCACTCAACGATTCATAGTCCTACGAATTATATTCACAGCTAATTACCTTTTTATTCGTAGATAATTATCGAATATATTCAAAAATTGGAATAAAGAAAGTCGAGAAATATTACCGGAATGATGGGATTTGTTTCCTCCATTATCGGAATCGAAGAATCTGCAGTGCTCTCTCGTTGGTTTGGAATCGAAGAATCTCGTTGGCTTCTCTTTGGCTTGTTGCGGCTCGTCGCTTTGGAAGGAAAAGAACTAAAGAAGTAAAGAACCCTAAATGGCTAAATCACTAAATGAGTAATGGGTTGTGCCGTGTGTGTATATCGGTATATTCTATATTGATAATTGAGTATGAAGACTGAACTTAGGAGCCCAAATCAGCCCAAACCCATATAAAGCCCAAGTAATACTTATATAATTATTTATGATATGTATAATATATTTTTAAAATATTTATTTAATTATTTATTTAATTATTTATTTCGTGTACTTTCGTTTCGTGTCGTGTACCTAATGGTAAATCCGAAACCGACACTAAATTCGCTCGTGTAATTTCGTGTTCGTGTATTTTCGTGTTCGTGTACCGAAAAGGTCAACCCAAACCCGTAATTTTCGTGTCGTTTTCGTGTCGTGTCCAAAATTGCCGGCTCTAATCCGTGTATTGGTGCATCAATTGAAAACATACATCATGCATTCATCTTGCAGCAGTCCAACCTGAAAAAGTTGTATAACTATGTTAAAATCAGAGGCATAGCACACTACAAATATATGGCATAATATTTGCATGTTTTTACTCATAAATTAATATACTCTGCACACATACCTTTTTTTTTTTTTTTTTTTTGCTAAATCTCTGCACACATACTTACTGATAAAGATTATACAAATTAGTGATTTGCGGATGTTTTCAAGCTTGAGCATACTTTTCTAAGTACCCTCTCGCATTATTATACAAAGAATAATATATACATCCTTGGTGGGCACGAAAACCAATATATATATATGAGGATAGGGAACAATTACCTGAGATATATGGGATTTGTATGTAAAAATAGGATGGGTAGTTTAGTAAATTCAGAAATTTTTAATTAGCCCTGCGGGCCCAGCAAAATTTAAAGTATATTTTGCATATATCTTAGGAAAAGTTTCCTAAGATATATCTCACGGTCCTTTTTCTCTATATATATTTAGGTAGATAAATTAATGAAAAGTGATGAAAATTGGGTAAAGTGGTGGACCTATCAATATTTAATAATAAATTTGAGAAAGTGGAGAAAGTTAGTGGGTGTAATAGTGTTTTATAATATTAAAAGTTTACTATTTTTGGATAGTAAAGAAATGGATGGAACGACCCAAAATAGTAACTGTAAAGAAATGGATGGGATAAAGGGAGTATAATATAATTCAAAAATATCTATATGTATAATTTAGTTAATTCAATTTTAACCGAATTGATATTTTGACAGATCGAATCAAATTGATTTATTTTTTATTTAAACCAAAAATTAAAATAATCAAAATTTTTAGAAAAATTCAATTTAAACCGAACCAAAATTATTTGATTTTTCGGTTCGGGTTTAGATTTTGCTTAGTACTGTAACTCTGTAAAATCATTTACATTTAAGGTCCGAGGCTCCGAGCTAGTGAATTTCCGGATACCAATGGGTTATGGGTGCCCATATTGGTCCACAAGTCCACTGCTTGTCAGGCAAATCAAATGGTCAAGTTTACAGTTTTTGGGTAAACCAAACCAAACCAAACATACCCAGTATATCCCGCTCAGAGCAGGGTCTGGGGAGGGTAGGTTGTACGCAGAGCAGGGTCTGAGCAGGGTCTGCGAATACCCAGTTTTTGGGTCTTAAACGGATAAATGGCATTGGGCTGGACCTATACGCCGCAACAATAATATCCTCACAAGATATTTTGAATTTGGTCCAACACAAGTTTCACTGGACTATCATGCAAACCCATCTGTTATTCGCAGTAATTCAAATAACCCGAAGGACCAACTTTTAAATTTGTGTTTCGCAAAAAAAAAAGAAAAAAAACTTTTAAATTTGTGATATTTGTACATTAATAAAAATAAAAATAATAAGTAATAGCTGCTTGACTTATCCCTTCATTTCATTATACTAGATTATAGATCGTGCTACGCACACGGGTATTTTAAAAATTAATTAATAATTATAATAAATTATATAATTTTATATTTTAAAATTGAACTATTTAATTCTATGAAAAAATAAAATTAATACAATAAGTACATTTATTTATATATTGTAAAAAAATTTACTTAAAAATATTATATATTTGATTATATTTGTTATATATGATATGAGATCATTTAATTAGTAATATTTTATTATATTTATTATATATGCTATGAGATCATTTGCATTAATGAAATTATCATTTGCTTGACTTATCCCTTCATTTCATTATATTACCACATTAGTTGTTCATTTCAATATTTAATTATTAAAAGTTTTTCAAAATTATTTTCTTATGAGTAATATATACAGATTTAAAGATGATAATTTGAAATTTTGAATCTGTTCGTATTTCTTAAAAAATGATTTTACATTAAATTATTTAAATTATACCAAATTAAACATCTAGGAATGAAATTCTGATGTCGATTCATTTTATACCAATTCCGATTCTAACTTAATCAAACGGGTTATAAATCAATCGAGTTTCGGGTTTAACTTATCACTTTGAAATTTGTTTATATTTTTTGACGAATTGTTCTCAAATCAAATTATTTAAACTAAATTATAAAAAATGAAATTCTTACAACGTTTCATTTTATAATAATTCCGTATATACATTAAGATAGGCCGGATTTCGGGTTTCGGATTTCGGATTTTGGGTTTCGAATTTATCACGTAATAATTAGACTGTCTGAGGACCAGGGTCACTCTGTGCCGTGGAAGAAAGGGTATTATAATAACTTAAGGTTGGTAAGAAGAAGGAACAGATAGCGTCTTTATTACACAGGGCACACACGAACCAACAGCTGCTTTTATAAAAATTTCTCAATCTTAAAATTTTCTATTATCTCGTTCATCTTGTCCGCTCTATTTTCTTTTTTATAATTCGGTGCCAGTTTTTCCCGTTCTATTTTCTCGTTCATCTTCAAGGAATCAAAAATTGCTATCACATGCAGCTATGGGTATTTATTTGTTCCATATATTTACTTACAATATTTTTTCATTCCTATATAAAACATGTGCCTACAGTTTAATTCTTTTGTGGGGCTTATTTGATTTTTATTTGTTCATATCTGTAGTTATTCTCTGACCAGTTTTATTGGGGGCTCAGTTGATTTTATGTTTTTTGTAACTAATTTTCCATGTTAGCTTTAATGTTGTAATTATCTATGGCGATATGTTGAAATATGTTGTTTCATTGGATTTTAAGCTAATCTTGTAATTATTCATGGCCATATTTTGAAATATGTTAGTAGTTGATTAGATTTTGAGTTTGCGAGTGTGTTTAATCATTAGTAGAAAAATGTATTATAAATATTCCTGTTGGTTTCTCTGTTTTTTTTTTTTTTTTGTGAAAAAGTAAACATATATCTAGTATGCTGCAATTTGGGTTTGACAATATATAGGTGTTGCATCTCTTATAAACTTACATTAATGGGGACTTAGGATTTGTTAATTGGTGTATTGTTCTTTTCCTACTTGTAAAGTTATATGATCTGCTACATTCATTTATCTGCCTAAATGCATTAATGAAAATTCGTCAAATATTCGATTTTAGCTCTTAAGGTAAGCTGTCAATTGCCATTTACTGAGCTGGGCGGTTTAGCTTGCTCATAATTTACGGACATTTGTTGTTGAACTCATATATGAAATTATGTTGTCCGTCTTATGTTTAAATTACTGGACATGGTTGGATTCATATGCTGCTGCTTTTTGTCATGAGATATTTTCCCTTCCCCCATATTTTAGTGGACAAACTCAATGATGCACTTAGTGGTTGCGGTATTAGTCTGTTTTATACCTTATTGCAACTCATAGTGATTACTCAGTTTTTGCCTCACCTTTTATATAAGCAATATGTAGTTTTTCAAATGACAGATGGCTTTGCTGATGTTAGTATTGAGATGTTACTTTTTGTTAATTATAAGGCTGGTCTGCATGCTTTCTTTGCATCATTTTGAAATTTGAATATTGAAAAATGATTTACTCTGTTAGATACCTTATCACTTTACTTGGTTACCTTATGTTATAATTGTTACATTTTAAATTACTGGACATGGTTGGATTAATGGATTCATATGCCGCTTCTTTTTGTCAAATGGTAATCTTCCATCCTCCATATTTCACTGGAATACTCAATAATGCACTTAATGGTCACACTATTAGATTGTTGTCTTCTACCTTATTGCAACTCATTATTTATAGTTACTTAGTTTTTGCCTCACGTAATTAAATGGTTGACTATGACTTGTGGTGAACTACTAGTCTACTACAAATGTTTACGATTCTTCCTTTGGTTGTTTGGGGGCGGGGGGGGGGGGGGGGGGGGGGCATGTAATTGAATGTACCTATGTGATCTAACTTCCATTAATAAATTTTGTTGCTCATGTGTTAATACAAGTGGCTGGTGACTGAGTACATGTGACAAAAAAATGTCCTATAGAGGCTTGCCTGGTTTTGGAATTCGAGTGATCGAGTCCATGATTATGCAGTGACAATTTAGTCCATATCTTGAAACGCAAGTAGCTTGTTTCTTGTTTTACCATCACCAAATTATCCGACAAGTTCGCTGTACCAAATTAATGTTGGTGCAGGACATTTTTATTTTGTTAATATATTGCTACATGAAATTTAGAATCCATATGTTGTTTGTTGAAACATGTACTTCATTGTGCAGATTAAAAAGAAAAAGAGAATCCAAACAAGAGATAGGAAGATGAAGGTACCACCTAAAGATCTTTTTACGTAAAATGTAGAATCCATGTTATTTGTTGAGAAATGTTACTTCATGTGCAGATTAGGAAGAAAAAGAGAATCCAAACAAGAGATAGGAAGATGAAGGTACCACCTAAAGATCTTTTTATGTTACTTGTGAAAATGGGGAATGGAACAAAGTGGGAAGGGCTTATGAATGAAAAAGATTAATTGTTTACTTCCTTTTGTTGTAGAAGTGAGAAGTTCTCCTTTCGAGATCTAGGTGGAGTCCTTTTTTTAAAATCTTAACACCTGAAATTGGGAGTCGGTTGGTAGAGAAAGGAGTCTGTCGGAAGCGGTCATATGCTATAAAATAAATTGTGAGCACTCCCTGAGTAATTGTTTCTGTCTGAGTTGATAACATATAGCCAAAAAAAGTTAATTGCAAGGTTCTTAGACTAAGTGGACAGGTGTATGTGTTTCTTGAGTCGTAGTAATGTAGAAAATTGTATGCCATGGATTGGATGATATTCATGGTTTTTCATTATGCCGAAGTTATATTTTTGGAGTGAGTGCCTCTGCCTTTTTATTCTAGAAATAAGCTTAGACACTTAAATGGAAATAGAAAGAGACCTGTTAAAAGGGGTTTATGTTGTGGTTCTTCTACTAACCAGAAGTTCTAATTGAAGAACTAGACTACTGGAGTAAGACTTTTGAAGTCGACTGAAGTATTCAGTATGTTTTTTTGTTAAGCTGTTACCCCAAGCATTTTTTTGGAAGATAGTTTGATTTTAAATTTGAGACTCAACAAATTGTTCAATTATAATATCTTAATTGTAAGAAAGTAGACAATCTTCATAAAGGATTGGAAAGGATGTGTGATAACTACGAGGATATAGTAAAATAATCGAACCTTCCTGTTGCAAAATGAATTGAGTCAGGAATTGTTGGGGCATAAGGAAGTGTTTCCCGTTTGAGAGGATCTAACTTTAAAATAAAAAAACACCATGAGCATAGTGGTCCATTATTAGGGCTCTTAAGAGTTGATCTGTTCCGCTTTTATGTGTCTCATGCGTTAAAAGGTTCATGAACAAACTGTCAGAAATAGTATTGTTATAGTATGTGACTGTAAGGAATTGTTTTCATATGTTAGTTTGCATTGAATAAGGTGTTTTAACGGTTACTTTCGGAGCTTCATCTTGTCACGTAATCTTAGTTTAAACACCTACTGATACTTGAAGAACACCTTAGTTAGAAATGATTTTTTTTTTTTTTTTTGAGAAATGTTCATCTGATAGTGTACTCTAGGAGATTAGGAGACCTGCGAGGCCCCTACGCTCTCCTCTTTGTTCTTCGTGTATGGTTTTGATCTAAATAAAAGCTATTTTACTCCTTTAGGATTGTCACTCCTTTAGGATTGTCAATGCAATGTAAGGATTGTGACTTACAAATTCTCCTTTTAAATATCTAGAAATTTCCTTTTTTAATTTGATATTGTGTTGATTTGCTTCATTTAATTGGAAAGAGAAATAAAGAGTGCACGAGAATAATCAGGTAGCATTAGGTTTCCCTCTCTTTCTCCGTTGGGTTTGCAACTCATGTCGTATATTTATGACTTAAAGTTGCAGCTAGTCAAGCTGCATCTTTCTGATCACTTTTTTCCCACTTTGTTTACGTTTTTTGATGGTCGGGTTATATTGAATCCACACAAACAAAGACGTCATCCTAATTTGAAGCTGAATATAGGAAAAAAATGTTCAGAGGTGATACAAACTAATTTAAATTGTTCCAGTAATAAAGTGGGGTAAATGGCCTATTTAAATTATCATCTATCAGAAGGGTTCCCCAGGGATAATAGCTACCATGACTCGTGTCGTGATTAGTCTAGTGGGCATCTTTATGTTCCATATTATACATTAGGTATTGCTTTCTGGGGAACGAGCCATTAGTGAGATACAGCTGATTTACTTAGAGGAGGATTTTGCAATTTGAGAAAACGTGGTGGATGTATATACCATCACCAATAGAAAACACTCCGATCTGTCAAACATACTCTTATTTTTTCTTCTTTCTGGGTGTTTACTCTTTATATGAAGTTCTTGTTTCAACAATTCAAAAGAAATGGCATTTCAGACTGAACAAATATTCACAAATATTCGGATGTAAATATCGTCAGCATGTTCTGTTGTTCTGTGTTGGAACTTGTGGAGGTTAAGTGATACCAAATACGGATGATGAAAGAACACATGACAAAGCAATCTCAATCATAAATTCAGTGGGCGTCTAATTGCTTCAGGGAACTTTTGGCTGAATTCTGATATAGTAGCAACCTTGAATAACATAATATGCAGTATGCCCCCAGTGATAATGGAATATATGCTCTTAGAACGATAGGAACAAATCTTTCAAGTGAACACAACATCCATAAAAGGGTAATGATGCAAGTTTAAAAAAATGGAGGAAGTATGTTTATTGTGAAGTTTCCTATCTTCTTAATCGTTTACTAATTAAAAAAGGTTATAATGTATTGCATTAGTTTGTTTTTTATGAATAAATGTTATTTATCTCAAATTGTAGACTCTATTTATATTCTATTTGCTTGATTTCGTGGTTACTCACATAAGTTTTTCAATGTCAAACAGATAATAAAATCTCCTGCCAGTAGTGCTGGTCTATGTTGTGATAATGTTATTACTAGATGTGATGGAAATTCAGTAGGGAGCCCCCTTGAGGTATTGCATCTGCTCTTGGTTCCGTTCACCTAGCATTTGTCATGCCTTTGTTTGATGAATTTGTGTTAAGAAGTGAATAATAAGAACGGAGTACACTAGTACAGTATAAAAAAAAGATTGATAAATCTGCCTTTACTGATGTAAGAAATTTACAATTTTTTTTCTTGTTGCATAAAAGAAACGAAAATCGAGTCTTGGGCGTAGATATGCAGAGGGCCTGTGGCAATTTTATTTTTTTGATGACCGAGACTGTTGATTGAGTCTTTTTTAAAGAAACAGGTCATAAAAAAAGCCCTAAAGCCTAAGTCAACTGACAGATACATATCACACGAACGATAAAGACATACAAAACATAAATACACACGCACACACACACGAATGATACAAGGCTGGCGATTGAATGAGAACGGTGCTAGGATAGGATGAGATTTTGAAATTTTCAAGAAGAGCCTAAAATGATGATTTTTATTTATGTCAATGAGAAGACCAGAACTAATCTATAGGGCTCGAAGTTGATTCTATATCTTTATTTTGTTACCATGACTTTGTATTTGTGCCTTAGTTTGAATCTGGTTATCATTTAACATGTTTTATGACAATTTAATTTGCTTATAACATGTTAAATCTAATGTTATGCATGTTATCAACTGTTGCGCTTTTATTCAAAAAGCGCGCAGATCGCGTTGTGCGTTGCGCTTATGCTCCAGGTGGCCTTTTCGCTTCAGTGTGCATATCACGTTTAATAACACTGGCCTCACCTTTGTTTAAGCAATAAGTAGTTTTGCTAACACCATATAGCTTTGCTGATGTTATTAATAGCATGTCGTATTTTTTGCATTTTTCATGCTTTCTTTACATCATTAGAATACTGACATATGATTTACTTATTACATACCTTATCACTTTACTTAGTTACCTTATGTTATGATCGTTACAGTTTCTGTATATTCTGGTTTTGTTTATATTTTGGCATAGTTCATCGTGTGGCTGTGCTTGTAGTATCTCAACAGTGTCTTATTTAGCTTTGAGCTTAAATTCCATGCTTTGTTAACTCGTGGCCGATTATCCTACGATAGCCTTTCAATTATGCCCTATAGTTGGTCAACTAAATTTGTTACTTTAAAACAATCACCAAAGCATTTTACAGTTCACCGCAAAAGCTACTTCCGCTCTTTTTGGCTATATCTGTGAAAACTGAGCATAAGTTCTATCAAATTTAGAGGAATTGGTGTAATTAAAATTGTACTCAATAATCAACTTGCAATTTTGTAAATAAAATTGTAAAGGAAACAAAAAATAACCTAAAAGAAATAAATAGAAATTTCGTGGAATCTCGAGAGTGAAGTCGCAAGTGTAATCCCGTAGATCAAATGTATATTCGGCTGATTTAATTTGTTGAACTTCTCTGAAGGCGCGACAAATGTTCTATATGATGTTCTCTGCATGCAGAGATTGATTTCATCAGCCCAGTTGCATTTTGTTCAGAATTTATTTGTCATACACACTTTGACTGACATTAAGTTGATCTAACTTTTAACCTTTTTGTCTTCAGCATTATTCCAAAGTTTATTCTCCCATATCTGGTTCGCAAAATTTAGCAATTATAATCTGGTTTTTCATCTGTTTATATATTATCATTCTTTTTGTTTTACCTTCCAGGATGAAATGCGGTATTAGTGCTGTTGTTGATAAGGGTCTGAAAATGCCCCTTTATACATCTGCCCGCTTGAGAAAGGGAGAACTTTTGTATTTAGAAAGTCATTCTTGAAGGTAATTTTCTATCTATTTTACTGGAGTGTTTGCCTGGTAGAATTGTTATATATCTTTTGTATTATCACTTTGGTGCCTGGTTAATGCAGAAAAGGCCTCAACTTTCATTTTTTTGATTCAAGGCAGTATGACTACTTACATTTTTAAAGTTGACATGACTGTAAGCATTAAACAAGTTCGTATGAAATCCTAGAGAGCGAGTTCAGTTCTTTAATAATATAGAACACTCATCGCGAACAATGTGTTATTGACTATAATGCAAATTGTGATAGTGGTAGAATAGTGTAATTGGTATTGTTGAACCCAGTTGAACTGTATACCAGCAGTCCAGATGGACCAGAACTATGAATTTGTTTGCTTCTGTTTGAAGATTGGACACATATAAAGTTATGAGCCATGGGAACTGTTACGGTTTTTTGTAAGCCACTTCATCCTGCAGTTTTGTTAGAAATACGGAAAGGTTTATAGTTAGAAATGACAGGAGTTTTGGATGGCAACACTATATGATACAAACCATGGAAAAACATGAAATCTTACTACTTACCGCTTACCAGTTTAGATATACTTTTTAATCTAATTACGAACGATGTACTTTGTACAAAAGTTTTGATCTTGGTACTTGATATGCTCTCAATTGTAGAAGTTTTCCTATATCTGCTTCTTAAATTAGTTTTAAATAATAGAGCAAATGCTAGGAACTTGAGATACATTATATGACTCTGCAGTTGATAGTTGTTGTGCGTCTTTAATACTGTGCATGCAGATAAGAGCTCTGGTTTAGTGGCAAGAAGATGGTCAATACAGCAACCGCAGCTCTTGCAAATCCAACTGAGTCTGAGAGATCACAAAGTGGCTATTCTAATTTCTAATGGCACAAATGTTGAAAAGGATTCAACTGGTTGTGGTAATGGGAGATTGATGCCTTTCGATGGTCACGGTGTAAGAAGTCCCGCTCTATAGGAATTCCACTGCCCCTTCAAAATGTGGAGGTATGTAACTGCAAACTTAATCCTTTTATAGTTTTGAGTAAGTTGCATGGTGCATTCTGTAGGATTCACTGATATTGATATTGGTATACATAATATGAACTCATGCACCAGTAAGTTACTGTTAATTTTTCCGGGGCCATATTCGGAATCCAAATTCAGCTCCCCTGATGTTTCAATGAACTTCATTAAATCTCAAATGAACATATAATGAGCTCTGAAACTCTACCTATACTCTTATGATATTTTTTTATTTTCATAAAATTTTGGATACAACTCAAATTTAGAAATTTAGAACTCCATTACAACTTTATTTTAAGTTATGATAAACTCTAAAAAATTTAACCAGATTTCAATTTAAACACAATCACCATGTAATGAAGCATTAATAGAGTTTATTAGAGTTTCATTAAAAAATTAATGGTTTTTTTTTTGCCAATATGCCCCCGAAAACTTTAGCAGTAATTTTAAAATGAATGTTTAACTTGCTATGGGATGCAAAGTGCGCCAGGTTTGAAACTATTTATAGTAAAGCTTAGATTAGACTTTTGCGATTTCTAACCTACAACGTCCATGTCATTTGGGTCCGTTTTTACACAAACATCTCTCATGCGCTGTTTAAACTTTAATTAGTTTGGAAAAAATAATGCCTAAGCCTAAACAATTAACGGGGTAGCTTTGAATAGTTTTAAACCTATCAAACACATAACATCACATATGTGAAATATATTTGGAGGCACATATGACTAGCACATGCTTCAAGTAATTATTTCAGTCCTCTAGCAACCTAAGATAATGAACTAACATATCAGGACAAAAAGAGAGAGCTAGACATGATAGCATGCAATTGGTAAACCTAAAACTTTAAGTGCATGACATATTGACATCAGCTAATGGTCAATACAAAGGAAACAATTGTTAAACAATCAAGTGCAAGACCGTAATAAACGAAAAAACAGCATTTATCAGCAACAAGAATAATGGGGTCTTTTTTAAGGAAACCATTTTTACAAAAAAAAAACCTCATCACAAAGCCACAAAAACAAATTCAAACTTGCCTTTTGTGATCACTCAGTTATAGGTTTCATCTCAACTATATGCAAAGCAGTTGTGATTTGAAGCCTAAAGCTTCATATCAGAAGATTTTAGAAATGCATTCTGAAGCTTAAAAAAAACAGGGGTTGTAAGCTATTCCTAACGTTGCTCAGATCTAGTTCTGTTGCTGCTATCTTCTTGACTCTCCTTCTCTCCTCAGGACATATCTCGCACTCTTCCTCTAACCGAAACTTGCTTTGCTTCCTGGTATTTCTTTATCAGACGAGCGAACTCTTCATCAAACTCCTTCCCTAGCTTCACATCCTCTTCATTGCGCTGCCTCATCAACTCAGCCTTCCTCACTTCCAGATCTGTTAGAAGTTTTTTCCTTTCTTCAACAAAGTTGTCCATATCTTCTTGCCTAGAAAATATCAGTGTAGCACCCTGCTCGATCCTATTTCGAGAACCCAAAGAAAAGAAGAGAAGGTATAAACACAATGAATGTGTGATGAACCAAGAGAATGCTAGGAAATTAATAACGTATTCGAGAAAAGGGTTCAAGGACAAAAGAGTCATTACAGCTGCAGGAAATTAGCTTGAAGTCAACATCAGAGTCAAGGGGCAAAAAGGAGAATGCACAACTGTGGACAAGGGATCGATATATGGAGGAAAATATCTTTTAGGGTTTTTATGTTGAATTGTATTGTTTTACTTTGTTTCTCTTTCTGTTGGAGAGCCCTGGCCTCTCGAAAGCCAGTCTATCAAATTGTGTACTCAAATCGTGTTGGAGCTTGATTAAATTAAGTTATTATTGGCTTATTCCGTTAATTCGTATATCAATCCATTACAATTGGTATCAGAGCGTTAGATCTAATGGGACCGCCTTCAAACGCTCAACGCCTAGATCTGCTCGAAGAGAAATTGAGTAATATGGAGGAGGGCGTGACGGAGACGGTTGCCAAGGCGGTGGATACAGCGATGGACGCGATGCGTCACTCCTTAACCCAGGTGTTGTTGGAAGGACAAGGCCGAGCCACGAAGGAATTGGGGGTAGAGATGGAGGCCATGACCACGAGGTTAGAAGGGCGGCTCAACCGTACTCGAGAATATCACGAGTCGTTGATTAATACGTTAAGGGGAGAACAAATGAAGTTTCAGACGGAGATGAAATCAGCGATTACGGGGATACAAACCTTGCATATGCCGAATCCAGAGAGATTTGATAAGAGTGTGAACCACCTGGGATCAATTACTGGCAGTCTCAACTTGGGTCCTGGTGGAGTTGATGAGAATGTTACAGGACCTGGGTTCACGAATGTAAACAATGGAAACTATGTTGGTGGGGGATCTGGTGGAGGACCGGGTTTGGGAAATTCCAACTGGCGTTATCGGAAATTGGACATGCCAGTTTTTGATGGTACTGACCCCGATGGGTGGCTCTTAAGGGTGGAACGGTATTTCCAATTTTATCGAATGAATGAAGGAGAAATGTTGGATGCAGCGGCAGTAGCTATGGAGGGGGATGCACTAAGGTGGTACCAGTGGGAAAATAATAGACACCCTATCCGTAGATGGGCAGACTTGAAGCTTTTTGTTCTTCGCCAGTTTAGGTCGTTGAATGGAGGTTCGTTATATGAGCAATGGCTGTCGACAACACAGTTTACCACTATCAATGAGTTCCGACGAAAGTTTATTGAAACAGCTGCACCATTGGGTCAAATATCAGAGGATATGTTATTGGGACATTTTGTGAATGGGCTTAAAGAAGAAGTCAAGGCAGAGGTTCGCCTGTTAAACCCCATCAGTTTGGAACACGCCATGGAATTGGCAGTAAGGGTGGAAGAAAAACATAAGGTTTCTACGCTGAGGAAATCAAGTTTGGGATCGATAAAAACAGGGGGATATTCAATGTACAGCAAGGGACCTACGACTGTGAGCTCATATTCTTTGGGGCATCCTACCAGTCCTCCTATAAGTAGGAGTTGGGGTGTGAGATCTCCTGATTCGCAATCCTCGATTGTCTCGACTGCAGCTTCGACCCCAGTGACCAATGACATTAAACGAATGACTGAGAAGGAGTTACAAGAAAAAAGAGCAAAAGGTTTATGCTACAGGTGCGACGCAAAGTGGACAATAGGCCACATGTGCAAGAAAAAAGAACTGAGTGTAATGCTTATTGCTGAAGAAGAGGTGGAAACAGATGTTGAAGATAGTGAAGCTCCTCCATCCCCAACCGAGGAAGTGCTAACCGAGGTATCCCTGAACTCTGTCATTGGTATTTCGAATCCTAAAACAATGAAATTAAAAGGGTTAATAGGTGATCATGAGGTTGTAATAATGATTGACCCGGGGGCTACTCATAATTTTATATCACTTAGTGTGGTCAACCGAGCTGGTATACCAATTTCAGATTCCGGTGTTTTCGGGGTTTCTTTAGGGAATGGGGAGGCCATACGAGGGGAAGGAGTGTGTAGGAATGTGAGGATACAACTTGATGGGGGATTAGAAGTCATAGAGGATCTGTTGCCACTTAAATTGGGGAGTTCTGATATAATTCTGGGAATCCAGTGGTTGGAGAAGCTGGGCATGGTGTTAACTAATTGGAAAACGCAAGTCATGAAGTTTGAAATTAAAGGGGAGCCAATAACGCTGGTTGGTGATCCGTCTTTGGTTCATTCTCAAATATCACTTAAGGCCATGAGAAGGGTATTACAAAAAGGAAACGAATGTTATTGGGTTGAATGTAATCGAATGGAAAGGGGGCCAGCTGTGTTGGAATCGACTATAGGGAACATCCCAACTGCTCCCAAGTCTTTGGAGCCAATTATACAACAGTATGCCCAAGTGTTTGCAGAACCTACGGGGTTACCACCAATCAGGAATCATGAACATTCTATAGTGCTCAAGGATGGTAGCAATCCGGTGGGAGTGCGACCTTATCGCTATCCCCAACATCAGAAGGATGAAATAGAGAGATTGATTGCAGAGATGTTGACAGCAGGTATAATTAAACCCTCCACAAGCCCTTTTTCGAGCCCTGTTCTGCTGGTTAAAAAAAAGGATGGGTCCTGGCGTTTTTGCGTGGACTATCGGGCCCTGAATAAAGAAACAGTCCCGGACAAGTACCCGATACCTGTGATCGATGAGTTGTTGGATGAACTCCACGGGGCTGTCATTTTCTCTAAGCTAGATCTACGAGCAGGGTATCACCAGATTCTTATTCGCCCCGAGGACACCCACAAAACAGCATTCCGAACGCATGACGGGCACTACGAGTTTTTAGTCATGCCGTTCGGATTAATGAACGCACCAGCAACTTTTCAGTCGTTGATGAATGAAATTTTTAGACCATTTTTGAGGAGGTTTGTTCTGGTTTTCTTTGATGATATTCTGATATATAGCAGCAGCCTAGAAGAGCATCAAAACCATCTGCAACAAGTACTGGAAACATTGGCCACCCATTCTCTGTATGCAAATGGGAAGAAGTGTGAGCTGGGTAAATCAGTGATCACATATCTGGGTCACGTGGTTTCTGGAGCAGGTGTGGAAGTTGATCAAGACAAGGTGAGGGCGATGAATGAATGGCCACAGCCACGAAATTTAAGAGAACTCGGGGTTTCTTGGTCTTACGGGCTACTACCGTAAGTTCGTCTCGGGTTATGCTCAAATAGCTAGACCCCTCACTGAACAACTGAAAAAGGATAATTTTGGATGGAATAATGATGCAAACGAAGCTTTTGAGAAGTTGAAATTGGCCATGTCGAGGCCACATGTGCTTGCCATGCCGAATTTTCATCTGCCTTTTGTTATCGAGACGGATGCTTCTGGGTATGGGATCGGGGCAGTCCTCATGCAACAGAACCGTCCAGTGGCATATTTCAGCAAACTCTTGGGTATTAGAGCGCAGCAAAAGTCTATATACGAGAAGGAATTGATTGCCATCTGCCTGGCCATCCATAAGTGGAAACCGTATTTGCTGGGGCGACATTTTATTGTGCGCTCTGATCAGTAAAGTCTGAGATTCTTAACACAGCAGAGGGAGGTCAATGCAGATTACCAGAAGTGGGTGACAAAGCTACTGGGCTTTGATTTTGAAATACAGTTTAAACCAGGGACCTCGAATCGAGTTGCTGATGCCCTGTCTCGTAAACAGGTGGGAGAAACAGTACTGAACACTATGGTATCTGCTCCTGTTATATCTTGGGAAACATTAGATAAAGAATTGGAAGCGGATGTTGGTCTACAACGTATGATGACAGAGATATTGTCGGGGGAGAAGATGCACGAAGGGTTCACTGTCATTAACAAAAGGTTGTTGTTTAAGGAGCGCATGGTAATACCCCAAAACTCAACACTAAAAGCTTCCTTGTTGAAGGAGTACCATGATTCAATGATGGGGGGACATTCAGGAGAGCTAAAAACCTACCTTCGACTTGCTCAAGATTGGTTTTGGGTTGGCATGAGACGGGATGTTACTACATATGTGTAGAGCTGTGCAGTTTGCCAACAGCAAAAGGCCTCCCAACAATCACCTGCAGGACTCTTACAGCCTTTGCCCATTCCAAAGATGGTGTGGGAGGATTTATCAATGGACTTCGTCGAGGGATTGCCAATGTCGCAGGGCGTCAACACTATTTTTGTGGTTGTGGACAGGCTATCCAAGTATGCCCATTTCATAGGGTTACGTCACCCATTTGATGCTTTTACTGTGGCTTCAGTCTTTATAAAGGAAGTGGTAAGATTACATGGTTTTCCAGCCTCTATCGTCTCGGATAGGGATCGCATCTTTCTCAGCACCTTTTGGAAAGAAATCTTCAAGCTCCATGGAACCAGTTTAAAAAAGAGTACTTCGTACCACCCGCAAACCGACGGGCAAACCGAGATCGTGAACAAGGGCTTAGAGACTTATCTTCGCTGTTTTATGGGTAATAAACCTACAACTTGGGCTAAATGGCTGGCATGGGCAGAATTTTCTTACAATACAGCCCCACATTGCTCCACTAAGCTCAGTCCATTCAAAGTCGTTTATGGTCGTGATCCACCACATCTGTTAAGGGTGGGAGCAGGGCACACCCCTGTCAACAGTGTTGAGGAAATGTTACAAGAACGAGATGCTTTGTTAGATGATCTCCACTTTAATTTAATTAGAGCCCAGCAAGTGATGAAAGCTGCAGCAGATGCCAAACGACGGGAGGTGGAATATACAGTGGGTGATTTTGTATTCTTAAAGTTACAGCCATACCGTCAAAAGACACTAGCCCGAAGACCGTTTGAAAAACTAGCTCCAAGATATTATGGCCCTTTTCAGATTGTCCAAAAAGTGGGAAAAGTGGCCTACAAACTGGATCTTCCAAATTCAACCAAAATTCATCCGGTATTTCATGTATCACAGCTGAAAAGGTACGTTGGGCAGGCTGGAGTTTCTACTGTTATACCACCACAGTTATCAGCAGATTTGGAGTTGAAGGTGGAGCCAGAGGAGCTGTTGGAAGTGAGACAAGTGAAGGAAGGGAAGTCTACCAAGCTCGAAGCATTGATTAAATGGAAGGGCCTTCCTTTATTCGAGTCCACCTGGGAGGATGTTGCAACTGTGAACCACCAGTTTCCAGGTTTCCACCTTGAGGACAAGGTGGCTGTTTGGGGAGGGGGTATTGTGATGAACCAAGAGAATGCTAGGAAATTAATAACGTATTCGAGAAAAGGGTTCAAGGACAAAAGAGTCATTACAGCTGCAGGAAATTAGCTTGAAGTCAACATCAGAGTCAAGGGGCAAAAAGGAGAATGCACAACTGTGGACAAGGGATCGATATATGGAGGAAAATATCTTTTAGGGTTTTTATGTTGAATTGTATTGTTTTACTTTGTTTCTCTTTCTGTTGGAGAGCCCTGGCCTCTCGAAAGCCAGTCTATCAAATTGTGTACTCAAATCGTGTTGGAGCTTGATTAAATTAAGTTATTATTGGCTTATTCCGTTAATTCGTATATCAATCCATTACAGAATGTAACTACATATTACTACAAATCTGGTCAATGAGAGAATAAGCAAAAATTTTCAGGGAGAAAATAGCCATCTCTATTTTTTAATACATTTACTCCATACAACTAGAGCACAACATATTTAGCACAAGCTATAGCAGTTAGCCACATGATGTAAACTGCATAGATATTACAAATAAGATTCAGTGGAGAAAGAAGATAACTATAAACTTACTAAACTTTGTAAGCGAGACCAGTAACACAATTTCGAAATGCGATTTATATGCTTGTTATAAATTTATCATATGCTTATTAATTTAGCAGTTACGCTTTTATAAATTTTTATGGCCCTCCTGTCTTGATTCTTTGCTAAACTTATATCTTAATTTGTGCAGGTGTGGGCTAACGATGATATCCACAAAGAACATGCAACTTTTAGGTATGTAATATTGTTAGAAACTATACATATGATGCAGATTTGAGAGAAATCACTCTGCCATATTGATCGGAACAGAGTGACATATATGTGAAATGAGGCAATGCCGCTATATTGTAAATACTACTACACTGGTATATTACGAGGCAATGCCTCTTCTATACAAGATACTTGGAGGCTATGCTTGTATATTCTAACAGATATAGTTAGAATTATAAAGCTGATAAAGAAACAGAATATTAGATAAAGTTGTATGCAAATGTAATGGTATGACATTATGCATTGAAGTAAGATGACTCAATTTAATGAAATACATATGCAAATTGATCTAAATCATTTGCAATACAAAAGCATTACAAGAAAAAATTCGCATTACAAGAAAAAATTCTGACAATGTTCTTACTTATCAGGCTGTTCAGAGGTCCCCCCTTCCAGACCCTCCTCCTTGAGGTTTTGCACAACCAACACGACATCCTTCATTCCTGAGGAGTAAGCGGGCAGGAAGATAGGGTTTCTCCTGCAAATTTCAAACATTAAATATCATTCGCTTGTCAGAATGTGAGGTAGACTAACATATATTCTGTTGTTTATGCTAAATAGAAAGCATGATATCTTACTTGTTTAGAGCGCCACTGGGGCCGCTTTCCTCTCCGAGTGACTTCACCATGTCCGTTAATTCTGTATACAGATCTGCTTCTGTAATAAACTGCCAGCCATTTTCCACCGTTTCCTCTTCGATTGCTTTTTGCAGCTCCTGGGATGACTTGACAACGTCATCCCATTCATCCTTCACACAATCCGGAACAATCACCCATGTTTGTTCCTCAGATCCTTCCACAACTTCTTGACACTTACCTTCTTCCAAGTTCGAGTTAAGAACCACTTCAAAAGCGCCTGGAGAGGAGAATCACGGCATCGGACATTCAAATCGAAGGTACCCAACGGATATAAACGCATTTCGAAAAGTTGTTGTTCAAACACTCCACCATCGATGATCCCACCTACGAAACCTAGGTATGGAGCTATGATTTGCATTTTCTTGAACAAGTTCTTTTGGAGTTCAAGAATAGAGTTAGCTGCCATTGCAAGAGAGAAAGAGTGTGAGAGAGAGAGAGAGAGAGAGAGAGAGAGAGAGAGATGCTAAGAAGTCTAACTTGGTGTAAAATGGAGGTAGACAGAGGCAAAGAGGAGAGAGAGAGAGAGAGAGAGAGAGAGAGAGAGAGAGAGAGAGAGAGAGAGAGAGCTGCTTTTAAGTTGGTGTAATATGGAGGCAGAAAGAGGGACATATAGATATACATAAACTGTGTGTATGTATTGTACTAACGGCTTTTCCCTCCCTCATGCTCCCTCTGATTTTTATTGGCGCTCAGGTGTGCAAGTGTTGCACAAGTGGGGACCATAACTGTATAACCAACTCCTCACGAGCAATTGACCTTTTTTTTCTTTTTTTTTCTTTTATTTATCTTTCCTTTGTATTAAACTTGCTCTAGTAGTAGTCTGGCATGATAAATATTCATTTTTTTCTTTAAATTAGATGATTTTTTTTTTTTTTATATCAGAGAAATGGATTCTTATGTTTTAGCTGTTTTTATTTACTTTTTTATTCTTATGTACAATATTAATGATCATAAGTATAGATTAAGAAAATCACTGTTTTCTATCTATTTTTTTAATTAGTTGAACTTGTAATTTTATGTGAACCGATTTACCGATCAAAGATGTGATGCAAGTAAAAGACTACGGTTGTGTGGGTCCCAGTGTACTTCTGTACCTCTCCCTGCATCCTTACCCGCAACATTTTCATCATTTGTTTTGTTTCGTTCATTTATATATAAAGATTTATTTAAAAACAAGTGGTCATTTTAATATTGTTTTCATTATGTTTAGAATTATTGGTTGACGGCACTAATATTCTATTTTCGATAATCAAGAAACATGGATAAATGTTAATTCCCCAAAGTAGGATGCTAAACAAAATATTTTGATATTTAATTATTTCCCATTTTACTATTGAAATTTTAAGTTTTGAAAGTCATCTAATAATTTGCACACCAAATCGAATTTATAATATGTTGTACATGTAACCAAATGATTTTCTAAATCAATGCATGTCTGGTGGATGGTGACAACCGATAATCTCAAATGGTCTCGACCAAGATATCAACTGTAAAATAAAATAAGCACAATTTGTCGCAGACCAATCTCCAAACATCATATTTGTTGGTGCATTAGAAACTTCGTAAAATTATGTATGCAAAGTTGCAAACCGTATGATCAATGAATATTGAACAATATTTGAATCCGATTTGAATCTCGTATAAGTTGTATATTATATGGTTTGAAATTTGAACCATGAATGTTACGTTCGTCTTTCCATGGTTTGAAGTTTGAACCATGCATGACTATAACGTTTGTCTTTCTGGCGTGATTTGGTGTTGATTCATTCTCATTCAGCATGTAATAAGTTTTTCGCTTAGCTTGTGGACATTGCCAAATCTAAATCATGTAGCTCTGATAGCATTGAGTTTTGGCTGAATATATAGTAAAGAGGAAGTAATTCATGATACATAACACTACAAGAAAAGCGGGTAAAATTCGCACAACCATGATGAACCAACCAATTGAAAATACGAGCTGTCAGTACGTTATGTCCTGTTTTTTCGTAGTGATATATGTTACGATTTCGTAAGCATCAAACTCTAAATTGGATAGGACGCCTATACTATTCACTTGTCCACTTGTACTTGTAGTTGTTAGAGCATCTCCAACCCAAAGACTCCTTACCTATATTTATCCTAGGTGGACATATTTTAGGGGTTTAGTTTTAAAAACAACACTCCAATGCAGCTTCCTATCCCCTATAATTTTTAGGTGAGAGAAAACCAAACCCTTTATTTTGGGGAGAGAAAAAGAAACCCCTATAATGCCACATCATCATTGTTTCCTTATAATATTAACATAAAACTCTCCAATACTCCCATCTCTTTTCTATATTATCTAAAATATTGAATAAATAATATTTTTTTTAATTATAGTAAGGAATATAGGTAATAGGGTTGGAGTAAAACAACCTTTTGATTCCCTATCTTTTAGGTAACTAATATTTTATTATATTTTTGGGAAGCAAAATAGGGGTTTCCCTTGGAGATGCTCTTACTTGACTACCTTTAAGTAATGTTCTAAAAATTTTTAGGCGGGTCTATACAGTGAGCCTACCTTCTAGCGATTAATCGGTTAGGCGGCGATTAATCGGAATATTAATTGGATGTATTAATATAATGTTCTAAAAACTGCTAGGTGGGTCTAGGCAGTGAGCCTACCTTCTAGCGATTAATTGGAATATTAATTGGATGTATTAAAATATTATTTTTTATATAATTTAATTTTAGTATTTAAAAATATATTTTGTATAAGTAAAAATATAAATATCTTCATTTTATTATTAAATATGATGAGTGAATTTACCCTTTCATGTGTAAATTATATTTTTTATTAAAAAAAAAAATTATATTTTTAAAATTTTATTCTGAATTTAACCGTTTATTTAAAATTTGACCGATTAAATATGATTAATCGCCGCCTAATCGATTATTATTGCCTAACTCATTAAACCGCATAGGCGCCACCTAATAAAAAAACGTGTAATGACCGATTTTTGCAAACGTTGTTTTTTTAATAACAATCACCAAAGCATGTTACAGTTCACAGCATATGCTGCTTTTTCTATTCTTGCCTATATCTGTGAAAATTGAGCATAAATTCCATTTTTGAGGAATTGGTGTAATCAAAGCTGTACTTAGTAATTCACTTGCAACTCTGTAAAACAAATATCAATGGAAACAAAAAAAAACAACCTTAAACAAATCAGGAGAAATATCTCTGATTCTTGAGAGTGAAGTTGCAAGTGTGATTCTATAAAGTGGAATGTTGATTATCCTGAATTTTTTTTTATTGGTGAACTTCTCTGAAAGCATGTCAAATACTCTATATGATGTTCTATGCATGCAGAGATAAATTTTATCAGGCCAGTTGCATTCTGTTCAGAATCATATAGTTATGTACACTATGACTGACATCAAGTTGATGTAACCTTTAACCTTTTTTCTTCATCAATAATTTTCTAAAGCTTATTACCTTTAGCAATTGTTATTTGGTTCTTCCTCTGTTATTACATATTCATTTTTTTTTGTTTACCTTCCAGGACGAAATACAGTATCAGTGCTGTTGCTGGTAAGGGTATGAAAAGCCCCTTTATACATCTGCCCGCTTGAAAAAGGGCGAAGTTTTGTGGTTGGAAAGTCATTCTTGCAGGTAATTTTCTATAGATTTGGGTAGAGTGTTTGCATGTGTAATTATTATATATCTTTTCTATTTATACCTTGGAACCTGGTTGATGCAACAAAGGCCTTAACTTTCCTTTTTTTTTTTTTTTTTTTTAATTCAAGGCAGTATGATTGCTTACAATTATAAAGTTAACATGACTGTAAGCGCTAAACAAAATGTTGCTTGAATGAATTGTAGAGAACAGAGTTCAGTTACTTAAAAAGAATAAAACACTCTTTGCGAACGATTTGTTATTGATTTAAAATGCAAATTGTGATTATGGTAGAAATATAGTATAGTTTTTGTTGAACCCAGTTAAATAGCAAACTAGAAGTTCAAAACCATGAATTTGTTTAAAGATTGGCCACTAATATAAAGTTATGAACCATGGGAACTGGTATGGTTTTTTGTGAGCCCCTTGATCCTACAGTTTTGTTAGAAATCAGGAAAGGTTATGCTTAGAAACGAATGATTTTTAGATGAGAAGGCAACACTATATGATAGAAACCATGGAAAATCATGAACTCTTACTACTTACCACTTACCATTTTAGCTATTCTTATTAATGCAATTGCGAACAATCTAGCTTTGTATGAAAGTTTTGCTAGTTTATACTTAATATGCACTCAACTGTAGAAGTTTTCCTATATCTGCTTCTTAAACAATAGAGCAGATGCAAGGAACCCGATAATTTCATTACATTATATGACTCTGCAGTTGATAATTGTTGTGTTCTTTGTGAAATAATACTGTGCATGTAGATATGAGCTCTGCTTTAGTGCTGAGAAGATGGCTAAGACAGCAACAGCTGCTCTTGCAGATCCAACTGAGTGTGAGAGATCACAAAGTCACTATTCTAATGGCACAAATGTTGAAAAGGTTTCAACCGATTGTGACAATGGAAGAATTGATATCTTTCGATGGTCACGTTGTAAGAAGCCCTTCCTCAACCGCTGATGCTTTCTATAGGAATTCCACTGCCCCTTGAAAATGTGGAGGCATGTAGGTGCAAACATAACCCCTATTATAGTTTTACTTCCTCTCTCTCAAAGAATCAACAATATTAGAAAAGCAAGTAAGATTAGTATCGAGTTAAGCTTCAGCAACTTGCCTCAGTTGAAGGCAATTGACCTTCAATTTAATTGTCATAAATTCATGTAAAGGCTACAGTAAGATATTAAGCTATATTGTCAATAAATTATTGAGTTATAGGAAGATTTATATGAGGAATATAAGAAACTAGTAACAGATATAGTTGAAAGAAAATCTCATATTGATTTTACACAATAAAAGCATCATACCATTAGTAAATTTATCTACATGTATTATAAATGAAGCAGAACTTCCATTTGAAGCTAAACAAAATTTCCAAGAAAAAGGACACCATTACTACTAATAAATATCTATTTCCAACTTATCCAGTACATAAATTTACTTCCTAATAACAATCTATTGCTTGATTGAATTATAGAGTATGTTAATAACAGGAACTTATACTACAGTTAAAAGTTTGCGTCTTCAGTCTTTCGAACCTCTAATTACCGAGATCTCAGAAAAATAAAGAACGATATTAAGATGCGAAGTTGGTTAATCCAGTCCAAGTATCTATAGATAATCCTTTGCAGGACAATTAAGATTTAACACTAATGCAACGAAATTAACAGATTGCTCCAGCACCAAGATGGTGCTTGGAGCCTGACACTATATTTTATTGTCTTAACAGATTGCTTGTGTGCTTCATACATTGATATAAATGCCTGTGTAAAGAGTTGATAGATTGTAGAAATATACAGAGAAATGTAGAGAAGAAGATAGAAGAAATTACATTTTATTAACTGAAATGATTAGCTAATGATTACAATATCTTCTAGTATATATACAAGTCTCAAGTCAAACTGATTGACCAATAAGCTAAATAACAGAATCAGTTACAAAGTTAAGGGACTGTTTGGTTGTATGCTCTTCTAATATTATGCTTCAATTCAGGTGCAATATACAGTTCATTAGCCTCCCCTTTAACATACATGTCTCTGGATATTTGAATGTCTGCAATTTTGAGTAATTGAACATGATTTGCAACAGCATCCTCAGCATCCTCAGCAGTCTTTACACCAGCAATGACAACTTCAGTGTTACCATTTTCTGCAAAACGCCTATGTCCAAATTTAAGACCTAAATGCCCAGAACAAGTCCAATGTAATTGCCTTCCCAGACCTTTTGTTAAGATATCAGCAATGTTATCCTTAGACCCTACTTGTAACACAGAAACAATACCAGCTTGAATTTTCTCCCTAATGAAATGGCAATCAAGCTCAATATATTTGGTTCTAGCATGATATACAGGATTAGCAGTAAGGTCAATTGCAGCCTTGTTATCACAGTAAAGTGGTACTGGACTGATAGTTTTCAATCCTAAGTCTTGTAACAAACCTTTTAACCACATAATTTCACATGAAGCATCAGCTAGAGCCCTGTATTCTGCCTCAGCAGTACTTCTAGAAGTAACAGATTGTTTCTTAGCTCTCCAAGATATGGCTACTTGTCCAAGTAAAAAGCTATAACCTCCAACAGATCTTCTATCATTTGGATCACCACCCAAATCACTATCACTGAAACCATGTAAGTCCAAAGTATTTGAAGCTGGGAAAAATAAGCCATGATAAATTGTACATTTAAGATATCTGAGAACTCGTTTTGCTGCTTCAAAATGCTTCTCTCTTGGTGCATGAAGGAATTGGCTAAGTAAATGAACAGCAAATGAAATATCTGGCCTTGAAGATGTCAAATATAACAGCTTTCCAACCCATGCTCTATAGACAGAAGGATTAGAAATGAGATTACCAGATTTCTCATTATCAAAGAGTTTGATATGAGGATCAATAGGTACTGATAAAGGCTTACAATCTGTCATATCTGCAGACTTTAATAGTTCACTGATGAACTTAGGTTGGCTGAGAAAAATACCAGATTTATCTCTTTGTACTTCCAATCCCAGATAATACTTAATAGGACCAATATCCTTGATAGTAAACTTTTGATCTAACAACTGTTTAAGAGACTGAATAGTAGCCATGTCATTACCAGATAATAAGATATCATCTACATAAATGACTGGTGCAACAAACACTGAACCTTGTTGATAGGTAAACAAAGAATGATCATGCTTAGATTGTACATACCCTGCTGCTATCAGACATGAAGCTAATTTTGCAAACCATTACCTAGAAGCTTGTCTCAAACCATATATTGACTTATTCAATTTACAAACTAAATTGGAATCATCAACCTGTAAACCAGGTGGAATTTGCATATAAACTTCTTCCTCTAAATCTCCATGTAAAAAGGCATTGTTGACATCTAATTGTTCAACGAACCAGTTTTTAGCAGCTGCTATGGCTAATAAAGCTCTTACAGTCACCATTTTAACAACTGGAGCAAAAGTATCATGAAAATCTATTCCTTCTGATTGAGTAAACCCTTTTGCTACTAATCTGGCCTTATACTTGTCTATTTGACCATTAGCAAGAGTTTTGATTCTATAAACCCATTTACATCCCACAGTTTTCTTCCCATCAGGCAAAGGAACTAAGGTCCAGGTATTATTAGATTTTAAAGCTGTTAATTCCTTCTCCATAGCTTCAACCCAAAGTGGATCTTTAACAGCTTGATTGTAATAATTGGGTTTTGTCAAAGAATTTACCATAAAAACTTGTTCTATGGGATCAAAAATAGAAGTTCCCTGTGTAACCAAAGGACTAATAGGAAAATCAACACCTTTTGCTGTATGAGAAGAAACATGATAGTCTGACCACCAGGTTGGCTTTTCTTTAATTCTAGTAGAATGTCTAAGTGTTGGTAAAGATGACTGTGGAAAAATGATAGAAGATTCTGATCTAATGATATCATGAGAAGAGTCATTGTTGTTCAAGAAATCAGAAGATGACTCTGAAGAACTAAAATTATTATGATTGTGAGAAGTTTCAGTATTATTCAAGAAATCAGAGTCTGGAGAATTCTGTATCTGTGAATGTTCTGAAATAGAATGGTCTTCATGAACTGGATTATCCAAATGAGATTGGCTTAACCAATTAAGAAATTGATAAGAATCCCCAACAGTGGTATTGGTATTCTTTTCAGAAGAAGATTTGTGTTGATGATAAGGAAAAATTGTTTCCACAAAACGAACATGTCTACTAACAAAAATACTATGATTGTCCAGCCTCAACAACTTATAACCTTTCTGCAAATGAGGATATCCCAAAAATACACAAGAAATAGCTCTTGAAGCAAACTTATCATTCGAATGAACTGAAGCATAAGCTAGACAACCAAAGGCTTTCAAAACAGAATAATCAGGCTTAGAATTGTAGAGAATTTCATGAGGTGTTTTGTTATGAAGAATTTTTGAAGGTAATTTGTTTATGATATGTGTGGCAGTAAGCAAACACTCTCCCCAGAATTTGTAAGGTAAGGCTGACTGAAATCTCAAAGCTCTTGCTATTTCAAGTAAATGTCTATGTTTTCGTTCTACTCTTGCATTTTGTTGAGGTGTGTAAATGCAAGATTTTTGATGCAAAATACCATGTTGAGCCAAGAGATCTTTGAAATTATGATTGATGAATTCACTACCATTATCAGACCTTACTGTCTTAATAGTGGTATGAAAATGATTAGAAACATAGAATAAAAAAGCCTTAAAATGACTAAAAACTTCTTGTTTAGTAGTCATTAAAATAGTCCAGGTGGCTCTACTATGATCATCTACCAAAGTAAGAAAATATTTGCAGCCTGAAGTAGATGGAATGTGATATGGACCCCAGACATCCATGTGTAATAAAGAAAAAATTTCAGTAGCATAAGAATCACTATGTTTAGGAAAAGGAAACATAGATTGTTTAGCACAAGGACAAACAGGACAAACATTGTCCTTTTGAGTTGATAGTTTGGCAATACAAGGAATATGTTTCAAAACATTTTCAGGGGCATGGCCCAATCTTAAATGCCAAAGCTTAGCTTCAGAAACATCAGAAACAGCAGAAGAAACAGTACTACTATTTACAACTGAAGAAACAGTAAGAGAGTTGAAAACTGGACTTGAAAGATGATTGCTGTTGTGAACAGAATATGAAGCAGAAGGTGTGACCAAGTAGTAAAGACCTCCTTGTTCAGTACCAGCTGCCAGAGTTTTCACCTGGTTCTGGTCCTGAAACAAACATTGATTAGCAGTAAAATTGACAGTACAATGAGAATCTTGAGTCAATTTGCTAATAGATAACAAATTGCAATTGAATTCAGGTATTAGGAAGACATTATGCAAAATAATGTCAGGAGTTAACTGAACAGTGCCTAGTTGAGTGACCAAAATTGTTTGACTATTAGGCAAGGCAACATGAAAAGGCTGAGAAACAGTATTAATGTTTGTCATGAACTTAATATCACAACACATGTGATTAGAAGCCCCAGTGTCTATTATCCAAATAGTATGCAATTTTTGTGGAATGTAGGACATCATAGAATAAGCCAAACCTGCAATCTGAATGTGATCCTCTGGTGTATTATGCTGGCTTGATCCTTTTGTCATCATCAACATTAATTGATTAACTTGTTGTTGAATTTGTTCCATAGTAGTCTGAGGAGTACCACCAGATACATTAGTCACACTCACATTGGAATTAGAATGATTTGTGTTACCAGGTGCAGTTGTAACTTGCATAGCATGAGATCTTAAACCAGAAGTTTGATTTCCAAATTTTCCTCTACCCCTTCCTCTAGATGGGTAACCAACCAGTTTAAAACAAGTATCCTTAGTATGTCCTTCTTTGTGGCAATAAGCACACTTGAGATTCTGTCTTTTGAAACCACTTGTACCTCCAGTAGTATTAGATGACATGACACCAGAATTAGAACTAGAACCAGAACTAGTGCCAAATTTTGTTGCAGCAGCAAAAGAACCAGCAGTGACACTACCAGTGTGTCTTTGCCTTTCTTCTTGTTTCACTAAAGAAAAGGCATGTGAAGTTGTTGGCAAAGGGTTCATCATTAAAATTTGACTTCTGGCTGAGGTATAGCTCTCATTAAGCCCCATAAGAAACTGCAACAATTTCTTTCTCTGCTCTCTCTCCTCTTGAAGCTTGTGAGCATCACAGGTACACTTGCATTTACATTGAAAAATAGGTTCCAAAGCACTGTATTCATCCCAAAGATTCTTTAGCTTATGAAAATACAACTCAACAGACATTTCGCCTTGCTCCAAAGCATGAATATCCTTCAGAATTTGATATACTCTGTGGCCATTAACACTCGAAAACTGATCAGTGAGTTCATCCCAAACTGCTTTAGCAGAATGAACAAAATCCATTCCATTACTGATTTCTTCAGAAACCGTATTTAAAATCCAACTGATCACCATATCATTCACCCTATCCCATTGAGATCTTAACGGTGAAGATTCATCAGGTCTAGGAACAGATCCATCTACAATTCCTAGTTTATTTTTAGCAGATAACGCTATAGTTAAAGATCTCTTCCAAGGACCAAAATTATCAGATCACTACACCACAAATGGTCTATGGCAACACCAAAAAAAAGTGTTAAAAATGCTGAAAAATGTTACCTTAGGATTTAAGGCAACACTTTTGTCAATTTTACAGGTGTTGGGAATTTGCATGTGGGCTTAGAGGTTAAGTCAACACATTTTGTCAAAACTATGGCAACATCAACATGATGTTGCCTTAGGCACTTATGCCAACATTTCATGCAAAATAGCAACACTATTTCCGGTGTTGGCATAAAGTCTATGGCAACACTGTCTACTCAACACCAACACCCTTTCGATGTTACCATATAGCCTATTCCAACATCTTTGCCCCTCTACAGCAACACCAGTTGATATAAATTATCTGAAAATTTATATTTTAATTATTTTTTTGGATTTTGTTTTACTTGTGATATTCTTAAAATTTTCAAAAATACAATAAAAAATTAACGCAAGTCAAGGTAAACTAAAATATAATTTGAATAAATCACATTTATCAACTTTTATAAAACTAAAATATATCACTAATTCCGTTACAAAAAATTACTAATTACACAGGTAATAAATTAATGTAAAAATAATTTATGTGCATAATGAGGTTATTAATTGATTCTGAATCTGGTGCTTCAGTTCAGGCCCATTTTGTCCTTGCCACAACTTGGCCTCATCAAATGGCAGTGGACATGCAGCTTCCAATATCGGATTGTTAAGCAGGTGATGCATCAAGGACTGTGCGTTAACATCCTCTGCTTGATTGCCAGAATCATACCCAGCCTGGTCCAAGTAATTTGATGCCTACAAAATTTAAAGAAAAGAAATAGATGTTTTATTAAACTTTCAGCAGAAATATTATACGGAATTCTGAAAAACAATAGGTTTACTCACTTTTGTTACAGCTCTGAGAACAAATAGGAAGGTGAAATGCAGATTTCTGACACGATCAGGATATCTTAGAATACGATCATACATCAATTCGAGATTTTCACCCCACTAAAAATGCAACAAAGAAGTCATCAACACTCTAGTCAACTTACAAATGAAGGGTATAATTATGCCTAGAAAATTCAGTTAGTTCCACTCAGAATGCAAGTGTGGTCCATAAAGTCAGATAGATTACAAAGAAAGTACACAGGATCTTAAACACTAAATTGGACATGAGTGCATGTGATCAATACAGTCAATGCAAAAAGATTCAGAGCCCATACAGTCAAACACAGACTGATTTGCGGCGCGAATATGAAGTGGGGATAATAGCAAGGTTAAAGAGTTCGGTAACAAAGTAAGATAGTGAAAGTATGGAATTCTACATTTATGTCCTGCTAATAATTCTTTTTTGCTAATTGGGATAACAAGTACAAGATACGCAAATGAAAAGGAATTTTGCATTTCATTAGTTTAAAATTTTGGGGAAATATTTTGCAAAAAAAAAAAATTGGGGAAATAATTTAAAAAGACATCTCAGCAAAAAAAAAAAAACTACTCCGTAGTTTGTTGTGATGGTATAATTTATCAAGTCCAACCACAAAACATTCGCCTATTGAAAGTATACGAGTCCTACTTATGCAATATATACACGCATCACAACTGAAGCCAAACAACATTTTACAACAATTTGTAACCTAATATAAAGATTAGATAAGGACTACTATGATACAACATCATACTTGTATTTACTAAGATGATTTGTGCAAGAGATATACCATAATAAACTTGCTTGTGCAGGAAAAATAACTAACGCAAGTTCTATACTAAACGGAGATCAGCTGCAATATGCTTGGAGATCAAAATCACCTGATGATGCAGGCAGATGATAGTGCAATTTTAAAAACTGGGATGCTTCTTTATCTTTCTTGTGGCATAAAACTCGTACTAATGTATGAGCATCCACAACGTGCCTGTGTCCATTCTTCTGTGGTTCGACTCCTGTCGGAATGAGTTCACTTGCAGTCCTCAGCATCTGGATCACAGATTCAGTCTGACAAAGAAGAGAGGGAAGCAGTGTGAACATAGAGACAATCATGGACACTAGTATAGAAACGGAAGGATTTTACCAATATTAGCCACCACAAACAATTAAAATGATATCTAAAATCAATAAACTCAATCCCTGACAAACCTGAAGAGAAAACATATTTAAAATTTGATGGGCAAATTGTGCTTCTAAAACAATTAAAATGATATCTAAAAACTTTAAAAGCGAATTCTCAACTTAAAGCCGAAATATAAGTGCAAAAGAAAGTGAATTCTGTAATAAGTAATACAATTTCTACCTTGTAGTGGTGGAAACGCTCTTGATTTGGAGAGGTAAACTCACCATCTACGAACCAACAAATTAAAATCCTATATGAGTCAACAAGAAAGTACGAGAACAACTAGTTATAACTTGTGCAAATGCCAATTAGCCAAAGGCAAATAAATACATGATTGTATTCATTTTTTGTACCTACATAAGAATATAAATAGTTTGTATACCGTATATATAAAGATAATTCTTCCAATCAACAGCCTGATGAGCACTGCGAGGTAGTGGACTGTTAGGACTAGATATTAATTTCCACTCGTTCTTGTCCACATCGTATCGATAAAGATCACCGTACACATATGTCTGCAGGAACCTCATATCATATGTTCCGTTCCAAACGAACACAAACATCAACAGTCCTACTTACATATTATAAATTGATAAATCACACTTATAAAGAAACTTTTTTACCTTGTTGCCATTGTAAAATTCGCCTCCATATAATATCAATTCAGTCTCTTTTAAGGGATTAATACATAACTACAACAAAAACATTAATATGATTATTCACTCCACACAAAAAAAAAAGACATACTGTTTAAGCACATCAAACAAAAACAATACGAACTCAATTTCAAGCTTAAAACTACTAATTACCGAACAATTAGATCGAGGAGACGGTGCAGGCACATTATCTTCAACAAGTACTTCTTTCTTCTTTGATTCCTCTTTTTGTATATTCAACTGCTCATTCGACACAACACACAAACACATCAACTTCAAGCAAAAAACGTAACACAAACAGATAATAGTATATTAAAAAAGTAACAAGATGCTAAAAATTGATAATTCACAACACACTTATCATGTCGACTTCAAGCTAAAATCAGGTTTACAAAACAAATGAATATATTCACATCATCACAAGCTCGAATCATATATTTATATTATCAGAAATATAGAATAGAAATTGAATTTGTAGGAGATTACCTGGAAATTACGGCTTGGGTGAGATGAGATACGGCATAGACTTTTAGGAGTAAGATGAGTCCTTGTTCCTTCATCTTCAACCCGAGAGAGAGAGAGAGGGGGGGTTAGGGTGAGGGAGTTTTAAGAGAGAGAGAGAGAGAGAGAGAGAGAGAGAGGTGTTCGATCAATTTTTAAGAAAGAGATAGAGTGATTAGCTAGCCATACATCCTTGCTACGATTGCTTGCTTCGATTGATTGCATCTACAGAAAAGAGAGAGACTGATTTCTTCAATTGAAAAGGGATTGAGAGTTTTAGTTTTAGGGTTCTTAGTCGAGATAAGGTAGGTGTGAGTGTTTTCATTTTATTTTATTTAACTGATATGTTTTTATTATTATTTTTTGTCTAAAATGTATTTTAGCGGGCATTCAAAATCGATGGAGCGGGCTTTTCTCCCTCTTTTTTTAACACTTTTTCGGCACCTAAGGCAACATCACTATTGGTGTTGGCATTGAAGGTCTTATTACATCTAACGCAACATCTATGGCAACATCAATTTATGATGTTGGCTTATATCAAATTTAATCGACTTTTAGCATCTAAGGCAACATTTAACGTGGCAACATAGGTTTTTAGTGTTGGGATAGACCATATATGGTGTAGTGGATCCTGTCAACTTCTTAGCAATAAGAATCAATCCAGGATGATCAATGTTCTGGAGATATAACGGATGTAGATTGGAAGTAATCGAAGCATCTGTAACTGTAGCCTCAATTTCTTCTACATTAACCGAATCAGAAGGTATAGATGTATTTGTATGTGAAGTATTCGTGTTCGTTACAACATTAACATAAGAATTCCTCATTTTCAGATGAATATGACCTAATCAATCAATCGATTCTCCAGAAAACGCAATAAAAAATCAATCGTAATGTGATCAAAATCTATACACACAATCTCGATCTATACAAACAATCTCAATCTAGATTTGACTGTGAAATTATGAATCTGTTATGCGGAAACGATGAAGATACACCATATCGTGAGCTCTGATACCATAAAGAGTTGATAGATTGTAGAAATATACAGAGAAATGTAGAGAAGAAGATAGAAGAAATTACATTTTATTAACTGAAATGATTAGCTAATGATTACAATATCTTCTAGTATATATACAAGTCTCAAGTCAAACTGATTGACCAATAAGCTAAATAACAGAATCAGTTACAAAGTTAAGGGACTGTTTGGTTGTATGCTCTTCTAATATTATGCTTCAATTCAGGTGCAATATACAGTTCATTACTGTGACAGGTGTTGGAGGATAATCTTGAATGGGAAGACATAGAGTGGTCACAAACAGGAGTTTGGATAGCTGGAAAAGAGTATCCGCTTGCTCGGGTGCACTTTCTTTCTCCAAATTAGTGAGGCTTTTATACCATCATCTCGAAATGTTTCATACAAAATGATGCAGTGTATTCTCAGTGCAAGGAAGTGTTTATGTACTTTAATTTGTACTTCTCTAATAAGTATCAAGATTATCTTGTGGTTGCGGCCTTGTTTAACATGCTCAATCATGCAATTGTATTAAACTGTTTTACTTGTCTGAGGACTGACATGTTACCTGAAGTTGTCGAAACTGGGTTATCGGCCGCCAAAATTGGCATTCAACTACTCATTAGTATGTCTGTGTTGTGCACTTTTAGCGAGTCATGTTGTCAGTTCTTTCTTTTTCTTTTTCCTTTTTTTTAGCAGCCATCCAGAGCCATCAGCCATGAACTTTTTACGTACTAGTTGTAAAATATGATAAAATAATTTTGTCCATTTTCTATTCTTGTTACAAATTTCACGTATGTTACAAATTTTCACGTAATATGTTAATAGTTTTTACGAAGATAAATTCTTTGCTCTAAAAATGCGTACATTTTATCATCTTTTTTTTTTTCCTTTTTATAAGAGGGTATTTGTGAATAAACTAAAAATAGACATACAATATATGCATGCATCATATAAATTTGATAAACACATGGTTAAATTAGTATAAACATAAGTTGATAAACATGCAATAGAGAAAACATGTAAGTGGAGGCGTGGATGTTGGTAATTGTTACGTGGTGTTAGAGAAGTCCAACAATGTCCTAAATATTGTCCTAAATCAATATTTTGAATATTTATTTACTTTTTGTGCTCCAACAATATCCTAGTGGTGCCTTAAAACACTAGGACATCCATCTCATGCCCTACTTTTAAGGCACATCTATACTTGTCCTAAATCATTTTTATCAATAAAAAATTAACTTACCTCCTTTTCTACACTTTTCTCTCCTCTCTTTTTTCCCTTCCCTCCAATTCTAATTCAAATATATTATTGTTTTAATTTATAAGGCACAAGTATAAGGCATATTGTTGGAATTGATATACAAAAATCATGACTTAAATCATTAGGACACTATATTTTATTGTATTTATAGAGCACCAACTAGGACATTGTTGGACTTGCTCTAAATATTGTCATAAATCAATATTTAGGATATTTAGTCAGTTGTTGTACTCCAACAATGTCCTAGTGATGGCTTAAAACACTAGGA
The DNA here is from genome assembly GCA_036435485.1 of Saposhnikovia divaricata. Lineage (NCBI taxonomy): Eukaryota > Viridiplantae > Streptophyta > Magnoliopsida > Apiales > Apiaceae > Saposhnikovia > Saposhnikovia divaricata. Next base: position 201,466,029 of record CM071601.1, on the reverse strand, counting down.
TATCTATCTCATGCCCGTTTTTAAGGCACCTCTATACTTGTCCTAAATCAATTTTAACAGTAAAAAATTAACTTCCCTCTTTTTCTAGACTTCTCTCTCTTCTCTTTTTTCCCTTCCCTCCAATTCTAATTTAAATATATTATTATTTTAATTTATATGGCACAAGTATAAGACATGTTATTGGAATTGTAACATAAAAATCTTGACTTAAATCACTAAGACACTATATTTTATTATATTTATAGGGTACCAACTAGGACATTGTTGGAATTGCTTTTAGAACACGCGAATCACCAACGTACTACCACGTCCGTAAAACTAAGCCATGCGAACCCCCTTCCAATTTCATTGTTGTTCCAACAATAATTACCATATCATTATAATATATTCTTGTGTATATTAAAGAGTAGAATTTTGGTACTTTTAAATTCCCCCACAAAAAGGAAGAGCAATTATGAATTTCTAACTAAAACAAGAGAAAAATTAATTAATTTAAAATAAAATCATTGTTTCTAACTTTTTTTGAAGAATTAATGTCATAGATTTGTGCATAATGTTAATAAATTATTTGTATATACAAATTATAAGAAAATTTTGCCCCCGGTTCCTAATGTGTGCATAAGTGATTTTTTGTCACGAAAGAATAAGTCGAAAGCTTTTGCTTTGTTACTTGCCTAGGAATTTTCTAGCTTTCGATCTCTTATTATTCTTCTCCGACAAATAAAATAAAAAAATGGGTTCTTTGTCTAAAAAATTAATTCTAGCTCCACGTCACCGACATCCATGTTGAGCTGTGTATAGAACAATTCAACGCCTAAACATTGAAAAATGCGAGGTATTACCAACAAAATTTTCAGAAAGGTGTCCAAAAGCTAGGCATTAATACGGCAATCAAACAGAAGTTTTAAAAGGGTTTTTTTTATTAATATGTTCCATTTTAAAAGTTGGTTTATAAATATATCTCATTTTTTATTGTATTTATAAATATATTCTATTTTCAAAATATTCATAATTTTAAATAATTATAGTTAAATTTATAACATTTAAATATTTAAATGACAAATATAATTTCAGTCTTATTTTTTGTGAATAATAAATATATGCAATAACACTATCAGGATTTTAAAACGTAGGTTAAGAAAAAAAAACTCCTTCATAAAATTTAATAAAACAAAATCCTCTTGTACTGAGTGAAACAAAAATAGATCCTGAATTTAACAAAATTACTGTCTTTCTAATCAATAATCATAAACTATTTTTTCACATTATTCAAAATCACCCATTCAAACCAATTAAATCAGTCATTTACTTATGATCTAACCTTTTTGTTTTTTTTGTTTTTTTTTTTTTTTGAGTTTGAGCCAATAGGATCACCACCCCAATGTATATTATTTTGTTATATCCATGTTACTTGTTGATGTGATACCTTAGTTTCTCCTCATGTACTCCTCCACTTTCTTGAAAATTATTTCTTGGTCACATGGCCTCTCGTTCGATAGGGCACACTTTTATTAATATAATTTTAATTCTTAAATTTAAAAGAAGTAAAAAATATTAAGACTTATTATTTTGAGCAAATGTTGTATTACTTAATTATTTTAAATTTTAACGTTCAAATATATATAAAAATTAATTTTTCATATTTGTAAATTTTTTAATTAGAATAAATTAATAAATTGTTTAAATTATATATTATACAACAATATCAAAAAGGGTAGAATGAATGAAGTAAAATTGTTCTTAAAAATTGTTTTACTTAAAGATATTGATTAGAAATATATTATTAATGAATTTGATTCAGAAAATGCTAGAAAAATAATTGTTAGTTTATTTGATATATTATTTATTTATTATTATTATTACTAAAGGGGTAATTTTTTTGATTTTGTACAAGGCACACAAAATTTCAAGATCCGTATCCTCAGTAAAAAGTAATGGACGAGATTTAACATACATAACATAAATATTTGGTGGATAATTTAACTAACCTTATCTATATAACACATTCTAATTATATTAAATAAATATTTATATTTATAACTTAATTATATGTATATGAGTTATATAAGAGTTAAAAATTAAACAGAGGACATATTTATAACTAGCGTTCTACCCGTGCTACGTACCGACCGATAAATTGTATTAACAAATTAATATAAATATATTATTTTAATTTTTATTTAAAAAAATATATAATTTTATTGGAATGTTAATTAACGTAAGTATATAATTGCTTATACGTGAATTCATATCAATTGAATTAATATTAATATTATGAACTAATCATCAAAACAAATACAACCCCGTTGAAAAGTTCAAATCCCTATTTATTATTTTTTAAAATTTAGCTTTCATTTTATTTCTTTCTTTGTTAGAGAATATTTCACATGGTTATCCTTGGCTAACTTATGAATCGACAATAAGTTGTGAGAAAATTGTGGAACATATAATACATTAAGCATTTTCAAACCACTGTCCAACACTATATCTCCTATGTGTGTGATTTATGTTTTCTGACTAGTTGGCAATTTTATAGTGAGGTTAGGAGGAGCTACCTTCACATTAGACAAGAGATTGATTGAGGCAATCATGTGATCGGAGGCTCCAGAGTTTATTATCCAAGCTGATCCTTCAACCCCATAGCAATTTTCCAGTTAAAGTGTAACGTCCCTAAATCCATCCTGACAGGGGACCCGGGTCGTCACATTGTCTCAATATGATAACGCAATAACAATACCAAATTTGATTACAACGGAGCATAAATGTCCCACTCCGCAGGTCCAAGATCGTCTTCACAAAATAGTACAATCCAACTTGTTACATCTTGAGATAAAATATTATAGAAGTTCACAAAAGTAGAAATATAAAGATTCCATCTGGATCTTCTAATTATTGTCACCATAGCCTTGCGCTTTCCCCTTGCCTCTGTATCCCTGGCTGGACGTCTCGCCTCTCTCCGTCTTGACGGCTGAACAAAATGTTGTAAAGCAAGAATGAGCAACTATAGTGCTCAGCAAGTTCTCTTCTTGCTCGGTATATAAATATAATAAGGTTTACCGAAAGAAATACTCAAAATTTTAATATCGGATATCACAATATGATTTGGCTCAAATTCATCTTGAAAATATCATACTCGAAAGACTCAAAACTCATCTCAAAATAGAATACTCAAAGGACTCATTACTCATCTCGAAACAGAATACTCGAACAACTCATTTGATATAAGAATGGACTGGTCTTCCACCTCTCGGTATCTCGATGGGGCGATCAACTAACCGACCAAGAATACCGGCCTCCAATGACACCGCACTTCGCCCGATCACGGCTACAATACGATATCAACAATATAATATATATGTATGAATGCTAGCATCATAATGGTTATCAATTCAACCATGGCAACAAAGTGCCTAAATATTCTCGGGTCCGTAAAACGGTACACGAGTCTCTCTTTCTCTATAATGGGCCTCTTGCCCAAAATTGACCAGTAGAATACAGAATTCCAGGATACTTGGGGTACAGACAACTTGAAATAATTCTTCCAGAAAATATTTACAAATCTGGCGGACTACCAGTCTGACTCGATTTTACCACCAATCCGAACAATGGACTGATGTAAATTCTCAATAATAATAATTTATCGGTTGACACGAACAAAATGTCAAACCTTGACAATAAACTCAACTATCCCGAAATTATGAGAATAGTCTTAAAATGAAGTAATTGGGAGTCGTACTGAACAAATAGTACTTCTCAATATTTATAATACTCAACATTGATGAACGTTTAAATAGAATATTTTTTCACTTGATCGACGAGTAAAAATCTCTAATAATTATAATTTTTAAACTTCTATCGGTTAGTTCAAACGAGGAATTAACAAAAAGATAATCAATAAATAACGGTTGAATTTGTACAATAAATTCAATCGAAAAGAATGAAATTAACTATCTCAGACGAATGAGATTAGTTTCACTGAATCAAAATAATAGTCGTCTCGAATTAATGAGATCGACCCGATAGCAACTAAATTATTTCTACGCTTATAGGGATTATAATTCTCAAATAAACTAAATTAACAGCATAATAATATTTAACGAGAAATAATGCTCAAAAGAAATTATTGCATCATACGGAGCAACAGATAAATCTCAACATGTAATATCTCGAAAATAATTAAATAATACGAACAGAAATTCACAGTTTCCAAAAGTTAGGGTAGGAATGAACTTGCCTCGATCTCGAAGTGCAAATGAATGCAGATAAAATATATATTCTACCCGTGAACTTGGCTTCGCTCTACGGCTCGTGAATTATTCTCTAAAAATGGCAACCAGAAATATGTGAGTGATTCGTCGAAATAAAATATTCCCGATCCGACAATATAATATTTAAATATAAAGAATATTAATAATAATATAATATCTCTCGAAAATCTCTATAATAATTAACGGAAAATAATCCCCGGATAAATAAATCTCTCTTCGAACTCAGGAATTAAATCTGGAGAATATATCCTATTTTTTTAATATTCGTAAATCCCACTTTATTTAATTGTAAGAAAATTCTTATTTAAAAAGGCTCTAATGAATTCTCTATAATTCTCTAAAATTCACTAATTTAATACTATTAATCTCTATTTATTCTCAAAACAAAATAATTCAATTATTCATTTTTATTCACATTAAATCAATAATTATTACTAAATAACTCAATTAATAAATTATACCATTATTTTAATTATTTTTTTATACCAACAGTTTTAAGTAACGATCCAAATAATTACATCTTGTTTATAACATTCGATCATAAATTTTATCATTACGTTATTATTTTATTATTATTATTATTATTAGCAATCGCGGCACGTGGGACCCACCACCACCACCGCCCGACACCGCCTCCCCTGCACACTCTCTCTCGAATCAATCTCTCCGATCGACCTCCACCATCATCAACCTCTCTCTCTCTCTCTCTCTCTCTCTCTCTCTCTCTCTCTCTCTCTCTTTCCCAATCTCCCCCGTAGTCATCTCTCTCTGTCTAAATCTCTCTCTCGTCTTCTTCCTCTCAATCTCTCCGTTCTCTCTTTCAATCTGTCCACCACCGTATCTGTCTCTCTCTGAATTTCTCTCCCGATTCCTCCCTCTCTCTGATCTCTCCCTGCATCTATCGCTCCCTCGATCCCCTCCCTCTCTCTATCTCTCGTTGCCTCTCTCACCCTCGTCGTTTCCCTCTCTCTACTCCACCCCAATCTCTCCCCTTCTATCTCCTTCGATATCATCCCCCTGCCTCTTACATCACCGACGAAACCCAACAACACTCCACCCCCTTATACTCCGATACAAACCAACAGCTGCAACACAAACACCAACAACGAAAATACAACCCCAAAACTGACCTCCTTCCCCCTTTTTTACCGACTCGAACATCAACCACCGCACAACCCAAAACCCCCATTCTCCGATAATACAACGACTGAACAATACAAGCATAAATAGCGAATCGACAAAAAAAAAAGGAAGTTAAATGATATAACTACCTGTGTTTATAACTCTGTTTTGCAGAGAAGTGAAAAATAAAATCTGTTTTGTATTCTGTTTGCAGAATAATATGGCCCTGTTTTGAATGTATATAATGTGTCGAGTTTGTTTGGTTCAATGAAAATAGGCCTGTGCTGTGTATACTCGAGTAATAGAAGTATTTTGAGAGATAAACTGAGAGACTTTGTTGTTGTGTATATCACAAAAGGGTCATCAGATTTTATAAATGAAAAACACACTGTATAATGCTGATAAATTAAAAATTTAAAAGGACTAAATCATGGAAACAAAATCATTGTAAAATATTTAGTGGACATAATGCCTAATTATTGTCTTTTAAGTGGTAATTAATAAATTAAAAGAAATAAAAATGGGGGACAAATAGAAATGATATAATGATGAAAATATTTAATATAAATATTTAGTAAAAAGAGTTCGTTTTTTCTCCCGCTGACTAATTAAAACTAGACTCTAAAAATTTAGCTCAAAATTAAAATATTATTCGAAAATTCACGGTTATTACAGTCTTCCCCCCTTATAGGATTCCGTCCTCGGAATCAAAACTATGCACTAAACAATTCCGGATATTTATTCCTCATTTCGCTTTCTAATTCCCACGTGGCTTCCTCAACTTGGTGGTTTCTCCAAAGTACTTTCACTAAATTTACTTTCTTAGTTCTTAACTCTTGCACTTTGTAATCTAGGATCTCTACTGGCTTTTCTTCGTACGATAAATCGGGACGTATTTCCACTGGCTCGTAGGTTATAACATGTCTGAAATCAGAATGGTACTCTCTTAACGCAGAAACATGAAACACATCGTGGATATGCTGAAGGTCTGGGGGTAGGGCCAACTGATAAGCTAGTGGTCCTATCTTCTTAAGAATCTCAAAAGGTCCTATATATCTGGGGCTTAACTTGCCTTTCTTTCCGAATCTCATTACCCCTTTCCAAGGTGAAACTTTCAACATCACTTTATCTCCCACTTCAAATGCTTTGTCTTTCCTCTTTTGATTTGCATACTTCCTCTGTCGATCTTGAGCTGCAACTAACCTTTTTCGAATAACCTCGGTTGCTTGCTTAGTTTGTTGAAGTAATTCCAGTCCTAGTATCTTTCTTTCTCATACTTCATCCCAATATAAAAGTGATCTACACTTCCTTCCGTACAAAGCTTCATAAGGTGCCATACATATGCTCGAATGGTGACTATTGTTGTAAGAAAACTCGACTAGGGGCAAATGCTCATCCCAACTTCCTTTAAAATCAAGTGCACAGGCTCTTAACATATCTTCAACTGTTTGAATCGTCCTTTCACTTTGTCCGTCGGTCTGTGGATGATATGCAGTGCTCAGATTTAACTTCGTGCCAAGACATTCTTGAAAACTTTTCCAAAATCGAGAAGTAAAACGGGCATCTCTATCAGATACAATTGAAACAGGTACTCCGTGACGAACCACAATCTCCTTTAGGTATATGTTCACCAATCTCTCAACGGAATACTTATCACTAATTGGTAGGAAATGCGCAGATTTAGTGAGTCGATCGACAATAACCCAAATAGCATCGTGGCTGGCTCTAGTTCGGGGCAATCCTACGACAAAATCCATGGTAATATGCTCCCATTTCCACTCGGGTATCTCTAAAGGTTGTAGAAGTCCACTTGGTCGTTGATGTTCTGCCTTCACTTTCTGACATGTCAAACACTTACTTACCCATTCTGCAATCTCCCTCTTCATGTTGGGCCACCAATAATTCAACTTGATGTCTTGATACATTTTTGTGCTCCCTGGGTGAATGGAATATCTCGAGTTATGCGCTTCGCTCATAATTTCTTCCTTCAACTCTGTAACATTAAGAATCCATATTCTCGATGCAAATCGCTTAATTCCCTTATCATCTTTTGAACTTAGAAATTCTTCTCCGGTCAACCCTGATCTTCTTTCTTCCATTACTTGTTCTTGACAACGGCGAATCTTCTCGAGTAACTCCGGTTGAAACTGAATGCTGTAAACTCTCTCATTGTTTTGGACTGGGACCTTGACTTCTAATTCCATTTTCTCAAATTCTCTGACCAATTCTTCTAAGGTTGTCAACAGGTTTAGTCTCTCCTTTCTACTTAATGCATCAGCTACAACATTAGCCTTCCCTGGGTGGTAGTTTATCGAGCATCATAGTCCTTGATTAATTCTAACCATCTTCTCTGTCTCATGTTTAATTCCTTCTGCGTGAATATATACTTTAAGCTCTTGTGATCCGTGTAAATCTCGCATTTCTCTCCATATGGGTAATGTCTCCAAATCTTGAGGGCAAAAATAATAGCAGCAAGTTCCAAATCGTGAGTAGGGTAACGGGACTCATACTCCTTCAGTTGTCGAGAGGCGTAAGCTATTACTTTTTCGTGTTGCATCAAAACACATCATAAACCCTTGTGAGAAGCGTCGCTGAAAATTACGAAATCGCCTTTCTCATCGGGTAAGGTCAACACCGGGGCAGTAGTCAATCTCTTCTTCAATTCTTGAAAGCTATCTTCGCATTTTGGGGTCCATTCGAACTTTTCACTCTTTCTGGTAAGTCGAGTCAGTGGCGTAGCTATCTTTGAGAAATCCTTCACGAATCTACGATAGTATCCGGCCAATCCAAGGAAACTTCTAACTTCGATTGGAGTCTTGGGTCTCTCCCAATCTGCTACGACTTCTATCTTTACGGGGTCTACAGAAATCCCTTCGCCGCTTACAATGTGTCCCAAAAATTGAACTTCTTTTAGCCAGAATTCACACTTTGAAAATTTCGCAGATAACTTTTCCTTTCTCAGCGCTTCCAGAACTAAACGGAGGTGTTCAGCATGTTCCTCAAGAGACTTCGAGTATATCAGGATGTCATCAATAAATACAATCACGAACTTGTCCAAGTACCTCTTGAACACACGATTCATCAAGTCCATAAAAGCAGCTGGCGCATTCGTCAATCCAAAAGACATGACTAAGAATTCGTAATGTCCATATCGGGTCCTAAAGGCAGTCTTAGGAATATCTTCAGGCTTGATCTTTAGTTGATGATAGCCGGATCTCAAATCAATCTTTGTAAAACATCTAGCTCCCTTAAGTTGGTCAAACAGATCGTCGATTCGAGGTAGAGGGTACTTATTCTTGATGGTCATCTTGTTCAACTCACGATAATCAATACATAGTCGCATAGATCCGTCCTTCTTCTTCACGAACAGCACTGGAGCTCCCCACGGGGATACACTTGGTCTGATTACGCCTTTTTCAAGTAATTCTTGCAGTTGGGTAGCCAACTCCTTCATCTCAACTGGAGCCATTCGGTATGGTGCTTTGGAAATTGGTGCAGTTCCCGGGGCAAGATCTATATTGAATTCTATTTCTCTGTCGGGCGGCAATCCAGGTAACTCTTCAGGAAAAACATCTTCGAATTGATTCACTACAGGGATTTCATCAATGGTAGGGGCTTGCTTCTCGTTATCAACCACATAAGCTAAGTAGGCTTGACACCCACTCCTTAGTAGTTTCTTCGCTTGAATCATAGTCAGAAAATTACGGGTAGGTTTCCTTCCGCGAAATTGTATTCTTTTGCCGTTGGGTCCCTTTAAACTAACCCACTTACGCCGACAATTGATTTGAGCATCATAACGTGTCAACCAATCCATTCCCAGAATTATATCAAACTCCCTAAAATTAAAAGGAAGAAGGTCTGCTTCGAAACGTTGTCCTTGGATTTCGATTCCACAATCTGGACATATCTGATCTACAGGGACTTTTCCTGATTTGCTACTTCTATAATCAATGTCTCCCCTAATGGTACAGACTGAATATACAATTTACTCCTTAAATTCTCCTATATAAAAGATTTTGTTGCTCCCGAATCAAACAAAACACATGCATCTACAGAATTGACTAAAAGCGTACCTGCAATTACATCACTGTCAGCAATAGCATCCTACACCGTCATGTTGAAAGTACGAGCAGTTGGCTTGTTGTTGGGAGGTGCCATGAGTCTAAGCGCGGTTGTCTCCTTTGGTGGTGACTTGCAATCTCGTGCAATATGTCCTTTCTTCCCGCAATTGAAACAAGTAATGGCCTTCTCCTTGCAGTGAGAAGAATAGTGCCCTTTTTGTCCACAGTTGTAACAAACAATGCTGGCAAGATTACAAGGTCCTGGGTGCTTCCTTCCACACGTTTTGCATTCGGGTAGCGGTGGCCTTCCTTGAATTAGATTGGCTGCCTGAGTGGGTCTGGACTTTTGATTGTTTCCCCTAGTGTCTTGATTCTCAGTTCTCTTTGTATCATTGCTTCTGTCTTCCCGCTTCACAAAAGGTCTCTTTCTATTTCGATCATCCGGCTTCCTCTCAAAATTATTTCCACGATTCTGAAACTTCCTTTTCTTCATATCCTTGTCCTTTGAGTACAACTCAGATCCACTTTCCATAATAGATGCTTTTTGAACCACAGTAGCATAGTTGGTGATTTCTAGGACCGCAACTCGATTCTGGATCCACGGCTTCAGCCCTAGTTGGAAACGTTTAGCTCTCTTTTCGTCAGTATCCACATGGTAAGGCACAAACCTAGAGAGTTCAGAAAACTTGGCTTCATATTCAGCTACAGTCATGTTGCCTTGCTTGAGTTCCAGAAACTTGACCTCAATTTGACTCTCCAAGTATTTAGGAAAATATTTCTCTAAAAATAGCTGCGTGAACCTGGTCCAGGGTATGACTACGTTCCCTTCCATTGCTCTCTTTGATTCCCACCAATAATTCGCTTCACCTTTTAACATGTAGGCTGCAAAGATGGTTTTCTTCTCTTCTTCTACCCCTACGATCTCAAAGGTCTTTTCTATCTCACGTAACCATATTCTTGCTTCAACAGGATCGGTAGTACCCTTAAACTCAGGGGGATTCAGAGATTTAAATGATTTGAAACTAACGGTAGCCTGTGTCAGTTGAGCTGGAGGTAGATTTCCTCCCACTGCATGTTGGTTCTGTTGGGGCTGAAGGTTCTGGGTATGCTGAATAAGAAAGTTCATAAGTAGACTCATCGGGTTATTTTCTTGGTTAGGATCTCGAGCGAGTTGTGGTTCCGGGTTTGGAACTTGGTTCTGAGGTGGAACCTCATTCTCTGGATTCACCTCGGGTTGAGGACGAGGATTTCTTGCGGGTCTTCCTCTCTTAGGTGGCATCTTTTTCTATAAGAGCGAAAACAATAAGGTATGTTATATCTCAGGTTTGCAATTATACGACACCATTGCTGGCACAGTTATGATAGGCATTCATAAATAATTACTCGGTCAAATTCCCGGTTCCTCGAAATAAATCATACCCAAAATTGTGATTCTCTCTGGTCTCTTTATAAACAATTACTCTTATTCTTAGTATAACTGGCAGTTCTCGGGAAACCTTATAAGTTCTAAAATTCAATCGTTATTAATCTCTGGTTCTCGAATTTTGGTTAAACTCATTTTAAATCGTAACTTTTGCAAATAAGTTGTTATCTATATCGGGGTAGCATGAGGATACATTATCACATGATACTCTACTGTAACACAATTTTCCAATAAATAAAGCAAGATAGCAGTTCTACTAACAGATCAGAATATACAATAATGAAAAGGTACAACTACTGGTACGGTACATGTCATAACACTGAATATAATACATCTCAGCTACATCAAATACATATAACAAGAGACTATGTACAACCCAATACAGAAAGATCTAATGTGACGCCATCCAGAAAATGGTTCACCACTAGCTACTCTAGCCAAACGATGAGGATGCTCAAGCGTGCAAATAGGTCATCAACGTGGGAACATCTCACCGACCCTCCTATGGAACTCTGCTACGATATCTGCAATCATGGTGGCAACTCTGGCACGGTCAATCTGCCCGGTACTCGATGACGGCAAGGCAGCAAAGTCAGCCTGTAGTCCCATCAAAACGGTAAGAGCAATCTGATGCATAATCTTCATTGGGACGTCTCTCACCAGTAAACTCCTTCCGTGATGCACAAAAAAAGGATCAGGAACAGCCAACAATCTAAGGATACCATCCCTAGTAGCAAAGATCTCCTCATAACGAGACCATAACCATCAATAATGCTGGAAGAGGGAATGGTGAACGTGCCAAGGGACCATCTCTCCTGCCGCTCCCTCATACTCAGGGTGAACAGGTGGCATCGCAGTAGTAGTAACAGGGGCCGCAGTGGGTTAAGTCGGAGCACGAACAGGTATAGTAGGTGCCGATGGAGCAGTATCACAAGCAGGAGTATCACCGGCCTGTGGAAACATGTAGTTCGGTATGGTAGGGACTGACGGAGCCGAAACATATACTAGAACCTGGGAAGTAAACCAGTCAGCAAAAGCTGCCACTCTGGTGGGTGTATCAACTCTAGACTCTGGGGCAGCTGAACTAGGCACCACGTCAGTGTGGACAGGTGAACGCAGCCTCTCATCAACCTGATCAGCAATCTCTGGCTCTGGGGTCTCAGCTCTAAACATCTCGGGGGTAAACAGTGAGGTAGTCTGCTCTATCTGCTCAGTCTCTATCTGAACCTCATGTGGAGGTGTATCTAAGTCAATCACATGTGGAGGTGAAGGTGTAAGTATTTGGACAGAAGAATCCTCCGAGTCGCTACTGATCACCATGTACTCCTCTGATGGGTCACTATCCGTCCCTGAGCTAGGATCTAGAGGTCCTAGTGGGTATGGGGTAGGAGATCTGTCTCCAGTAGGAAAGAAACCGGTAGATCCTGAAGAAGACATCTACAAAAGAAAAGAGTCTCGGTCACAAACAGGTTCTAGTCGACTATAAACGCATATAAATATATAAGGGTGTAAGGCACTTGGTGCTAAAATCTCCACGTTGTATAATACCTCTTAAATTCTCACGTAGTGTTATAATTCTAGGCTCGTACGATTCCTAAAAATATAACTAAGGCTTTGATACCAAAACTGTAACGCCCCCAAATCCACCCTGACAGGGGACCCGGGTCGTCACATTGTCTCAATATGATAACGCAATAACAATACCAAATTTTATTACAACGGAGCATAAATGTCCCACTCCGCAGGTCCAAGATCGTCTTCACAAAATAGTACAATCCAACTTGTTACATCTTGAGATAAAATATTACAGAAGTTCACAAAAGTATAAATATAAAGATTCCATCTGGATCTTCTAATTATTGTCACCATAGCCTTGCGCTTTCCCCTTGCCTCTGTATCCCTGGCTGGACGTCTCGCCTCTCTCCGTCTTGACAGCTGAACAAAATGTTGTAAAGCAAGAATGAGCAACTATAGTGCTCAGCAAGTTCTCTTCTTGCTCGGTATATAAATATAATAAGTTTTACCGAAAGAAATACACAAAATTTTAATATCGGATATCACAATATGATTTGGCTCAAATTCATCTTGAAAATATCATACTAGAAGGACTCAAAATTCATCTCAAAATAGAATACTCAAAGGACTCATTACTCATCTCGAAACAGAATACTCGAACAACTCATTTGATATAAGAATGAACTGGTCTTCCACCTCTCGGTATCTCGGTGGGGCGATCAACTAACCGACCAAGAATACCGGCCTCCAATGACACCGCACTTCGCCCGATCACGGCTACAATACGATATCAACAATATAATATATATGTATGAATGCTAGCATCATAATGTTTATCAATTCAACCATGCCAACAAAGTGCCTAATTATTCTCGGGTCCGTAAAACGGTACACGAGTCTCTCTTTCTCTGTAATGGGCCTCTTGCCCAAAATTGACCAGTAGAATACTGAATTCCCGAATACTTGGGGTACAGACAACTTGAAATAATTCTTCCAAAAAATATTTACAAATCTGGCGGATTACCAGTCTGACTCGATTTTACCACCAATCCGAACAATGGACTGATGTAAATTCTCAATAATAATAATTTATCGGTTGACACGAACAAAATGTCAAACCTTGACAATAAACTCAACTATCCCGAAATTATGAGAATAGTCTTAAAATGAAGTAATTGGGAGTCGTACTGAACAAATAGTACTTCTCAATATTTATAATACTCAACATTGATGAACGTTTAAATAGAATATTTTTTCACTTGATCGACGAGTAAAAATCTCTAATAATTATAATTTTTAAACTTCTATCGGTTAGTTCAAAATAGGAACTAACAAAAAGATAATCAATAAATAACGGTTGAATTTGTACAATAAATTCAATCGAAAAGAATGAAATTAACTATCTCAGACGAATGAGATTAGTTTCACTGAATCAAAATAATAGTCGTCTCGAATTAATGAGATCGACCCGATAGCAACTAAATTATTTCTACGCTTATAGGGATTATAATTCTCAAATAAACTAAATTAACAGCATAATAATATTTAACGAGAAATAATGCTCAAAAGAAATTATTGCATCATACGGAGCAACAGATAAATCTCAACATGTAATATCTCGAAAATAATTAAATAATACGAACAGAAATTCACAGTTTCCAAAAGTTAGGGTAGGAATGAACTTGCCTCGATCTCGAAGTGCAAATGAATGCAGATAAAATATATATTCTACCCGTGAACTTGGCTTCGCTCTACGGCTCGTGAATTATTCTCTAAAAATGGCAACCAGAAATATGTGAGTGATTCGTCGAAATAAAATATTCCCGATCCGACAATATAATATTTAAATATAAAGAATATTAATAATAATATAATATCTCTCGAAAATCTCTATAATAAATAACGGAAAATAATCCCCGGATAAATAAATCTCTCTTCGAACTCAGGAATTAAATCTGGAGAATATATCCTATTTTTTTAATATTCGTAAATCCCACTTTATTTAATTGTAAGAAAATTCTTATTTAAAAAGGCTCTAATGAATTCTCTATAATTCTCTAAAATTCACTAATTTAATACTATTAATCTCTATTTATTCTCAAAACAAAATAATTCAATTATTCATTTTTATTCACATTAAATCAATAATTATTACTAAATAACTCAATTAATCAATTATACCATTATTTTAATTATTATTTTTTTATACCAACAGTTTTAAATAACGATCCAAATAATTACATCTCGATTATAACATTCGATCATAAATTTTATCATTACGTTATTATTTTATTATTATTATTATTAGCAATCGCGGCACGTGGGACCCACCACCACCACCGCCCGACACCGCCTCCCCTGCACACTCTCTCTCGAATCAATCTCTCCGATCGACCTCCACCATCATCTCTCTCTCTCTCTCTCTCTCTCTCTCTCTCTCTCTCTCTCTCTCTCTCTCTCTCTCTCTCTCTCTCTCTCTCTTTCCCAATCTCCCCCGTAGTCATCTCTCTCTGTCTAAATCTCTCTCTCGTCTTCTTCCTCTCAATCTCTCCGTTCTCTCTTTCAATCTGTCCACCACCGTATCTGTCTCTCTCTGAATTTCTCTCCCGATTCCTCCCTCTCTCTGATCTCTCCCTGCATCTATCGCTCCCTCGATCCCCTCCCTCTCTCTATCTCTCGTTGCCTCTCTCACCCTCGTCGTTTCCCTCTCTCTGCTCCACCCCAATCTCTCCCCTTCTATCTCCTTCGATATCATCCCCCTGCCTCTTACATCACCGACGAAACCCAACAACACTCCACCCCCTTATACTCCGATACAAACCAACAGCTGCAACACAAACACCAACAACGAAAATACAACCCCAAAACTGACCTCCTTCCCCCTTTTTCACCGACTCGAACATCAACCACCGCACAACCCAAAACCCCCATTCTCCGATAATACAAGGACTGAACAATACAAGCATAAATAGCGAATCGACAAAAAAAATGGAAGTTAAATGATATAACTACCTGTGTTTATAACTCTGTTTTGCAGAGAAGTGAAAAATAAAATCTGTTTTGTATTCTGTTTGCAGAATAATATGGCCCTGTTTTGAATGTATATAATGTGTCGAGTTTGTTTGGTTCAATGAAAATAGGCCTGTGCTGTGTATACTCGAGTAATAGAGTGTTTTGAGAGATAAACTGAGAGACTTTGTTGTTGTGTATATCACAAAAGGGTCATCAGATTTTATAAATGAAAAACACACTGTATAATGCTGATAAATTAAAAATTTAAAAGGACTAAATCATGGAAACAAAATCATTGTAAAATATTTAGTGGACATAATGCCTAATTATTGTCTTTTAAGTGGTAATTAATAAATTAAAAGAAATAAAAATGGGGGACAAATTGAAATGATATAATGATGAAAATATTTAATATAAATATTTAGTAAAAAGAGTTCGTTTTTTCTCCCGCTGACTAATTAAAACGAGACCCTAAAAATTTGGCTCAAAATTAAAATATTATTCGAAAATTCGCGGTTATTACGTAAACCATTCCAGAAAATGCAACATCCAGCTCCTCGTCTGTCTCTGATCCTCTCACAGCTTGTAGGGTGCTTTCTGGAACAAGTCTCAACAATTCTTCCAATTGATGTGGTGAGAGACCTGCACTGTTTTCCTAGTTTCTCTGAGCGGCATTAGCCATCTTAGAGTCCCTTGGTTTACTTCCACCTGCAGCTCCGTTTGGATTCCATCTGTTGAAATTTGATTTAACCACTGGTTTCTTGTTGTTGTTGTTGTTGTTGTTGTTATATCTAGAGTGCCACCTTGGATACCCTTTGACACCCACTGGTTCCTGTATTCTTTGAATTTGGTAAGATCTGCTACTATGATCACAATAGAGATACGTTCGATTGGTTGGCTTCCTGGTACAGAGGCTGATACCTTGTTAAACTGTTTTACATATATGCCAAGTATGGTTTCCCTTAAAGGAATGAAGTCCATATATTCAGAGAACCAAACTCGTCCACTTTTTTTTTTTTTTTTTGCTAAATCCAAACTCGTCCACTTGGTCCCCCTCTACGAATGATCACTTCACTAAATTTGTTTTTGGTCTGGTAAAGGATTTGACTGATCAACTCATCATTAGTTTAGTCCTTATTCTGTTTATAACAGGGTTTTCTTAGAAGAATATGTATTTTTTTTTTTTTTTTTTTTTGAATAAAATCGAACTTGCATTAGATAATAGAATCCAACTCCAAAGAGCGTACAAGAAAGCTAGGCGGAGTGACATACCACTCCCCTACGTCTGACATAGAATAAGTAGCTTGTGCTAATACATGAGCTACATTATTCGCAGAACGAAAAGCAAAACTAAATAGCACCTGACTTATGTGCTTACTTAAACCAATGCAATCAATTACAATGGTATCAAAACTAGACCTCCCTGGATTCCCGTTGCAAGCTTCAGCTAGAGCATAACAGTCTGTTTCATAATCACACTGCATATACCCTCGATTAACTGTCCATGAGAGTGCTTCCTTAAGAGCTATGGCCTCTGCTTCACAAGACTTCCAATTACCTGGCAACTTCTTTGCCCTGGCTGCAACAAAAGTTCCCCTATCATCTCTGATCACAGCTGCAACTCCAATACCTCCTGTCAAAAACACTGCTGCGTCCACATTTACTTTTAACCATCCACTTGACGGTCGCGACCATACCCTGTCCCCAATCTTTCCTCTAACTTTCATATTATCTTCTCTCGCCTGTGCTTCTGTCCAATCTCGCAACAAACCAGTAGCTGTATTTCTTACACCAAAAACAGAGCCATTTGAATGTTCCCAGACCCACCTGTTTCTCCGATGCCACAAACTCCAACACAACATCGACACCTCTAAACATTGCTCCCTTGAGCCTTGAGTAAACACTCGATCAAGCACCTTCTTTGGGATCTCGTCTGCATTACAACAAACTAACCCCTCTAGCCCCACTGCTCGCCACAAAGTCTGCGCAAAATCACACAAAAACATAACATGCACACCTGTTTCATTTGCAGAATGACACCATGGACAAGTTGGTTGAACTTCAACATATCTCCCATATAATGCTGAATTAGTTGGTAGGCATTCCTTACAGAGTCTCCACAGCAAATGTGCCACTTTATGAGGTAATTTCAGTGCCCAAATTTTCTTCCACAGTCTCGAGAACTCATCTACACACTCCCCTTGCATCATTCTATAACAGCTACGTACAGTAAACACGCCCTTGTCATCTACTAACCAATACCACGAGTCATTTGACACATGATTAGACAAAGGAACTTTCTGAATTAATTCACAATCTTCATCTTCAAAGAAATCCTTGATAATTTCCATATCCCAGCTTCTGTCTCCCTCTGCCATTAAATTACAAACCTTTGCATTTCGGAGTTGATCATACACACTTGTTCTCAGATGCCCATTTGATAAATCTGGCAACCACGGATCACCCCAGACCATAGTATTTTCTCCATCCCCAATTCTACGACGGGCTCCCCTTCTTAATGTTTCCAGAGATGCAAAAATCCCCCTCCACACATAACTTGGATTGTTTCCTAGCTCTGCATGTAACAGCTCAGTTCGAGGATAGTATTTAGCCTTCATAACTGCACTCACCAATGGGTTTACTTCTGTTAAAAGCCTCCAACTTTGCTTCGCTAGCATCGCCATATTGAACTTGTGTAACTCCTTTAACCCCAGTCCTCCAAACCCCTTTGGATTGCACATCTTCTTCCATGTAATCCACTTAACACCTTTACCTGTAGCATTCCCCCACATAAACGCATTCATTTTTCGTTCAATTTCATCACATATCCCTTCAGGAATCAGGAAAAGACTCATCCAGAAATTCGGAGTAGTCTGTGCAGCTGTTCCCACCAAAGTCAGTTTCCCCGCTTTCGACAATTCCTTATAACTCCAAGATTGTAACTTAGCTTGAACTTTATCACTTATAAAACCAAAAACCTCCCTTTTAGCTCTACCTATAAACATAGGCATACCTAAATACTTTCCAGGCTTATCCTTTTCATTAAATATGTATTGTTAGTTTATTCTTAGTTAATATTCTATTGTGAATTCTTTTCTTTTCTTTTTTCTTTCCTATTGTTGTTTTTCCATGAGAACTTGAGAAATATTAATAATTGTTATATTTATGGTTTTACTTTACAATATTCTATATACCTAATTCCGTTTATTTTGAAGCTATTAAACCCCCAGATATATTGATTTTGTGTTAGTGCACACTATTTTATTGTGATAATTCTAGGTATATCGAATTTGGCTTCACATAATATGTTGGCTTTGTTTTAGAATTATATACCATTTTCTGAATCTCTTTTTCTTGTTTTCACCTTTTTTCATTCACATTGCTTATTAGTTTTACCGGCAAGAAGAAAGTTTAATGTACCATAGTTTTTTAGAAGGATAAATTAAAAATATCAAAATTTAAGAAGAAAATTTAAACTATCACATAATTCCCCCTTACGTATGTTTTTAGATATCTTTAAAATGCAAGTTCGGGGGTGCATTCTATGTTTGCGATGAAGTAAAATATCAAAATTCAGGAAGAAAATTGTAATGTTTTCATGCTTATGTATATATCAAATTCAAATTTGGAGTGTGCGTTTTATGTTTTTGATGGGAGTGCTACATGATAACAAGGCTAAAACTACCTTTATTACATCGAGTGTTGATGGAGGAGTTGGGGTTTTATGGGATAGTCATAAATCATAATCTCGTCCTCATTGGATCTTACCTAGGGGGTGTTTGGGGAAACTTATTTTTCAGAATAAGTCAACTTATTTTAAGTTGAAAGTTAAGATTTCTAACTTTCCAACTTATTTTTGCAACTTATTGAATCTCAAAAATACATTAAACACTTTTATAAAAAAAAATTATCAAAATATAAAAGTTTTACCCGAAAATAAGTTATAAGTCAGCATAAATAAGCTGCACCAAACAGGGCCCTAGTTGTGCTATCTTTTACTCCCTTTTACTGGTAAGTACTTGTCACTTAATGTCAATAATATCGATTGTTAACTTTTCAAATCATCTAAATCAATGTGATCAAAAAAAAAAAAAATCATCTAAATCAATTGATCCCGTTAGTTCATACTTTTTTTATGAAAAACTGGAAACACTCAATATCGTTATAAATGATATATACTAGGAGAAATGTTCTTAAAGTTAATTTTTAATACTATGTAATTATAGTTATTTGCTACCTTTTATTTATAATGATTATGATGATGTGTCTTGTTTTATTGGTTAAATTAAAAAAATTCTCCTAAAATTGATTTTAGGAAGATTAAAGATATTATTAATCTTCAATTAAAGTAAATGTGAAAAAGACAATAGACTAATTACCATTAATTATATTATGTTATTAATTATTTTAGGTATTTTAATAGCATAGATATCGTATATAGTTTTCTTTATAATGAATGGTAAATAAATAAATTCATGATACACCAAAAAAACAGGTACCAAAAAGGGTAAATAAGTAAATTCATACTATTATATAAAAGCCGAAACATTAAAAGTTTTGGTACCTGTTTTTTGGTACGTAGTGAATTTACTTATTTACCCTTCATTATAAAGAAAACTATATATGATATCTATACTATTAAAACTCCTAAAATAAATAATAACATAATATAAATTAATGGTAAGTAGTCAATTGCCTTTTTTCATATTTACTTTTAATTGAAGATATTACCTTTTATTAACACCTAAAAACATCAATCGTATCATATCTTCCAATCATTAATATTTCCTTTCAAATAAACACGTTACCTTTTTAATTTAAAACTAATCTTACAATCATTAATATATACCCGAAAATATAACATCATATTTTTCAATTATTAATAAAATATATTAAAAATATGTATACGTTGTTTATAATAAGGAAACATTAGCCGAAATATTAAAAATTTTGGCACCTATTTTTTGGTGTATGTTTTTTAGTATTTCGTGAATTTAATTATTTAACCTTTATTATAAAGAAAAATATATACAATATCTATACTATTAAAGCACCTAAAATAAATAATAACATAATATAATTATGGTAATTAGTCTATTGTCTTTTTCACATTTACTTTTAGTTGAAGATATTACCTTTTATAAACACCTAAAAACAACAATCATATCATATCTTCCAATCATATCATATCTAACAATAATTAATATATACCCAAAAATATCACATCATATCTTCTAATTATTAAAAAAATATAATAAAAATCCGTATACTACGAATAATGACAATTAGATTTTTAGTAAAAAAATTAAAATCGTTAGATCTAATTATTAAATATATTATATTTAATGTTCGAATTCTATCAACGACATATTTATTTTAAAATTTTATAATATAAGTTTTAAATCATGTATATCATTATTTATATTAAATTATTAATATTAAAATAAAATTTTGTAAACAATAATTATATAAAAATATAATTATAACATAAAATAAAATTTGTTACATATCAAAAAAAATTCGTGCATCGCACGGGTTACAAGCTAGTTCATTATAATAGTCGAAATATTAAAAGTTTGGTATCTATTTTTTGATAGTTCTTGTTTTTACTTAATTACCCTTATTTATATATTAGTATATTTTTACATAAATGTTCTTACTTATATATATCTATACTATTATATTAAAGTCAAATTATTGAAAGATATGGAAAAAATATAATTATAAATAACTAATCAATTTCCTTTTTTATGTAGAACAAGTTACCTTTTATATTTTTTCAATAACTAATCAATTATTTTTTTTCAAATAAAGTTTTTACTTAATTATCCTTACTTATATATGAGTATGTTTTTAACTAAATACATCTATACTAATATATTAAAGCCGAAAGATTTAAAGTTTGTCGGTTTGGTTATCCTAATTATTAAAATAAATAATAACATAATATAATTAATGGTAATTATTCGATTGCCTTTTTCACATTTACTTTTAATTAAAGATATTACCTTTTATAAACACCTAAAAATATCAATTGTACCATTTCTTTCAATCACTAATATTTTCTTTCTAATTAAGACACGTTACCTTTTCAATTTACTAATCTTATAACTAATCTTATAATCATTAATATATACCGGAAAATATCACACCATTTTTATAAATATCTAATATATCATATTTTTCAATCAATAATATTTTTTCTAATTAAAACACGTTAACTTTTAGTTTAAAACATATTCTTGCAATAGTTAATATATACCCAAAAATATCTCACTATCAATATATTATTAATGATGCTTAGTGAAGGCGCGGAAAACCTTAACAACCAAACAAGTAATTCAATTATTAAATCTAAAACATGACACCCGACCCCTAACTACCAAGAATCTTTTCAGGTTATAGACTTGGAAACAAGAAATCCGAAAACACTTATAATAACTTACAACTCTTGGTACAGCAATCTCTTATACAATTTTATGTTAGTATCACCTTGATATAAGGTATACAACAACCACAATATTCTAATACAACAAATATTATAACTCAGGAATATGAATACCATACCAGTCTAACTAAACATCTGGTGGACAAACTCAAAATACAGAAACACTCTGAGCCGAACATCAACTTGATCCATGACTTGCCCTGCCTCGAGCTAAACTAAGTCAACTGCATCCACTATCTATCTCTGTAAAATAAGATTTAAACAAAAGCAAGAATGAGCGAAAGAGGCGCTCAGCAAGTAATATAATAGAGTATACTAAAATACTACCACAACTCACTCAAAATATATTTTTACTACTCCATACGACTTATAAATATAATTACTTTTGAAAAGAGATCAACTCAGAAATTCTTATAAATCTCGAAATACTACTCCAATATATCACAATAACTTCTCAAAATACTACTCGAAAATAAATCAATAACTTCTCAAAATACTGCTCAAAGATAAATCAATAACTTCTCAAAATACTGCTCAAAGATAAATCAATAACTTCTCAAAATACTGCTCGAAGATAAATCAATAACTTCTCAAAATACTGCTCGAAGATAAATCAATAACTTCTCAAAATACCATTCGAATATAATTTAATAACTTCTCGGATCAACACCCTCTACTATTAACAGAACCACAAAGGCATCCGCTAACAGTCTAAGGTATCTAAGATTGGACTTCTTCTCGAAACGCCTTCTCAAGTAATGAATGATCAGTCCATTGCCACATCTCATTTTCTATCGATAGAAAGGATGGTCGACGTCTCGAACCACCCAAATAAAACTTCTCAGAAGGATGAGCCGTCTTTCTCGGCCCTTCACCCTTTAAATGCAACAGTTTGGGCCGGTGCGTTACTCCGGTCACTTTTGCTTTTAGAAGCAATAATCCACAACTTACTTTATATATATATATATATATATATATAATCCCACTTTTAAATATAAATATTCTGTAGTATGGAAATATTATTAAATATATCTTTATCATCTCTTCTACGAATACAAATGAAGTATTTCGATAAACGTCTCAACAATATAAACCAACTTATAAAATAAATTGCAAACATCTCGTATAATAAACAGCTCAACAATAATAGATATGCATGTAAATTGCATGGATAAAATCTGGAATAAACCACTAGAAAGAATATTTGCTTTTGAATATCGGAAGCTTAATCAGCATACTATATATAGATAACAATATAAATACTCCGAACGATGGAGTACGGGTTAGTAAACTTGCAATACCTGTATCATACTTTCGATATAAAATATACTCTGAACAATAGAGCATAAATTAAATAATTTGCAATTATGGATTTAAATCTAGTTAGCACATTTCATATATTTCAAAATACGAATACACTGAATGATAGAGTATGCATAGATAAACTTGCCTCTGGTCCTGAGCATAAAGCAGAAAACCGCTAATAAATCCTTCGCACCTTGTCCAAGCAATTCCATGGAGGTAACTTACCTTTCTTCATACGACGCCTCGATCTTTCCTCTTTGATACACGTCGTTCCAACTTGATTATACCCTAATGGTACTGAAATAGTTACGAGACGTGTCAGTCCTACCTCGTATCTCGAGTAAACACAACTTGGAATTGTCAATAAATCATATAAAGTCAAACTATAGGTGTCCTCCCTATAGTTGACTATTCTATTATCACTTAGTACACATAACACATTTAGTAAAGAAAACAAAATGGAAGGGTCCCCTTTATAAAGTGGACATTCCTGGTGTTAATCACCTCAAACAATTATAACACTTAATCAACTCCACTTAACATATACAACTATAATGCCATTGACATTCTATGACACAAAATACTTAATAGATAATCCTCAAATCACAATTAATCTTCAACAGAGCACATAAATTCTCGAGACAACCATTATCCTCAAATTAATACGTAAATAGACAAATTAACCCCAAGACACAATTAATCCTCAAAATGAATTTCTTGACACATATACATAAACATTTAGCACCCAAAACATGCCTTTAGACCATTAAAGTCAAATAAGTTAAATAAATTTAAATGCAGGAGATTTTCAGAAAATTTCTACATGAAGTATTCGTTTATCGGACTATGGGCACAGCCCCTCAAATACAATACAACCCTGTTTTTTTATAAAATAAAAGCTGCCTCAACTTGCAGCAACATAAAATAAACACATAAGAAAGTATCCGCCCTGACATGCGGCACATAGCACATAATGATTAACACTACTACTTACGCTACACCAATGATCGTATTTCTCACGCATTTACTGATACACGTGACAACCAATCATTGATGCTCGTAAGCCCTAGGGAACAACCCCTAGCACTAACTATTACTTACGCTATATCGATGATCACACCACTCAAGTATATGAATTTTACCCGTGATAGCTAATCATGGATATTCGTAAGCCCTAGGGATTAGTCGAAAAGAATTACACAAGTCCTTTAAATATTGACATTTAAAAAAACTTGTGATCTTCTCATAACCCATAGCACAATTCTAATTATTATAAAATTCTAACATTTAACATGTATCACGTATTCCCATACTTACCATTGACCCACGTACACACATAACTGTTCATTTACTTACTGAATCAAACTAGCAATTTACAACTAACTGAATTTACAACAATTAATAACACCTCGAATTTACAACTAATTACACTTAGCAATTAGCACTTAAACATTTATAACTAGTAAGACCATCAAATAATTAACTTCTATATTCATCAAAATCCCCAAGTTTTAACTCAACTATTACACGACAATAATAATAATAAATAATAATAACAAGGCCCGAGCATATTATCGGATTTGCAACTAACCTCCACAATATAGTTACCAACATACTTCTCGAATTAAATTCGAAAATACAACAATGTTCATAATTTACAAAATCCATCCAATTACAACAATTAACAACTTAAACTCACAATTACTCCCATCAATTATAATTAGCAACTAAACTCTCCGAAATAATTTTCGGAAATTAACAAATTAAACTCGCAATTTAAATCTAATTGAATTATAACAATAACATAATTAAATTCCTACAATTAAACAAAATATAACACTTTACATCTAATTAATACGAAAATTAAATAATAAACACGAGAGTATACCATTTCGTTTTCCGATTCGATTCGCCCAAAGAAATCAAACCACCGAAAAAAATCAATCTCCCCCATCTCTCTCTCTCTCTCTCTCTCTCTCTCTCTCTCTCTCTCTCTCTCTCTCTCTCTCTCTCTCTCTCTCTCTCTCTCTCTGCAACCCCGATGGTCTCTCTCCCTCGATGCGCAGTCGCGCCACCACGTGGCTTCGCCGGAGTCACCCCCCCGCCGGCCACCAGTCGCGGCGGCAGTCACCTGCGACCTCCCCTGGCTCCTTGCCGCGCTGTTGATAACTCGCACAGCCTCCATCTCTTCAATTCAACTACCACAGCCTCCAATACACACACCCACGCACACACTCGTACACGATTACACACACACACACGCGATTATATACACACACATGTATGTATATAGCACTAATTAACACCACACTCAAAAACCCCCAATTCAATTCCTTCCCAAATCCCTAATTTCCTCCCCCTTTTCTTGTTTCCTCTCTCCCCGGCTAATTATATGCGGCTGTGTGTGTTTTGTGTGTATTATATCTGCTGTGTTAGAGATTAGAAACCTAATGGGCCTTGGGCCCAATCTAATTTAAAAGTAAAACAATTAAATACTACACACTTTTAAAAATTGAAATCCAATAGAAAATTGGTGGAAAAATTAAGATTTTCATTTTTAAAACAAAGAGTGTAAAATTATAAACACCCACATATCTTTAAAATATTTTTAGGATCAAAATTGAATTAAATACGAATTTTCAAAGTTTTGATCCTTTAAATACAATAAAGCTCTTAAAATCATTCTAAAATACTTAAACACCCAAAATAATTCTCCAATAAATTTTAAAAACTAAATAATATCATAAAGATAATATCACAAAAGATTTCGTGATTTTATTCAACTCTAATAATTTAATAAAGATTTTTGAAGATCAATAATACTTGATTTAAATACTTTTAAATCACTAAAATACAAATAATAAAATTGGGGCACACATTGGCACACATAAATCCAAATATACTCATATAAACTCGATACTAAATATCGTTGAACTCCACAACGATACTCTCAAATCCAATTCCATCCTTTAAATACTAATTAACATAATTAAATAATAATAATAATAATAATTAATTTTGAAAATTCGGGTTGTCACAGTCTTCCCTCCTTAACAGGATTCCGTCCCCGGAATCCGCAGAAGAAAGAACGGGATTCTAAGACGCACCGCTTCTTTCCGACTGAAATTCCCAAGGCCTACGGCAATCCCCGCAACTTCGCTATTTCGCGACTCAGACGATTCGGTACACACATTTCCAATTCTTCATATCCATAGTGCTTCGGGTTAAACCGCGAAAAGAATTTCGAGAAATCCCTAATAGCCATGATTCCACTTTCAACGTACAATGTCGATCGAGGAACCTAACAATCGGAAGATCTCGATTTATTCCTTATTCAACTGTTTACCGAGCAACAATGCTAGAACACGAACACCATGTCGCCATTTGTTAAGATACAAATGAATAATGAAAACAACTGAAGTGACGGAATCCTTGAATAAAAGAGATTCCTTATCAATTTGAATGTCACACAATGTGATCATGATTAAAAAGCTTGAGGCAACCATTAAAGGTTACAAAAGAATAACTGAGAGATCAATATGATCCAAGAAACTCAACGTTGCGTGTCTCAGTTAAGACATTACTAAAGGTAATTAACCTTCTTGTATTGCACAACACACAAGTGATGGCGTCTCATCCAACTTCTATCACACAGACAGATAGTCCTTGTGTCCCCTATATAATAGGGTTGTTTGTCCCAGCTAGAGTGAGGAGTTTTGGAAAGAAATTTCTGGTTAAACAAATAAACAGCATCTTATAGCAAGAAACTTTCGAACATACACCTTGGACAAAACTAAACAAATTCCCAAGGTGTTATTCCCGAAAGAAAGATTTAACGGGAAAGGATACCAGCACATGACGAGCAAGTAGTGCTGTACCACGAATAAAATTTATCCACCATTAGAAAAATTAAGGCGGAAGTTCAATTTGAACAAACCTATCAGGGCTTCAGAAAAACCTGAAAAATAGGTATCATGACAGCCTCTGACACAATCGAAACCCAACATTCGGGTGAATACAAATGTTTAAAAGAACTATAACTTAGAAGACGAAATATATCTTCTAACACAATCTTCCAGTGAAGGAGTATCAAATAAATTATAGATGAAAAAGAATATTGCCGCGATCTCCACAGATGCATCCTCGGTCGGCTCTTCTGACGAACGATCGATCAATTCTAAACTCTCTTCGCAACGTCTTAAGATACACGATACCCTACATCGATAACAACTCATAGCAGTCTTTAAAGACTCTACTGCCACTATCTCCAATCACAAGGAATTCTACTCGGCTCGGAACCATCATCCTAAGGTAGAATCCTAATCTCGACTTACTCATTGGAATATATCCGATAATCCAACACGAACTCTATGTGAGTTCAGACACCCTCACATAACTATATATATAATCCTACGCTCTCACTTGTTTCTAGTTCCTATAACCTTTGCTCTGATACCATTCTGTAACGCCCCCAAATCCGGGGTCAGGGATATGGGTCGCTACCGCGGAAAACCTTAACAACCAAACAAGTAATGCAATTATTAAATCTAAAACATGACACCCGACCCCTAACTACCAAGAATCTTTTCAGGTTATAGACTTGGAAACAAGAAATCCGAAAACACTTATAATAACTTACAACTCTTGGTACAGCAATCTCTTATACAATTTTATGTTGTTAGTATCACCTTGATATAAGGTATACAACAACCACAATATTCTAATACAACAAATATTATAACTCAGGAATATGAATACCATACCAGTCTAACTAAACATCTGGTGGACAAACTCAAAATACAGAAACACTCTGAGCCGAACATCAACTTGATCCATGACTTGCCCTGCCTCGAGCTAAACTAAGTCAACTGCATCCACTATCTATCTCTGTAAAATAAGATTTAAACAAAAGCAAGAATGAGCGAAAGAGGCGCTCAGCAAGTAATATAATAGAGTATACTAAAATACTACCACAACTCACTCAAAATATATTTTTACTACTCCATACGACTTATAAATATAATTACTTTTGAAAAGAGATCAACTCAGAAATTCTTATAAATCTCGAAATACTACTCCAATATATCTCAATAACTTCTCAAAATACTACTCGAAAATAAATCAATAACTTCTCAAAATACTGCTCAAAGATAAATCAATAACTTCTCAAAATACTGTTCAAAGATAAATCAATAACTTCTCAAAATACTGCTCGAAGATAAATCAATAACTTCTCAAAATACTGCTCGAAGATAAATCAATAACTTCTCAAAATACCATTCGAATATAATTTAATAACTTCTCGGATCAACACCCTCTACTATTAACAGAACCACAAAGGCATCCGCTAACAGTCTAAGGTATCTAAGATTGGACTTCTTCTCGAAACGCCTTCTCAAGTAATGGATGATCAGTCCATTGCCACATCTCATTTTCTATCGATAGAAAGGATGGTCGACGTCTCGAACCACCCAAATAAAACTTCTCAGAAGGATGAGCCGTCTTTCTCGGCCCTTCACCCTTTAAATGCAACAGTTTGGGCCGGTGCGTTACTCCGGTCACTTTTGCTTTTAGAAGCAATAATCCACAACTTACTTTATATATATATATATATATATATATATATAATCCCACTTTTAAATATAAATATTCTGTAGTATGGAAATATTATTAAATATATCTTTATCATCTCTTCTACGAATACAAATGAAGTATTTCGATAAACGTCTCAACAATATAAACCAACTTATAAAATAAATTGCAAACATCTCGTATAATAAACAGCTCAACAATAATAGATATGCATGTAAATTGCATGGATAAAATCTGGTATAAACCACTAGAAAGAATATTTGCTTTTGAATATCGGAAGCTTAATCAGCATACTATATATAGATAACAATATAAATACTCCGAACGATGGAGTACGGGTTAGTAAACTTGCAATACCTGCATCATACTTTCGATATAAAATATACTCTGAACAATAGAGCATAAATTAAATAATTTGCAATTATGGATTTAAATCTAGTTCGCACATTTCATATATTTCAAAATACGAATACTCTGAATGATAGAGTATGCATAGATAAACTTGCCTCTGGTCCTGAGCATAAAGCAGAAAACCGCTAATAAATCCTTCGCACCTTGTCCAAGCAATTCCATGGAGGTAACTTACATTTCTTCATACGATGCCTCGATCTTTCCTCTTTGATGCACGTCGTTCCAACTTGATTATACCCTAATGGTACTGAAATAGTTACGAGACGTGTCAGTCCTACCTCGTATCTCGAGTAAACACAACTTGGAATTGTCACTAAATCATATAAAGTCAAACTATAGGTGTCCTCCCTATAGTTGACTATTCTATTATCACTTAGTACACATAACACATTTAGTAAAGAAAACAAAATGGAAGGGTCCCCTTTATAAAGTGGACATTCCTGGTGTTAATCACCTCAAACAATTATAACACTTAATCAACTCCACTTAACATATACAACTATAATGCCATTGACATTCTATGACACAAAATACTTAATAGATAATCCTCAAATCACAATTAATCTTCAACAGAGCACATAAATTCTCGAGACAACCATTATCCTCAAATTAATACGTAAATAGACAAATTAACCCCAAGACACAATTAATCCTCAAAATGAATTTCTTGACACATATACATAAACATTTAGCACCCAAAACATGCCTTTAGACCATTAAAGTCAAATAAGTTAAATAAATGTAAATGCAGGAGATTTTCAGAAAATTTCGACATGAAGTATTCGTTTATCGGACTATGGGCACAGCCCCTCAAATACAATACAACCCTGTTTTTTTATAAAATAAAAGCTGCCTCAACTTGCAGCAACATAAAATAAACACATAAGAAAGTATCCGCCCTGACATGCGGCACATAGCACATAATGATTAACACTACTACTTACGCTACACCAATGATCGTATTTCTCACGCATTTACTGATACACGTGACAACCAATCATTGATGCTCGTAAGCCCTAGGGAACAACCCCTAGCACTAACTATTACTTACGCTATATCGATGATCGCACCACTCAAGTATATGAATTTTACCCGTGATAGCTAATCATGGATATTCGTAAGCCCTAGGGATTAGTCGAAAAGAATTACACAAGTCCTTTAAATATTGACATTTAAAAAAACTTGTGATCTTCTCATAACCCATAGCACAATTCTAATTATTATAAAATTCTAACATTTAACATGTATCACGTATTCCCATACTTACCATTGACCCACGTACACACATAACTGTTCATTTACTTACTGAATCAAACTAGCAATTTACAACTAACTGAATTCACAACAATTAATAACACCTCGAATTTACAACTAATTACACTTAGCAATTAGCACTTAAACATTTATAACTAGTAAGACCATCAAATAATTAACTTCGATATTCATCAAAATCCCCAAGTTTTAACTCAACTATTACACGACAATAATAATAATAACAAGGCCCGAGCATATTATCGGATTTGCAACTAACCTCCACAATATAGTTACCAACATACTTCTCGAATTAAATTCGAAAATACAACAATGTTCATAATTCACAAAATCCATCCAATTACAACAATTAACAACTTAAACTCACAATTACTCCCATCAATTATAATTAGCAACTAAACTCTCCGAAATAATTTTCGGAAATTAACAAATTAAACTCGCAATTTAAATCTAATTGAATTATAACAATAACATAATTAAATTCCTACAATTAAACAAAATATAACACTTTACATCTAATTAATACGAAAATTAAATAATAAACACGAGAGTACACCATTTCGTTTTCCGATTCGATTCGCCCAAAGAAATCAAACCACCGAAAAAAAATCAATCTCCCCCATCTCTCTCTCTCTCTCTCTCTCTCTCTCTCTCTCTCTCTCTCTCTCTCTGCAACCCCGATGGTCTCTCTCCCTCGATGCCCAGTCGCGCCACCACGTGGCTTCGCCGGAGTCACCCCCCCCGCCGGCCACCAGTCGCGGCGGCAGTCACCTGCGACCTCCCCTGGCTCCTTCCCGCGCTGTTGATAACTCGCACAGCCTCCATCTCTTCAATTCAACTACCACAGCCTCCAATACACACACCCACGCACACACTCGTACACGATTACACACACACACGCGATTATATACACACACATGTATGTATATAGCACTAATTAACACCACACTCAAAAACCCCCAATTCAATTCCTTCCCAAATCCCTAATTTCCTCCCCCTTTTCTTGTTTCCTCTCTCCCCGACTAATTATATGCGGCTGTGTGTGTTTTGTGTGTATTATATCTGCTGTGTTAGAGATTAAAAACCTAATGGGCCTTGGGCCCAATCCAATTTAAAAGTAAAACAATTAAATACTACACACTTTTAAAAATTGAAATCCAATAGAAAATTGGTGGAAAAATTAAGATTTTCATTTTTAAAACAAAGAGTGTAAAATTATGAACACCCACATATTTTTAAAATATTTTTAGGATCAAAATTGAATTAAATACGAATTTTCAAAGTTTTGATCCTTTAAATACAATAAAGCTCTTAAAATCATTCTAAAATACTTAAACACCCAAAATAATTCTCCAATAAATTTTAAAAACTAAATAATATCATAAAGATAATATCACAAAAGATTTCGTGATTTTATCCAACTCTAATAATTTAATAAAGATTTTTGAAGATAAATAATACTTGATTTAAATACTTTTAAATCACTAAAATACAAATAATAAAATTGGGGCACACATTGGCACACATAAATCCAAATATACTCATATAAACTCGATACTAAATATCGTTGAACTCCACAACGATACTCTCAAATCCAATTTCATCCTTTAAATACTAATTAACATAATTAAATAATAATAATAATAATTTATTTTGAAAATTCGGGTTGTCACAATCAATATTATCCAAATTTTTTACATAGGCTTTTTAGTCCTTTTACTTTTAAATTTCATCAATTACCCTTTGAAATCAATATTATCCAATTTTTTTATCTAGGCTTTTTAGTCCTTTTACTTTTTGATCGGGTTAATGGGTTAATGAATATCCATATTTTAATCGATATACATAGTCGTTTCTTTATTTTGTTGAATTTAGGTCATCAGCTCTTAGGGCATCTCCAATAGAAGTTGCCAACATAGTTGTCAACTTCTACCACATCATCACATATATTACTTTTTTATTTCTTCTCTCCTCCATCTCATTGTTGACAACTTTTGTTACAAATCTACGCCAATAGTTGGCAACTTTAAAAGTTGCCAATGTGGTCCCATACATCAATTTTATATTATCTTATAAACACATATTATATTTATATATTCTAAATAAAATTAAAAATTTGGATATTTAAAATACTTAATTCCCTCCCGTAATGATTTTTTTTTCCTTTTTTTGACATTACATTAATATAAAATATCAAATGATTTAAATTTTTAAATATAAAATAATATTATCTTTACATCAATATCATTTGATTAAATGAAAATAGTGCAAAAAAATGATATTTTTTTTCTTTTCTTCTCATGTGCATTAATGATATTAGATATGTGAGATATTTAAAAAAAAAAGAAAAAAATATTTAAATAGATAATAAAATGTGGGAGATATAAAAAAGGGTAAAGTTAAATACACTTTTAGGGAGAGTTGTATGTGTTTTAACTAAATGGGGAAGTTGCCAACTTTTGACAAATTTGGTTAGCAACTTGATGGCAACATTGATCCTCCAATAGGTGGGCAACCAAGGGTGCCATGCCGAACCTCTTGGCAACCCCTATTGGAGATGCTCTTAGCACCCCAGGTTTGTTTTCTTGATAAAAACCCAATCTTTATAGATTATGAACATGTATGTATGTATATATTGTGTGTTGTTGATGTAATTTGAAAAGTGGGTTTTGTTTTTTTATTAAATTTCAATCCCAAGAAGAAGATTGAGGTTGCAGACATCGATTCGTATATGGGTTTAATGGTTCAAAGATATCTTCACATATTCAGATGTAATTTTGAATTTTACTCAATTGACTTCAGTTTGATTTGAGCGGGATGGACGCTCATCTCATGTTGACATACTAATTGCGTTCATCGGCTTAAATGATTATTTGACTAATTGCAGATTTGCAGTATTCAACATCTCATTTTTTTGGAATTCAAATGGAGAGCAATTTCTTCAGTTTCCTTCACTATTCAATCAGTTCACCACGTAAGTTTCCCAAATTCCTGTGAATTCTAATTTGTAGATGTCATAAATAGTATCCAGAAGTACTCTCATCTCTGAAAATTATATATACATACATACATACATACATACATACATACATTATATCTAATCAATTCCTCATTCTTTTCTCTCTGTATAATGTATTGACAATATATCAAACTCCATATATCAAACTCCATGCCTCTTAATTGTTCAACTGTTAATGTATACCATCATCTATATATGGTTCAAGCTATTTTGGTTTAATCTTCATTTGGGTTCAATGAAGTCGGTTTAATCTTCAATCTCAGTTTCGATTTTTAGGTATAACCCTCTCTTACTTCACTTTAGGGTTTCAATTTAACTGTACATGTTCAATTTAAATTGTACTATTTATGTATTTGTGTATTATTTGTCCAAATGTATTATTTGATTTAAGGGTTTGAGCTTATTTACATGCTTCAGTGTTCTCTCTCTCTCTCTATGTG
The DNA here is from genome assembly GCA_036435485.1 of Saposhnikovia divaricata. Classification (NCBI taxonomy): domain Eukaryota; kingdom Viridiplantae; phylum Streptophyta; class Magnoliopsida; order Apiales; family Apiaceae; genus Saposhnikovia; species Saposhnikovia divaricata. The sequence goes on along the minus strand of CM071601.1, from coordinate 201,432,141 downwards.
TGTCTCTATGTGTGTGTGTGTCTCTCTCTCTCATCATTTTAGTCATGCAACATGTAAGCTGATTGCTCACTTTCATGGTTTCTATTTTCCTCTGCTAATATATACTTGAGATTGTAAATAAGCTGTGGGTTTGTATGTATTTTAGTGCATGTATTTTGTGGTTCTCTTCTATTGAGGAAATGTTATATTTTCGGAATATGTGAATACCAGACTTGCTGCGGCAGAAAGCATGACACACGACATCATTCGGGATTTACTTGGTGTCAAATTTGACAAGACTAAATATACAGTTAGATTCAGACTCATATAGTAGAAATACTTGACCATGAACTCTTTATCATTCAGAATGGTCTGGTTTTCCGTCAGAACTTCTCTATTAGATCTTATGAAATAGGGGCTGATCGGACTGCGTCTGTGGAATCTTTGATGAATCATTTGCAGGCATGCTTTTCTCATCATCTTTTAGTTGCTTTTTTTTTATTATGTATTGTATTTCAGACTAAGTTAAGTGGTAGATAGATAGTAACCAAGATGTGTAAAAAAAAACCTCATATGGGTGGTCACCAAAATGCAGGTCATGGTAGATCGCTATCCTACTTGGTAAGCTGCATCTCCATGTCTGTACCCTTTGTACTAGCATGCTACATTTTAAGTGTGTGGCTTTCATGATCGCAATGCGCCTCTAGGATTTGGTGACAGAGTTCTGTGCTCTTTTAAGTGCTGGTTAATAGTTTCGCTGCTAAACTCTCCTACTGCATTTGTTTGGAGTTATCTCCAAAACAGCAACTTTAATGTTTTAGTTAGATATCATATTACATGATAAGTACGATGCTAAGTTGATTATCGTAACTATGATAAACCAAAATGATTATGTCTTCTCACTTCAGCTAATGGTTACTGCCTGGGCATATTAATTTTTTTAAAAAGTATTCTTCCTATTTTACTCGGATCCTTTCGGATGTAAATGTGATTCATTGACTGATTCTTAGTATGAAAAGACAGTTGTATGCCTCCAAAAGATTTACCAATAGCGATTTGACTGTGCTGTTGTATATAAATTTTTTATAAGAGAAGAAATTTAAAAAAAACCACTTCTAGGCTTTTGATTGACAGAGAACTCTTTAAGATTAGTTATCTGTTGTCTATAGAGTATGGATACTCGAGATATAAAAAAGAAGATTCTGCTGTTACTTCTCCGTTACTTATGTTGTCTTTTTACAGATAGTAATCACGAGGGGGCTTATATGATTTTAAGTTTTTGGTTTCTAATTGAAACTTGGTTAGTTAAAGGTTTATCTCTGTGTATATTGCTGGGGAGATGTTGTTCAAGTAGATACTTGGGTGGCTCCTTCTGGGAAGAATGGCATGCGGCGTGATTGGCTTCTTCGTGACTACAATACTGGCGAAATATTAACTAGAGCTTCAAGGTTAGAACTTATGCTTTGCATGCTGGGCAATGACCACCATCTTTTTCTGTGTACGGCTGTACGTTAATATCTGATAATAGATCTAAATGAATTATGCTTATGGAAAGTGCTCTCTTTACAATGACTAATTAAGTTCTGTGCCTGAAATGGGGTAGATATAGCTCTGGTTGAATTATCGATTTGTGAAATTAATCTTCATTTCTCTGTTGCTGTTACTTAATGTTTTAGTTAAGATTTGGTTTGACTGAATTATGGAATATCGAATCAAAGTGATCAACTTAATTGCTAGATCTATTGCTGATTCAGTTGGCTTGGGGTTATATTTGTGAATTTCTATGGTGTTTTTGTTTGAATGGGGAAATTTCACAAAATGTAGGTATGTGTGTATAAGTTTCGGTGGTTGGATCGGGATTAATGGCGGTTTAACAATGTGTTTACTCTGCTAATTCTTTTTTGTATTAGTAATACTGTAAGATGGTTTGTTACTCGCAAAGTTGAGGCTTAGATGCTGACAACTGACAGAACAAAAATATCTGGTGATGATTTTGACTTTTGACATAGATGGTATTCTGTTACCATAATCTGTCACAATGTTGCAGTGAGTTTAGAATAAGGAGTTGCTATAAAGACTATCAGGATCACTGGAAGAGGATTCTGTCAGGTTGAGAATTCAGTTCCTGAAAGGGTATTAAATAACTTGATTTTTCTCATGTGCTGGTATAAACCATACACTTGGTACATATGTTTTACAATTTTTGAATGGATAAGAAGTTCTTCAAGTTTATAACTACATTTCTAAATCACTTCTTGATTCCGTGTTTTCATCTTTCTTCTATACTTTTTATAGTCTTTGAAACTTTGAAAGCTTTCTTGACTCTGTTTGGGGAGTGACATTTTATTCTGATGTCTTCTCACTAAAACCGATATTTACAAATTTTTCAGAGATGTACACCAAAAGTGGATGGACGGAGGGAATTACGACATGTATGGAATGAAATATGGATATGTGAAACCAGGTGACACTATAAGAATCACATTAGATTATTTATCTTGCAAACATGATGGTACCAGATATCACCTTTTTAGCTCAATTTCACCATATATCTCATAATCTTGCTAATAGAGGTCATTTTGTTGACGACACTAAATTTAAGAAGTGGTCGAAGTGTATAGTAGCATATGTAGAGAGAAATGGGGTCTAATACAGCTGTTAACGTTAATTATATATTTGTCGAGTTCTGCCTTTTTGTATGTATAAAATATAGATTAGTGCATGATTCAAGAAGTGAAATGGAACCAGATAGTGAATCTACTTCTGACTAAATATGTTCGTGGTTAGCTTGGCACTTAGCGTTCCTTTAAATTACATCGTGACTCAATAATTAACTATTTGGTAAAAAAATCAAGGTGACCAGTACACACACATTTTAATATGATAAAATTTTCGTGTAGGACTATCTATATATATTGATGATCGTATTTAAGAAATTATGGATTACAACAATCAAATAATGAGGTGCTGGTAGAAGCCATCTGTCTAGGCTATTTCCCTCTCACCGGCAAGTTTAATATATGTGTTACCTAAATTATAAGAAATATGTGTTATAAACACTGACAAACTTTTTTCATTAGTAGGTGATTATATACGGCAATGAATAAATTTGTTAAAGAGTTAAGTATCACTTTGATATAGATAGAACAACAAGTATTAACAAATTTTGTTTTATTGGTAGGCGATTACAATGTATGGATTTGGACAACATAAAGGTATTGGTACCTGATGGAAATAGGAATGATGATTCAAGAGGCATATGAATCTTTGATGAAATTGATGTTAGGTGTGTTTCCCTAACCAGATTCCTATAACAAATGATTTGCGGGCTCTAAAGCAGGAGACTTGCTTCATTTGTGTGGCGAATATGAAGAATTGCACATAAACCAAACAAGATGCAAGATTTTTAATCTCAAAATGAACCCAGAGGCTGGAGTTCTTTCTAGACACGTTTTTAATAAGAAATTTTGTTAATTTAAGCAAAAAGTTTTTGTTTATTGCTAATTTCTGTATGTCATGATCATATTTAAACATAAAGTATAAATAATTTCATCCTATTTTAAGAGGCTTCATCCTATTTATAGCTCCCAAATTTATCCATCAAGGTGTTCCAAATGATGCAGTTGATATCTTTCGGCAGATCTTAACTCGCAAAGTTGATAAGAGGTGGAAGTGCAAAATCAGGTATGTATAGACAAGAAGAGTAAACTTGGCAACTTATATGACTGGCATTGGTGGTGAATATTAGAACACAGTAGTAGCTATTCTGGATGAACTGATAAGAAGGATGAGAAGGATGGTGGAGATCTTGGACCTTGACATGGGTTTTGGCCCAGGGTCAATGGTTTAATGAAGTTCTGCTGCAAGAGCAATACGAACTGCATTTGCTTCAAATGGTCAAAAATGGCGAGGAAGTTTTTGCAGGTGGGTAACTGGACGAAGCAGGTCAGGGTAAGGTAGATGCCTCGCTTGGTCAGGTGGTTAGGGGGAGAATTCTAATTGCATGTTCCGGGGGTTTTAGTATCATGCAATCTTTAGCTGTATTGGAGTGTGGTGTTATCTCCACATTTTAGTTGTTTTGGGGTTTTTTAGTTTCTATAGGTGTGTGTTTCAGTGCTAGGCTTCTGTCATGTATCTTACTTTGCTGTGTTTAATGTTAAACGAATTGTTTTGCCTATAAAAAATAGGATTAAATTTTAAGATGATTTAATTTCATAATTAAAGTACTCACTACATATAGAGAGGTGCAAAATAGAATGGGTTAACAGATTAGGGCCAAAATTTAAAATATCATGATATTTTATTCAACTTTATCTACTAATGAAGCCTACTTTTTTGTGAAAAGGAATTTTATTTATGTTTAAAAAAATATTTTTCCTTTATTTTCTTAATAAAGATTATTGTTTATTTGTTTTATATATTTTAATAACAAATACGGTCTTCTTTATTTCTTTAAAAATTTCCCATTATTCTTTTATTCTCTTACTTTTAATAATTTTTCACTTGAATAATTTTGAAAAATGATCAGTAATTTTACTACCCACATATTTCTAAGTATCATCTAAATTAAAATTTTACTCACTTATTATTAAACATATACCGATTACAATTTTGTAAATTTTAATAAATAAACAAGTTTTACTTATAAAAATGTAAAAATGATTATTGATTTTGATATCAATGTTTAAAATTTGAGCCGTCAAACTTTATCACACACAAAAAAAATAATTATTCGTAAGTCTCTTTCCCTCTCTTCTATCTTTTCATATGGCTAGAGGGAAGGCGGTTGGTCCGGATCTTATTCCAATCGAGGTTTGGCTTTGTCTTGGTGAGCTTGGCGTCCAATGGCTGGCAGATCTGTTCAATGTTCTTCTCTTGGGTGCTAAGATGCCAGCTGAATGGAGGCGTAGTGTTCTGGTCCCTTTTTTCAAGAATAAAGGCGATGCTCAAAGTTGTAGTAACTACCGAGGTATTAAATTACTCAGTCATACTATGAAACTTTGGGAGAGAGTGGTTGATAGTCGGATTAGAAGAGAAGTTGAAATCTCAGAGAATCAATTTGGATTTATGCCTGGGAGATCGACGACCGAGGCCATTCATCTCGTTAGACGCCTCATGGAGAAGTTCAGGGAACGTCGCAAAGACCTTCATATGGTGTTCATTGATCTTGAGAAGGCTTATGATAGCATCCCTCGTGAAGCTATTTGGAAGAGCCTTGAGGAGAGGGGAGTGTCGTCGGCATTCGTTAGGGTGATTCAAGACTTGTACTCCAAAGCTAGTTCTTGCGTTCGGACCCCAGTGGGGGACTCCCGTTTCGTCCCTGTTGAGTTGGGGCTACATCAGGGGTCGGCCCTAAGTCCTTTTCTATTCGCCCTTATCCTTGATGTCATGTCGCGGGGGATTCAAGATGTTGTCCCTTGGTGCATGCTCTTCGCGGATGATATCGTGCTAGTGGCGGAATCGAGGAGGGAGGTGAACGAGAAATTGGAGCTTTGGAGATCTACATTGGAGTCCCAAGGGTTACGTATGAGCCGTTCTAAAACCGAGTATCTCTGGTGTAACTTCAGTGGTGAGGCCAGCGAAGAAGGGGTGGAGGTTAGGATTGAAGACCAGATCGTCCCGCAGACGGATAAATTCAAGTATTTGGGTTCGATCATCCAGAAGGAAGGTGAGATTGAAGTCGATGTCACGCATCGTATCAAGGCTGGGTGGCTAAGGTGGAGGGCAGCGTCAGGGGTAATGTGCGATAATAAAGTCCCTTTAAAATTGAAAGGGAAATTCTATAGAGCGGCTATCCGTCCTGCGATGTTATATGGTTCTGAGTGCTGGGCGGAGAAGAAGGTCCTCGTAAGCAAGTTGGAAGGGGCGGAAATGAGGATGTTGCGGTGGTCTTGTGGGCGCACGATGTTGGACAGAATCCCGAACTCGGTGTTTAGGACCGAGCTTGAAGTGGCGCCTTTCTCTGCGAAAGTTAGGGAAGGAAGGTTGAGATGGTTCGGCCACGTCCGTAGGAGGCTGGCTGAAGCCCCAGTTAGGAGGGTCGAGAGTCTTGCGGTTGTGGGGCCGAGGAGGAGAGGCAGGCCGAGGAGGTCGTGGGAAGAGCAGCTCAGGATGGACTTGAAGGCATTAGACTTAAATGAGACCATGCTCGCGGATAGGTGTTCTTGGAGACGGCGTATCAGAGTGGTGGATTCCCTTTTAGGTTGTGGCTCAGTTGTCGAGAGCCTCAGAGTTGCATTGTCTCGGTTAGCGATTTTTTAGAAGTTCGGCTTTAGCGTTCTCACTTTTCGTTTTCAGTGTCTACTGCTTTCTGGTTTTGCAGTTGCAGGGAGCTTGGATCGGTGTTATCTCTGTGCGGGATTTTTCGTGTGGTTGGAGCGCTTCGAGCTAGGAGTATCATAAATCCTCGCAGGTATGTATGCCCAATGTGGAGAACGCCATGGGCCTCAGGTACGTCATTGTACATTTCCGTATCATTTCCGTTGTATTTTACACACTCTTTGTATGTCGTGCACTTAGCCGAGGGTCTCCACGGAAACAGCCTCCCTGCTCTAAAAGTGGGGGTATGGTCTGCGTACAACCTACCCTCCCCAGACCCTGCTCTGAGCGGGATATACTGGGTATATTTGGTTTGGTTTATATATACCCAAAAATAAAAATAAACATCAATTTTTAGACTAATTTAACCGTAATGCAACCATAAAAAAAATGAACCCGAATCTATCTCTGTCATTACACAGCAAATCTCTGTCATTACACAGCAAATCGAGATAAACCTCAATATACAAATTTGTATTCGTAAGTCTCTTCCCTCTCTTCTATCTTTTCATATCTATATATATACCAAAATTAAAAAATAAACAGCAGTTTTTAGACTAATTTAAACGTAATGCAACCATAAAAAAAAATCAGATCATACACAATTAAGTAACTTGTAATTTATTTAAATTTTAAAAAAAACCTACATGGATACATTCATTTACCGGTGTGGTATATAAATTACGTAACACACGACTTTCAATGCAATAATTGCAATTCACTTCTGTTTTACCTCAAAATAATTTTTGAAAACAAAAAATACAGTTTCATTTGATATAAATATAATGCCAAAAATATTATGATGCAATGTAATTAATTGGCCAAATACCATATTTATTATCTATAAAGTTTTTCCTATTTTTAAAAAATAAAAAAGAGTTTTTTAATTATGGAGCCAAAACATGAACAAAATAACTAAAAAATATCTATATTTATAATTTTCAATATACACGGCATCATCTATAATCATTGTTTTGAAAATTTCGGATTTAGTCGACGAAAGCACCGTCTGGTTACTAATAAAAAATTAATCGATATAATAATGGAAGATAACTTAATATTATTAATTATTTAAATTTAACACATGTTTATATATATATATATATATATATGTTTCCTTTATTTTAAGGGTCCCGCCAGGGGCACCTTCACTTCAATCCTCTATCCATTAATAAAAAAAAAATAAAAAACTGCTACCACATCATCATTTAAAAAAATTATTTTTTTTATTTTTTTTAATTTTTATATTTTTATTTTTGAGAGAGTAATTATTAAAAACAATAAAAAAGAAAAAATGTAACAGCCCGACTTTTCGGACTATTAACATTCGATCGAATAATCATAACAAAATTCAAATTCCATAAACTCATAAAATAAAATCCCAAAATATCGTAAAAATATTCTAAAATCTGGAAATGATACTAAATGAAATAATCCAATGTAAAACCAAAATCCATAGAGACGCAGCTCCTAAAATAAAACAACTAGAAACTAGAACATTATTAAGTGACACTGGTTCGACTCTAATCCAATCCAAATGCCATACTCGCAGCTAGTACATGAAAATTCACAAATAATGAGCTACACAGCCCAGCAAGAAAACTAATCGAACTAACCAATGGATCAAGTAAGTTTCATAAAAATATTTTACAAATTTTCGTAAATCAAAGTTCACAATCTCATAGTTCGTAAATCATAGTTTCAGAATCAAAATCCAAAAACGTATAATAAATTCCACAGTTCGCTAAGGTCACAAATACCTGGTGACACAGTATCATAGGTTCATAGGTGTCAATAATGCGCCCCTTACTAAGGTATCATAAAGTGTGCACTCCCGAAGGCATCATAAAAAGCACGCCCTAGTAAGGTATCATAGGCTAGTTCCAGAACTATACGCAATTACTAACGGGTTCATAAGTCATAGCTAGCTATGAATTCTTATATCTAAAAATCATACTCGATCCAAATTTTCGTAACAAAAATATTAAAAAGGTAAAACATTTAAGAACATTTGAAATATAAAAACATTTTAAAAATATATCGGAGAGCACGAAAAGTTAACTTACCTTAATAAAACAATAATCCAATAAACCAGCACGAGTCGGTCCTATACAATATATAATAATTTACAATCAGTCCTCGATCCGTGAATTAATCAGTAAGTTAAACATATATTATCATTGCAGCCCAAGACTTGAAAATTTATAAATACAGTCAAGGTCCACGTACATGCATGCATATAACTGGAGTAACATGGCATACATTCTAATAAGCAAGTATACATTATAATAATATTATAATAATAAAACAAACCATCCTAAATTATTTTAATTACTATAATAATAATAATAATAATAATAATAATAATAATAATAATAATAATAATAATAATAATAATAAACTTTACATTCGTACTTTAGCAAAACAGAGTGCATGAACAAGATTAATAACATGATTTATATAATTAATGAATTCTAGGGAAGCTAACATCCGAGTTCTAAATTTTATCTTAATTTAATAAAATATTCATAAGCATTACTATTCTATTAAAAAAATTTATTTCTGATAACCATAAATGTATTACACATATAAAAAAACATATTTTTAAATTTATTTTAGAACTAATAAATTACAAATATAAGCGATAAGTTATTAAAAAAAATATTTCGATAAAACATTTAAAACAGAGAAATTAATTATGAGATTACAAGATTATACACAATTCAACACAAAAAAAAAAACATACATGTAGCAGTTATGCATGCATGTCATAATTAAAATGGTAGATCGGCACAACACGCACGTAATTACATTAAAATCAATTAATAAAACTACATCAAGTATTCCTAATCCAGAACCCACATATACAATAAGCTGATATTGAATAAATGATAAAGATATAGTATATGCATAGTCAACTCATTAACAATCCATAAGTGTACCTTTTAAAACTCGAAAAAAGTGCCCTGTACCTCCTACACAAGTTCAGTTCTTTTTCTTTCTTTTACCGAAGTGAATAACCACAGGGTTAACGTGTGTGTATAAATAATGTAGAAGTAATGTGAAATTCGTTGTACATGATAAGTCTTCCAGCTCAATAATACTTATCTAACCCAACTAAACATTTATCTTAAAAGTAGTTAAAAAAAATATTAAATAATGTGCCAAAAATAAATAAATACATCACTTTAGTTCCAACAGTTAATAACATAAATATACTTTTAGTATCTAGTATGATAACTTAAGAAAATAAATGGGCTAAAAAAAATGTCGGTTATTAGAAAAAAACACCAGTTTTAATTTTCTTTTTTTGGAATTTGCCTTGGAAAAAGCACAAATGATGTTCCTTTTTGTCATTACCTGAATCTATATTTGTCATTACACAGCAAATCTCTGTCATTACACAGCAAATCGAGATAAACCTCAGTATACAAATTTGTATTCGTAAGTCTCTTTCCCTCTCTTCTATCTTTTCGTATCTACATATATACCAAAAATTAAAAATAAACAGCAGTTTTTAGACTAATTTAAACGTAATCCAACCATAAAAAAAATCAAATCATACTTCTGCAATTAAGTAATTTGTGATTTGTTTAAATTTTTAAAACCCTACATGGATACATTCATTTACCAGTGTGGTGTATAAATTACGTAACACACGACATTCACCCTTTCCGTTGCAACAATTGCAGTTCACTTCTGTTTTGCCTCAAAATAATTTTTAAAAACAAAAAATACAGTTTCATTTTATATAAATATAATGCCAAAAATATTATGATGCAATGTAATTAATTGGCCAAATACCATATTTATTATCTATAAAGTTTTTCATATATATATATATATATATATATATATATATATATATATATATATATATGGAGATGCTCAAATGAAAAATTTCTTAAAATGAGAATTTAGTCCACATTAAAATATATATTTCTTTGTTTATATTTCATTTGTTTTCAGTTAGAGAACAAAATTTCTAAAATATTTATTACTTAATTTGAAAATTTTGATTGATAGAATAAATTTTTAGTTCTGTGAAAATAGAATTGTATGCTACTCCTCATATAATTTTTTTCATAACACTATTTCATTAAATAATTATATAATTGTATAATTGAATGGAACATGTTTGTAGGTGATCAATCAAACTCCTAAAATTATTTAAAATGACATTTTAAATTAAATAAATGTCGTGTACGAAGTACGGGCACAATGCTAGTATCTTCTAATCACCAACAAAATATAATAGAAATCCGTATACAACGAATAATGATCGTTAGATTTTTGGTTAAAAAATAAGAATCGTTAGATCTAATGATTAGATATATCATATGATTAAATTAATTTACTAAAATTTCAAGGTTCGAATTCCGTCAACAACATATTTATTTTAAAATTTTATAATATAAGTTTAAAAAATGCATATCATTAATTAAATTTATATTAAATTATTTAAATTAAAATGAAAATAAATTATTAAAAATAATGATTGTATAAAAATATAATTGTGAAATAAAAAAAATTATTACATAACAAAAGAAATTCGTGCATCGCACGGGTTATAAGCTACAATACTATAATAAGCGAAAGGGGGTATAATTTATAATTTGGTTAAACCACTATTTTTTATTATACTTTCATTTTTTTGTTATCCCTCATTCACAATCGTTAGATCTTCAACTCAAATAGATCATGATCGTTAGATACAACAATACTAAAAGTAGTTATCTAAAGAAATCTAAGGTTCGATTCTCGCCAACACCATACTAATTTATATTTAATATTTAAAATTATTATATACAAAATGTAAGGTCCGAATTCTTCAATAATATATTAAAATTAGTATTTATAATATTATACTAAATTATAAACAAATTATAAAAAATTAAAAGTAATCCGTGTTTTGCACGTGATATAAGCTAGCACTATTATATTAAAGGCAAAATATTGTTATGAAAAAAAATATAATTATAAAAAGCTAATCAGTTTCCCTTCTTCTTTTTTTTTGCTAGTTAAGTTTCCCTTCTTTTTTTTTTTGCTAGTTAAGTTTCCCTTTTTATGTAGAGTATGTTATCTTTTATATTTTTTCAATAACTAATCAATTTCATTTTTCAGGTAATGTTTTTACTTATTTACCCTAACTTTTATATTAGCGTGTTTTAATCTAAATATCCTTACTTATATCTATCTATAATCTATACTATTATATAAAAATCGAAACATTAAAAGTTTGATTGGTCGGTACCTATTGATTTTACTAATTTACCCTTACTTAATTACAAATAAATCCATGCTACTAACTAATATTATCTATTCTATTTTTTAATAACTAAATTATTTTCTTTTTCAATTAAAATACAATATCTTTTATATTTTATTTAACAAAAATTTCTCCTTTACTAATCAATTTTCTTTTTCAGGTTAAACATATTACATTTTCTATTTTTCAAAACTAAATATTTTTTTTTCAAGTAAAGTACAATATCTTTTATATTTTATCTAACTAAAATTTCTCCTTTTTAAAAACATTACTAGCAATTTTGTTTAATAAGATGACATAATTATATTATAATTACTATTAACTAATTAATTACATTTTCCAACCAAAACACGTTACCTTTTCTATTTTCTCTAACTAAAATCTCTTATTTTTTCCAATTATATCACGGGTAATTACCTTTTTCAGCCAAAACACATTACCTTTTCTCTTTTCTCTAACTAAAATCTCTCTCTTTCTAATTATATCACGGGCGGTTCTATTTAATAAAAATAAAATTATAAAATTATAATATTAATAATTAACTGATTACCTTTTCAGCTAAAACATATCATTTTTTCCATTTTTTCTAATTAAATTCCCTTTTATTTACTATTATATAAAAGCCGAAACATTAAAAGTTTGTTTGGTCAGAACCTATTGATTTTACTAATTTACCCTTACTTAATTACAAATAAATCCATTTACTAACTAAAATTATCTATTCTATTTTTCAATAACAAAATTATTTCCTTTTTCTGTTAAAATACAATATTTTTTATATTTTATTTAATTAAAATTTCTCCTTTGCTAATCAATTTTCTTTTTCAGGTTAAACATATTACCTTTTCTATTTTTCAAAACTAAATAATTTCTTTTTTTAAGTAAAGTACAATATCTTTTATATTTTATCTAATTAAAATTTCTCCTTTTTTAAAAACATTACTAGAAATTTTGTTTAGTAAGATAACATAATTATATTATAATTAATATTAACTAATTAATTACATTTTTCAACCAAAACACGTTACCTTTTCTCTTTTCTCTAACTAAAATCTCTTTTTTTTCCAATTATATCACGAGTAATTACCTTTTTCAGCCAAAACACATTACCTTTTCTCTAACTAAAATCTCTCTCTTTCCAATTATATCACGGGCGGTTCTATTTAATAAAAATAAAATAATAATATTATAATATTAATAAATAACTGATTACCTTTTCAGCTAAAACGTATCATTTTTTCCATCTTTTCTAATAAAATTTCTTTTTATTTATTTATTTTACAAACTAAGAACTTACCTTTTCTCTTTTTTCTAACTTAAAATCTCTTTTTTTTCCAATTATATCACGGGCAATTACCCTTTTCAGCCAAAACACGTTACCTTTTCTCTAACTAAATCTCTCTCTTTCCAATTATATCACAGGCGATTCTATTTAATAAAAATAAAATTATAATATTATAATATTAATAATTAACTGATTACCATTTCAGCTAAAACGTAACATTTTTTCCATATTTTCTAATTATATTCCCTTATTTCCTAGAAATATCATGGGCAACATTAATTTCTCATTTTATAAAAACACAACGAGCAATTTTATGTAGTAAAATAAGATAATTAAATTATAATTATTATAAACTAATCAGTTACCTTTTTCACCTAAAATATGTCACCTTTTTAATTTTCACGTTACATTTTCTATTTTCTCTAACTAAAATCTCTCCTTTTTTATCACGAAATCTCTCCTTTTCCAATTATATCACGGGTGGTTTTATTTAATAAAATAAAATAATATTATAATACTAGTAATTAACCGATGACCTTTTTCAGCTAAAACATATCATTTTTTCTATATTTTCTAACTAAAATCCTTCTTTTTCTAGAAATTTCACGGGCAACATTAATTTCTCCTTTTATAAAAACATTACGAGCAATTTTATTTAATAAAATAAAATTATTAAATTATAATTACTATAAACTAATTAATTACCCTTTTCACCTAAAACATGTTACCTTTTTAATTTTCTTTAACTAAGATTTTTTTTTCCAATTATATCACGGGCATTTTATTTAATAAAATAAAATAATAATTTTATAATTACTAATAATTAACTTATTACCTTTTTCAACTAAAACTTATCATCTTTTCTTTATTATATAACTAAAATCCCTCATTTTCTAGAAATATCACGGATAACATTTATGTGATTATTATCAAATCATCTCATTTAAAAATTTAAACCTCCAAAATTAATGTTTTAAAAATAATAATTCAAATTAATGAAAAAAATTCATAAAATATTTAAAAAAAATTCGTGTATCGCACGGATTTTAAGCTAATATTATATTAAAGCCAAAATATTAAAAAAATGTGAAAAAATATATATATACTTCTTCGGTCCCACTAATTGTGTCCAATTTTGAATTTTCAAAGTCAAACTCATCCAAGTTTGACCGTAAATTATAATTTATTATTTTATATTTCAGAAATTTAGAAATCAGTTTTGATAGTACTTTATATAAATTTTCTTATGATAATTTTTTTGTAATTTATTTTTTATCAATATTTATTAATTATTAGTCAAAATTCGATAAATTTGACTTTGAAAAGTCAAAATATGATAGAATTAATGGGATAGAGGGGGTAATTATAAATAGGTAATCAATTTCATTTTTTATGTAAAGCATGTTACCTTTTATATTTTTTCAATAACTAATTAATTTTCTTTTTAGATAAAACTTACTTGTTCTATTAATAAAATATTGTAATTGTTCTATTAATAAAATATTTTAAATTATTAATGATGTTGAAGAATCAACTAATGAGTCGGTATATTGCTCCGAATTAACAAATGATTTTCGATAAAATAACTTAATAACTTGTTTGGAAAGTATATTGTTTGAAGTTTTTCGATTCAACCACATAACATGTTTAGATTAATAGTCTGATTAAAAATCAAAATTACAAATATTTCAATTCAAACATAAATTTGAATATCAATACAGTTTATGTCATTTAGAATTTATGATTAAAGAGTTCAATTTCATATTACCGATAAAGGTTTCATACTCCTGAGATCAACTCTACATAAGTAGTAACTACTTGAAGTTAAGTAGAAGTTAAGTAAATTTCGCATATAAATGCATGAGGATACTATTTTATTTATAAGAAATATTATTTTATTACAAAATTGTCACATCTTTTTTACATTAAAACATTTTTATTTAAACAAGTTTTCTAGGATAATCTTAGGGACTTTTTTCTCTACAACATCTAGATGGATTCGTTAAGTACTTAGTAATTTTTTTATCTTTTTTTTGCCAAAGTACTTAGTAATTTGGAGAAAGGATTTTGTATGCATATCCTATAATGCACCCTTGAGTTGAACACCGTAATAACGTCATTTAAATGTAGAGTAATGTTAGAGAATAAAAAAAAGTGTCCAAAAAAATCTTCAAAATGAGTTGGCAGTCTTGAGTTGATAAGATGGGGAATTTTAATTGATAGATTCATATTAATGCACGCGGAATCCATCTCATTATTTATTTTATCAACCAATTGCTAAAAGACATGTGACATTTGAAAAACTTTTTTAAAAATTTTGTTTGGTTACCTACCATTTTTCTTAAATGCATGGTTCATTTTGAATTTGATACAACTAGCTGTAAAATTTCCATTTCTACACTACTGTTTGTACAATGAAGGTCAGTGCCACGTAAGTACGTGATCTTGTACAAGTAATCGCACTCGCTCATAACTTATTTTTTAATCATTTTCTTACCTCCATTTTTTTATTTCAATATCATTTCATTTGTCTCATTTTCATCAACCAGATACAACATTTGTGGCCACTAGACCTAATAAAACCTACATCACTTGTATTCTCTACTGAAAGTACAGGGGGCATCATCATTCATCATCATTGTCCACAATCTACCTTTTCCTCATGGCTCCATGCTAAGTGGTAACTTTGTAAATTGCAAGTAGTTTATTTTAGCACTACTGAAGAGAAAATACATATCTAAAAGTGTCACCACATTAGCATAATCTAGAAGTGTCGCATACATAATCTAGAAAAGTATAGGCTGTATAGCTGCACCTATATAAGTATTTTCTTATACAGCGTTTTGTATCTGTTCTTTGATACTGACCCACTCTTGATCTCCGGTACGTCACAATGGTTGTCCTTCACCAATTCCCTCCAGTACTTCTTGCTCAAAGCGAACCTGATGCTCCTTAGCATTAATGTCCATGACCATCAAGCTCGATCACCTCAGTTTGTCTAACGGACTCGTGTTGTGTTTGTGTTTGAGTGCTGCAACAACCAGATAGAAACCGAGCTTGTTTGGACTCATATTCGCTGAACCATTTTTCATCCTTCATGCATTTCTTGATTTGATCATCAAAAGACAGACCTTTTGGGTCCACGACATAACCATCCTTGTGGTCAGGGGCGTAGCCAGAGTATTACTAGTGGGTGCAACCGACCACACTGAAATATTAAAAAATGAAACTTTTATATGTATAAATTTTTTATAAAAATATTTATAGTGGAAAAATTCAAAGTTAATCCCACTAAAAAATTATTTTTGTAGTCATAGATATAAATTTGACCCCATCAAATTATGTAGGTAGTTAATTTTATTCTTAATAATTTAAATTTTAAATTAATATATTTGACCCCATCATCTCTGTATTTCACTAACGACGTCAGTTTCTCAACTACAGCGTAATAGTGCATATAAATCAAACTAGGATTTGAAAATCTTTGAGAAACAATATTCATGTATTTAGTAGGCACTCGCAGATAGGGTCCTTGTGTTTCACAAGCAAAAATAATTTACATGTCTTCAGCAACACTTAAATTTTGAAGATATGATTCCAAACCACAACAAAGAACTCTGCAAGGTTGGACTCAACTTATATATATAATAGACATATAGTAAAGAAAAGAGACGAACGATTAAGCACTGATGTATGGAACTAGTCATATTTGCATTTAATTGCTGCATAAATTCATGTGATATAGCATTACAACAGTAAAGAACACATCCAGACCAAAAATACAAATCATGCAGTAAACTGCCATATTAATTAAAATCGATATTATTTATAGTACAAAAAGAACTAAAATCTTATAGAAAACAATTATACGAGTTTTATCCCACAAAAGAATAACAGAATCAGCAAGGGTTGATACTTCTTGCTCGCACAAGGAATTTGACTTGTATCAGCCTTTTGTACAACCACCTGCACAGGAAACTCAGGAGTCAATGAGAAAAACCAGCTGCAAATGAACCATTAATCACTATTAATATAGCTGAAGGTATCTTCTTACAGGTGAATTCATCAGGACGTCTCTTTCTAATGCTAGTAACTCCTGCTTGCCTCTGCTCTGAAATTAATATTTAGCTGTTTGCGATTGCTAAATATGATGAACAAAATTAGTATGAAGAGTACAATAGTGGTATTTTTGGGTATGTTTGGTTTAGTTTGTGTATTAAGTGAAGGTCCCTGTGTGAGGATGGGACATTGGGATGTTTAAAGGGGCGCCTCTTCATTATTTAGGGAGTCCAAGCCGAATTGGTTACTCAGAACCAGAAGGGTTCAGAAAACAGTATGAAATTTATATTATTAACGATACATTTTTTTGATCCCGGATCTCTTAGAATCTTGGTATAATCGGATTCATCACACAGGTATATATATATATATATATATATATATATAAGAGAACCGTAAAGGGAAAATGAATAATACCTAATGATTCTCTGATTTTAAGTTGCAGTTCGCTACTGATAAAGTCACAACTTCTTGGCACCCGAAAGCCTAAGTTTCCATAATTCGCATGCCTTACATAAATCAAACAAACATCCTTAGTGCACGGAACATGGTCCAGGAGAAACTTCACCCTCCCTACTTCAAAATATAAAGGATGCTGACTCATGAGAGTACCCGTCGAATCACATGCATGCATTATATATACAACACAATATTTTAAATATATAAATTCAAAGACACTATTTTACATGTACATAGTAACTGAGACACTGGGATGTGCAAGGACATGGAACAATTCACAAATGTGTACCATATAAATCAACATATACAATAGATGTACATGTACAATAAATATATTATGTACATTAAAAATCGAAAGAGAACATATGATAATGTGCATGGTCGAGACAGGCGGTGAAAGAAAAAGGCTTCCACCATACTATAACTGTGACAAACCAGGTCAAATCCCGAGTCTTTTTCGAAAATCGGGACTTGACCCGGGTTAACTTAGAATCAGATTGAATAACATATATAATTAGATTCAGATTATAATTACGTTAACTTAGAACCAATATCAACTTTAAATGTGTATTAGATCAACGACTAATATCAATTATTCTATTGTAGTACATGAAGGTACTGTCAGCTTTGTACGTAAAGTTTTATTTGTAAATTATAGAATACGATGGTTTATGGCAGAATATCATGTTCTTCTACTAATTATATGGAGCTATGTTACTCGGACTCTTCATTTCAACTTCGAGTATCGGTGTCGGACACTCGACACCCGGACGTAGACACTTGGACTTGGACACTTATTTTAAGTCAAAAACATATACATTTTCAAAATGTTGCCGAATCTGACACTTAGGACACGTATCCATGTCGGACACTTATAGTCGAGTCCGAGTAACATAGATATGGAGTAATATTTTTTTTGATAGTAAATTACATTCTAGCGCTAAAATATTTCTCTCATTGTATCCTAACATAATTTATTATGCTAAATATGCATAATCAATTATGCACACATAATATATTTAGAAGTGAATGACACTATCCTACCCAGACTGACTTGGTTATATATTTGGGACTTGCACGGTAGCATCAAACGAAGACAGATTCCAAATATTCGTGGGACAATGGGGTACCGTCTCAAATACATCATGGCCACTAGGATAACAACAAGGACAGCACACATGGATGAACAAATTATTGTTCAGTTCAATGGTACGATCAAAATCACGAGGTGCAACTTCACCCAACAACACTTACCAGCTACCACCAAACGTACACAAACAAAATGTTACATATGCTATAGATAAAAATGAAAAATCACGTACAACAGGCTTTCATTTTCATAGTATAGATAATCAATTGAAATCACTTTAAATGAAGAATTTCGCGAAGAGGTACACGCTTATAAGCAACTAAGCATTTGGGTCAGCACACCAAAACAGATAGAAATATTGCATGTACAAAATTGCAAATAATATTTTTGTAGAGGCTGGTCTGACAGAAGTTAGAGCTCAACAGCAAGGTTAACCTGGTCTTGACCACATATCAAAAGGAGTTTACTTGACAGGGAACTTGTTAATGACCACTGGCAATACCAACAGGTACGGGTAATTACTACAATTAACAGAGAAAACTCAGGGCATTGTATTTTGATAGGGAATTCACCGAAGATCATAGGCAATATCATATTGCTTAACTTAACACTAGGGTCCTAGACCCTTTAGAGTTTATAACCTGGAAACCTCACTTCTCTCCCATATAGAGGATGTGTCAATAGTCTGCTAATTAGGACAATATTCACAACAATACCAAACTTCTAAGATAGACAGAAAGACTATTAAAGGCTGAAATATTAATGCATTTAAGAACATAAACATCCAGATCCAAATCTATCAGGCGGAAGAAAACCTTGCAGAGGCTAATAAACTAGACAGCAGCCTTGGATACACAGCTTCAAAAAAACAACACAAAATCTATGACCAAAAATTTAGCACGCTGATAATTATATGGAATTCTGTTTGGGAAGGGGAGAGTACCAAATAATTTCAGCAAGTTGTCATCAAAAGGAGGAATAATCCGATTTTGGAAATTAGACCCTTATGCACATACATATGAAACAGGTCAACTCAGCCTTACAGTCGAGAAAACTGATGTTTCCAATGCAGGTTGTCTTAAAGGGGATCCACAAAAAAAAAAAAAAAAAACCTAGTCTGATTTCTCTTTCAACTAGAGGAGCTGAGGCTGACAAGTTGGAAACTTGTCAAAGTAAAATAGCTATAATCCCCCTTTATCACATTTACCTCAAAAATAGGATGCCCTCAGACCAACATATTTTAGGCCTATTAACATTATCAATTGCACAATTAAACTCCTGCTAAATACCATGTCTAATAGAATTATGGATAGTCTTATCTTTAAAGAACATACTGGTTTCATCAAGGGAAGACAGTTTTAGAACTATATTAATCAATTCACAAATCATCAATGGCCTAAAACATAACAAATAAAAGGTTGGTATCATCCTCAAATGGACCTTGAGAAGGTCTTTTACAAAATCGAGTGGGGATCCCCCTTGACACACTTACAGCTATGCTACCGGAATCAAAATGGATTATGTGGTAACTGGCTACTAGGATATTTAGCAGTATTAGAATTTCTATCTTAATCAATGGCTCACCTACATATAAATTATTATAGCACCACATCGTGGGCCAAGTATTAAATATGATACAAATAGGGAAAAACAAAAACCTAAATAAAGGGATCATGATAGGCAAGGAAGGTTCGGAATCATACATCTGCAGTTTGCACATGATAATATCTTAATCCTAGAGGATACAAACTCTTTTAGAGGTACTGGGAGAATTTTACACTCTTTGCAACTATTATGTGGTTTAAAGATTAATTTTCACAAAAGTGGACTCCACACAATCAAGTACACTACTCAACAGCCAGAAGAATGGACTGACATACTGGGCCACTGGGTTGTAGAATCGGTATCTGGCCACTAACATACCTTGGTATCCCATCGAACTTTACACATAATAATGATGAAGTGTGTTTAAAATAAAATAATATAACATAAATTATTTAAAATACATATATATGAATAGAACACAGAGAGACATAAAAATGTATTATATTGAACACATGGCTTGAACATGGAATAAACCTTAATGATATAACTTAATTAACAATTGGGCTTATTACAAATAAAATACTACCTACTTGGTAAACTAATAACACCACATATAAAAAATATAAGTAAATACACTAATTTCTCTACCAAATATAACTAAACTATCTACTAATAAAAATAAAAGCTTTCTTTACACTTTTATTTCTTATCATTCTCCTCTTGTTGGGGAAAATTGGACTATGAAATTTGTACAGGTCAAAACCATGTAGGGGAAATATGATACTAAAAATAATCTTTCGCACTTCTTCAAAAAGATCAAACCCGGTGCAAAGTTAACACCACAACCACTTGTACTTTCTTTCTTGAAAAACTGATTAATATAACACAACACAAACTGATGAACACCTACTTAGCAAGAAATTCAGATCACCTTTCCATCCTCTATCCGAAAATGCAATGTCTAATTAAATGCAACAGAAAAATTCAAATTCAAAAAACTTATCTGACTAGAAGGCCATGAAAATGAAATTTTAAAAAAATTATAGTAATTTAGGAAGAGAGAGTGCAAACACTCCAAAAACATTAAGTAACGGAAATATAAAAATAATATTTCTATGTAAGTTCACCAAACAGTAGCAAGATACAACAGGAAAGTGTCCTAGAATTTATCAAAATATACATTGTCACTTGAAATGATAATAAGGTCTAGTAGTCCTTGTTTGTTCCAAGGTTTCTATTATGTATGGATATAAATTTCGAATTTTCTCTGTATATATCCTAAATTTCCAAGTTTTTGTGTCTTCTCTAATGGTTTCGGCAATTTGTTATAAAGTTTATGTTAATGTATCCATACATCTTTAATATCTACTTAGTAAGAAATAAACCTTATTATATTTCATGATAGCTCTTAGGCATTGTGCCTATTTCAAAAAAAAAAAACAAAATTGATTTTCATGATGAAGTGTGTTACAGAACAAAGTTAATATATCATAAAACACTCAAAATTAAATTAATCTACTACAGCACGGAGAGAGGGAGGGAGGGAGGGAGAGAGAGAGAGAGAGAGAGAGAGAGAGAGAGAGAGAGAGAGAGAGAGAGAGAGAGAGAGAGAGAGAGAGAGAGAGAGGGGGGGAGGCATAATGCTGAAAAACACCAATTAAATTAATGCAATTATAATTTGGAATCATGAAATTCTCATATAGAGTTTTTCCAAACTTAAGATAAGAAATCACCAAACTAAAATGTAAAGTATGAAAATATATTAGATTTAACATTTTATTTCCAAATGCAACAACCAAACATCTCTTATTATAAAAAATTCCTCAATAGATCAAGTAAACGAATAGCGATTGATGCTCTGCAATCTTCATGAATCTATCAAGCTAGAGCCTAGCTAGAATCCTGGAATTACCACCAACGAATTTTGTATCACTGGAAGTATCAATTGTCAAAATCACAGGTGCCATGGTAACCAATCTAGAAACTTGCCCACCAATTACGGTGCCATCCATCCTAGCTAATGTTGCAGCATAAGAGCAAGAAACAAATGTCTCTGACATATAGAAAAATCCACTAAGAGACATCAAAGTAAGATTCTCAAAAAAAATCATTGGACTAAGTTGTGACACTGGGCATATAGCCACCTCAGAAAGCAAGCCAAACCCACCAAGAACAGTTACAGAAACCTTTGTGGATTGCGCGAAATTCCCCACCCATTTGATGATATCAACCCCGGGTGGAATTTCAAGAACGCTAGGTTTAATGGTCAAGGCATATGGATTTGGCAAAGAGGAAGATTGTCCAGACTTCATCTTTTAGAGGTAAAGATGATATATAAAATAATGGCTAATATGTGATTAAGATTTTGGGATGAAGTCCTTTTATAGTTGTCTTTGATGTGCTCGATTAGGAAAAACGTATTAGGAAAAACAAAAAGCAATCAAAAGCAGGAAAAAAATCTATTTTTTTTCTAGAATATTCAAGTGAATCTTCAATTCAAATAACATACTAATTATTCAAACAATTTTAAGGAAAAAACTGCAATTTGGATTATTCAAACTGTAAATAACATACTAATTATTGGACCAAGTTGTGGCACTGGCATATAGCCACCTCTGAATGCAAAGCCAAACCCACCAAGAATAGTTATGGAAATTTTTGTGGACTTCGCGAAATTCCACACCAATTTGACGACATCCACCCCGGGTGGGATTTAATGAACACCAAATGCAATGGTCAAGGTCTTTTCGAAAACGTTCCCCTTGGGTAAAAGCCTCAAAGTAGGTGACATATGGATTTGACAAAGAGGATGAGTATTCAAACTTCATTTTTTAGAGGTAAACATTGACATATAAAATGATGATTAATATGTGATAAAGTTTGTGGGATTGAAGTCCTTTTATTATTGTATTTGATGTGCTCAATTAGGAAAAACAAAAATAAAACACAAAGAAAAGCTAAAAGAATTAATTCTTCTTTTCTAGAATATTCAAGAGAATCGTCAATTCAAATAACATATTAATAATTCATATAACTGTGAGGATAAAAACTGTAATTTAGATTTTGTTTGGGGAATAAGAATATACCATCTGAGATTTCATTTTTCTATGTGGAATAAAAAACTTAAACACATATCGTCCATTTACTAAAATCTCTTATATGTCAAATTAGGAAGGGAACTGAGATTTTCAAACTTTGAAGAAGGCAAAATAAATAATTCCGTAACTACAAACTTTCACTATTAATATTACTATTGAGTCATCGAATTTTAAAAAAGAAAATGATTTCTCTTAAATGAAATTTGCCCCACCTATATTGGAATGTCACAAATTTTCTTTTAGGGTAAAAAACACAACACAATAGCGACACAAATAAGAGTGCAGCGATGATCAAACCTCAATTTTGTTTGAAAATTCTGAGTAATGTATATCTCTATGTATGTATTTTATGTTTGTTTGTGTGAGAAATTTTAAATAATGTATATCTTTATGTGCATATTTTATGTGTGTGAGAGAGAGAGATAGCACAAACGAAAGAGCATGGCAATATAAATGAGTTATAAAATTACAGTTCATAATTAATATTAAAATATATCTTGGAAATGATTAATTTTTTAGAAAAAAGAATTACGTCAACTCACGAGCGTGGATTTTTAGGAGCTGCTCGACCTCATCACACGAGCAGTGGGAAAAAATCCATGAGAATGGGCTATGTGTTCTTTTTCTTATAGTTTTCAATATTTGAAATCAGTTCCAAAACTATAGTTAACAATTAAAATTTAAATATATCAATGTGCGAAAATCACAGTTCCCAACCTGATTTGACATCTATGAGATTTTAAGTAAATGGGCGAACGTGTTCTTTTTCTAAATTTTTTATTCCACTTAAAAAACGAAATCCCGGACGGTATGTTCTTATAAATTATACAAAATCCAAATTGCAATTTTTTCCTTAAAATTGTTTGAATAATTAGTATGTTATTTGAATTGAAGATTCACTTGAATATTCTTGAAAAAAAATAGATTTTTTTCTGCTTTTGATTGCTTTTTGTTTTTCCTAATCGAGCACATCAAAGACAACTATAAAAGGACATCATCCCAAAATCTTAATCACATATTAGCCATTATTTTATATATCATCTTTACCTCTAAAAGATGAAGTCTGGACAATCTTCCTCTTTGCCAAATCCATATGCCTTGACCATTAAACCTAGCGTTCTTGAAATTCCACCCGGGGTTGATATCATCAAATGGGTGGGGAATTTCGCGCAATCCACAAAGGTTTCTGTAACTGTTCTTGGTGGGTTTGGCTTGCTTTCTGAGGTGGCTATATGCCCAGTGTCACAACTTAGTCCAATAATTTTTTTTGAGAATCTTACTTTGATGTCTCTTAGTGGATTTTTCTATATGTCAGAGACATTTGTTTCTTGCTCTTATGCTGCAACATTAGCTAGGATGGATGGCACCGTAATTGTTGGATCAATTTCTAGATTGGTTACCATGGCACATGTGGTTTTGACAGTGGTTATTTCCAACGATACAAAGTTCATGGGCGGTGATTCCAAGATTCTAGAAAGATTGTAGCTTGATAGATTTATATAAATATGTTTACATATATGTTAAATATAATTGATCATAAATAAATTTGCATATTGTAGTTTATAGAAGAATTTTTTTTTTATTTCGTTATTAATTGGCAGGATTGTTATTGTTTCTACTAAGATTTACTTCTCTAGTCTTTCATGGTAATCTTATACATGTATTTTCTTACTATTTTTATGTCTGAAATGATACTTGTCTTAAACTCCAAGTTTCAAAAATACTGTACATGATACTTGTCTAAAACTCTTAATTAATTTATCAATATAGAAATAAAAGTCTAGAATATCTTTTAAATTCTTATGTATCATACTTAGTAGAAAGGTTGGAAGATAAGCATCATATTTTTTCTTCATAATTCTTTACAAAATGACTTCAATTTCGGCAAAATAATAATTAGGACACCTCTATAACCATAAAGGTAAAGCTATGGGTATACATCAATGTTTCAAGAATTAAAAGTACTCAATTGTGATCGATATATATTTACCAATGGGTCCTTGGTTCACTGGCACTATCTTCTTAGATTAACTTATTAGAGGAATTACCCCTTAGTGGATATCTTGTACCCTTGCAAGTATGTTTAGATGGCGTGCTCCTTCACTCATTGGGCGTGTACACATTTTATATTTTATGGTGCCAAAGAATTTAAAAAAGGCTTCATATTGACTAACATAGTTCTAATTCTAATTAAATAATATCTAGAATTTGATTCTTTTTATTTTAAAATATAATAAATGGATACTTCTTACTTTCCCATCTTTCTTGAAAATCAATACAATCATCTATTTTGCATCATGGTTTCTTAAACAAAATTGGCACGAATATGTGACATGTGTCCAATAAAATTTATACATGCAAAAGATAATGTGAAGTATTTGGTAAAAACGGAATAAACAAATCCTGAAGTTAGGGGATGAAAATAGGAGAATATTAGATTTTTTATAAAGTAATTAATATGAAGAAAGTTGTGTGATGTTCACCACGAAACCACTAATCATGTTTTTTCCTAAATTTCCCTAGATTTCAGTCAAATAAGTTGTCGTTAAAGAAGGTGAAAAAACTATATTTAAGGTCTAAGAAATCAATGACATATGAGTAGGGTTGTACTTTGAACCGAGTGATAAATGATTTTTTATTAATTTTTTAACTCTAATGTATTTTTTTGTTAAAACCTAGCTCTAATTTTTAAATACATACTATAGATGTCACTTAGATAGGCAAAACAAATCATGAGGAAAGCAGAATGTGGTAGAGAACCGCGACCCAATTCGAACCGAGCAAATGTCATGGTAGAGAACCGCGACCCAATTCGAACCGAGTGTTGCCGAGTGTTTTTTTAAAAATTTTAAGTGTTAGCATATTCAAATTAGGCCTGGCAATTTGACACGTGAACATGACACGAAAAATGGTTTTGGGTTTTGATTTTTGGTACACGAAACACGAAAATACACGAGCACGAAATTACATGAAATATTTAGTGTCGGATATGGTTTTCATTTTGGGTACACGAAATATTATATATATAATTTTTATTTTTTATATATCATAATATATATTATAATTTTTTATATTTTTATTTCGTGTACTTTCGTTTTAGGTACACAAAAATACACGAAATATTTTATTATAATTTTTTATATTTTTATTTCGTGTACTTTCGTTTCATGTTTACACAAAACATTTCGTTTCGGGTTTGGGTCGGGTAGTCAAGTACACGAAATGATTTCGGGTCGGTTTCGGTTTTAGCTCTGAGTACACGAAAACACGAAAGTACACGAAACAAAAGTACAAGTAACAACACGATTGCCAGGCCTAATTCAAATACATGCAAGGTAGATGTCACTTAGATAGGTATAACCATTGTTACAAGCAATGTGGAACGTGGTAGAGATTCTTCTTGGTATCAGGTTGTGACAACCCGGGTCAAATTCCGAGTCTTTTTTCGAAACTCGAGTCGAGTCCCGATTCCGAATCCGAAATAAGCCAAAGTAAACTGGCCCAAATGCAGCCAACTTAGGTAAATCACAAGCCCACCACAGGCCCCCAAAAGATCATGATTTGTTGGTGCAATTAGTAGTAGTACTTTTGCTTATATACTGAACTAATGTCCCAAATTTACTCGATGTGGGACTGGGGTGTTACAAACTCCCCCACTTAAACTCATGACGTCCTCGTCAGGCCGAACGGATATCCCATAGGTCCAAGTTCGTTCCACTCTAGCCATTGTGGGATAATACCGGCTGGCTTCGTGTCCCCACCTCCGGCAACTTGACGAATCAAGCTTTCGAGAGTCGGCTTTGATACCATATGTGACAACCCGGGTCAAATTCCGAGTCTTTTTCGAAAATCGGGTCAAGTCCCGATTCCGAATCCGAAATAAGCCAAAGTAAACTAGCCAAAATGCAGCTAACTTGGGCAAATCACAAACCCACCACAGGCCCCCAAAAGATCATGATTTGTTGGTGCAATTAGTAGTAGTACTTTTGCTTATATACTGAACTAATGTCCCAAATCTACTCGATGTGGGACTGGGGTGTTACACAGGTAGTCCCTACGTGGTGTATGACTTCTATAAAACTCGTGGTCAAGTTTTCTCCAACTAGAGGAGAAACATGGATAATGAAATAAAAGAAAATATTTATTTGTATTAGTGAATAGCTTAATTATATGTAGTAGAGCAATTAGTGTAGTTACATACTTGTGGTAAAAAACTTGTGACACTTTAGATCGTGAAATTTGTATTATATGTGTGCCTATGTTCCAAAACCAAAATAGTAGTTGTCACAAGTTTTTTAAAACACTTTCGATCGTGAGATTTGGATTAACATAGGTTATGTTACGACAACTAATCTTCTGGTTTTAGAACATTCTCATCAGATTTTTAGGTTACTAGAATATATATTTCTATTACATATCAAAGGGTCTAGATTCTTTAATATCATGGTCGTAAGAATAAGTATTTAATCCGAGTCCTAAGAAGTTTCACATGTCATTCCACACTCCAGTAGCCTCAATTATTTACGAGTTAGCCAACTAAAAGTCTCTTGCAAGTGGTACCATTTGAACCAATTAAAAGATTGTGCAAGCACAGTAAAAAAAAAAAAGTTCATGTACTTAAATAGATAAAGACCAATATAGTTCAATAATAATTGATTGTTTTTGTTCCTTTCCAACCGTGTAGACTTGCCTACCAAGTCCACGGAGTCGTGTATAAAATGGTTGAATAAATCAATTTTCTTCCGATTGTGCAACCTTCGCACCACACAAATCAATGATTGAAATGAGAAGATATCTAATGTCCCTAAGTGTGAAGTCTAAGAAACAAGAAGCGATGCAAATATGCTCTTAAGCAAAGCAACAATCGTGACTCGTGAGTATTGTCAATTTAGTTCAAATTGTACAGTATGTTAAACTAGATAATTTCCTAGAGTCTCAAAAGTAAACTAGTGACCTTTTATGGTGCACTGCTTAAATTTCTCGACTAAAGTGCTTATCTGAAGTATGAATGAACTAAAATAATCCCAGGCTATGAAAGATAAATCAGAATGAAGAATAAAGATAGCTTATGAACATGTAAAGGCTAATTCTGAAACTCTCAGAAAGCTCAAGATAGAGGGCACACTAAAACAAGGCTTCTGTTCTGGTATGATTTCTTTTAGACTATGCATCTAGGACCAGCTGAAACATGTGGTTGCATTAGCCAGATCTAATACTAGGTCAATGTCAAGACAAGAGAAAGTAACAAATAATGTTAGGCCACCCTCAAAAATTCTGCAATAGTATACATATATGTCCCGGTTTAGTAAATGACGATGTTAGGAAGTAACTATTCCAACAACGAAATTCACATGGTCTAGAAATGGTGAAAGACATCAAGTGCGTTTACTATATAGTTTTCGTTTGTACTTGGGTATGTGGCGGTGTTTAACGCACAGGTGTTTCGTAGCTTTCTGCCGAAGGCCTCTCTTAGCTTTATTATGTTGCTGGGGTTGGTGGAACCGGGGTTACCCAGGATGGGTAATGGCACAACCCCATAAGAGGGGTTTAGAGTTATAGGTATAGGACATTTTGGGGCTATTGTGCGATTCTAAATTACAGCTAAGAGGGACATTATATGAATGAATACTATAGTAATAGTCCTAGGAGTAACTTTAAGCGTAAGCTTCAACACTTCCGCCTGTGGCATGCATATCTACCACAACACACACTACAAACCTTTGCACGAGTAACTAAAAGCCTCGCCGTCTTTCCAATTTTATATATACACTCCATTCATAGTGCTTATGAAAAGTGACTCCTTCAGTCATTTCAACAAATATTAACAACAAAATACCAAACTTCTTACTGTACTAAAAAAAAATGACAACCACCCTTCAACGTTAACGCCTTAAATATCATTTTTCTTAAGTAGAAATAATCATATTAGAATTATCTTTTCTGATCCTCCGTATATGAAAAGACAAAAAAGCAAGGCAATGGTAACAACTATTCGTGCCTTTAGACATATGATCAAATTACAATAATTTGCAAAGAAAAAATCCCTTCTAATTTAGAAGATTTGTTCTAGTTTAGATAATATTTTGTTCAAGAAGCTGGAGAAGAGAGTTAATTAAACAAATAAAGTATAGAAAATATATATGTACTGGTATCAAACTCATATGATTTCAGTTTTAACATATAAGCAGTGAAACATGTGCAGGCATGTACAAGATTTTAAATTTATACACTCTACCCTAACTACATGATAGAAAAATAATGATTTAGATAGAGTTACTTGTTCATGGTAGCTAATAAATGATACTGATTATTAAAGAACTCTGCAATAAACATAATAACGCTACCTTGGAGACTTCTCCAAAACAAAGAGGTGAAAGATGGGGATTGGAAAATATATCTTTGTATTGTCATTATCCTGATCAAATCCATAAAACACACAAAGCTTTCATTATTTAACTATTTATTAGGGTTGGTCATCGAGCAATACACTCCCCAACCTGACACTTGCTCTCCGGATGCCCCACATAAAGCTTGTGATTATTCTTTCTTAATTTGAAATCAAAAAAATTAATTAAAATCTTATTTATTCTGTCTCATTATACATGAACACAATTACTAGCACATCATTTACATTTGATTATTACACAAATATAATAACCTTAAAAATTGTTCAAATTATTGGGCTCTTCATCACTTCATGTGTGCAACATTTAGGGGTATCTTTACAATAGCAATACTCGCATGACCCACATGGTAAAATATTTAATTTGTACGAGCAATAAATTCAAGGAAAACAAGATAAGAAAAATTTTAGGAATACAACAAAATGCAACATTGTAACACATGCTAAAGAAAAAGATATTGCACATATCAGCATCTGACCTCTTAAGTGTGAGCAATACTCACTCGTTTACGGTTGAATATCTTAACTCTTGACGGAACTAGTTCCAGTATCGCGTACCTGGTAAAAATTCAGGAATTAGCACCTTTCAAACAATTTCCAATTTCGGTATACCTGTTGGTTCGACATAAATATGACACATTAGATTATGATTTCATGCTCCGTGTTAACCACATAACTCTCGTAAGTCCTTCACAGACATCACCTCTTAAGCATCGAAGCGATGGAGAATATACTAAAATTTTTAATGCTTTCTGGACATAATATTTAGGAAGAATAAAACCCCAGAAACTACGAAAGAATAAATTAATTAATAATGGCGATACCACCAAAGCTTTAGAAAGATGCGCAAAACATATAATTCATAATTTTTTTATATTTTTCATTGTATGAGTGAGTTTCACCCATCAATATTAGACAGCTATAGCATTAAAATAGTTTATTTTAGCCTTCCTTTGTTTTCTATAACGCCTCATCTCCCTTTCTCCAAAATCATTGGCCTTTTAAGATGAGTTGCATGGTGATACTAGAATGGAAAATGAACATCGTAGCACCTCCACATATAGTCTTTCTTTATTATTATTTTTTCTTTATAAATCCTCACCCACTAGTCACATTTACAATTACCGATAAGTATTTTCAAATATTTTGTGCGATTTACAAGAAAATATCATTTAATAAAATCATCACTTATAACTTGAAGATCGCTACCAAATTGCCATCAAAGCAATTAAAATCATAATATCACTTCAAAACTTCATCATAGTGCTCCTAAAATATTTACTTCCCGTGAATTATGGCAAGGCATCTAAATAAGGGACACTTTTCATGACCGACTTTCAATAACAATGAAACTTAATTAGCACGTCATTAAGCTACCACAAACACAGATTTCCACAATGATCACTTTCGTAAATAGTAAGTATTTTCCACTTCTATGAGATCTAGTCCATTTCAGTTATCCACTAAACATGCTTAAATTTAAATTTAAAATTCCCGACAAACTCGAACTTTCGGATTTAAAAACTAAGAGCATCTCCAAGGCTCACCCCCCCTTCCCTATATCAGTCTACGTGGCATCATTTAGGGAACCAAAACTGAAAAATCACTCTCCAATGGTACAACCCCTTACCAAAAAAATTTAGGGGGAGGAGAGAGGTTCCCTACATGTAGGGGGAGGAGAGAGGCTCCCTATCTTGCCAAGTCATTTGCCAAGTCATTTTCTTCATCTCCATTAAATTCAGAATCATCACATTAAATTCATAATCATCAAATTTATCGTCAAACTCAAAAACCGAAGTCAAATTAAAATTTTACCAAGAATTTTTTTATATCAAAATCGATGAATTTATATATCACTAGATAGCTCCCGAATTATAGAACACACACATATATAAATCACTAATTTTGAATGGATAGATTTAAAGATATGAATTTTAGAAGTTTAGGAATATATGGAACCGATATATTTTAAATTTCAAAATACTAATTAAATGTTACTTTTGAATTATAGGGAACCGATATGGGAATACCGTTGGAGTAAAACAGTTTTTTGGTATCCTATATTTTAAGGAATGATTATTTTATTATATTTTAGGGGTTGAAGATGAGGAATGACATTGGAGATGCTCTAATGCAATCAGAATTCAGAAACCATTTTAACTCTACATTCATCGATTTCCCCCAATAAAAAAACACTTTAAAAAACACATTACTCGTAAAACAGTACACTTAATCAGATTATAAACACCATCAACAACACAGATAAAACAAGTGATGGATAAGACACATTCAAGCATTACTGATGTTCATATATATATACATATATTTATATATATATATATACATACAAGTGTTTGTGTGTGTGAGTGTTGTACCAATCAGAGAAGAGTTTAGCTGTAGAAGCGCCGGAACTGAGACTAGAGATGATCGAATTCCGGCAAGTTTTGCCGGAAATTGTAGCTTCATAACTATATTACTCGCCGGAGATATAAACAGCGAGGGTTTAGGGTTTATATTGTACTAACGTTAACGAAGAAAACAGTAAAAAAGGGTTTGGGCTTTTATTATTGGTACCAAACCTTGGGCCCAAAGCCCATGTCTGAAGTATTATAGGGACCATTACTTATAGGTTATACCCCAAAGCCCGGTCTCCTTCATATTTAAAAAAAAAAAAAAAAAATTAATAACAATTATAATTATTTGGGGTTTTTGTATAAAAACATTTTTTTAATCTTTATAAAAAAAATAAGATTTTACATAAATTAATTTTCAAAAATATATTTTTTCGGTTCTGATTTTCAAAAATATGCTTTGCAACTTTACCAACCTAAAATATGGAATAACTTTTCTTTCATTTTTTTCGAAGTTGATTTTAACGGGTTGTAAAATAAAAACACAATCATGTGACATAAATCAACTTTAAATGATTTTTTTTGAAAATTTGTAAGAAGTTAAATATTAGGTTGTAGAGGTTGCAACTTGCAATCATATTTTTGAAATTGAAATTTAAAAAATAGTATTTTTGAAAATGAGTTTAAAAATGTAAGTATTTTGAATAATTTTCCTAAATTTTTTAACACTTTTTTTAACAATTAAAAAGAAAAGAAAATAAACTATCCACATCAATTTAAAAACACAAAAAAGATAAAACAAATTTAAGAAATTTCTTTTTCAAACTTTAAAAAAATTGTTATCCTTTTAAAAGAATGTAGAACGTGTTGGTTAAATAATATAAAATACTCTAAAATTTGTTTTAGCTATTTTGCTCCAATAGAATTGGTTACAACGATTGATTATATTTTAAAATAGTATATTATTATTAATATTTAAAGTTGTTTTTTTTAAAAAAAACAAAGGAGTTAATTCAATAATAAAAAATCATACGGCATCTACACCAATGATCGAGCCAAATAAACAGTAAATTGCAATCGCCTATTCTAATGAAGAGACAGTTAAACGATATTTTGAAGATAATGTATATACAAATACAAGTACCCACTTCGTGCATCCTCGTTGGATTACTGGTACCCTCTTCATCATGCCCCGATGGAGCTATCGACTAGAACTGTAATCACATACAAAATTTCATCACTAAATCACGACCCTCGTTCACAATCAAGAAGCGAATAACAAACCTCTCACAAACATGAAAATCTTGTCGATCTATACCCTCGGCCATGGAACATACCACAACTTAATCAAAACAAAAACCAAACTCTCACAAAGAGAGACTAACACAACCCAAATAAATTGGGAACTTATTGAAACCCAAATAAATTGGGAGCTTTATTGAATGAAAAACAAGATATGAAAACGGAAAAAATGAAAAGGAATTGGGGCTTTTCACCGGTGAAAACCGCTGGAAGCCCCCTCAAAACTTTTTAATGGAGGCTAGGGTTAGAAGGAAGAGAGAGTGTTTTCACAAAGGTATATTTACACACATCTTATAGCTCTCTACATTTAAAGTTGTTATGAGTGGAATATATATAATATTTTAATATAACAATAAATGACGTGGAGTTTCACTTCACGACTTGTAGCTCTATGAGGATTGAGACTCGTTGAAGTGCCAACATTTTAACAAAAACTCTATTTTTAATTTGAGTAGCTTAAAACCCGTGCGATGCACAGATTTTTTTTAATATTATATAATTTTTTTCATTAATTTAAATTACATTTTTTAAAACATAAATTTTGGAGTCTTAAATTTTTATATGAGATATTTGATAATAATTATGTAAATATTATCCGTGATATTTCTAAAAAAAGAGGGATTTTAATTAGAAAATATAGAAAAGACGATAGGTTTTAGTTGAAAAAGGTAATCGGTTAATATTAGTAATTATAAAATAATTAGTCTATTTTATTAAATCGAATGCCCGTGATATGATTAGAAAACGAGATGGTTTAGTTAGAGAAAATTAAAAAGGTAACATGTTCTAGGTGAAAAAGGTAATTAATTAGTTTATAGTAATTATAGTTTAATTACGTTATTTTACTATATACAATTGCTCGTAATGTTTTTAGAAAAGGAGAATTTAATATTGTCTGTGATATTTCTATAAAAAGAGGGATTTTAGTTAGAAAATATAGAAAATATAAGAGAAAATGCCCAAAATACCTCTTTTTCAGGACCCCATAGCCCGAAATGCCATTTAGCGCGAACTGCTGCCCTAAATACCCACGATGTGTGCATTATACTAATGCATAGTTTTTTTTTGATCTACGGTATGCGCATTACACTAATGCGTATAGCTTTTTTTTTGTCTACAGTATGTGCATACTACAAATGCGTATAGGATTTTTTTTTGTAACAAACACGCATGTTGGACATGCGTGTTCCATGAACAACAAAAAAAAAATTGTAAAGACAACGCATGTTTATCATGCATATAGGTATGTTTATGATTGTAATGCGTACAAAAACTGCGCATATAAAAAATGCGTAGGGCTTTAACATCTTTTCGGGTTAAAATAGTTTTTATTTGGATTTAACGGGATTGCATTTGGGGTTTAGAAATATTCAATTTTTTAAATTATTGTATTTTCTTGGGGTTTCAAAAATTAATTTTTGGGTTCAATGTTTCAATTCTGGGTTTTAAAAATATTCAGAATAACGAATAAACCGTATACGGACTTAGGGTTTAGGGTTTAGAGTTGTTTACAACCCTAAACCCTAACTTATCCTGATTTTTAAACGCGTTATCGTTTAAAAATCAGACCGTCGGATTCAATTTTTTTATTAAAATTTTAAATTTTATCTGTATTCCCTCAGGGTTTCAACGGTTAACCTTTGGTGTTCAACAGTTCCATTTTGGGTTTAGAAATATTCGGGATGACGAATAAACCGTATACGAACTTAGGGTTTAGGGTTTGGGGTTGTTTACAACCCTAGACCCAAAACCCTAACTTATCCTGACTTTTAAACGCGTAAGCATTTAAAAGTCAGGCCGCCGGATTCAATTTTTTAATTAAAATTTTAAATTTTATCAGTATTCCCAAGGGGTTTCAACAATTAATTTTTGGGGTTCAATGTTTCCATTCTGGGTTTTAGAAATATTCAGAATAACGAATAAACCGTATACGGACTTAGGGTTATATTTAAGAAAAATTAAATTTATTTATTATAATGTAACGAATGATATTTGTTCTTTGTAGATCCTAAATTTTCGTTATATATTTTAATATTTTTCAAGTAGCAACATTTTTTAATTATTTCAAATATATAATGGAAGTACAAAGACGTCCAAATGTGAGATAGTGGGATAGTATTTGGAAGTGTGCTAATTAAGGCAGTGTCTCAGGTAGGTAGTAGACTTTATAACATTAATAAAATATAATTTTACAAAACCATACGCATTCTAATAATGCGTTGTCCATTTGAAAAAAAAAAAACAAAACCACTATACGCATTGGTACAATGCGTGGTTATATTTTACAAAAAAAAAAAACAAAGAACACGCATGTGAGACATGCGTGTACTGTGTACGCATGTGACACATGCGTGTTCCGTGGGTAAAAAGGGCGGAGGTTTCCCCCGGTAGGTATTTTGGGCAACTGAAATTAAATGGTGGGTATTTTGGTTTTTCACCCAAAAGATAATACGTTTTAGATAAAAAAAGATAATCGTTTAATTATTAATATTATAATATTATTAGTTTATTGTATTAAATAGAACCGCCTGTGATATAATTGGAAAAAGAGAGATTTTAATTAGAGAAAATAGAAGGGTAACGTGAAAATTAAAAAGATGACATGATTTATGTGAAAAAAGTTAATTGATTAGTTTATAGTAATTATAATTTAATTATGTTCTTTTTCTTAGTAAAATTACTCATAGTTTTTTGAAAATAAGAAATTAATGTTTTTCGTGATATTTCTAGAAAAAAAGGGAATTAAATTATAAAAAATTGGAAAAGATGATACGTTCTAGCTGAAATGGTAGTCGGTTAATTGTTATTATTATAATATTATTATTTTATTTTTATTAAATAGAAATGCCCATGATATAGTCGGGAAAAAAAGAGATTTTATTAAGAGAAAATAAAAAAGGTAACGCGTTTTGGTTGAAAAAGATAACCGTCCATGATATAACTGGAAAAAAATATATTTTAGTTAGAGAAAAGAGAAAAGGTAATGTATTTGGCTGGAAAAGGTAATTGAGTGTTTAATAGTAATTATAATATAATTATGCTATTTTATTAAACAAAGTTGCTCGTATTGTTTTTAAAAAATGAGAAATTTTAGTTAGATAAATTGCATAAGATATTGTATTTTACCTGAAAAAAGAAATTATTTAGTTAATGAAAAATAGAAAAGGTAATATGTTTAACCTGAAAAAGGAAATTGATTAATAAAGGAGATATTTTAGTTAGATAAAATATAAAAAGTATTGTAATATTTTTAAAACGTGAATTTTGGAGGCTTAAATTTGTATATAAGATGATTTGATAATAATTATATAAATCTTATCCATGACTAGCATTTTACCCGTGCTACGCACCGAAAGCCCAATTTAAAAAAAAATTAAATTAGTAACAAAAATGTTTATAAGTATCAAAAAATTATTTATTTTCTTTTCTTTTTTTTTCATATAATTTTATGACATTTTATACTACTTTCACGAAAATTTCAGTCCAATATAGACTTGCCTTGAAGATCGGTACCGAAAACAATAAAAACATAACAAAAGATAATATAATTACACATTTTTCCTTCTATGAACGCAAACAAAACAGAAAGTGTTCAATTCTGAGGAGGATGCTAAATGGTCATGCTATACCGCTAATTGGACCTCTTTATGCGCTGCCGAATGAGTTTAATGTCTTTGAAAGTTGCTGAATGGTCATGCTATCTTGCACATACATTACCTCCAATTGGTTTTTTGTTCAATTTTTCCTTTGTCAATTTCATAAGTTATATGTACTAAAATTAATTATTTGCACAAAAATCGTAAAGTATATGTATTTTAGTTTCATTTAAATTGTCAAAAAGAGCGATATTTCATAGTCTTTATACGATTTTTATAAAATTATTTATCCCATTCAAACCGACCCAAACTAATGTACAATGGTATGGTTGGATTACGAATTTATATTTTACAGGATGGGTTGAAAAATTTCAAACCTATTTAATTGGGTCGGGTTGCAAAAATGCCTCTAATCCGGCCAACCCGACCCATAACACCCCTATCTGCAAGACCTTCGAAATTCTATAAAACATACATATAGTTAGTCATATATCAACATAGATATAACCTTCAAGCTCATGGAGATGTTTGATATGTCATTAATCAATACAAAATATAGATTTTAGTCAAATAAAAAAGTTTAATATATTATTCAGTAATTTTCAAATAGTTTTCAAGAAAAAATTTTGCATGATATTCAAGGTCAGAAATATATTACAAATACTGGTAGTGACCGAAGCCAAATGATCATGTTTATCATATAATTCTTGGCTTTTCAAACAATTGCGGCTTAGAGAGTACATATCCCATTAATAACATACCCTTTCTTGCGTATGTTCTGGTGACCTACCAATAAAGCAAATTGGAACATTTATTTTCTAATAAGTTAAAATTGAAATTCACCTTATATTATCGGGCAGGTACTGACAATCATTATGATGATCATTAACTATGATATGAAATTCACTCACATTTAAAATTCACTAACTATTATATTGATCAATAAAATATAAGAAAAAGTTAAAACTAAACATCTTTGGAGGGAGTAAACAATAGTAGAGTTTTACTCTTTTAGTTTATTTAATATCATGACTTGAGTTTATAGAGTACATATGTTAAAGTTGAAACCAAAATGCTAGAATTGATTTTGAATAATGTAGATTGTTTTTTTTTTGCTAAGCGAATAATGTAGATAGTTGTTTCTTATAACTACTCTAACAATAAAAATATTATCCCAGAAGTTATATTCCACACATGAACAACGATATTAACATGATTATTTATTAAGTTGAAAAAGTTATATGCTTCTATTTGGAGCATGCATGCATATGTGAATAAGCGTGTGGATATATTTGTCAGTAAAGAAAATAAAAAATAGAGACATAAAGTGATTAACTCTTGCCACAATCATAAACATTAACTTTTTTTCCAATTTAATAATTTAAATTACTATATATAAATACTTCGTATTATAAAATACGGTAGTCATGGTTAGTTTGAGGGAGGGATAGGGATGTTCACTGGGCTGTGGTATAATATCAAAGAATTAAAGACTTATTTTTGTAGCAGATTTATTTGTTGACCTTGCAACAGGTCATAAACAAAATTTATAATGAAATAGTTTCAACTTATTATAATTTGTTAAGTTCACGTATGTTTCAAATACATCAATTTGATAAACTTGTAAAAGATGGAGGTGAAAAAGGTTAGAAATGGAGAAGAACATGAGACATAAAAAAATATTTTAAACCATAAAAATAAAAAAATAATTAATATTGCAGTAAAATCAATATTTTATGTACACATATATCATATCAAATTTACAAATTATTCATTCGTGATGTACCTTTGAATATTAAGTTGGTAAAATAGCTATAAATACAATATTAACTCAATTACCAATTAAGTTGATGATGGACAAA
Organism: Saposhnikovia divaricata; assembly: GCA_036435485.1. Lineage (NCBI taxonomy): Eukaryota > Viridiplantae > Streptophyta > Magnoliopsida > Apiales > Apiaceae > Saposhnikovia > Saposhnikovia divaricata. The sequence goes on along the minus strand of CM071601.1, from coordinate 201,393,525 downwards.
GATTTTTTATTGATGTATCAAGAATAAAAACCATTGAATACATTTTCAGTGAATGTGAAATTGTGTGTTTTCCTCAAGAATAAATTTTCAGGGATCTAAGAAAAATCTTGTTTCAAAGAAATTGAGAACTAATGTTATATAAGCATTGACCCCTCTAGAAAGGTCATATAAGGAAAATTACATCGTACTTTCAAATGTATAGACAATGATACAATAGATATTTTAGTTATCATGTTGTAGGTAAGATATGAATGATAAAATTGGTAACACAACATTGTAAAAAATAGCACTTATCTAGAGGCACATCTAATAATGTGGACAAACCAGTATTATAATGTAGGAATGATTGATGTGGGCAGTATAATTAGTCGAAGAATCGTTGGAGTTGACCACTAAATATTTATTTGGGAAGTAATTTTAGGTGAATTCAGATTAGGGATGGCGAAAATATATGTCATTTTTCTAATTTCTGTTTATCAGAATTTTTTCTGTTAATTTTATTATATAATTACAAATTTACAACACAAAAATATGATATATATATATATAATCTATTCAAATACAGTATGTCATATAATAAAGAGATACAAAGTGATACTTTAACTAAAACCGATATGATTCAGGTAATATGAGAATCGATATGAGTTCCCACATCCATTGTACGATTTTCCCGTTATGGGTGCAATACAATGTCCGAATTACCTTAAAAAAAAAAAAAGAATTGATGCATGCACTTATTTTTTCAGAATTAGCTAGGTCTAATGGAGGAAGGATAGGAAAGAAGCGGTTTAAATTTGCTATACTAAATAAATTGGTATAATAATTCTATTATTCAGTTTGTTCTCGATTATAGTAATGATTTCATATTTAAGGTATTTTTATTTAATGCAAATATTTATTATAATTTAAACACATATTCATGATTTTTTTATATTAAAAATTGTTTTAATAAAAACATTATATGTAGATCTCGATAACCTAATTTATAAACTTACGTTAGGGGCCTAAGCATTAAAAAACAATTTAATGGGCGAATCTCCTTGGAAATGATTTATGATACAAAATTTTAAGTTTCTTAATTGAACTATTTGTAGCCAAAGGGATATCTATTTGTTTTATTTTTTTCCCTCAAATTGAATAATAAAATCATGAGACTCCCATCAAAAAATAAAAAAGTTAAAGAAAAATATCCTTTTAAGAAAAAAGTAAAAAAATTCAATATACTCATATATGTAATTTCAATTAATAGTTAGATATCAAATATTAAAAAAAATTAAAAGAAGATAATTCCATTCAAGAAAAAAGTAAAAAATCACATACTCGTATATGCAATTTCAATTATTATTTGGACTTGTAAGATCTTAAAAAAGGATTTGATGATTCTTTTCGTTTCCATGCACAGATGCAACAAAAATAAACTTGGTAAGGTGATTCCAACATTGCCGTGTTTTTTAACTAAATTTCTACAACATGTACATTAAAAATAGGTGTAGTGATTCCAACATTGCCGTGTCTTTTAACTAAATTTCTACAACATGTACATTAAAAATAGGAGTAGTGTAAGGGATCCCGAATTGGATCCCAAAAAAAGTTGGCATTGGTGATTTGACAATATGAACTATTTTAAGTGATATGGTTGATGCGAATGTAGGAGGACCATCGTAATATAACCAATCAAAAGATGACACGTGCCATTTGGGAAATTTTTTAATGGTAAATATGGAAAAAAGTTAATATAATATGATTGGTCTAAATTTATACTTACATAAAAATCAATAATAAATACGCAATTTTGGAAATGGCTCTATACATTTAGAGGTGGCAAAGAACAGATGTAACTGTATATAAAAATATAATTGTGATTGATTTTAAATTAAAAATTGTGATTAATTAGTTAATAAGTATTTATGAAAATTAATATGTAACACATAACTATATATTATAGTATAATTGTAGTTGATATATATAATGTATGGTTCGTAATTTCGAAAAACTTAAGCGACCACGATAAGTAAATTAAGATAAGAATGATATGATTAATTTAATTTTAGTGGTTGATATGGGTGAAAAATAATCCCTAAAGACATAATTAATATAGTATTTATTGGCTCGTAAATAAGGCCCGAAACCCTAGTTGGGCATTAAATTCGTAATTAATGGTCAGGCCCAAAAGAACGGCCCAAACCGGGGACGCCCGGTAAAAGCCTATCTCTAACATTGGTCTGATCCACAAACCAGGAACGTTCTAGAAACCAAGAACGTCCTAGAATATCCCCAGGATATTGTGTAGCCTCCAAGGCACCTAATTCGACATGGAAACTAATTCCTAAAAGGAAGGAGTCAGAACCTTCCTCAATTACGGTGACTTATCCACCAAGTCTCCAAAACCTACTATAATTCTAAGGCTCCCACAGCCTCTATAAAGGGCCAGACCCCTCATCCTAGAACTACGTTTTTTTGGCTTGATTCTCAACTCTGAGATACGTAGGCATCTTGTGAGGACCCGAATTAGGTCACGATAACGCAAGCGCAGCCATTAAAGCACGAAGCTCACGAACCCTAGCCGCAATTCGATAACCCTACTTTTTATTCCACAACATTTGGCGCCGTCTGTGGGAAGAGGATATCAACCATGGTTAACACACGAAGAACATCGACCGAGAACGTTCCTATTACATCTGATCCACCGATCGTCTCCTCTACACCGCCCGTTGTTACGGAGCAAGGGCTTGTACCCCCATCAACTGAGACTATCACACAACCTCAAGTTTCTCAGACCACAGGGACGAATCCCCATGCTGAGAGAACCTTACCGGTGATTGATCACCCGAGACAAGAGACTAATCAACTTCAGATGGTGGTTGCTCCATTGACTAGCCGTCCCCCGCTCTCAGGAGTTCAGATCTCCACCACTACACTCCCCGTGAGGACCGATCCGTTATACGGGTTGCCAAACTATCCCCCAAATCGAAGGGATCATGGACCAAGCGGACACGCTTTACAGATACCTGAGTCGTATCAACCACCCTATATTAGGGGTCTAGCCCCCCCTGAGCAAGGATATTACGATTACTCTGGACCTTACTCCGATGATTCATCATCCGAGGATGATGATCGAGATATAGCCCCGAGGAGGCGACGTACAAGCAAAGAACCCATGAGGAGGACTCAAAGGATCTACGATAGACCCGTTCAGACAGCTGCTGAGAGAATCAAGGCTTTTGAAGCTGAGATCCAAAAGCTGAAGGATGATATAACCAGAGAACAAGTAAGGCAAAATCAGAATAGGCCTCCTCCAATCTCAAGGGAGATCCCCTTCATTGATTTGGAAGGGTCCTCAAGGAGACCGAGAAGGGCTGATGCCCCAACTGGAGGAATTACGAGGGTAGAAACCCCCAGGAGTGATCCCAAAGACCTGATGCCGCTTGGGGACCCTGACGATCCCACACCTCCATTCACTGACGAAGTGATGAACGCTCATGTTTCCCGAAAATTCAAGATGCCCACAATAAAAGCATATGATGGGACGGGCGATCCTTCGAATCATGTCAGGACATTCTCGAACGCTCTGCTGCTACAACCCGCAGGCGACGCTCTTAAGTGTAGGGCGTTTCCTCAAACCTTGGCAGGCATGGCTCAAAGATGGTACAGCCGATTGCCCGCAAACTCGATTGGTTCGTTTAAGGAGTTGAGTACTGCCTTTATCAATCAATTTGTTAGTGGGAAGGTCCACGAAAAAAGCTCTGCATCTCTCATGCAAGTAAAACAAGGAAAGAATGAGAACCTGAGGGATTACCTCAAGCGTTTCACCAAGGAGACGTTGAATGTCCCGGATCTGGAGAACAAAGTAGCTATGATAGCCTTGGAGAATGGAACAACGAACACCTTCTTTCAGATGTCGTTGGCAAAGCATCCCCCTGAAAGCATGACTGAGCTCCAAAGAAGAGCAAGCAAGTATATAAAAGCTGAAGAAAGTATGAGGAAAATAGAGGTCTCCACCCACGGTGGGGGAAACAGGAACTCCATGAAGCGAAAGCAAGATCAAGAGTACGATGATGAGGAGTATGACGCTAGGGACAAGTATCCCCGAACTTGCAAGGACTCCGACTCTGCCTCTAAGAACCAAGGACCAAGGTTCCCTGAGTATGCAAGGTTGAATACCCCCAGGAGTCAAATCCTGATGGATATTGAAAAAGACAAGGATTTTCGATGGCCGAAGCCACTCAGGGGTGATCCCGCAAGAAGAAACAAGGATCAATACTGCAGGTTCCATAAGGACGTGGGACATGACACTGATGATTGTAGACAACTCAAGGACGAGATTGAATTTTTGATTCGAAGAGGGAAACTGAGCCACTTCACTAAGGATGAAGACTGTGGTAATCAGAGAAGAGACTATAATAGAAGGGGTGACGACCAAGATCGCAACCCATAACCCCGAGGGCCAGTAATCAACATGATCTCAGGAGGCCCGACTGCGGCCGGGACAACTAGGAGTTCTCGGAAGGCTTATGCCAGAGAAGTGATGCACATCGTAGGAGAGGCCCCGAAACGTGCAAAAACTGAAGTAGTGATTGGTTTTGAAGACTCAGACTTGGAGGGGGTAAAGTTCCCCCATGACGACCCGTTGGTCATAACTCTTGTAATTGGAAATTCGGAGGTGAAGCGAGTCTTGATAGACAATGGTGCTTCTGTCGATATTCTGTTTCATGATGCATTTGTAAGGATGGGATACAATGATTCTCAGTTGACCCCATCTAACATGCCTATATATGGATTTAATGGAGTAGAATCCAAAGTTGAAGGGACTATTCAGTTGCCAGTAACTATTGGATAGGAGCCCAAGGAGGCCACTCAGATATTGAACTTCTTGGTAATCAAGGCGGTTTCAACATACAACGCTATCCTCGGAAGGACTGGACTTCATGAATTCAAGGCTGTTGCCTCAACTTATCACATGAAGATCAAGTTTCCAACCAGGAATGGTGTAGGAGAACAAAAAGGTGACCAGAAAATGGCTAGGAGCTGTTATGTAGCTGCGTTAAAGCCTGATGGAGTCGGGGGGCAGGTCCTTCCGATTGAAGACATGGATGTCCACAGTGATAAAGAACACCAAGAAAGGTCGGTAAAGGACATCACACAAAAGCCTCGGACAGCCATTAAGGCTAAGGCATCAACTGACTTTGTGGTTGAATGTATCATTGGCAACCAAGAAGTCGGGGGGCAGGATATAATACCCCAAGCAGGAAGTGAACTTCAGAATAAGAATGAGGAGACCAGAAGGAGTAATTGGTGCTCTATTTTGATGGAGCATGTAGAAGTAGAAATAAGGTTCGATGAAACCATTGCAGAGCATATTGCTCCGAGTAGGACAGTAGTACTCTATGTAAGGGTTGAACCCATTTCAAGTTATTAATGCAAGTTTGTTTTTCGTTCTCTATTCTGTGATTTTATTTATGTGCCAAGCACCTGATGTGTGTAAGTCAAAGATGACCAAGTACCGAAAATAAAAGAATAAACGAATGGAAACAAACAAACGCATAAATAAAACCCTGAAGGGTCGAGAGTTAGGTTATAATACAACCAAATAAGAGTTTAAGTCCTTGAAGGACCCTGGATAAAAGACAAGCTGATTAAAAAGCCCCATCTGGCAGTAAAAGCCATGCAAGGCTGTGGAGGCTAAGGACTAACTACTCTTCAATATTTTTTAAGTACCTGGAGTGAGGGTACAAGGATGAAGCAAATAAAGAACCTTGAATTATAGTCCTAAGGTCAAGGGATATAAGAATATCCTTGAACAAGGATTAAGAAGTTTAAGCAAGTTTTCATCTCAGAAGTTTAAAAGGCAAGAAGCCCAAGGGATAGCATTTTTCGAAATCTAAATCGAGGATCAACCTTAAATCCTTGACCTAGAATCAAGAAAAATGAGAAGCAAATATAGGTTTGAAAACCATAAATCAAAGGTTTGAGACAAGACATGAAAGACATGAAGTCAAGTAAGGGATCCTAGAGAACTTTAGTTTGACATCAATCCAAAAGAAAGGTCGTGAATACTTGGTAGTCGACATATGAACACCAACGCTGAACATGTGAATATCAACATCAAATCCTAGGTGGAGAGAACAAGAGATATTAGCCATGAAGGCCAAGGTTAGCTATAAGGGCCAAACTTGAGGGGGTCACGAACCTCCAATCAAGATCCAAAGTTTGAAAACCAATCTAAAGTTCTGGATTCTCGATTAAGAATGCCAACATTGAACATATGAAAACCAGCGTTGAACACTTGAATATCAACCCTGAAATGGAGATTGAAAACTTCCTAGGGAAGGTTCAAGACCTCATCAGGCCGACCAGAAGCCAAGAAGGCCTTCAGCCGACCTTAATGAACCGACCAGAGGCTCTAGAGGGGATTCATCCAACCAGAAACCTTCTGGTCTTGGACCGGCAGCTCTGATAGATGTTTTGGTGGTTTAAAACACCCAAAAATTGGCTTGAAACCATGTGATGGTAGTCCGATATGCTCTCTTTCATTAAAATCCAAACTTCAATGTTAGAGTTTAAAGAACTTACTTGAGGTTGAAAATCCTTAATTTCGAACATTGACATTCGAGTGTCGACGTTCAACACTCGAATAGCCCTAAGGCCGAGCACATGCCAGCCGAGAGGCCGCTAGAGAAGCCCCAGGAACCAAGACAAACATTGAAGCCATGATGGCCAATCGAGCCAAGAAAGGTTGTTTTAAAAACTCTAGGTTGATGTCAACCCAATATGAGGAGTCTACAGGAGCCACTTACCATAGGCTAATAAACAAGCAAGATTTTTGCACCCTTCACCGGGAATACCAAGGAGGTATATGAGGATGACATGTTAGTCAAGAGCCTATTCAAGGCATGCCATATTAAGAACCTCAGAGAGGCATTTGAAGTGCTGAGGCACCACAAGATGATGTTGAATCCAGCCAAGTGTGCCTTTGGCATGAGATCTGGAAAATTTATGGGTCTGATGGTTTCAAAGCAAGGCACAGAAGCCAACCCTAATAAGATCAAGGAAATCCTGGATATGGAATCACCACGTTCCATAAATGACGTAGAGAAATTGACTGGAAGAATTACAGCCTTAGGTAGATTCATCTCCAAGTTTGGAAACAAGTGATTGCCTTTCGTTCAGGCTTTGAAGAAGGTGAAAAATTTTGAATGGACTTCAGAAAGCCAAGAGGCCTTTGAACAGTTGAAAAAGTACATGGCTAAAGACCTGTTATTGGCCAAACCTAGTCCCGGAGAGACCCTATATTTATATCTAGCGATATCCGAACAAGCATTGAGTGTCATTCTCATTCGAGAGGAAAACAAGGTTCAAAAGCCTATCTACTATGTGAGCAAGATATTACACGGAGCTTAGTTGAATTACTCTCCCATTGAAAATTTTGCTTTGGCACTGGTAACAGCCCCAAGGAAGCTACACCGTACTTCCAGGCACACAAAATTGAAGTCCTGATGGACCAGTAGTTAAGAAGCATATTGCATAGCCCGAAGGCCAAGGGAAGGATAATTATGTGGGCGATCGAACTTGGGGAGTTTGATATTACGTACAAGCCTCGAATGGACATCAAGGCACAGGCACTCGCTGACTTCGTGGTTGAATGTACCACTAACAACCAAGAAGTCAGGGGGGCAGGAAGGCACAACACCCCAGCAAGGGCAAGATGAGACACCCCAAGAGGGAGAGAAGGATGAAGTTTAGAAGGAATATTTGGTGCCCTATTTTGATGGGTCAACAAAAATGAAAATAAGTGGAACTCACAATTGAATATGCCTTGAGGTTGAAGTTTTCAATGACCAATAACGAAGCTGGGCATAAAGACTTGATAGCCGAACTAGGCTCGACTATAGCCATGAGGGCCAAAAATCTTAAAGTCTGTGGAGACTCAAGGCCGGTGATAGCCCAAGTAAATGGAGATAAGTGAATGAAGATTTTGAAGCCAAAGATAAAATGATGGTGAATTACATGAGGATGGTAAAATCACAATTGGTATGGTTCAAGGAATGTCACCTTGAATTCATCTCTAGAGAAGAGAATGTGATGGCTGATGCCCTGTCTAAATTTTCCTCGTCTAAAATCGAGAGTTGCACTAGAAGTGTTTACTATCAGGTCTTGGAGACCCCCACTATAGAGCACAAGTTGTTGACGCCCATCGATATTGGAAGTTGTAGTGATTGGCTCCCTGATAATTCCTTGGAGGCACGAAAACTATCAGTAAGAGCATTGAAATATGCGTTGATCGAAGATCTTCTTTATACAAGGTCCTTTTTAATTCCATACTAATGTCTTGAATTTCAAAATCTTAACACAAAATCTAAGCCTTGATGGCCAATAAGGCTGTTGCCTCAAATCAAGTTGGGTGTTTGAGTTCAAGGCCTGAAAATCAGGAACCATTGGCTAAATTCAAACTGAGGCAAGGTTCTATAAACAAGGTAGGAGGTTTAAGGTCCTCGAGTTCAAGAAAAAGTTAAGACCCGGAAGGTCCTGAAAACTAAGAAAAAGGTTGTTTGTGATCAAAATACTCTAAGAAATATGATGGGAGTTTTGAAACTCTGCACAAAATATAAGCCCAGATGGCCAACGAGGTTGTATGCCCTGAATTAAGCTGGTTGATTGAATTCAAGACCTGAAAGTCAAGAAACATTGAATAAAATCAAGCAAAGGCACAGTCTTACAAACAAGGTAGCAGTTTTAAGGTCCTTGAGTCAAAATCAGGGATCAAAAACCAACCAAAGTATCCTAGACTTGAAGTCATGTGTTGAAAAATGAGGGAATTCCTTGAATAGAAAAACTAAGAGGCAAGACCTCCTTGATTAGAAACAAGGGGGGCAAGAATAAAAGAACGTCATCACAAATCCTTATCCTCGAATGAAAGGTTGTTGATAACCAACAACCATGAATGGATTCAAGGTTTCGAGTCAAGAATTAAGCCCTGATGGTCACTCAAACATACGTACGGATACTAGAAATACCCATGAAAAACTATTTTGGCTCCAAAAGTTCCCTAAATGACGTTTTTTGGGATCGAAAAGTAGGGCAAATAGGATGAATCGTATTTGCAAGACCTAGAGCTCTGAAATACCTTCGATTTGATATATCGTGGGTCTCATTTGGAGCAACGAGTCAAAAGTTACGGACGTTTTAGCACGTACCATTCTTTTTCGACAAAATACAAGTTGTTCGAGAAGCAAAGACCTCTTTGATAAGGGGGGCAAGGCCAGAGAAACTTTGTCACAAATTCTACATCCTACTATGAGGAGGGAAGGATATGGAAAGACCTACTCTAGAATATAGAGTATGGGTTTTGAATCCCAGCACAAAATATAAGCCTAGATGGCCAACGAGGTTGATTGTCCCGAATCAAGCTGATTGCTTGAGTTCAAGGCCTGAGATTCAGAAACCATTGAGTAAAATCAATCTAGGACATGATCCTACAAACAAGGAAGGAGGTTTGAAGTCCTTAAGTTTAAAACCAAGGATGAAAAACTAACCACGATATCCTAGACTCGAAGTCAGGTGTTGAAAACAAGGAAAGTCCCTACACCACCAAGTAAAGAAGTGAAGACCCCAAGACAAGGGGGGCAAGGTTAAGGTTGTTTAAAACACCCTATTATAGGTACGTAAGAATGCCTGGAAGCCAAGGGCAATAGTTTAACCAAAGGTCATTTGATATCAAGAGTTAAAGAAAGGTTTAGACCCGAAAGGTCCTGAAAACCAAGAAGTAGGTTGTTTGAGACCAAGGATCATCAAACTAATCAAGGTATCACAAAATCCTTTCTAGGAACAAGGAAGGGAGTTCAGGACAAGTTTTGATTTTGGTCAAAGTCAAAGTCAAAAGTAAAAAGTCAAAGTCAAAGGTCAAAGTCAAATAGTCAAAAAATGGCCAAAATTAAAAAAAAAAAAATATTTTTTTTGGGGCCCAGCCGACCAGGCCTAGCCGACCAGGCACCCATGGCCGAATGGCCGACCAGGGTGAGCCGACCAGGCCACCTTGGGAGGGTGTTTGGAGGGGTTTCCGGAGACCTGTTTTTTAGGGTGTTTTCATGACCTTCCAGAACGCTAAAAAACGCTCCGTTTGAGCTCAAATTTGAGATTCAAGAACCTTGTGAGGTCCTCTACAAGCCTATGCAGGTGGACAAGTGTTTCCTTGAAATTGGGAAGGTGTTATGATCACGTACGAGACCTGGTCTGAAAACCAGCTGAAAATGGGGTATTTCGCCTCCAGAACGTTCAAAAATGCATATTTTCATGTGATTCTTCTTCATACCAGGAGATTATAAGAATCCCCATCATATAAGCTCAACTTCAAAGTTTGAGTTTGGAGATGCCAGGGGTGTTTAGAAAACGCAAGGGTATTGAAAGACCCTGAAACACCTTCTAGGGGATCGTATTTCTCCCCTAGACAACTCAAAAATGGGTATATTCACTTGATTCTTTCTCCAACCAGGAGATTATAAGAATCCCTATCATATAAGATCAACTTCAAAATTTGAGGTTAGAAGTGTTAGGGGTGTTGAAAAATCAGGTCTGGTTTGAAAACCAGAAACCCTTGACGTTTTCGAAACACCCCTCAGCCAACCAATATCAGCTACGAATCCATGATTCAAACATGATTGAAAGATTAAGGGTTTAAGGACATGAAGTTTCAAGCAATCAAGGTGATTAGTTTGAGAACAAGTTACTACAAAACTCTTAAGGAGGGTTTGAAAACACCTCCTGGCTGTCCACGCTGTTTGAGCCATATCTCGAGCTCCGGATATCGGATTTGGACGATCTTACTGTCCACGCGAAGCTCATTAAATTCTCTATAGTCTTGGGTGGGTTCCAGCCACCTTTGGCCAAATGGCCGACCAGGGTTGGCCGACCAGGCCACCTTGGGGGAAATATGGGTCCAGGTGTTTCGAACACCTGGACCCCTAGCTGATTTCGTTTGGCTCTAGAACGCTCAAAAATGGGTATTTTCACGTGATTCTTTTTCCGTCAAGGAGATTATAAAAATCTCTACAATATGAGCTTGACTTCAAAATTTGAGGTTAGGATTTCACTAATCGCAGTTTGGGGGTGATTAACCTCGTTTAGCGACGTTTAAGGATTTCCACTCGAGTATTAACCTATCTTAAGGTTAAGAGTGAATATCCTAGTAATAAATACATCAAGGACGAGTTATTTAGCCTCGATTAAGGCCTTTATAGCCCCGTTTAGGGTTACTTAGCCCCGATTTGGGCCGAATTAGTGTCCTTTGCTAAAAAATTAGCCCTTATTATGGCTTATGAGCAATGACCGCCTGATATGAACCCTAACTTAGATAAGTGAAGGGAAATAAAGCACTAATGAATTTATGATAAAGGATCCTATGCACGAATTGCACTTGGATTAGTGTCTACGAGCTCGAAACGACACTAATCATATTCCCGAAAGGCCCAGAAATCTTAAGAAAAAGTTTCGAGAGGCCAAGGAACGTTTAACTTTCTTAAGTATTAACTTGGGAGAGAATTTTAGTCATTGTGAATGTGTAGGTCGCTCCACACTTCACTGTAAGACGATACCTTGGTAGGGCCGGTGTGACCTTAAACTTCTACGAAATCAAGTTTTCCTAGAAGTTGGGGGGCAAATGATATGGGTGAAAAATAATCCCTAAAGACATAATTAATATAGTATTTATTGGCTCGTAAATAAGGCCCGAAACCCTAGTTGGGCATTAAATTCGTAATTAATGGTCAGGCCCAAAAGAACGGCCCAAACCGGGGACGCCCGGTAAAAGCCTATCTCTAACATTGGTCTGATCCACAAACCAGGAACGTTCTAGAAACCAAGAACGTCCTAGAATATCCCCAGGATATTGTGTAGCCTCCAAGGCACCTAATTCGACATGGAAACTAATTCCTAAAAGGAAGGAGTCAGAACCTTCCTCAATTACGGTGACTTATCCACCAAGTCTCCAAAACCTACTATAATTCTAAGGCTCCCACAGCCTCTATAAAGGGCCAGACCCCTCATCCTAGAACTACGTTTTTTGGCTTGATTCTCAACTCTGAGATACGTAGGCATCTTGTGAGGACCCGAATTAGGTCACGATAACGCAAGCGCAGCCATTAAAGCACGAAGCTCACGAACCCTAGCCGCAATTCGATAAACCTACTTTTTATTCCACAACAGTGGTAAATTCTGATTGGCTAGTATATATATTTGTGAAAATTTAATATATAATAATGTAATGGTAAATAAGGAAAAATTTTAATATAATATGATTGGTCTAAAATTTAGCAATGACCTCTAATTGGTCCTAAAATAATTCATAATTTTCGGATTGGTTACTATAAATATTTTTTGACATTAAAAAATATATAATACATGGATATGTTAAATCAAGTAAATACTATATTTAAATTAGAATTGCTGACTAACCATGGTTAGTATAATAGGATGAGAATGGTAAATAAGGAAAACTTTTAATATAATATGATTGGTCTAAAATTTAGCAATATTCTCTGATTGGTCCTAAAATAATTCATAATTTTTTGATTGGCTAACTGCATCTAACTGTATACCTGGGTAGACTCAGGTATTATAATAAAGGATATTCCTACAAAATGAGGGATTTTAGTTAAAAAAATATAGAAAAGATGATAGGTTTTAGTTGAAAAAAGTAATTGGTTAATAATTACTAATTGTAAAATTATTAGTCTACTTTATTAAATAGAATGCCCGTGATATGATTAGAAAAAGAGAGGATTTAGTTAGAGAAAATTAAAAAGCTAACATGTTCTAGGTGAAAAAGGTAATTGATTAATTTATAATTACGTTATTTTACTAAATACAATTGCTCATAATATTTTTAGAAAAGGAAAAATTAATATTGTCCGTGATATTTCTATTAAAAGAGGGATTTTAGTTAGAATAGAAAAGACGATACATTTAGCTGAAAAAGATAATAATCGATTAATTATTAATATTATAATATTATTAGTTTATTGTATTAAATAGAACCACCCGTGATATAATTGGAAAAAGAGATATTTTAGTTAGAGAAAATAGAAAGATAACGTGAAAGTTAAAAAGATGACTTGATTTATGTGAAAAAGTTAATTAATTAGTTTATAGTAATTATAATTTAAATATGTTATTTTTCTAAATAAAATTGCTCATAGTTTTTAGAAAATGCGAAATTAATGTTGCCCGTGCTATTTCTAGAAAAAAAGGAAATTTAATTAGAAAAAATGATACGTTTTAGCTGAAAAGGTAATCGATTAATTATTAGTGTTATAATATTATTATTTTATTTATTTTAAATAGAAACGACTGTGATATAATTGGAAAAAAAGAGGTTTTAGTAAGAGAAAAAAAAAGTTAATGTGTTTTGGTTGAAAAAGATAACCGTCCATGATATAATTGGAAAAAGAGATATTTTAGTTAGAGAAAAGGTAACGTGTTTTGGCTGAAAAAGGTAATCGATTAGTTAATAGTAATTATAATATGACTATGTTATTTTATTAAACAAAAGTGCTCGTAGTGTTTTTAAAAAAGGAAAAAATTTAGTTAGATAAATTGTAAAAGATATTGTATTTTACCTGAAAAAGGAAAATATTTAGTTATTGAAAAATAGAAAAGGTAATATATTTATCCTGATAAAGGAAATTGATTAATAAAAGAGAAATTTTAGTTATATAAAATATAAAAGATATTGTATTTTAGTTATATAAAACATGATTTCAAGGCACTTGTGTAGATAAATTTTCTACATTGGTATACTATTTTTAAATCGGGTAAATGACCATTTTCGTCACTGTACTATACCAAAACTTTCACTTGGGTCACCAGCCCAAAAAAGCTTTCAAACGAATTACTTAACTTAAAATAACTTTCAATTAGATCATTGTACATTAAAAATATTTCACTACCGTTAAATTTTTGTTGATTTAACGGAAGTCCGTTAATTTCTTACACTTCAACTGCCAGCTCAGTGCCATATCATCATCCATGTCATTTATCTAAAATTTAATATATCATTTATTTAACAAAACTATATAATTTTATTTAATAAATTAGAAATCTAAAATTATCTCCTTCTTTCTCCAATATCTTTCATTCTCACGACCAACACAGACCCATGGCACCACCACCGTTCAACTCCGTCCACCACTGCTCTTCCTCTTTCTCACCCACCCAACATCAATCGAATATAATACACATCAGACCCCCAATTAACACCCCCATCAATTCAAATTATAAATTACACGATAGAGGGATGAGAGGGAGAGAGGGAGAGAGAAAGAGAGATGGGGCGGAATGTGAACAATCGATGTGGGTCAGTTGGACTGTGGTGGGCGATGGGTTTGAATTGAAGGAGATGAGAAAGAAGCCGTTGAAACAGAAGTGTGGGTGATGTGGTGGCAGTGGGCGACGAAATTGGTGGTGAAGGGAAGAAGAGGTGGATGTGCGGGGGTGAATGGAGGTGGTTGCAGTTGTGGTTTTGTTTCGATCGATCATTACATATGTTTTATGTATCATCTGCTACAATAATGGATTAAGATGGGTGGAGGAGTTCGGTTGATTTGAATTAAAACTGAGGGTTGGGCAAGGATGAAAAAGTTAAAGCAGATGTGATGCTGGGTGGTTGTGGATCGAGGGAGAAGCAAGAGGCAGTGGTTTGCAACGCGAAGGAGAATGGTGGGTGAATGAAGGAGGTGGTTGTTGAACGGAGGAGTTGAATTGAGTAGTAGTTGTTGATAGGTTGGAATGAATGAATGGCGCCGGAATGGAAGGAGAGGAGCTGCGGTAGAGGACTGAGGGGGTGAATGGGGTGAACAGATGGTGAAGTTGTTGAAGTGAAGGGGAGAAGGAAATGGGTGTTGTGATGGGGTTGAGGGAGGTGAGGCGAAACAGAAGAAGGAGATGGCCTGAGCGATTTGGCATGGAGATGGGAAATGGGTGTTGATTATGATAGTGAAGAAAAAGAGGGGTTGTTGGTTGGGTTTGAAGAGGAGATGGGAAGGTGGTAATTGCGGTTGGAGGTGGTTTGCAGGTGTGCTGGTGAGAGAGAGAGAGAGAGAGAGACAGAGAGAGAGAGAGAGAGAGAGAGAGAGAGAGAGAGGGAGGGAGGGAGAGGAGATAGAGAGAAGAGGATGAATGTGTCTGCCATGTTGGATTTGTAAAAAAAAAAACTTTGTTAAAAATATGATTTCAAGTCACTTGTGTAGATAAATTTTCTATCTTTTTACCCTATTTTTAAATCTTATACGTTAATAGAAATCTGTACTTTAATTCGATAATTTGTGTATAATTTAAAATTTTATATTTGAAACCAAAATACTTATTTAAATTACTTTACGAACCAATTTGTTAGACTAAAATGATCTTTAACATTTAGTGTACCTACTTATTTTTACGCGATCTCTTCTTATAGTATGATTTAATTTGATAAAAAATTTGTTGAAAACAAGATTTCAAGGCACTTGTGTAAATAAATTTTCTACATTGGTATATTATTTTTAAATCTTATACGTTAATAGCAATATTTACTTTAAGTCAACTATTTATGTTTAATTTAAAATTTTATATTTAAAATCTAATCACTTATTTAATTCATTTAATGAAGCAATTCGTTAGACTACAAAGATCTTTAATATTTTGTGTACCTACTAATTTTTACGCGATCTTTTTTTCTAGTATGGTTGGATTTGTAAAACTTTGTTAAAAACAAGATTTCAAGTCACTTGTGCAGATAAATTTTTTTTACTTGGTATCCTATTTTTAAATCCTATATGTTAATAAAAATCTTTACTTTAAGTCGATTATTTATGTATAATTTAAAATTTATATTTAAAACCAAATTAGTTATTTAAATTATTTTACGAACCAATTCGTTAGACTAAAAAAATATTTTTAACATTTTGTATACCTACATGTTTTTTATTTGATATTTTCTTCTCGTATGGTTGGATTTGTAAAAAAATTGTTAAAAACATGATTTCAAGTCAGTAGATAAATTTTCTATTTTGGTATCTTATTTTTAAATTTTATACGTTAATAGAAATCTTTATTTTAAGTCAATTATTTGTGTAAAATTTAAAATTTTATATTTAAAACTAAATCACTTATTTAAATTATTTTACAAACAAATTCGTTAGGCTAAAAAGATCTTTAATATTTTGTGTACCTACTTATTTTTATGCAATCTTTTCTTCTAGTATGGTTGGATTTGTAAAAAATTGTTAAAAAACATGGTTTCAAGAAAATTGTGTACATAAATTTTATATCTTGTCAAATAGAATACAAGACAAAATAAAAAAAGGTTAATATAATATAATATATGGGGTGCTTTCACATACAGATAAAGAGTTTTATATTTTTATCACATTGAGCATCTAGCATAGTGGTTAAGATTGTCATCTTTAAGTCTAAGGTCATGGGTTCAATTCTCATCCCCACTATAATTTTTTTTAATAAAATTATAATGGCATTTTTGTAATTATGCGCTAAATAAGGGTATATTGGACATTTCACGACCATTTTTTGGCACTTTTTGCCCTTGTGTTCTCCTTTAATATATAGTAACAGATCTATATTTTAACATGTAATTTAAAAGATGCAATATTCGAACTCCACCAATAACATATCAAATGTAAATTCTTATATTAGTTTTAAATATACTTATCCATTGGAGGAATTTCGTAACAACACGAAATCGGAGGTTTGCTGGAATAGTAGATCGAATTTATGAATATGTGGTTGTTTTAGGGGATTAGGGTTTATGAAAAAAGAGGGGGCTGGACTTGGCAGGTGTCTCGTTTTGTCTCAGTGTATCGGTCATATCCTCTGCCAAGATGCCTACATACCTATATGTTTATATAGGATCAAGTCCACGTAGTTTTGTGAAATTGATTTGTGTCTATCCCTTAGAGACTTTAGGGATAAACTTCGTTAATCTTGGTAATTACTGATTTAATCTTATCGTTGTGATATCTTCCTGATTTGAAGAGTATCGTTTGGAGATATTTTCCGTTATTGATTGACTGAGATTGATTCTTTCCTCGTTTCAGAGAGAGGATAAAACTTATGAGTTAAGTTATAATTATTAATCTGAATTAATAATTAATGATTATTAAAAATTTGGGAGATTATTAGACATGCAAAAAATATGGCATAACACCATGTATTCTATATATTGTATATCTAATAGCACAACAAGGGGGTCCGTGAGACAACTACCTCTAACTACGGTGGGCTCGGAGTCGATGATGATGATGAAGAGGGGGATGAAATGAGAATCGTATTTTTAAAATAATAGAAAGTAAAAGCTGAAGGCAATGGTATTATTAGAAAAATGGTAATGTAAAATTAAAACAGAAATTAAGTAACGGTAAAATTAAAAAAAAAAGTTAAAAACATATGTATTTTTGTAAATATCCCAAAATATAAATCCATATCTAATCCATTAATTTCGGATCAAAATATTTTAAATCCAATCTTGCTTCGATTTCAAATTAATGGGGTTGGGTCCCGAATATTGGATGCGTTTGGATCGGGTGTACTACACCCCTACATGATCCAACACAAAATTACTCAGTTATAAATTTTAAATTAAATATGTCGTTGACGGGATTCGAACCTTGAATATTTAGTAACGTAATTTAATCATTAAATATACCTTATAATTACATATAGCGATTCTTATTAATTTCTAAAAATTTAACGGTATTTTTTGGTATACATTAATGATTGTAAATTCATATTTTAAATTAAAAGGTAGTGTATTTAATTAGAAAAGAAATATTAATGATTGGAAGATTATGATTGCAAAATTATGTTTTAATTAAAAAATAAATATTAATGATTGGAAGATATGATATTTTAGGTGTGTATAAAGGGTAATATATATTTACGTATTATACTAATATTTTCTTATTATAGGGGAATATTATAAACAACGTATATGGTGTGAGATTTTTGGATATATATTAATGATTGTAAGATTAATTTTTTTAAAAAAAGGTAACGTATTTTAATTAGTAAGGAAATATTATTGATTTGAAAATATGGTATGATTGATGTTTTTATAAAAGGTAATATCTTCAACTAAAAATAAATGTGAAAATGGCAATGACTAATTACTATTAATCATATTATGTCATTATTTATTTTAATAATTAGGATAACCAAACCGACCAAACTTTCAATCTTTCGGCTTTAATATATTAGCATAGATAAGGATATAATATGTTCCATTTTAAAAGTTGGTTTATAAATATATCCTATTTCTAATTGTATTTATAAATATATTCTATTTTCAAAATATTCATAATTTTTAATAATTATAGTTAAATTCATAACATTTAAATATTTAAATGACAAAAATAATTTCAGTCTTAATCTTTGTGAACAATAAATATATGCAGTAACACTATCATGATTTTAAAACGTAGGTTAAGAAAAAAAAAACTTCTTCATAAAATAAAACAAAATCCTCTCTCATACGAGTGAAACAAAAATAGATCCCGAGTTACAATCCTTCTAATCAAAAATCATAAAATATTTTTTCACATTATTCAAAATCGCCCATTCAAACCAATTACATCACTCATTTACTTATGATCTAACCCATTTTTTTTTTTTAGTTTGAGCCAATAGGACCACTACGCCATGTATGTTATTTTGTTATATCCAGGTTAGTTGTTGATGCAATACCTTAGTTTCTCCTAACGTATTCCTCTACTTTCTTGAACATTATTTCTTGGTCACAAGGCCTCTTGTCCGATAGGACACACTTTTATTAATATAATTTTAATTCTTAAATTTAAAAGAAGTCAAAAATATTAAGATTTATTATTTTGAGCAAATATTGTATTACTTAATTATTTTTAAATTTTAACATTCAAATATATATATAAATATTAATTTTTCGTATTTGTAAAAATTTTAATTCGAATAAAGTAATAAAATGTTTAAATTATATATAAGACAACAATATCAAAAAGAGTAGAATGAATAAAGTACTAAATTGTTCTTAAAAAATATTTTTTACTTAAAGATATTGATTACTAATATATTATTAGTGAATTTGATTTAGAAAATGTTATAAAAATAATTGTTAATTTATTTAATATATTATTTATTTATTTATTATTAATATTACTAAGGGTGATGGCCCTAAATAATCATTTTTCAACTTAAAAGGTCCAAAATACTGAAATTCAAAAAATTGGCCATATTTACCGACGAGATACGGCATTTCGTGTTAAGCAACACAAGGATATGGCGTTTCGTGTGCCGTATCAGCAGCTGATACGGCGTTTCGTGTGAAGTAACAACGAGATACGGCGTTTGGTGTAGCGTATTAGGTTAAAATCTTAGTGCCCCTGGCGGGGCCTGCAAGAGTATTAGCATTGATACGACGTTTCGTGTGAAGTATCAGCGCTGATACGGCAAACCAAACGCCGTATTAGCTGCTGATACGGCACACCAAACGCCATATTAGCCGCTAATACTTCACACGAAATGTCATATTAGATCGGTAAATAGCGCAAAACATGCTCAGATATGATTATTTTGATAATTTTCTCTATTACTAAAGCGGTACATTTTTAATTTTGCACAAGGCATACAAAATTTCAAAATCTGAGTATCCTGAGTAAAAAGTAATGGACGGGATTTAACATACATAACAAAAATATTTGATGGGTAATTTAACTAACGTTATCTATATAACACATTCTAATTATATTAAATAAATATTTATATTTATAACTTAATTATATGTATATGAGTTATACAAGAATTAAAATTAATCATAGAAACTATTTATAATTATTGAATGAAAAAGGATAAATTTATAAAACACATCATTAATTTGGGATATATTATACAATTTCCATTTATAAAAAAGTTCAAAATATCATGTGTGTTCTTTTTTTTTTTTTTTTAATAAATATCATGTGTGTTCTTAATTACCATAGGTTTAATGTTAGGCAGCCATAACATCTTTGCCAAACTCTCCACCTACCTTCACCAACCCCCTCCCCACCTACTACATATTTCCTACTATAAATACCCCCTCCCCCTAATTAGTTAATTACACCTCTCTCTTTTCTCTCTTCTCTCATTAGCTGCTAGATAGTCCGTCTAGTAGGAAAGCCAGTTTAGCCCGCTTTCAGGAAGTATCGGGATAGAAGGTCCTCGTGCCTAAACTATTCCTTAGGGTACTTGGGTCTGACTGCAGCCATCGGAGGTGGTCCCGCTGCAGAGGTCTTTCTATCAGGTTGTGTGGCACTTTCCGGGTTGGGAGAGGGAGAGAAGGAAAGGTTGTCGGGAAACAGTGATAGGGGAGGTTTTGAGATAAACACTTCAGTGAGTTGGGGATATACATAATAGGTATCGTAGGGCTGAATTTGTGTATAAAATTCAGGGGCCGGATACTAGGATATTGTAATCTCTTTTATCTAGTGTGAAGTTGTTACTCTTGTGGATGTAGGCTGGGCCGAACCACGTTAAATCTCTTGTCTCTTTTACTGTGTTGTTGGTTTGTTGCTTTATTACTATCACGTATATTTGTGGGATCTAAGCACACATATTTACCAAATCGCTTCCGCATTCGCAGGGAATCGGGCAGATTCCTAACAGTTGGCATCAGAGCTAGTTCTATCAAAATTATTGGTGCCGAAGGAAAGTCGTTAAGAAAAGTGGTTGTCTAATAAGGCGCCGTTTTGACGGAAGTGCTCCCATTGTTTCTTACACTTACCTGGCCAATTGATTTAGTTGTTTGGATTGTTTTGTGTGTACAAACGGAGATCATGACAAGTATTAGAGGATTCAATGTGACTCCATATGATGGTAAAGGAAGTTTTACTCTTTGGCAGAGAAGGGTATAGGATATCCTAACCCAACAGAAGCTAGCAAGGGCTTTGAAGGGGAAGAAGGGAAAGCCGACAACAATGAGCGCTGAAGATTGGGAGGATGCTGAGTCGCAATGCATGAGTACCATCAGACTATGCATTGCAGATAATATTATCAATAATATTGTTGACGAAAGCACGCCGAAGGAATTATGGTCAAAGTTGGAGACATTGTATCTCGGGAAGAACTTGACTACAAAGTTAAATCTGAAGCGCGAGTTATACAAGCTGAAGATGGCAGCTCAAGGCAATGTTATTGAGCACATGAATGTGTTTAATGGTATTGTTGATCAACTTGAAAAGGTTGATGTAAAATTGGAGGAAGAAGATAAGGCCCTTATTCCTCTTACTTCGCTTCCGGAGTCATTCGATCATTTGGTCACAACCATTTTGTATGGAAAGGACACGTTAAAAATGGAGGAGGTTCAGTCAGCACTTTTGTCAAATGCTGGAAGGAAGAACCAGGATGGTGACAAGGACGGAATGACAGTTTTGGCTTTGCGTAGTCAAAATAATAGAGGAAGGGGTGCTGTGAGAGGATCTACCAATAGCAGGGGTAAATCCAGATACAGTGAAAAGGGCATGCAGTGCTTTGGTTGCAAGGAGTGGGGTCATATTAGGTCGAATTGTTCGCTTAATAAGAAGGATCCAGATGCATCATTGGTTGTGGTTACTCTCGATTGTGAAGATGTTTGCACCGTCTTCAATCGAGGCACTAGTTCTCCAGGAGAATGGATATTAGACTCAGGGTCATCTTACCATGTATGTTCCGAGAGGGGGCATTTTGACAAATTCCAAGATACAAAGAATGAAACAATTTCTTTGGCTGATGGATCTACTTGTGAGATCAAGGGGATTGGAATTGTGAAAATCAAAATGTTCGATGGAATAGTTCGCAGCTTGAATGGGGTAAGATATGTGCCTAAGCTGAAGAAGAATCTAATATCTATCGGTCGGTTAGCTTCAGAAGGCTACAGATGCTCTGTAGTAGGGGGAACTATGAATATCAAAAGAGGCCGTGTGGTTCGGATGAAGGGAGAGCTACGTGGGGGAATATATCGTCTGATTAGTACGTGGCTAGAACGTACTGGAACTTCGAAAATCTGGTTATCTCGTGCACGAGGGAGGAGTGACTTGAAGGATACTGCTGCGGTTGTATTGCCTTCCAGTCTAGACGATGGTGCAAAGACTGCTGGGATGGATGCTTGGTCGAAGGGCTTCCACGACATCAACGAGTAGTTGGTGTGTTGCAGCTGCATATGGGCATCGATCAACACGAATCAAGTGAGCAGTGAACCATGCAACAGATTGATTTGTTTGATATGCAGTTGGGGAGTAAATGAAAGATCGATGGTCACACTTGTGTGTGTGATGGTCACACTTGCGTGTGTGATGGACTACGTATGGGATTGGCCGACGTGAATCAAGTGAGTATGTGTGTATACAACAGATTGCTTGACATGTATGTAGTTAGACAAATAGAGGTCAATGGTACACTTGTGCGTATAGCAAGTGGGCATTCGAGAATGAATGTGCAAACTAGGGTATAGTTTGGAGTCTTGGACTTGGGGGGAGTTTTGTCGTAGGGAATGATTTAGATCGAGGAAAAGTTGGAGTTGTGCCAACAGGGCGCAGGTATGGAATGCAAGTGAAGAGCTGTGAGTTTGGAAAGAGGGGGAGATTGTTAGGCAGCCATAACATCTTTGCCAAACTCTCCACCTACCTTCACCAACCCCCTCCCCACCTACTACATATTTCCTACTATAAATACCCCCTCCCCCTCATTAGTTAATTACACCTCTCTCTTTTCTCTCTTCTCTCATTAGCTGCTAGATAGTCCGTCTAGTAAGAAAGCCGGTTTAGCCCGCTTTCAGGAAGTGTCGGGATAGAAGGTCCTCGTGCCTAAACTATTCCTTAGGGTACTTGGGTCTGACTGCAGCCATCGGAGGTGGTCCCGCTGCAGAGGTCTTTCTATCAGGTTGTGTGGCACTGTCCGGGTTGGGAGAGGGAGAGAAGGAAAGGTTGTCGGGAAACAGTGATAGGGGAGGTTTTGAGATAAACACTTCAGTGAGTTGGGGATATACATAATAGGTATCGTAGGGCTGAATTTGTGTATAAAATTCAGGGGCCGGATACCCGGATATTGTAATCTCTTTTATCTAGTGTGAAGTTGTTACTCTTGTGGATGTAGGCTGGGCCGAACCACGTTAAATCTCTTGTCTCTTTTACTGTGTTGTTGGTTTGTTGCTTTATTACTATCATGTATATTTGTGGGATCTAAGCACACATATTTATCAAATCGCTTCCGCATTCGCAGGGAATCGGGCAGATTCCTAACATATAATTAGTAATATGAACTCGCATATGCATATATTTATATGAATCTTACCAATTAAAATACCTTATTAACTTAAACACTATCATGATATTTTGGACACTTTTTTGACATTTTTATTTGATTGCTGGGACATTTACAATACAGTTACATGAAGATGAAGCGAGGAAGACCGGTGTTTTAAATTTGGGCCATAAAAGAAGAAGAAAAAAGCCCATGAGGATATCATGGTGAACAACGCCCATATTACTCTAGAAGTCTAGCCAATTCTCTCGTACTTAAAAATTTTTGAACGAAAAGACCGAGCATGGAGCCGCCTGTTAGTGGAAAAAGAAAAATATTGAGTAGGGAGCTGCTGGAAGAAGTAATCACTGACGAGATACTCACACGACTCCCCATCAAATCGGTTGTGCGTTTTAAATCTGTGTCTAAATCATGGCTATCTCTACTCTCCAGTTCAAGCTTTTTAAAACAACACAACATGATGACTATGACTGTTTTGTAACCCATACAAACAACCATATCACCATTATTTCCCGACATGAAGAGACTTTTGTACTCCCTACGTATTTTTACTCTTTGATTGGTTCCGTTAATGGCTTAGTTTGTATCCTTTGTGGCTTCGAAAGAGTGTCATTATGGAACCCTGCAATTCATCAATCTATGGAATTTAATTTTCCAGTAGGCAAACAAGGCGGTTATAGTTGTCCAACTCTAATTGGAGTAGTTTTTGATCATGTAAGAAATGATTGGAAGGTGGTAGTGTGTTGTCAGTTGTTAGACTCATGTGTTGTCTACTCTTCTAATGTCTATACGTGGATTCAGCTGTCCGTTCCTGATCACGAGTATCTTATGAATAAATTTAAGAAATCATCATTCATTCCAACTACTTACGTAAAGGATTGTCCTTATTGGACATATTCAGCCGATGAGAATACATCTCTGGCTGCACTCAAGTTTGATGCTACAAGTAACAAGTTTAAGTTGTTAACTGAGTTTTTCCCTGATGCACAAGGTGGTGAACGTGGGGAGATATTAGGGTCCTTCTTACTTTGTTGGCATATGAACCATCTCCGACCGGTAAGCTCGATGCATATTCCTTGGACGAGAAAAAGGATGTGGTTCTTGGATTAAAACTATTACATAATTTTCCCTTACGTATGTTTATAGATATCTTTAAAATGCAAGTTCGGGGGTGCATTCTATGTTTGCGATGAAGTAAAGTATCAAAATTTATGAAGAAAATTGAAATTACCACATGATGTTTGCATGCTTGTTGTGTATATATCAAATTCAAATTTGGGGTGCGTTTTATGTTTTTGATGGAGGCCTAGCTACAACACTCTTCGTGGCAGCTGGGTCACATATCCAACAAGTCAGGTCCTTAATGATCTTGATAGAAGTTCTGGATTAAGGATCTTGATGGGAGTTCTGGATTTGTGCTACATGATAACAAGGCTAAAATTACCTAATTGTGCTATCTTTTACTCCCTTTTACTGGTAACTGGTAAGTACTTGTCACTTAATGTCAATAAATCAATAATATTGATTGTTAACTTTTCAAATCATCTAAATCGGTTGATCCCCTGTGTTCATACTTTTTTATGAAAAACTGGAAACACTCAATATTGTTATAAATGATAAATACTAAATATATGATAACAAGGATGATATGTGAATCTCCATTTTAGGGAATGTACATAGAATTCTATTTCCATTATACATATTTCGATTTGAGTTAGTTATAGTTAGAGCATCTCCAACTAAGTTGGTTGGCTAAATTCAAAAAAATAATGGTTGGCTAAATCAGTTAGAGCATCTCCATCTCCATTTTTTTATTTCAATATCATTTCATTTTGTCTCATTTTCATCAACCAGATACAACATTATCGCCACTAGACCTAACAAAACCTACATCACTTGTATTCTCTACTGAAAGTACAGGCTTAAGGTACTGGGCATCATCATTGTCCACAATATACCTTTTCCTCATGGCTCCATGCTAAGTGGTAACTTTGTAAATTGCAAGTAGCTTAGTTTAGCACTACTGAAGAGAAAATACACATCTAAAAGTGTCACCACATTAGCATAATCTAGAAGTGTCACATATGCGATAAACCCATAATAAGAAAAGTATAGCTGCACCTATACAAGTATTTTCTTATACAGCGTTTTGTATCTGTTCTTTGATACTGATCCACTGTTGATCTCCGGTACGTCACAATGGTTGTCCTTCACCAATTCCCTCCAGTACTTGTTCGAAGCGAACCTGATGCTCATTAGCATTGTCCATGAACATCAAGCTCGATCACCTCAGTTTGTCTAACGGACTCGTGTTGTGTTTGTGTTTGAGCGCTGCAACAACCAGATAGAAACCGAGCTTGTTTGGACTGGGATACTTAAAAGACTCATATTCGCTGAACCAAATTCCATCCTTCATGCATTTCTTGATTTGATCATCAAAAGACAGACCCATTGGGTCCACGACATAACCATCCTTGTGGTGAACTTCATAGTAGAGCTTAAACTCATATATACCCGAAACAAAAACTTCAGAAATCGCAGAATATCCAAAACAATATTTTTTAAAAAGATGCATGTAATAGTACTCTGTAGTACTATGCACTTGCAAGAAAATAACGTACTCACATAGCAGTTCATTATAGATTGTGCTTGTACAGATGTCACTGGGGCTACTCCCAGGAGGTCGGAACATCTCTTATCTTGCCGCTTAAGGTGATGTGAAGGCAGCCATCTTCATCTCTGTATTCTTCGTACACTAACGACGTCAGTTTCTCAACTACAGCGTATTAGTGCATATAAATTAAACTAGGATTTGAAAATATTTGAGAACTTTTCAATATTCATGTATTTAGTAGGCACTCACAGATAGGGTCCTTGTGTTTCACAAGCAAAAATAATTTATATGTCTTCAGCAACACTAAAATTTTGAAGATATGATTCCACACCACAACAAAGAACTCTGCAAGGTTGGACTCAACTTGAATATATAGACATATATTAAAGAAAAGAGACATATTAACGATACATTTTTTTGATCCCGGATCTCTTGGAATCTTGGTATAATTGTATATATATATATAAGAGAACCGTAAAGGGAAAATGAATAATACCTAATGATTCTCTGATTTTAAGTTGCAGGTCGCTACTGATAAAGTCGCAACTTCTTGGCACCCGAAAGCCAAAGTTTCCATAATTCGCATGCCTTACATAAATCAAACAAACATCCTTAGTGCACGAAACATGGTCCAGGAGAAACTTCACCCTCCCTACTTCAAAATATAAAGGATGCTATCATGAGTACCTTGTTAGAATCTGAATATATCTGTGATTATAGAGAGGGAAGAGAGAAATCAGTTGGGGTAGAAGAGAATTATATTCATACTTCTCCAAATATTACAATGAGGTTATGCCTCTATTTATAGAACAAAATGATCAGCTGTCTATACATATAATCTACTACAATCTAGCCCACATACTTGGACTATTGACTAGCCTACATTGTTGAACAATTCAGCCACACATTTGATGTCATTGCATGTCATTTCTTATGATTATGTCATTGCATATGTCATTTCTTATGATATTTAACACGCCCCCTCACTCGAAATCCCATCTTCGGATGAAAGACCTTTCTTGGGATTGAAGAGTGGACACTAGTAGCCCTTGAGCTTAATCTGAGCGTCCAAGTTCCAACTACCCATTTTAGGATCGACCGATCTTGAGTTTCTTGAGTCTTTTGGGATACCGGCTATCGAACTTTCGACCACATAGTATTTTTTAGGCCATGATAAAATCCTGAAAGAAATATATTAGCAGTGAACTATGTGTATCTGTATTATACACTACTTCTGCTGCTTCTTCTTCGTCGCGATAAAGCCCTCTGAACTATTTAATTTGCAGCACCATAATAAACCGGAGAGATACCGTAATATCAACAACCGCTTGAATACTACACAATTAAATCTATAACAGGGGTCCTAAACTAAAATGATATGCTTATATTAAAGATCCGGACAAAATTTTCCCTTAAGAAAATCATAAATCCATGTGCACGCCTTTCACTGTTCTTTTTTTTTTTTCCGGGGTTTCCCTTAAGTCTGCTTCTTTTCTTACCTGGTGGCAGTGGACAGGCCAACACCATGTGTACCTGTTTTAGCACCTGTGTCATGCATGCCAGGTGTGCCTGGTCTTCTTCATTTCTGGGCAGCTTTCTGGACAACTTCTTCTTTTGGACAGCTTGTGTCTTCTGGACAGCTTCTGTTTTCCTAGAAAAACAACAAGCTTCAACTGAAAAACTCTCCCCCTCTCTACTCCTGCTCTGATACCCATGTTAGAATCTGAATATATCTGTGATTATAGAGAGGGAAGAGAGAAATCAGTTGGGGTAGAAGAGAATTATATTCATACTTCTCCAAATATTACAATGAGGTTATGCCTCTATTTATAGAACAAAATGATCAGCTGTCTATACATATAATCTACTACAATCTAGCCCACATACTTGGACTATTGACTAGCCTACATTGTTGAACAATTCAGCCACACATTTGATGTCATTGCATGTCATTTCTTATGATTATGTCATTGCATATGTCATTCCAGAAGAACAACCAGGCGACCCCTACCAGTACAAGAACAGCCAGAAAACTACCAGTACAAGAACAACCAGTACAAGAACAGCCAGAAAACACGACTGGTTGGCGTGTGGTTCAGCTCTGGTCAGATTCTGTTGAAACTTCTAATCAGTTCAAGGGCTGATTGGTGGCCATGACGACAAAGTAGCAGAAGTAGTTGCATTTCAAACAACACAGTTCACTGCCTAAAATATGCATGTGCGGCACTTTCAATATTTTTTGACATTGCCTAAAATGTACTACGTGGTCGTAAGTCAAGTCCCGGTATTCCCAAAAATCTCAATTACAATCCTAGAGATGGGTCTAGTTGGAAGCTTAGGTTATGCACAAGTGCTTCTAAGTGTTCCACTCTTCAATCCCAAGATAGGTTTTTTTATCCCAAGATGGGATTTCGAGTGAGGGGGCGTGTCAAAGAGTTGTTGGGGGTATGACATCATGCATGACATCTTAGGGGTTGTTGTAATAGTAGATGGTTGTTGGGGGTTGTTGAAATAGTGTTAAAGTATAGCTCTGATACCATGTCAAAATGTATGAATAAGATGCTGATTGTAAGAGAGAAATGAGTGAATAACACAATGAAATCAGGGCAGAAAGTGTATGTATATATCTGAATATATAAGCTCCACTACTGCTATTATAACACTGCAGAATGTACACACATATGTATGTATGTAGCTGCTGCAAGTGTTTTACTACTGCACTAAACACTCTCCTTGTATTAATAAGTAAGAGAGTGTTTAGTGCAGTAGTAAAACACTTGCAGCAGCTACATACATACATATGTGTGTACATTCTGCAGTGTTATAATAGCAGTAGTGGAGCTTATATATTCAGATATATACATACACTTTCTGCCCTGATTTCATTGTGTTATTCACTCATTTCTCTCTTACAATCAGCATCTTATTCATACATTTTGACAGTACCTGTCAATCACATGCATGCATTATATATACAACACAAAATTTTAAATATAAAAATTCAGAGACACTATTTTACATGTACATAGTAACTGAGACACTGGGATGTGCAAGGACATGGAACAATTCACAAATGTGTACCATATAAATCAACATATACATAGATGTAAATGTACAATAAATATATTATGTACTTCAAAAATAAAAGAGAACATACGATAATGTGCATGGTCGAGACAGGCGGTGAAAGGAAAAGGCTTCCACCATACTATAACTGTGACAAACGGGGTCAAATCCCGAGTCTTTTTCGAAAATCGGGACTTGACCCGGGTTAACTTAGAATCAGATTAAATAACATATATAATTAGATTCAGATCATAATTTTGTTAACTTAGAACCAATATCAACTTTAAATGTGTATTAGATCAACGACTAATATCAATTATTCTGTTGTAGTACATGAAGGTTTTGTCAGCTTTGTACGTAAAGTTTAATTTGTAAATTATAGAATACGATGGTTTATAGCAGAATATCATGTTCTTTTACTAATTATATGGAGTAATATTTTTCTGATAGTATATTACATTCTAGTGCTACAATATTTCTCTCATTTTTTTTAAAATCCTAGCATACTTTATTATGCTAAATATGCATAATTAATTATGCACACATAATACATTTAGAAGTTCACGCACTATCCCACCCAGACTGACTTGGTTATATATATGGGACTTACACGGTAGCATTAAACGAAGACAGATTCCAAATATTCGTGGGACAATGGGGTACCGTCTCAAATACATCATGGCCACTAGGATAAAAAGGACAGCACACATGGATGAACAAATTATTGTTCAGTTCAATGGTACGATCAAAATCACGAGGTGCAACTTCACCCAACAACACTTACCAGTTACCACCAAACGCACACATACAAAATGTTACATATGCTATAGATAAAAATGAAAAATCACGTACAACAGGCTTTCATTTTCATAGTATAGATAATCGATTGAAATCACTTTAAATGAAGAATTTCGCAAAGAGATACACGCCTATAAGCAACTAAGCATTTGGGTCGGCACACCAAAACAGAGAGAAATATTGCATGTACAAAATTGCAAATAATATTTTTGTAGAGGCTGGTCTGACAGAAGTTAGAGCTCAACAGCAAGGTTAACCTGGTCTTGACCACATATCAAAAGGAGTTTACTTGACAGGGAACTTGTTAATGACCACTGGCAATACCAACAGGTACGGGTAATTACTACAATTAACAGAGAAAACTCAGGGCATTGTATTTTGATAGGGAATTCATTGAAGATCATAGGCAATATCATATTGCTTAACTTAACACTGGGGTCCTAGACCCTTCAGACATTAGAGTTTATAACATGGAAACCTCACTTCTCTCCCATATAGAGGATGTGTCAATAGTCTGCTAATTAGGACAATATTCACAACAATACCAAACTTCTAAGATAGACAGAAAGACTATTAAAGGCTGAAATATTAATGCATTTAAGAACATAACATCCAGATCCAAATCTAGAAGGCGGAATAAAAACTTGCAGAGGCTAATAAACTAGACAGCAGCCTTGGATACACAGCTTCAAGAAACAACACTAAATCTATGACCAAACATTTAGCACGCTGATAAATATATGGAATTCTGTTTGGGAAGGGGAGAGTACCAGATAATTTCAGCAAGTTGTCATCAAAAGTAGGAATAATCCGATTTTGGAAATTAGATCCTTATGCACATTCATATTAAACAGGTCAACTCAGCCTTACAGTCGAGAAAACTGATGTTTCAATGCAGGTTGTCTTAAAGGGGATCCACAAAAAAAAACCTGGTGTGATTTGTCTTTCAACTAGAGGAGCTGACAAGTTGGAGACTTGTCAAAGTAAAATAGCTATAATCCCCCTTTATCACATTTACCTCAAAAATAGGATGCCCTAAGACCAACATATTTTAGGCCTATTAACGTTATCAATTGCACAATTAAACGCCTGCTAAATATCATGTCTAATAGGATTATGGATAGACTTATCTTTAAAGAACAAACTGGTTTCATCAAGGGAAGACAGTTTTAGACCTATATTAATCAATTCACAAATCATCAATGGCCTAAAACATGACAAATAAAAGGTTGGTATCATCCTCAAATGGACCTTGAGAAGGTCTTTTACAAAATCGAGCGGGGATCCCCCTTGTCACACTTACAGCTATGCTACCTGAATCAAAATGGATTATGTGGTAACTGGCTACTAGGATTTTTAGCAGTATTAGAATTTCTATCTTAATCAATGGCTCACCTACAGATAAATTATTATACCACCGCATGCCTGAGACAAGGGAAAAACATCGTAGGCCAAGTATTAAATATGATACAAGTAGGAAAAAACAAAAAACTATATTAAGGAATCAGGATAGGCAAGGAAGGTTCGGAATCATACATCTGCAGTTTGCACATGACAATATCTTAATCCTAGAGGATACAAACTCTTTTAGAGGTACTAGGAGAATTTTACACTCTTTGCAACTATTATGTGGTTTGAGGATTAATTTTCATAAAAGTGGACTCTACACAATCAAGTACACTACTCAACAGCCAGAAGAATGGACTGCTACACTGGGACAATGGGCTGTAGACTCGGTACCTGGCCACTAACATACCTTGGTATCCCATCGAACTTTACACATAATAATGATGAAGTGTGTTACAAATAAAATAATATAACATAAATTATTTATAATACATATATATATATGAGTAGAACACAGAGAGATAGAAAAATGTATTATATTGAACACATGGCTTGTACATGGAATAAACCTAAACGATATAACTTAATTAACAAGTGGGCTTATTACAAATAAAATACTACCTATTTGGTAAACTTATAACACCACAAATAAAAAATATATGTAAATACACTAATTTCTATACCAAATATAACTAAACTATCTACAAATAAAAATAAAAGCTTTCTTACACATTTATTTCTTATCATTCTCCTCTTGTTGGGGAAAATTTGACTATGAAATTTGTACAGGTCAGAACCATGTAGAGGAAATATGATACTAAAAATAATCTTTCGCACTTCTTCAAAAAGATCAAACCCGGTGCAAAGTTAACACCACAACCACTTGTAATTTCTTTCTTGAAAAACTGATTAATATAACACAACACAAACTGATGAACACCTACTTAGCAAGAAATTCAGATCTCCTTTCCATCCTCTATCCGAAAACGCAATGTCTAATTAATTAACCTTAATAAAAATAAAAGCTTTCTTTACACATTTATTTCTTATCATTCTCCTCTTGTTGGGGAAAATTTGACTATGAAATTTGTACAGGTCAGAACCATGTAGAGGAAATATGATACTAAAAATAATCTTTCGCACTTCTTCAAAAAGATCAAACCCGGTGCAAAGTTAACACCACAACCACTTGTACTTTCTTTCTTGAAAAACTGATTAATATAACACAACACAAACTGATGAACACCTACTTAGCAAGAAATTCAGATCTCCTTTCCATCCTCTATCCGAAAACGCAATGTCTAATTAAATGCAACAGAAAAATTCAAATTCAAAAAACTTATCTGACTAGAAGGCCATGAAAATGAATTTTTAAGAAAATTATAGCAATTTAGAAAGAGAGAGTACAAATACTCCAAAAACATTGAGTAACGGAAATAAAAAATTAATATTTTATGTAAGTTCACCAAACAGTAGCAACAGGAAAGTGTCCTAGAATTCATTAAAATATACATTGTCACATGAAATGATAGTAAGGTCTAGTAGTCCTTGTTTGTTCTAAGGTTTCTATTATGTATGGATATAAATTTCGAATTTAATCTGTATATATCTTAAATTTCCAAGTTTTTGTGTCTTCTTTAATGGTTTCAACATTTTGTTATAAAGTTTATGTTAATGTATCCATACAACTTTAATATTTACTTAGTAAGAAATAAACCTCATTATATTTCATGATAGCTCTTAGGCATTGTGCCCATTTCAAAAAAAAAAACAAAATTGATTTTCATGATGAAGTGTGTTACAGAACAAAGTTAATATATCATAAACAGAGAGAGAGAGAGAGAGAGAGAGAGAGAGAGAGAGAGAGAGAGAGAGAGAGAGAGAGAGAGAGAGAGAGATGCACAATGCTGAAAAACACCAATTAAATTAATGCAATTATAATTTGGAATCATGAAATTCTCATATAGAGTTTTTCCAAACTTAAGATAAGAAATCACCAATCTAAAATATAAAGTATGAAAATATATTAGATTCAACATTTTATTCCCAAGTGCAACAACCAAACATCTCTTATTATAAAAAATTTCTCGATAGATCAAGGAAACAAATAGCGATTGATGCTCTCACTAGATCTGCAATCTTCATGAGTCTACCAAGCTAGAGTCTAGCTAGAATCCTGGAATTACCACCAACGAACTTTGTATCACTGGAAGTAACAATTGTCAAAACCACAGGTGCCATGGTAACCAATCTAGAAACTTGCCCACCGGTTACGGTGCCATCCATCCTAGCTAATGTTGCAGCATAAGAGCAAGAAACAAATGTCTCTGACATACAAAAAAATCCGCTAAGAGACATCAACATTAGATTCTCCAAAAAAATTATTGGACTAAGTTGTGACACCGGGCATATAGCCACCTCAGAAAGCAAGCCAAACCCACCAAGAATAGTTACAGAAACCTTTGTGGATTGCGCGAAATTCCCCACCCATTTGATGATATCAACCCCGGGTGGGATTTCAAGAACACCAGATTTAAAGGTCGAGGATGGATTGAGCAAAGAGGAAGAGTTTCCAAACTCCATCTTTTAAAGGTAAAGATAATATATAAAATAATGGCTAATATGTGATTAAGGTTTCGGTATGAAGTCCTTTTATAGTTGTCTTTGATGTGCTCGGTTAGGGAAAAACAAAAACAAAAAAAGCAAACAAAAGAATCTATTCTTTTTTTTTCAAGAATATTCAAGTGAATCTTCAATTCAAATAACATACTAATAATTCAAACAATTTTTAAGGAAAAAAACTGTAATTTGGATTTTGTAAAGATTATAAGAATATAACGTCTGGGATTTCGTTTTTTAAGTGGAATAAAAGATTTAGAAAAAAAAAACATGTATCGCCCATTTACTTAAAATCTCATAGATGTCAAATAAGGTTGGGAACTGTGATTTTCACACATTGATATATTTAAATATTAATTTTTAACTATAGTTTTGGAACTAATTTTCAGACATTGAAAACTTTATGAAAAACAACACATATAGCCCATTCTCATGGATTTTTTCCCACTGCTCGTGTGATAAGGTCGAGCGGCTCCTACAAATCCACGCTCGTGAGTTGACGTAATTCTTTTTCTAAAAAATTAATCATTTCCAAGATATATTTTAATATTAATTGTGAACTATAACTTTATAACTCATTTATATCTCCATGGTCTTTCGTTTGTGCTATCTCTCTCTCTCTCTCACACACACAAATAAAATACGCACATAAAGATATACATTATTTAAAATTTCTCACACAAACCCATAAAAATACGTACATATAGATATACATTATTCAGAATTTTCAAACAAAATTGAGGTTTGATCGTCGTTGCACTCTGATTCGTGTTGCTATTGTGTTGTGTTTTTTACCCTAAAAGAATATTTGCGACATTCCAATATAGATGTCGCAAATTTCATTTAAGAAAATCATTTTCTTTTTCAAAATCCGATGACTCAATAGTAATATTAATAGTGATAATTTGTAATTACGGAATTATTTGTTTTGCCTTCTTCAAAGTTTGAAAATCTCAGTTATATGCTTAGTTACTCCGACTCGGCACTTCCGGCCGGCGTACCCGTGTTGACACGACACGACACGGGACACGACACGGGATACGTGCCGGATTCGTGTGCGTGAAATCGGATCCGTCGTCGGAAAATTTTGAAGCTCGCCGGAATTTTTTTGCAGGTTGCCGCCTGTGGAGTTTTGCAGTTTGCCGCCGGTTTGAAATGATGATATCGATCTTGTTTCAGAATTATTACAGGAGTGAAGAAGAAGAAAAGAGGAAGAAAATGAAGAAAATGAGAAGAAAAGAAGAAGATGTAGTCGTGATATTTGTATCTATCTGTATGTATTATGCAACTTGGCTGCTGCTGATAAAATAGGGTTAAATTTGGGCCTTCATTTTTAACAAACAAGCCCAGTTAGTCTTTTTTGACAGCAACAAGCCCAATTAGTTGAAACGTTGATTTATAAAATGTTTCATTGTTTAATCTTGATTTGTATTATGCAATTTGTAAAATTCTTTTGTTCCTTTTTAACGTGTTTGATCTTGATTTGAAAAAAATCTTTGATTGTTTAATTATTTAATTGAGATTAAAATTTAAAAAAAATTATTTTTTTATAACTTTCAGTATGACATAATTTTGTAACTTATTTTTTATAATATCATTTTAATCAAATTGAAACGTCACAATTGTAATTGGTTTTTTTGTCTTTGCTATGAATATTAATATTAATATTTATTAAAAATATTTGCCGTGTCCCCGTACCCGTGTCCAAATTTCGGACGGTGTCCCCGTGTCCTAAAATTAAAGAATTTTCGAACCCGACACTCGGATCCGTGTCGTGTGCGACACTCCGTACCCGAGTCCGAGTGACTTAGGTTATATGATCAAATTACAATAATTTGCAAAGAAAAATCCTAACTAATTTAGAAGATTTGTTCTAGTTTAGATAATATTTTGTTCAAGAAGCTGGAGACAGGAGTTAATTAACCAAAAAAAGTAGAAAATATATATACTAGTATCAAACTCATATGATAACAATTTTAACATATAATCAGTGAAACATGTGCAGGTATGTACAAGATTTTAAGTTTACACAGTCTACCCTAACTACATGATAGAAAAATATGAATTATAACATATGATTTAGACATAGTTACTTGTTCATAGTAGCTAATAAATGATACTGATTATCAAAGAACTCAGCCATAAACATAATAACGCTATCTTGGAGACTTCTCCAAAACAAAGAGGTGAAAGATTGGGATTGGAAAATATATCTTTGTATTGTCATTATCCTGATCATATCCATAAAACATACAAAGCTTTCATTATTTAACTATTTAATAGGGTTGGTCATCGAGTACTACACTCCCCAACCTGACACTTGCTTTCCGCATACCCCACATAAAGCTTGTGATTATTGTTTCTTAATTTGGAATCAAAAAAAATAATTATAATCTTATGTATTCTGTCTCATTATACATTATACATGAACACAATTACTAGCACATCATTTACATTTGATTATTACACAAATATAATAACCTTAATAATTGTTCAAATTATTGGGCTCTTCATGTGTGCAACATTTAGGGGTATCATTACAATAGCAATACTCGCATGACCCACATGGTAAAATATTTAATTTTGTACAAGCAATAAATTCAAGGAAAGCAATCAACATCTGACCTCTTAAGTGTGAGCAATACTCACTCGTTTACGGTTGAATATCTTAACTCTTGAAGGAACCAGTTCGAGTACCGCGTACCTGGTAAAAATTCAGGAATAAGCACCTCTCAAACAATTACCAATTTCGGTATACCTGTTGATTAGACATAAATATGACATGTTAGATTATGATTCAATGCTCCGTGTTAACCATATTACTCTCGTAATTCCTTCACGTACATCACCTCTTAAACGCCGAAGCGATGGAGATTATCCTAAATTTTTTAATGCTTCCTGTACATAATATTTAGGAAGAATAAAACCCCAGAAACTACGAAAGAATATATTAATTAAAAATGGTGATACTACAAAAGCTTTAGAAAGATGCGCAAAACATATAATTCATAATTTTTTTATATTTTTCGTTGTATGGGTAAGTTTCACCCATCAATATTAGACAGCTATAGCATTATAATAGTTCATTTTAGCCTTCCTTTGTTTTCTATGACGCCTCATCTCCCTTTCTCCAAAATCATTGGCCTTTTAAGATGAATTGCATGGTGATACTAGAATGGAAAATGGACATCGTAGCACCTCCGCATACAGTCTTTCTTTATTATTATTTTTTCTTCATAAATCCTCACCACTAGTTTTCAATTACCGATTAGTATTTTCAAATATTTTGTGCGATTTACAAAAAAAATATCATTTAATAAATTTATCACTTATAACTTGAAGATCGCTACCAAATTGCCATCGGAGCAATTCAAATCTTAAATCACTTCAAATCTTCATCATAGTGCTCCTAAAATATTTACTTCCGTGAATTATGGCAAGGCATCTAAATAAGGCACACTTTTCATGACCGACTTTCAATAACAATGAAACTTAATTAGCACATCAATAAGCTACCACAAACACATTTCCACAACGATCACTTTCGTAAATAGTAAGTATTTTCCACTTCAATGAGATCTAGTCCTTTTCAGTTATCCACTTAACATGCTTAAATTTAAAATTCCCGACAAACTCGACCTTTCGGATTTAAAAACTAATGCAATCAGAATTCAGAAACCGTTTTTAACTCTACATTCATCGATTTCCCCCGATACAAAAAACTTTAAAAAACACATTACTCGTAAAACAGTACACTTAATCAGCTTATAAACAGTTAAACTTTAAAAAACACATTACTCGTAAAACAGTACACTTAATCAGCTTATAAACAGTTAAACACCATCAACAACACAGATAAAACAAGTGATGGATAAGATACATTCAAGCATTACTGATGTTCATATATATATACATACAAGTGCGTGTGTGTGTTGTACCAATCAGATAAGAGTTTAGCTGTAGAAGCGCCGGAACTGAGACTGGAGACGATCGAATTCCGGCAATTCTGGCCGGAAATTGCAGCTTCATTAATCATTATCATATTACTCGCCGGAGACATATACAGCCAAGGGTTTAATCGTATGAACGTGAACAAAGAAAACAGTCGAAAAGGGTTTGGGCTATGATTAATTGATTATTGTTACTAAACCTTGGGCCCAAAGCCCAAGTTTGAAGTGTTATAGGCACCATTACTTATAACCCAAAGCCCAGTCTGCTTCAAATTTTTTAAGAAAAAAACATTAATTACAATAATAATTATATGGGGTTTTTAAAAAAATACATTTTTTATTTTTTATAAAAAATATACCGATTTCACACAGATTAATTTTCAAAATTCTTTTTTGTTTTGATTTTCAAAATACGCTTCGCAACTTCAACAACCTAAAATATGGAGTAACTTTTGTTTCATTTTTTTGGGAAAATAAATTTTTTTCGTCCCTCCCTGAACTTTTCCGGTTTTATTGTTTTAGTCCCTGAACTAAAGATTCCATATTTTACGTAATTAAACTTTTGAATTTTTCTGGTTTTAGTCCTTTCGTTAGAAAATGGTTGACAGACGTTAAATTGATCGGAATCTGGAAAATGTGTAGAAATCGGCCACCGAAAATCTAAAAAATAGTCTCAAAACTCAAGAAATCGATCATCTTACAATCTATACCCCTATAAACAACTACGACCCATAATGACATCAAAATCCATTCACAATAATAAGAAAATCCGATGACACATACATTTTCCAGCAAACTAAAAACAAGCCCAAAAATTCTGAAAAAATTATATAACCTTCCCACTACATGGATATATACGTATATACAAGTAAAATCTTCAAACGATTAAATAAAAAAAAAATCCGGTCAAAATCAAGAACTCCGGTGATACCAAAAATTAAAGATTATCGAAACTTGATTTTGATGATGGGGGTGGATAGAGGGTGGAGAGAGGGTTGTTTTGGATATTCACATGCTCGATTTGGACACCAAAATCATCACGAAAAGTCGGTTTGATTTTGCATTTTATAAAGAACTAAGATTCCCGTAAGTAAGATTCTAACTTTCGTTAGAATCTTTTTAACGGAGGGACCTAAACCAGAAAAATTCAAAAGTTTAATTACGTAAAATACAGAATCTTTAGTTTAGGGACTAAAACAATAAAACCGCAATAATTCAGGGACGAAAAAATTTATTTTCCCCATTTTTTTCGAAGTTGATTTTAACGGGTTGTAAAACAAAAACACAATCATGTGACATAAATCAACTTTAAAAGAAATTTTCTTAAAATTTGTATGAAGTTGCATATTAGGTGGTAGAGGTTGCAAATCGTATTTTTGAAAATGAAAATTAAAAAATGATATTTTTGAAAATAAGTTTTAAAATGTAGGATATGATATTTACAAAACTACCTAACTTTTTGAAACTATTTACAAAAATACGGTTTTTTTGTTGCAAAACTGGCACCGCATGTGACAAAGGTTGCAAATGAGCTTAAAACGCAGTCAAAAAAATGTTGCAAAGGTTGCACGCATTTGGAGAAAAGGTTGCAAAGGTTGCAAGTCGTATTTTTGAAAAAATCTATTATAACTTGGGTAGTTTTGAAAAAAACCCTAAAATGTATGTATTTTGAATAATTTTCCTAATTTTTTTCAACACTAATTTTGAACAATTAAAAAGAAAAGAAAAGAAACTATTCACATCAATTTAAAAAGACAAAAAATTGAAACAAATTTAAGAAATTTCTTTTTCAAACTTTAAAAAAAAAATACTTAGTAATTTTTTTATTTTTTTTTTGCCAAAGTACTTAGTAATTTGGAGAAAGGATTTTGTATGCATATCCTATAATGCACTCTTGAGTTGAACACCATAATAACGTTATTTAAATGTAGAGTAATGCTAGAAAACCAAAAAAAGTGTCCAAAAAAATCTTTAAAATGAGTTGACAGTCTTGAGTTGATAAGATGAGAAATTTTAATTGATGGATTCATATTAATGCACGCGAAATCCATTTCATTATTTATTTTATCAACCAATTACGAAAAGACATGTGACATTTGAGAAACTTTTTTTAAAATTTTATTTGGTTACCTACCATTTTTCTTAAATGTATGGTTCATTTTGAATTTGATACAACTAGCTGTAAAATTTCCATTTCTACACTACTGTTTGTACAATGAAGGTCAGTGCCACGTAAGTACGTGATCTTGTACAAGTAATCGCACTCGCTCATAAGAGCATCTCCAACCATAGAAACCTCTTAGCTAAAAGTGTGTCAAACATGCCTTAAATAAAAATTATAGATATTGTGTAAAAAAGAATCATCTCCAACGGGACATAACTGTTATAATCCTCTAAAATCCTATCATATTGGCTATATTTGTCGAATCTCTAGAGACCTGTAGTAAAACTCCACATCATCAATATTACCATATTAAAATAATACATTCTATTTTTAACAATTTGAAATAATAATAACTTGCTATTTTTAAAATATGACTAATCATTATAGCCAACTCCATTGGAGTACAACACCTTACAGATTCAATAAATTTTACATAATCACTATTTTATATCATTTTAGCTACCCATTTTAGCCAATAGCATTGGAGATGCTCTAACTTATTTTTTAATCATTTTCTTACCTCCATTTTTTTATTTCAATATCATTTCATTTGTCTCATTTTCATCAACCAGATACAACATTTGTGGCCACTAGACCTAATAAAACCTACATCACTTGTATTCTCTACTGAAAGTACAGGGGGCATCATCATTCATCATCATTGTCCACAATCTACCTTTTCCTCATGGCTCCATGCTAAGTGGTAACTTTGTAAATTGCAAGTAGTTTATTTTAGCACTACTGAAGAGAAAATACATATCTAAAAGTGTCACCACATTAGCATAATCTAGAAGTGTCACATACGTGATAAACCCATAATAAGAAAAGTATAGCTGCACCTATATAAGTATTTTCTTATGCAGCGTTTTGTATCTGTTCTTTGATACTGATCCACCGTTGATCTCCGGTACGTCACAATGGTTGTCCTTCACCAATTCCCTCCAGTACTTCTTGTTGGAAGCGAACCTGATGTTCATCAAGCTCGATCACCTCAGTTTGTCTAACGGACTCGTGTTGTGTTTGTGTTTGAGCGCTGCAACAACCAGATAGAAACCGAGCTTGTTTGGACTTAGACCTGGCAATTCGTGTCGTGTCGTGTAATTTCGTGTCGTGTAATTTCGTTTTCGTGTACTAAAATATGCTACCTGTAAACGACACGAAATGTAATCGTGTACCAAAATGTTGTACCTGGACACGAACTGGTTTAAAACGACACGACACGAAATTACCTGTTTTGACACGATTTTTTTTGTGTACACGACACGAACAAAACGATTTAGCAACGAGAGTTCAAATTTACACGAAAAATAACACGAAACTGGTACCCGAAATGATACACGAACTGGTACACGAACTGGTAAGAAATTAAAATTACGTATAATATATATGGTTATAAATATAAGTATATATTTTTATAAAATTATTTGTAAAATTTACAAAATAAGTTATAAAAATATTATATAGGTGTATATATTTATTAAAATATTTATATATGTCGTGTACTTTCGTGTCGTGTCGTGTACATAAAGTGTAAACCCAAACACGACACTAAATTTTCGTGTACATTTTCGTGTCGTGTACATTTTCGTGTCGTGTACTGAAAATGTAAACCCATACACGAAATTTTCGTGTCGTTTCGTGTCGTGTAAATCGTGTCGTATTCAAAATTGTCTGGTATTGGACTGGGATACTTAAAAGACTCATATTCGCTGAACCATTTTTCATCCTTCATGCATTTCTTGATTTGATCATCAAAAGACAGACCCATTGGGTCCACGACATAACCATCCTTGTGGTCAGGGGCGTAACCAGAGTATTACTAGTGGGTGCAACCGACCCCACTGAAATATTAAAAAATGAAACTTTTATATGTATAAATTTTTTATAAAAATATTTATAGTGGAAAAATTCAAAGTTAATCCCACTAAAAAATTATTTTTGTAGTCATAGATATAAATTTGACCCCATCAAATTATGTAGGTAGTTAATTTTATTCTTAATAATTTAAATTTTAAATTAATATATTTGACCCCATCATCTCTGTATTTCACTAACGACGTCAGTTTCTCAACTACAGCGTAATAGTGCATATAAATCAAACTAGGATTTGAAAATCTTTGAGAAACAATATTCATGTATTTAGTAGGCACTCGCAGATAGGGTCCTTGTGTTTCACAAGCAAAAATAATTTACATGTCTTCAGCAACACTTAAATTTTGAAGATATGATTCCAAACCACAACAAAGAACTCTGCAAGGTTGGACTCAACTTATATATATATAGACATATAGTAAAGAAAAGAGACGAACGATTAAGCACTGATGTATGGAACTAGTCATATTTGCATTTAATTGCTGCATAAATTCATGTGATATAGCATTACAACAGTAAAGATCACATCCAGACCAAAAATACAAATCATGCAGTAAACTGCCATATTAATTAAAATCGATATTATTTAGAGTAGTACAAAAAGAACTAAAATCTTATAGAAAACAATTATAC
The DNA here is from genome assembly GCA_036435485.1 of Saposhnikovia divaricata. Taxonomy (NCBI): domain Eukaryota; kingdom Viridiplantae; phylum Streptophyta; class Magnoliopsida; order Apiales; family Apiaceae; genus Saposhnikovia; species Saposhnikovia divaricata. The sequence continues at coordinate 201,351,176 of CM071601.1, read as the reverse complement.
GAGTTTTATCCCACAAAAGAATAACAGAATCAGCAAGGGTTAATACTTCTTGCTCGCACAAGGAATTTCACTTGTATCAGCCTTTTGTACAACCACCTGCACAGGAAACTCAGGAGTCAATGAGAAAAACCAGCTGCAAATGAACCATTAATCACTATTAATATAGCTGAAGGTATCTTCTTACAGGTGAATTCATCAGGACGTCTCTTTCTAATGCTAGTAACTCCTGCTTGCCTCTGCTCTGAAATTAATATTTAGCTGTTTGCGATTGCTAAATATGATGAACAAAATTAGTATGAAGAGTACAATAGTGGTATTTTTGGGTATGTTTGGTTTAGTTTGTGTATTAAGTGAAGGTCCCTGTGTGAGGATGGGACATTGGGATGTTTAAAGGGGCGCCTCTTCATTATTTAGGGAGTCCAAGCCGAATTGGTTACTCAGAGTCAGAACCAGAGGGGTTCAGAAAACAGTATGAAATTTATATTATTAACGATACATTTTTTTGATCCCGGATCTCTTAGAATCTTGGTATAATCGGATTCATCACACAGGTATATATATATAAGAGAACCGTAAAGGGAAAATGAATAATACCTAATGATTCTCTGATTTTAAGTTGCAGTTCGCTACTGATAAAGTCACAACTTCTTGGCACCCGAAAGCCTAAGTTTCCATAATTCGCATGCCTTACATAAATCAAACAAACATCCTTAGTGCACGGAACATGGTCGAGGAGAAACTTCACCCTCCCTACTTCAAAATATAAAGGATGCTGTCATGAGAGTACCCGTCGAATCACATGCATGCATTATATATACAACACTATTTTAAATATATAAATTCAAAGACACTATTTTACATGTACATAGTAACTGAGACACTGGGATGTGCAAGGACATGGAACAATTCATAAATGTGTACCATATAAATCAACATATACAATAGATGTACATGTACAATAAATATATTATGTACATTAAAAATCGAAAGAGAACATATGATAATGTGCATGGTCGACACAGGCGGTGAAAGGAAAAGGCTTCCACTATACTATAACTGTGACAAACCAGGTCAAATCCCGAGTCTTTTTCGAAAATCGGGACTTGACCCGGGTTAACTTAGAATCAGATTGAATAAAATATATAATTAGATTCAGATTATAATTTTGTTAACTCAGAACCAATATCAACTTTAAATGTGTATTAGATCAACGACTAATATCAATTATTCTATTGTAGTACATGAAGGTACTGTCAGCTTTGTACGTAAAGTTTTATTTGTAAATTATAGAATACGATGGTTTATGGCAGAATATCATGCTCTTCTACTAATTATATGGAGCTATGTTACTCGGACTCTTCATTTCACCTTCGAGTATCGGTGTCGGACACTCGACACCCGGACGTAGACACTTGGACTTGGACACTTATTTTAAGTCAAAAACATATACATTTTCAAAATGTTGCCGAATCTGACACTTAGGACACGTATCCATGTCGGACACTTATAGTCGAGTCCGAGTAACATAGATATGGAGTAATATTTTTTTTGATAGTAAATTACATTCTAGCACTAAAATATTTCTCTCATTGTATCCTAACATAATTTATTATGCTAAATATGCATAATCAATTATGCACACATAATATATTTAGAAGTGAATGACACTATCCTACCCAGACTGACTTGGTTATATATTTGGGACTTGCACGGTAGCATCAAACGAAGACAGATTCCAAATATTCGTGGGACAATGGGGTACCGTCTCAAATACATCATGGCCACTAGGATAACAACAAGGACAGCACACATGGATGAACAAATTATTGTTCAGTTCAATGGTACGATCAAAATCACGAGGTGCAACTTCACCCAACAACACTTACCAGCTACCACCAAACGTACACATACAAAATGTTACATATGCTATAGATAAAAATGAAAAATCACGTACAACAGGCTTTCATTTTCATAGTATAGATAATCAATTGAAATCACTTTAAATGAAGAATTTCGCGAAGAGGTACACGCTTATAAGCAACTAAGCATTTGGGTCAGCACACCAAAACAGATAGAAATATTGCATGTACAAAATTGCAAATAATATTTTTGTAGAGGCTGGTCTGACAGAAGTTAGAGCTCAACAGCAAGGTTAACCTGGTCTTGACCACATATCAAAAGGAGTTTACTTGACAGGGAACTTGTTAATGACCACTGGCAATACCAACAGGTACGGGTAATTACTACAATTAACAGAGAAAACTCAGGGCATTGTATTTTGATAGGGAATTCACCGAAGATCATAGGCAATATCATATTGCTTAACTTAACACTAGGGTCCTAGACCCTTTAGAGTTTATAACCTGGAAACCTCACTTCTCTCCCATATAGAGGATGTGTCAATAGTCTGCTAATTAGGACAATATTCACAACAATACCAAACTTCTAAGATAGACAGAAAGACTATTAAAGGCTGAAATATTAATGCATTTAAGAACATAAACATCCAGATCCAAATCTATCAGGCGGAAGAAAACCTTGCAGAGGCTAATAAACTAGACAGCAGCCTTGGATACACAGCTTCAAAAAAACAACACAAAATCTATGACCAAAAATTTAGCACGCTGATAATTATATGGAATTCTGTTTGGGAAGGGGAGAGTACCAAATAATTTCAGCAAGTTGTCATCAAAAGGAGGAATAATCCGATTTTGGAAATTAGACCCTTATGCACATACATATGAAACAGGTCAACTCAGCCTTACACTCGAGAAAACTGATGTTTCCAATGCAGGTTGTCTTAAAGGGGATCCACAAAAAAAAAAAAAAAAACCTAGTCTGATTTCTCTTTCAACTAGAGGAGCTGAGGCTGACAAGTTGAAAACTTGTCAAAGTAAAATAGCTATAATCCCCCTTTATCACATTTACCTCAAAAATAGGATGCCCTCAGACCAACATATTTTAGGCCTATTAACATTATCAATTGCACAATTAAACTCCTGCTAAATACCATGTCTAATAGAATTATGGATAGTCTTATCTTTAAAGAACATACTGGTTTCATCAAGGGAAGACAGTTTTAGAACTATATTAATCAATTCACAAATCATCAATGGCCTAAAACATAACAAATAAAAGGTTGGTATCATCCTCAAATGGACCTTGAGAAGGTCTTTTACAAAATCGAGTGGGGATCCCCCTTGACACACTTACAGCTATGCTACCGGAATCAAAATGGATTATGTGGTAACTGGCTACTAGGATATTTAGCAGTATTAGAATTTCTATCTTAATCAATGGCTCACCTACATATAAATTATTATAGCACCGCATCGTGGGCCAAGTATTAAATATGATACAAATAGGGAAAAACAAAAACCTAAATAAAGGGATCATGATAGGCAAGGAAGGTTCGGAATCATACATCTGCAGTTTGCACATGATAATATCTTAATCCTAGAGGATACAAACTCTTTTAGAGGTACTGGGAGAATTTTACACTCTTTGCAACTATTATGTGGTTTGAAGATTAATTTTCACAAAAGTGGACTCCACACAATCAAGTACACTACTCAACAGCCAGAAGAATGGACTGACATACTGGGCCACTGGGTTGTAGAATCGGTATCTGGCCACTAACATACCTTGGTATCCCGTCGAACTTTACACATAATAATGATGAAGTGTGTTAAAAATAAAATAATATAACATAAATTATTTAAAATACATATATATGAATAGAACACAGAGAGACATAAAAATGTATTATATTGAACACATGGCTTGTACATGGAATAAACCTTAATGATATAACTTAATTAACAATTGGGCTTATTACAAATAAAATACTACCTACTTGGTAAACTAATAACACCACATATAAAAAATATAAGTAAATACACTAATTTCTCTACCAAATATAACTAAACTATCTACTAATAAAAATAAAAGCTTTCTTTACACTTTTATTTCTTATCATTCTCCTCTTGTTGGGGAAAATTGGACTATGAAATTTGTACAGGTCAAAACCATGTAGGGGAAATATGATACTAAAAATAATCTTTCGCACTTCTTCAAAAAGATCAAACCCGGTGCAAAGTTAACACCACAACCACTTGTACTTTCTTTCTTGAAAAACTGATTAATATAACACAACACAAACTGATGAACACCTACTTAGCAAGAAATTCTGATCACCTTTCCATCCTCTATCCGAAAATGCAATGTCTAATTAAATGCAACAGAAAAATTCAAATTAAAAAAACTTATCTGACTAGAAAGCCATGAAAATGAAATTTTAAAAAAATTATAGTAATTTAGGAAGAGAGAGTGCAAACACTCCAAAAACATTAAGTAACGGAAATATAAAAATAATATTTCTATGTAAGTTCACCAAACAGTAGCAAGATACAACAGGAAAGTGTCCTAGAATTTATCAAAATATACATTGTCACTTGAAATGATAATAAGGTCTAGTAGTCCTTGTTTGTTCCAAGGTTTCTATTATGTAGGGATATAAATTTCGAATTTTCTCTGTATATATCCTAAATTTCCAAGTTTTTGTGTCTTCTCTAATGGTTTCAACAATTTGTTATAAAGTTTATGTTAATGTATCCATACATCTTTAATATCTACTTAGTAAGAAATAAACCTTATTATATTTCATGATAGCTCTTAGGCATTGTGCCTATTTCAAAAAAAAAAATTGATTTTCATGATGAAGTGTGTTACAGAACAAAGTTAATATATCATAAAACACTCAAATTAAATTAATCTACTACAGCACGGAGGGAGGGAGGGAGGGAGGGAGGGAGAGAGAGAGAGAGAGAGAGAGAGAGAGAGAGAGAGAGAGAGAGAGAGAGAGAGAGAGAGAGAGAGAGAGAGAGAGAGAGAGAGAGAGAGAGAGAGAGAGAGAGAGAGGGAGAGAGAGAGAGAGAGGCATAATGCTGAAAAACACCAATTAAATTAATGCAATTATAATTTGGAATCATGAAATTCTCATATAGAGTTTTTCCAAACTTAAGATATGAAATCACCAAACTAAAATGTAAAGTATGAAAATATATTAGATTTAACATTTTATTTCCAAATGCAACAACCAAACATCTCTTATTATAAAAAATTTCTCAATAGATCAAGTAAACGAATAGCGATTGATGCTCTCACAAGATCTGCAATCTTCATGAATCTATCAAGCTAGAGCCTAGCTAGAATCCTGGAATTACCACCAACGAATTTTGTATCACTGGAAGTATCAATTGTCAAAATCACAGGTGCCATGGTAACCAATCTAGAAACTTGCCCACCAATTACGGTGCCATCCATCCTAGCTAATGTTGCAGCATAAGAGCAAGAAACAAATGTCTCTGACATATAGAAAAATCCACTAAGAGACATCAAAGTAAGATTCTCAAAAAAAATTATTGGACTAAGTTGTGACACTGGGCATATAGCCACCTCAGAAAGCAAGCCAAACCCACCAAGAACTGTTACAGAAACCTTTGTGGATTGCGCGAAATTCTCCACCCATTTGATGATATCAACACCGGGTGGAATTTCAAGAACGCTAGGTTTAATGGTCAAGGCATATGGATTTGGCAAAGAGGAAGATTGTCCAGACTTCATCTTTTAGATGTAAAGATGATATATAAAATAATGGCTAATATGTGATTAAGATTTTGGGATGAAGTCCTTTTATAGTTGTCTTTGATGTGCTCGATTAGGAAAAACAAAAAGCAATCAAAAGCAGAAAAAAAAAATCTATTTTTTTTCAAGAATATTCAAGTGAATCTTCAATTCAAATAACATACTAATTATTCAAACAATTTTAAGGAAAAAACTGCAATTTGGATTATTCAAACTATAAATAACATACTAATTATTGGCCCAAGTTGTGGTACTGGCATATAGCCACCTCTGAATGCAAAGCCAAACCCACCAAGAATAGTTATGGAAATTTTTGTGGACTTCGCGAAATTCCACACCAATTTGACGACATCCACCCCGGGTGGGATTTAATGAACACCAAATGCAATGGTCAAGGTCTTTTCGAAAACGTTCCCCTTGGGTAAAAGCATCAAAGTAGGTGACATATGGATTTGACAAAGAGGATGAGTATTCAAACTTCATTTTTTAGAGGTAAACATTGACATATAAAATGATGATTAATATGTGATAAAGTTTTTTTAGAGGATAAAAACTGTAATTTAGATTTTGTTTGGGGAATAAGAATATACCATCTGAGATTTCATTTTTCTATGTGGAATAAAAAACTTAAACACATATCGTCCATTTACTAAAATCTCTTATATGTCAAATTAGGAAGGGAACTGAGATTTTCAAACTTTGAAGAAGGCAAAATAAATAATTCCGTAACTACAAACTTTCACTATTAATATTACTATTGAGTCATCGAATTTTAAAAAAGAAAATGATTTCTCTTAAATGAAATTTGCCCCACCTATATTGGAATGTCGCAAATTTTCTTTTAGGGTAAAAAACACAACACAATAGCGACACAAATAAGAGTGCAGCGATGATCAAACCTCAATTTTGTTTGAAAATTCTGAGTAATGTATATCTCTATGTATGTATTTTATGTTTGTTTGTGTGAGAAATTTTAAATAATGTATATCTTTATGTGCATATTTTATGTCTGTGAGAGAGAGAGAGATAGCACAAACGAAAGAGCATGGCAATATAAATGAGTTATAATATTATAGTTCATAATTAATATTAAAATATATCTTGGAAATGATTAATTTTTTAGAAAAAAGAATTACGTCAACTCACGAGCGTTGATTTTTAGGAGCTGCTCGACCTCATCACACGAGCAGTGGGAAAAAATCCATGAGAATGGGCTATGTGTTCTTTTTCTTAAAGTTTTCAATGTTTGAAATCAGTTCCAAAACTATAGTTAACAATTAAAATTTAAATATATCAATGTGCGAAAATCACAGTTCCCAACCTGATTTGACATCTATGAGATTTTAAGTAAATGGGCGAACGTGTTCTTTTTCTAAATTTTTTATTCCACTTAAAAAACGAAATCCCGGACGGTATGTTCTTATAAATTATACAAAATCCAAATTGCAGTTTTTTCCTTAAAATTGTTTGAATAATTAGTATGTTATTTGAATTGAAGATTCACTTGAATATTCTTGAAAAAAAAAATAGATTTTTTTCTACTTTTGATTGCTTTTTGTTTTTCCTAATCGAGCACATCAAAGACAACTATAAAAGGACATCATCCCAAAATCTTAATCACATATTAGCCATTATTTTATATATCATCTTTACCTCTAAAAGATGAAGTCTGGACAATCTTCCTCTTTGCCAAATCCATATGCCTTGACCATTAAACTTAGCGTTCTTGAAATTCCACCCGGGGTTGATATCATCAAATGGGTGGGGAATTTCGCGCAATCCACAAAGGTTTCTGTAACTGTTCTTGGTGGGTTTGGCTTGCTTTCTGAGGTGGCTATATGCCCAGTGTCACAACTTAGTCCAATAATTTTTTTTGAGAATCTTACTTTGATGTCTCTTAGTGGATTTTTCTATATGTCAGAGACATTTGTTTCTTGCTCTTATGCTGCAACATTAGCTAGGATGGATGGCACCGTAATTGTTGGATCAATTTCTAGATTGGTTACCATGGCACATGTGGTTTTGACAGTGGTTATTTCCAACGATACAAAGTTCATGGGCGGTGATTCCAAGATTCTAGAAAGATTGTAGCTTGATAGATTTATATAAATATGTGTACATATATGTTAAATATAATTGATCATAAATAAATTTGCATATTGTAGTGTTTATAGAAGAATTTTTTTTTTTTTCGTTATTAATAACGCTACCTTGGAGACTTCTCCAAAACAAAGAGGTGAAAGATGGGGATTGGAAAATATATCTTTGTATTGTCATTATCCTGATCAAATCCATAAAACACACAAAGCTTTCACTATTTAACTATTTATTAGGGTTGGTCATCGAGCAATACACTCCCCAACCTGACACTTGCTCTCCGGATGCCCCACATAAAGCTTGTGATTATTCTTTCTTAATTTGAAATCAAAAAAATTAATTAAAATCTTATTTATTCTGTCTCATTATACATGAACACAATTACTAGCACATCATTTACATTTGATTATTACACAAATATAATAACCTTAAAAATTGTTCAAATTATTGGGCTCTTCATGTGTGCAACATTTAGGGGTATCTTTACAATAGCAATACTCGCATGACCCACATGGTAAAATATTTAATTTGTACGAGCAATAAATTCAAGGAAAACAAGATAAGAAAAATTTTAGGAATACAACAAAATGCAACATTGTAACACATGCTAAAGAAAAAGATATTGCACATATCAGCATCTTACCTCTTAAGCTTGAGCAATACTCACTCGTTTACGGTTGAATATCTTAACTCTTGACGGAACTAGTTCCAGTATCGCGTACCTGGTAAAAATTCAGGAATTAGCACCTTTCAAACAATTTCCAATTTCGGTATACCTGTTGGTTCGACATAAATATGACACATTAGATTATGATTTCATGCTCCGTGTTAACCACATAACTCTCGTAAGTCCTTCACAGACATCACCTCTTAAGCATCGAAACGATGGAGAATATACTAAAATTTTTAATGCTTTCTGGACATAATATTTAGGAAGAATAAAACCCCAAAAACTACGAAAGAATAAATTAATTAATAATGGCGATACCACAAAAGCTTTAGAAAGATGCGCAAAACATATAATTCATAATTTTTTTATATTTTTCATTGTATGAGTGAGTTTCACCCATCAATATTAGACGGCTATAGCATTAAAATAGTTTATTTTAGCCTTCCTTTGTTTTCTATAACGCCTCATCTCCCTTTCTCCAAAATCATTGGCCTTTTAAGATGAGTTGCATGGTGATACTAGAATGGAAAATGAACATCGTAGCACCTCCACATATAGTCTTTCTTTATTATTATTTTTTCTTTATAAATCCTCACCCACTAGTCACATTTACAATTACCGATAAGTATTTTCAAATATTTTGTGCGATTTACAAGAAAATATCATTTAATAAAATCATCACTTATAACTTGAAGATCGCTACCAAATTGCCATCAAAGCAATTAAAATCATAATATCACTTCAAATCTTCATCATAGTGCTCCTAAAATATTTACTTCCCGTGAATTATGGCAAGGCATCTAAATAAGGGACACTTTTCATGACCGACTTTCAATAACAATGAAACTTAATTAGCACGTCATTAAGCTACCACAAACACAGATTTCCACAATGATCACTTTCGTAAATAGTAAGTATTTTCCACTTCTATGAGATCTAGTCCATTTCAGTTATCCACTAAACATGCTTAAATTTAAATTTAAAATTCCCGACAAACTCGAACTTTCGGATTTAAAAACTAATGCAATCAGAATTCAGAAACCGTTTTAACTCTACATTCATCGATTTCCCCCAATAAAAAACACTTTAAAAAACACATTACTCGTAAAACAGTACACTTAATCAGCTTATAAACACCATCAACAACACAGATAAAACAAGTGATGGATAAGATACATTCAAGCATTACTGATGTTCATATATATATATATATATATATATATATATATATATATATACACATACAAGTGTTTGTGTGTGTGAGTGTTGTACCAATCAGAGAAGAGTTTAGCTGTAGAAGCGCCGGAACTGAGACTGGAGATGATCGAATTCCGGCAAGTTTTACCGGAAATTGCAGCTTCATAACTATATTATACTCGCCGGAGATATAAACAGCGAGGGTTTAGGGTTTATATCGTATTAACGTTAACGAAGAAAACAGAAAAAAAGGGTTTGGGCTTTGATTATTGGTACCAAACCTTGGGCCCAAAGCCCATGTCTGAAGTATTATAGGGGCCATTACTTATAAGTTATAGCCCAAAGCCCGGTCTCCTTCATATTTAAAAAAAAAAAAAAATAACAATTATAATTACCGTAGAACCTCGATAAATGAATATTCGATAAACGAATAACCTGCCAACAACATGTTGGTGCAGTGGTTGAGCCACTGGCCTCCTTTGAAGGAGGTCAGGGGTTCGACTCTTGCGTGTGCGTGAGTTTCTTAGTTTATATTAGGTTTCCTTTCTGTATTTGTATTGCTGTATTTGTAATGGCCGGGGGTCCTTCGGAAACAGCCTCCCTATTGTATAGGGGCATGGTCTGCGTACAGCTACCCTCCTCAGACACCACTTTGAGTGGTATTATAACTGAGTAAGCTAAGTTTTTTTTAGATAAACGAATAACCTCATCAAATGAATAATTTTTTTTGGTCCCGATATAATAGAGACAGTGTATTTTTTATCTTGATAAATGAATAATCTCGATTAATGAATAAAATTTTCTAGTCCCAAGCGTATTCATTTATCGAGGTTTAACTGTATTTGGGGTTTTTGTATAAAAACATTTTTTTAATCTTTATAAAAAAATAAGATTTTACATAAATTAATTTTCAAAAATATATTTTTTCAGTTTTGATTTTCAAAAATATGCTTTGCAACTTTACCAACCTAAAATATGGAATAACTTTTCTTTCATTTTTTTCGAAGTTGATTTTAACGGTTGTAAAATAAAAACACAATCATGTGACATAAATCAACTTTAAATTAATTTTTTTAAAATTTGTAAGAAGTTAAATATTAGGTTGTAAAGGTTGCAAATCATATTTGAAATTGAAATTTAAAAAATAGTATTTTTGAAAATAAGTTTAAAATGTAAGTATTTTGAATAATTTTCCTAAATGTTTTAACACTTTTTTCAACAATTAAAAAGAAAAGAAAATAAACTATCCACATCAATTTAAAAACACAAAAAAGATAAAACAAATTTAAGAAATTTCTTTTTCAAACTTTAAAAAAATTGTTATCCTTTTAAAAGAATGTAGAACGTGTTGGTTAAATAATATAAAATACTCTAAAATTTGTTTTAGCTATTTTGCTCCAATAGAATTGGTTACAACGATTGATTATATTTTAAAATAGTATATTATTATTAATATTTATAGTTGTTTTTTTTAAAAAAAAACAAAGGAGTTAATTCAATATTAAAAAACCATACGGCATCTACACCAATGATCGAGCCGAATAAACAGTAAATTGCAGTCGCCTGTTCTCATGAAGAGACAGTTAAACGATATTTTGAAGATAATGTATATACAAATACAAGTACCCACTTCGTGCATCCTCGTTGGATTACTGGTACCCTCTCCATCTAGCCCCGATGGAGCTATCGACCAGAACTATAATCACATACAAAATTTCATCACTAAATCACGACCCCCGTTCACAATCAAGAAGCGAATAACAAACCTCTCACAAAGGAGAAAAACATGAAAATCTTGTCGATCTATACCCTCGGCCATGGAACACACCGCAACTTAATCAAAACAAAAACAAAACTCTCGCAAAGAGAGACTAACACAAGCCAAATAAATTGGGAACTTATTAAAACCCAAATAAATTGAGAGCTTTATTGAACGAAAAACAAGATATGAAAATGGAAAAAATGAAAAGGAATTGGGGCTTTTCACCGGTGAAAACCGCTGGAAGTCCCCTCAAAACTTTTTAATGGAGGCTAGGGTTAGAAGGAAGAGAGAGTGTTTTCACAAAGGTATATTTACACACATCTTATAGCTCTCTATATTTAAAGTTGTTATGAATAGAATATATATAATATTTTAATATAACAATAAACGATGTGGAGTTTCACTTCACGACTTGTAGCTCTATGAGGATTGAGACTCGTTGAAGTGCCAACATTTTAACAAAAACTCTATTTTTAATTTGACTAGCTTAAAACCCGTGCGATGCACGGATTTTTTTTAATATTATATAATTTTTTTCATTAATTTAAATTAAATTTTTTAAAACATAAATTTTGTAGTCTTAAATTTTTATATGAGATATTTGATAATAATTATATAAATATTATCCGTGATATTTCTAAAAAAAGAGGGATTTTAATTAGAAAATATAGAAAAGACGATAGATTTTAGTTGAAAAAGGTAATCGGTTAATTATTAGTAATTTTAATATATCACTATTCACCCTCTCTATTGACGTCTCCTTCTCAGTCTTGATTAGTAATTATAAAATTATTAGTCTATTTTATTAAATCGAATGGTCGTGATATGATTAGAAAAAGAGATGATTTGGTTAGAGAAAATTAAAAAGGTAACATGTTCTAGGTAAAAAAGGTAATTGATTAGTTTATAGTAATTATAGTTTAATTACGTTATTTTACTATATACAATTGCTCGTAATGCTTTTAGAAAAGGAGAATTTAATATTGTCCGTGATATTTCTATTAAAAGAGAGATTTTAGTTAGAAAATATAGAAAAGATAATACATTTTAGATAAAAAAAAGATAATCGTTTAATTATTAATATTATTAGTATATTGTATTAAATAGAACCGCCTGTGATATAATTGGAAAAAAAGAGATTTTAATTAGAGAAAATAGAAGGGTAACGTGAAAATTAAAAAGATGACATGATTTATGTTAAAAAAGTTAATTGATTAGTTTATATTAATTATAATATAATTATGTTATTTTTCTAAGTAAAATTGATCATTTTTTTTTGAAAATGAGAAATGAATGTTGTTCGTGATATTTCTAGAAAAAAGGGAATTAAATTAGAAAAAATTGGAAAAGATGATACGTTTTAACTGAAATGGTAATCGGTTAATTGTTATTATTATAATATTATTATTTTATTTTTATTAAATAGAAATGCCCATGATATAGTCGGGAAAAAAAAGATTTTATTAAGAGAAAATAAAAAAGGTAGCGCGTTTTGGTTGAAAAAGATAACCCTCCATGATATGACTGGAAAAAAAGATATTTTAGTTAGAGAAAAGAGAAAAGGTAATGTATTTGGCTGAAAAAGGTAATTGAGTATTTAATAGTAATTATAATATATTTATGTTATTTTATTAAACAAAGTTGCTCGTAGTATTTTTAAAAAATGAGAAATTTTAGTTAGATAAATTGCATAAGATATTGTATTTTACCTGAAAAAAGAAATTATTTAGTTGTTGAAAAATAGAAAAGGTAATATGTTTAACCTGAAAAAGGAAATTGATTAATAAAGGAGATATTTTAGTTAGATAAAGTATAAAAAGTATTGTAATATTTTTAAAACATGAATTTTGGAGGCTTAAATTTTTATATACGATGATTTGATAATAATTATATAAATGTTATTCCGTGATATTTCTACAAAATGAGGGATTTTAGTTAAAAAAATATAGAAAAGATGATAGGTTTTAGTTGAAAAAAGTAATTGGTTAATAATTACTAATTGTAAAATTATTATTCTACTTTATTAAATAGAATGCCCGTGTTATGATTAGAAAAAGAGAGGATTTAGTTAGGGAAAATTAAAAAGCTAACATGTTCTAGGTGAAAAAGGTAATTGATTAATTTATAATAATTATAATTTAATTACGTTATTTTATAAAATACAATTGCTCATAATGTTTTTAGAAAAGGAAAAATTAATATTGTCCGTGATATTTCTATTAAAAGAGGGATTTTAGTTAGAAAATATAGAAAAGATGATACATTTAGCTGAAAAAGATAATAATCGATTAATTATTAATATTATAATATTATTAGTTTATTGTATTAAATAGAACCACCCGTGATATAATTGGAAAAAGAGAGATTTTAGTTAGAGAAAATAGAAAGATAACGTGAAAGTTGAAAAGATGACATGATTTATGTGAAAAAGTTAATTAATTAGTTTATAGTAATTATAATTTAATTATGTTATTTTTCTAAATAAATTTGCTCATAGTTTTTAGAAAATGCGAAATTAATGTTACCCGTGATATTTCTAAAAAAAGGAAATTTAATTATAAAAAAATGATTCGTTTTAGCTGAAAATGTAATCGATTAATTATTAGTGTTATAATATTGTTATTTTATTTATTTTAAATAGAAACGGTGGTGATATAATTGGAAAAAAAGATGTTTTAATAAGAGAAAAGAAAAAAGGTAATGTGTTTTGGTTGAAAAAGATAACCGTCCATGATATAATTTGAAAAAAAGATATTTTAGTTAGAGAAAAGAGAAAAGGTAACGTGTTTTGGCTGAAAAAGGTAATCGATTGGTTAATAGTAATTATAATATGATTATGTTATTTTATTAAACAAAAGTGCTCGTAGTGTTTTTAAAAAAGGAATAATTTTAGTTAGATAAATTGTAAAAGATATTGTATTTTACCTGAAAAAAGAAAATATTTAGTTATTGAAAAATAGAAAAGGTAATATATTTATCCTCATAAAGGAAATTGATTAATAAAAGAGAAATTTTAGTTAGATAAAATATAAAAGATATTGTATTTTATCTGAAAAAAGAAATTATTTAGTTATTGAAAATAGAAAAGATTATATGTTTAACTTGGAAAAGTAAAATGATTAGTTATTGAAAAATAGAAAAGGTAATATATTTAACCTGAAAAAGGAAATTGATTAATAAAAGAGAAATTTTAGTGAGATAAATATAAAAGATATTGTATTTTACCTGAAAAATGAAATTATTTAGTTATTGAAAAATAGAAAAGATTATATGCTTAACCTGGAAAAGGAAATTGATTAGTTAGTAGGATAATTTTATCTGTAATTGAATAAGAGTAAATAAGTAAAATCAATAGGTACCGTATCAACCGACCGACCCACCAACCAACCAAACTTTTAATGTTTTGGATTTTTTATAAATTGACTAACTTATAACCCTTGCTAAGCACGGGTTTCTTTTGATAGGTTATAAAATATATTTAACATTATAATTATGTTTTTATATAATTTTTATTTTTAATAATTTTTTAATATTAATTTATATAATGATATGCATGGTTTAAAATTTATTTTGTAAAATTAAAAATTAAAAATGTCGTTGACGGGTTTGAACTTTTAATTTTCAGTAAATTAATTTAATCATATAATATATCTTATTATTAGATCTAACGATTCTTATTTATTACTAAAAATAATGATTTGAATATATGGTGAGATATTTTTGGGTGTATATTAGTGATCGCAAGATTAATTTTAAATTAAAAAGTAACGTGTTTTAATTACAACTAAAAATAATTATATGGTGTGATATTTTGAATATATATTAATTATTGTAATATTAGTTTTAAATTAAATGGTAAAGTGTTTTAATTAGAAGTAAAATCTTTAGAAAATATGGGTAATTGAGTTGTTGGAGCATAAAAAAGAGTCTAAGTAAAAGCTCAATGTGGATGAAGGAATTTTAATCAAAATATAATTACGTTAACGTTTGTAATTAGTTTTTTGAGTTGTTTTTGTAATTTAATTATTTATTTTAATAATTAGGATAACCAAACCAAAAATCAAAACTTTCAAAACTTTCAATATTTCGGTTTTAATATAATAGTATAGATATGATTAGAAAAAGAGAGTATTTCTTTTTTCTTGTTACTTATTTCTTGTTCGAAGCGAACCATCATTAGCATTGTTCATGGCCATCAAGATCTCATCAATTTGTCTAACAAACTTATAAAATTACTTGATAAGTCTGCGTTTCTCTTCGATCCCTACAACAACTAAATAGATCTGAGCTTGTTTAGAATAGGATACTTTGACTCATATTTGTTGAACTATTTTTCATCCTTCTTGCATTTCTTGATTTGACCATCAGGAGACGGGCCAATTAGTTCCACGCCATAACCATCCTTCTGCTCAACTTCGTAGTAGAGCTTGAATCCATCGATAACCGAAACAAAGACTTCATAAATCATAAGATATATATTTTTAAAAAATGCATGTTATTGTAATTTTCTAAAGTAATATGCATTTGTAAGAAAATAGTGTTAGAAAATGTGGGTTTTAGACTCACATTGTTGAGTCATTTTGAGTTTCGATTTGAGTGTGTCTTGTGTGCGTGTTTGCAACAAGTCATGCTTGGAGAGTGTTCTCCTCCGCGAGAGCTTTCCAATGCATATTTAAACACTCAAAACGACTAAGGGATTGATGAGTTATGATTAATCAAAGTTGATCCCTTAAGAGTGGAAATTTTGTTGTTAAACTTGAAGTCCGACATTGATAAGGAAGAGGGTTTTCCTTTGCTTTATATAGTACAACACAAGAGGAGTGTTCACTTGTGTTGGTTAAGTGTTGCTCCATCTCCTACGCGGGCGCGCAGGGGGGTGCGAATTGTGGGATTTCTAGGGGAAATTCGAGGCTTCGCAAGTCTTCGGGCTTTCCGCGTGTGCGACCTGCGGACACGAATGTAGCAGAAAATTGGGCCAAATAATCCTGGACTAGTTTTGCTAATTATTATTTCCACTGGGTTTGGGCTTAAAGATCTGACTAAATTAATTCGAATTTGGAATTAATTGTGGTAAAATCAATTCCGTTTTTATAACGAATTTTTTGTCACCGCCTTACCTTAATTAATTAACGCGGTTAATTAATAAAGGAAAATTGCCACCGACTTTTAAATTAGCACAGCTAATTAATTAGGGCAATTGTGTAGCGCACAAGTTTTCCTATCCTATATAAACTCGTGTAGAGCCTTAGGATTATTTATTCAAAAAACACATCCTCTCCTCTTAAACACAGCCTCTTCTTCCTTCGGTGATATTCTTGCTCGTTTCAAGCTCGCTGAGAGTGACGCTACTGTAGCCTCACTGCAATCCGTTTTATCCTGGGAGGCGTTCGCACATACGGTGAGGGTAAATACACTTTAAGGAGACAGTCACGCACTGGACTCGGGTTCTTACGCTCTTGTCTCCTATTTATTCATTTTATTATTCTATTATTCACACACACACGATCTACTATTTTGTACTATTTTCACAGATTGTCTAACAATCTTAAAGCGTATTTCTTTTATATCTGTGATCTGTACTTACGTATTTAATTGTTTGTTTGAGTGACAGAATCAATGGAGAATCAAACTATGAACAACACGAACAAGGTGATTGATCCCAACGCACAGATTGTAACATCTGATGGGGATCACCAGCCGCCGTTAAACCCTATTGCACAGATTATAACATCTGATGTGGGTGCAACGCCGGTTGGACATGTGCCTCCGGGACATGTGCCTGTGGGACATACTGTCATTGGACAGTTTAGTGTTCCGGTTGGATTGACGGTAGTACCACCATCTGGAGTGGCTACCACACATGTTGCACCTGTTGTGCCTACGGTTCCTACAGTGCCTGCTGCACATGCTGAGAAACCTGAGAAGTTCAATGGTACGAACTTCAAACGCTGGCAGCAAAAGATGTTGTTCTATCTAACCACGTTGAATATGGATCGCTACCCCAAGGAGGATCCACAGTTGCTCACTGCTGAGAGTAACACGCAAACAGTTTTTGTTGTTGATGCTTGGAAGCACGCCGATTATATCTGTCGGAATTACGTGCTGAATGGTTTGGCTGACTCGTTATATAACGTGTACAGTACAAAGCCAACAGCTAAGGTCTTATGGGAGTCACTTGACCATAAGTACAAAACCGAGGATGCTGGGACTAAGAAGTGGATTGTTGGCCGCTTTCTTGATTATAAGATGGCGGATTCTAAGACTGTGGTCAGTCAGGTCAAAGAACTGCAAGTGATCATCCATGATATTCATGCTGAAGGGATGATCATAAGTGAGTCTTTCCAAGTTGCTGCTGTGATTGAAAAGCTACCACCTGGATGGAAAGATTTCAAGAACTACCTTAAGCATAAGCGAAAAGAGATGACTATGGAGGATCTGATCGTTAGACTTCGTATTGAAGAAGACAACAGGGGATCCGAGAAGAATATTAATGTTGCCACTGAAAAGGCAAACATGGTG
Organism: Saposhnikovia divaricata; assembly: GCA_036435485.1. Lineage (NCBI taxonomy): Eukaryota > Viridiplantae > Streptophyta > Magnoliopsida > Apiales > Apiaceae > Saposhnikovia > Saposhnikovia divaricata. Next base: position 201,333,285 of record CM071601.1, on the reverse strand, counting down.
GAACATAAGCCCAAGAAGATACAAATCTGGTAAAGGGGCAAAGTTGGCACCTAAGGGAGGAATTTCGAAGACGAAGTTTCAAGGGAAGTGCTTTAACTGCGACAAAGTGGGTCATAGGTCTTCTGAGTGTAGGAAGCCTAAGAAGGCCAACAAGAAGAAGGAAACAAACATGGTCGATGATATCTCTAATGAGATGGGTGATATAGACCTCTGTGCTACGGTCTCTGAGGTGAACCTGGTTGGTTCTAATCCGAGGGAATGGTGGATTGATACGGGAGCTACAAGGCATGTTTGTTCGGACAAGGCGGTTTTCTCTAGCCTCAAAGCTTCTAATGCTGGTGAGAAGCTTTACATGGGGAATTCTACCATTGAAGGGGAAGGCACGGTGATTCTGAAGATGACTTCTGGGAAGGATCTGACTTTGAAGAATGTACTTTATGTGCCTGATATTCGCAAGAACCTTGTGTCTGGTTCCTTGTTGAATAAGCATGGCTTTCGTATTGTAATAGAGTCGGATAAGTTATTTTGTCTAAAAATGGTATATTTGTAGGCAAGGGTTATGTAACCGACGGGCTTTTTAAGCTCAATGTGATGTTCGTTAAGGACAATAATGAAATAAAGAATTCTTCTGCTTACTTGCTTGAGTCTCCTAATTTATGGCATACTAGATTAGGACATGTTAATTTTGACACTTTACGACGTTTAAGTGCAAAAGATTACATACCAAAATTGAATATTGATTCAAAACATAAGTGTGAAACTTGTGTTGAAGCAAAATTAACAAGAGCATCGTTTAAACATGTGCAAAGAAACACCAAGGTGCTAGACCTAATACATAGAGACATATGTGATTTAAAATTCACTCCAACTAGAGGAGGAAACAAGTATTTTATTACATTCATAGATGATTGTACAAAATACTGTTATGTATATTTGCTTAAAAGCAAAGACGAATCTATAGATAAATTTAAAATCTATAAGGAAGAAGTTGAGACACAATAAAATGAGAAAATCAAAATGATACGAAGTGATCGTGGAGGTGAATATGTTGAACCTTTTGGGGAATTCTGTTCACAACATGGTATAATCCATGAGGTCACTGCACCATATTCCCCTCAGTCTAATGGAGTGGCTGAGAGGAAGAATCGCACTCTCAAGGAGATGATGAATGCGATGTTGTTAAGCTCTGGACTTTCGCAGTTGATGTGGGGGAAGCCATCTTAAGTGCAACTCATATTTTAAATATGATGATTCGCAAGAATAAGGAAGAAAGTCCTTATGAGATGTGGAAGGAAAAGAAACCAAGTTACCAAAATCTGAAAGTGTGGGGGTGCCTTGCAAAGGTACTGATCCCTGCACCTAAGAAGGTGAAGATTGGTCCAAAGACTGTGGATTGTATCTTCATCGGATATCCACCACATAGTACTGCATATCGGTTTCTTGTATATGAATCGAAGATTCCTGAGATTCAAAAGAATACGGTTATGGAGTCAAGGAATGCGTCATTCTTTGAGAATGTTTTTCCTTGTAATCCTGGAGTCGAATACCCTACGACGTCTAAACGACCTCATGAGTGTATAGTAGACGACAATGAGAATGATGAAAGTGAAGACGAAAATGTGGGAGTAGTGAGAAGGAGCAAAAGACAAAGGAAGGAGAAATCCTATGGGTCTGAGTTTCTGACTTATTTGCTCGAAGAAGGTGATCCGAAAACCTATAGGGAAGCGGTAACATAACCTGATGGACCTATGTGGAAAGAGGCCATCAAAAGTGAAGTAGATTCTATCTTACAGAATCATACTTCGGAGTTAGTGGACTTACCACCCGGTAGTAAAACACTAGGTAGCAAGTGGGTTTTCAAAAAGAAGTTGAAACCTGATGGGACCATCGATAAGTACAAGGCCAGACTTGTAATCAAAGGATACAAGCAGCAACATGGTCTTGATTACTTTGATACATATTATTTTATTTATAAAAATTATTTTATTACAAAATTGTCACATCTTTTTTACATTAAAACATTTTTATTTAAACAAGTATTCTAGGATAATCTTAGGGACTTTTTTCTCTACAACATCTAGATGGATTCGTTAAGTACTTAGTAATTTATTTATTTTTTTTGCCAAAGTACTTAGTAATTTGGAGAAAGGATTTTGTATGCATATCTTATAATGCACTCTTGAGTTGAACACCATAATAACGTCATTTAAATGTAGAGTAATGCTAGGGAATCAAAAAAAGTGTCAAAAAAATCTTCAAAATGAGTTGGCAGTTTTTGAGTTGATAATATGGGGAATTTTAATTGATGGATTCAAATTAATGCACACGGAATCCATCTCAATATTTATTTTATCAACCAATTACGAAAAGACATGTGAAATTTGAGAAACTTTTTTAAAAATTTTGTTTGGTTACCTACCATTTTTCTTAAATGTATGGTTCATTTTGAATTTGATACAACTAGCTGTAAAATTTCCATTTCTACACTACTGTTTGTACAATGAAGGTCAGTGCCACGTAAGTACGTGATCTTGTACAAGTAATCGCACTCGCTCATAACTTATTTTTTAATCATTTTCTTACCTCCATTTTTTTATTTCAATATCATTTCATTTGTCTCATTTTCATCAACCAGATACAACATTTGTGGCCACTAGACCTAATAAAACCTACATCACTTGTATTCTCTACTGAAAGTACAGGGGGCATCATCATTCATCATCATTGTCCACAATCTACCTTTTCCTCATGGCTCCATGCTAAGTGGTAACTTTGTAAATTGCACGTAGTTTATTTTAGCACTACTGAAGAGAAAATACATATCTAAAAGTGTCACCACATTAGCATAATCTAGAAGTGTCACATACGTGATAAACCCATAATAAGAAAAGTATAGCTGCACCTATTTAAGTATTTTCTTATACAGCGTTTTGTATCTGTTCTTTGATACTGATCCACTGTTGATCTCCGGTACGTCACAATGGTTGTCCTTCACCAACTCCCTCCAGTACTTCTTGTTCGAAGCGAACCTGATGCTCATTAGCATTGTCCATGACCATCAAGCTCGATCACCTCAGTTTGTCTAACGGACTCGTGTTGTGTTTGTGCTTGAGCCCTGCAACAACCAGATAGAAACCGAGCTTGTTTGGACTGGGATACTTAAAAGACTTATATTCGCTGAACCAAATTTCATCCTTCATGCATTTCTTGATTTGATCATCAAAAGACAGACCCATTGGGTCCACGACATAACCATCCTTGTGGTCAGGGGCGTAGCCAGAGTATTACTAGTGGGTGGAATCGACCCCACTGAAATATTAAAAAATGAAACTTTTATATGTATAAATTTTTTATAAAAATATTTATAGTGGAAAAATTCAAAGTTAATCCCACTAAAAAATTATTTTTGTAGTCATAGATATAAATTTGACCCCATCAAATTATGTAGGTAGTTAATTTTATTCTTAATAGTTTAAATTTTAAATTAATATATTTGACCCCATCATCTCTGTATTTCACTAACGACGTCAGTTTCTCAACTACAGCGTAATAGTGCATATAAATCAAACTAGGATTTGAAAATCTTTGAGAAACAATATTCATGTATTTAGTAGGCACTCGCAGATAGGGTCCTTGTGTTTCACAAGCAAAAATAATTTACATGTCTTCAGCAACACTTAAATTTTGAAGATATGATTCCAAACCACAACAAAGAACTCTGCAAGGTTGGACTCAACTTATATATATAATAGACATATAGTAAAGAAAAGAGACGAACGATTAAGCACTGATGGAACTAGTCATATTTGCATTTAATTGCTGCATAAATTCATGTGATATAGCATTACAACAGTAAAGATCACATCCAGACCAAAAATACAAATCATGCAGTAAACTGCCATATTAATTAAAATCGATATTATTTAGAGTAGTACAAAAAGAACTAAAATCTTATAGAAAACAATTATACGAGTTTTATCCCACAAAAGAATAACAGAATCAGCAAGGGTTGATACTTCTTGCTCGCACAAGGAATTTGACTTGTATCAGCCTTTTGTACAACCACCTGCACAGGAAACTCAGGAGTCAATGAGAAAAACCAGCTGCAAATGAACCATTAATCACTATTAATATAGCTGAAGGTATCTTCTTACAGGTGAATTCATCAGGACGTCTCTTTCTAATGCTAGTAACTCCTGCTTGCCTCTGCTCTGAAATTAATATTTAGCTGTTTGCGATTGCTAAATATGATGAACAAAATTAGTATGAAGAGTACAATAGTGGTATTTTTGGGTATGTTTGGTTTAGTTTGTGTATTAAGTGAAGGTCCCTGTGTGAGTGAGGATGGGACATTGGGATGTTTAAAGGGGCGCCTCTTCATTATTTAGGGAGTCCAAGCCGAATTGGTTACTCAGAGTCCCAGAGGGGTTCAGAAAACAGTATGAAATTTATATTATTAACGATACATTTTTTTGATCCCGGATCTCTTAGAATCTTGGTATAATCGGATTCAGCACACAGGTATATATATATATATATATATATATATATATAAGAGAACCGTAAAGGGAAAATGAATAATACCTAATGATTCTCTGATTTTAAGTTGCAGTTCGCTACTGATAAAGTCACAACTTCTTGGCACCCGAAAGCCTAAGTTTCCATAATTCGCATGCCTTACATAAATCAAACAAACATCCTTAGTGCACGGAACATGGTCCAGGAGAAACTTCACCCTCCCTACTTCAAAATATAAAGGATGCTGTCATGAGAGTACCCGTCGAATCACATGCATGCATTATATATACAACACAATATTTTAAATATATAAATTCAAAGACACTATTTTACATGTACATAGTAACTGAGACACTGGGATGTGCAAGGACATGGAACAATTCACAAATGTGTACCATATAAATCAACATATACAATAGATGTACATGTACAATAAATATATTATGTACATTAAAAATCGAAAGAGAACATATGATAATGTGCATGGTCGACACAGGCGGTGAAAGGAAAAGGCTTCCACCATACTATAACTGTGACAAACCAGGTCAAATCCCGAGTCTTTTTCGAAAATCGGGACTTGACCCGGGTTAACTTAGAATCAGATTGAATAACATGTATAATTAGATTCAGATTATAATTTTGTTAACTTAGAACCAATATCAACTTTAAATGTGTATTAGATCAACGACTAATATCAATTATTCTATTGTAGTACATGAAGGTACTGTCAGCTTTGTACGTAAAGTTTTATTTGTAAATTATAGAATACGATGGTTTATGGCAGAATATCATGTTCTTCTACTAATTATATGGAGCTATGTTACTCGGACTCTTCATTTCACCTTCGAGTATCGGTGTCGGACACTCGACACCCGGACGTAGACACTTGGACTTGGACAATTATTTTAAGTCAAAAACATATACATTTTCAAAATGTTGCCGAATCTGACACTTAGGACACGTATCCATGTCGGACACTTATAGTCGAGTCCGAGTAACATAGACATGGAGTAATATTTTTTTTGATAGTAAATTACATTCTAGCGCTAAAATATTTCTCTCATTGTATCCTAACATAATTTATTATGCTAAATATGCATAATCAATTATGCACACATAATATATTTAGAAGTGAATGACACTATCCTACCCAGACTGACTTGGTTATATATTTGGGACTTGCACGGTAGCATCAAACGAAGACAGATTCCAAATATTCGTGGGACAATGGGGTACCGTCTCAAATACATCATGGCCACTAGGATAACAACAAGGACAGCACACATGGATGAACAAATTATTGTTCAGTTCAATGGTACGATCAAAATCACGAGGTGCAACTTCACCCAACAACACTTACCAGCTACCCACCAAACGTACACATACAAAATGTTACATATGCTATAGATAAAAATGAAAAATCACGTACAACAGGCTTTCATTTTCATAGTATAGATAATCAATTGAAATCACTTTAAATGAAGAATTTCGCGAAGAGGTACACGCTTATAAGCAACTAAGCATTTGGGTCAGCACACCAAAACAGATAGAAATATTGCATGTACAAAATTGCAAATAATATTTTTGTAGAGGCTGGTCTGACAGAAGTTAGAGCTCAACAGCAAGGTTAACCTGGTCTTGACCACATATCAAAAGGAGTTTACTTGACAGGGAACTTGTTAATGACCACTGGCAATACCAACAGGTACGGGTAATTACTACAATTAACAGAGAAAACTCAGGGCATTGTATTTTGATAGGGAATTCACCGAAGATCATAGGCAATATCATATTGCTTAACTTAACACTAGGGTCCTAGACCCTTTAGAGTTTATAACCTGGAAACCTCACTTCTCTCCCATATAGAGGATGTGTCAATAGTCTGCTAATTAGGACAATATTCACAACAATACCAAACTTCTAAGATAGACAGAAAGACTATTAAAGGCTGAAATATTAATGCATTTAAGAACATAAACATCCAGATCCAAATCTATCAGGCGGAAGAAAACCTTGCAGAGGCTAATAAACTAGACAGCAGCCTTGGATACACAGCTTCAAAAAAACAACACAAAATCTATGACCAAAAATTTAGCACGCTGATAATTATATGGAATTCTGTTTGGGAAGGGGAGAGTACCAAATAATTTCAGCAAGTTGTCATCAAAAGGAGGAATAATCCGATTTTGGAAATTAGACCCTTATGCACATACATATGAAACAGGTCAACTCAGCCTTACAGTCGAGAAAACTGATGTTTCCAATGCAGGTTGTCTTAAAGGGGATCCACAAAAAAAAAACCTAGTCTGATTTCTCTTTCAACTAGAGGAGCTGAGGCTGACAAGTTGGAAACTTGTCAAAGTAAAATAGCTATAATCCTCCTTTATCACATTTACCTCAAAAATAGGATGCCCTCAGACCAACATATTTTAGGCCTATTAACATTATCAATTGCACAATTAAACTCCTGCTAAATACCATGTCTAATAGAATTATGGATAGTCTTATCTTTAAAGAACATACTGGTTTCATCAAGGGAAGACAGTTTTAGAACTATATTAATCAATTCACAAATCATCAATGGCCTAAAACATAACAAATAAAAGGTTGGTATCATCCTCAAATGGACCTTGAGAAGGTCTTTTACAAAATCGAGTGGGGATCCCCCTTGACACACTTACAGCTATGCTACCGGAATCAAAATGGATTATGTGGTAACTGGCTACTAGGATATTTAGCAGTATTAGAATTTCTATCTTAATCAATGGCTCACCTACATATAAATTATTATAGCACCGCATCGTGGGCCAAGTATTAAATATGATACAAATAGGGAAAAACAAAAACCTAAATAAAGGGATCATGATAGGCAAGGAAGGTTCGGAATCATACATCTGCAGTTTGCACATGATAATATCTTAATCCTAGAGGATACAAACTCTTTTAGAGGTACTGGGAGAATTTTACACTCTTTGCAACTATTATGTGGTTTGAAGATTAATTTTCACAAAAGTGGACTCCACACAATCAAGTACACTACTCAACAGCCAGAAGAATGGACTGACATACTGGGCCACTGGGTTGTAGAATCGGTATCTGGCCACTAACATACCTTGGTATCCCATCGAACTTTACACATAATAATGATGAAGTGTGTTAAAAATAAAATAATATAACATAAATTATTTAAAATACATATATATGAATAGAACACAGAGAGACATAAAAATGTATTATATTGAACACATGGCTTGTACATGGAATAAACCTTAATGATATAACTTAATTAACAATTGGGCTTATTACAAATAAAATACTACCTACTTGGTAAACTAATAACACCACATATAAAAAATATAAGTAAATACACTAATTTCTCTACCAAATATAACTAAACTATCTACTAATAAAAATAAAAGCTTTCTTTACACTTTTATTTCTTATCATTCTCCTCTTGTTGGGGAAAATTGGACTATGAAATTTGTACAGGTCAAAACCATGTAGGGGAAATATGATACTAAAAATAATCTTTCGCACTTCTTCAAAAAGATCAAACCCGGTGCAAAGTTAACACCACAACCACTTGTACTTTCTTTCTTGAAAAACTGATTAATATAACACAACACAAACTGATGAACACCTACTTAGCAAGAAATTCTGATCACCTTTCCATCCTCTATCCGAAAATGCAATGTCTAATTAAATGCAACAGAAAAATTCAAATTCAAAAAACTTATCTGACTAGAAGGCCATGAAAATGAAATTTTAAAAAAATTATAGTAATTTAGGAAGAGAGAGTGCAAACACTCCAAAAACATTAAGTAACGGAAATATAAAAATAATATTTCTATGTAAGTTCACCAAACAGTAGCAAGATACAACAGGAAAGTGTCCTAGAATTTATCAAAATATACATTGTCACTTGAAATGATAATAAGGTCTAGTAGTCCTTGTTTGTTCCAAGGTTTCTATTATGTATGGATAAATTTCGAATTTTCTCTGTATATATCCTAAATTTACAAGTTTTTGTGTCTTCTCTAATGGTTTCAACAATTTGTTATAAAGTTTATGTTAATGTATCCATACATCTTTAATATCTACTTAGTAAGAAATAAACCTTATTATATTTCATGATAGCTCTTAGGCATTGTGCCTATTTCAAAAAAAAAACAAAATTGATTTTCATGATGAAGTGTGTTACAGAACAAAGTTAATATATCATAAAACACTCAAAATTAAATTAATCTACTACAGCACGGAGGGAGGGAGGGAGAGAGAGAGAGAAAGAGAGAGAGAGAGAGAGAGAGAGAGAGAGAGAGAGAGAGAGAGAGAGAGAGAGAGAGAGAGAGAGAGAGAGAGAGGCATAATGCTGAAAAACACCAATTAAATTAATGCAATTATAATTTGGAATCATGAAATTCTCATATAGAGTTTTTCCAAACTTAAGATATGAAATCACCAAACTAAAATGTAAAGTATGAAAATATATTAGATTTAACATTTTATTTCCAAATGCAACAACCAAACATCTCTTATTATAAAAAATTTCTCAATAGATCAAGTAAACGAATAGCTATTGATGCTCTCACAAGATCTGCAATCTTCATGAATCTATCAAGCTAGAGCCTAGCTAGAATCCTGGAATTACCACCAACGAATTTTGTATCACTGGAAGTATCAATTGTCAAAATCACAGGTGCCATGGTAACCAATCTAGAAACTTGCCCACCAATTACGGTGCCATCCATCCTAGCTAATGTTGCAGCATAAGAGCAAGAAACAAATGTCTCTGACATATAGAAAAATCCACTAAGAGACATCAAAGTAAGATTCTCAAAAAAAATTATTGGACTAAGTTGTGACACTTGGCATATAGCCACCTCAGAAAGCAAGCCAAACCCACCAAGAACAGTTACAGAAACCTTTGTGGATTGCGCAAAATTCCCCACCCATTTGATGATATCAACACCGGGTGGAATTTCAAGAACGCTAGGTTTAATGGTCAAGGCATATGGATTTGGCAAAGAGGAAGATTGTCCAGACTTCATCTTTTAGAGGTAAAGATGATATATAAAATAATGGCTAATATGTGATTAAGATTTTGGGATGAAGTCCTTTTATAGTTGTCTTTGATGTGCTCGATTAGGAAAAACATATTAGGAAAAACAAAAAACAATCAAAAGCAGAAAAAAAATCTATTTTTTTTCAAGAATATTCAAGTGAATCTTCAATTCAAATAACATACTAATTATTCAAACAATTTTAAGGAAAAAACTGCAATTTGGATTATTCAAACTGTAAATAACATACTAATTATTGGACCAAGTTGTGGCACTGGCATATAGCCACCTCTGAATGCAAAGCCAAACCCACCAAGAATAGTTATGGAAATTTTTGTGGACTTCGCGAAATTCCACACCAATTTGACGACATCCACCCCGGGTGGGATTTAATGAACACCAAATGCAATGGTCAAGGTCTTTTCGAAAACGTTCCCCTTGGGTAAGAGCATCAAAGTAGGTGACATATGAATTTGACAAAGAGGATGAGTATTCAAACTTCATTTTTTAGAGGTAAACATTGACATATAAAATGACGATTAATATGTGATAAAGTTTGTGGGATTGAAGTCCTTTTATTATTGTATTTGATGTGCTCAATTAGGAAAAACAAAAATAAAACACAAAGAAAAGCTAAAAGAATTAATTCTTCTTTTCTAGAATATTCAAGAGAATCGTCAATTCAAATAACATATTAATAATTCATATAACTGTGAGGATAAAACTGTAATTTAGATTTTGTTTGGGGAATAAGAATATACCATCTGAGATTTCATTTTTTTATGTGGAATAAAAAACTTAAACACATATCGTCCATTTACTAAAATCTCTTATATCTCAAATTAGGAAGGGAACTGAGATTTTCAAACTTTGAAGAAGGCAAAATAAATAATTCCGTAACTACAAACTTTCACTATTAATATTACTATTGAGTCATCGAATTTTAAAAAAGAAAATGATTTCTCTTAAATGAAATTTGCCCCACCTATATTGGAATGTCGCAAATTTTCTTTTAGGGTAAAAAACACAACACAATAGCGACACAAATAAGAGTGCAGCGATGATCAAACCTCAATTTTGTTTGAAAATTCTGAGTAATGTATATCTCTATGTATGTATTTTATGTTTGTTTGTGTGAGAAATTTTAAATAATGTATATCTTTATGTGCATATTTTATGTGTGTGTGAGAGAGAGAGATAGCACAAATGAAAGAGCATGGCAATATAAATGAGTTATAAAATTATAGTTCATAATTAATATTAAAATATATCTTGGAAATGATTAATTTTTTAGAAAAAAGAATTACGTCAACTCACGAGCGTGGATTTTTAGGAGCTGCTCGACCTCATCACACGAGCAGTGGGAAAAAATCCATGAGAATGGGCTATGTGTTCTTTTTCTTAAAGTTTTCAATGTTTGAAATCAGTTCCAAAACTATAGTTAACAATTAAAATTTAAATATATCAATGTGCGAAAATCACAGTTCCCAACCTGATTTGACATCTATGAGATTTTAAGTAAATGGGCGAACGTGTTCTTTTTCTAAATTTTTTATTCCACTTAAAAAAACGAAATCCCGGACGGTATGTTCTTATAAATTATACAAAATCCAAATTGCAGTTTTTTCCTTAAAATTGTTTGAATAATTAGTATGTTATTTGAATTGAAGATTCACTTGAATATTCTTGAAAAAAAATAGATTTTTTTTCTGCTTTTGATTGCTTTTTGTTTTTCCTAATATGTTTTTCCTAATCGAGCACATCAAAGACAACTATAAAAGGACATCATCCCAAAATCTTAATCACATATTAGCCATTATTTTATATATCATCTTTACCTCTAAAAGATGAAGTCTGGACAATCTTCCTCTTTGCCAAATCCATATGCCTTGACCATTAAACCTAGCGTTCTTGAAATTCCACCCGGGGTTGATAGCATCAAATGGGTGGGGAATTTCGCGCAATCCACAAAGGTTTCTGTAACTGTTCTTGGTGGGTTTGGCTTGCTTTCTGAGGTGGCTATATGCCCAGTGTCACAACTTAGTCCAATAATTTTTTTTGAGAATCTTACTTTGATGTTTCTTAGTGGATTTTTCTATATGTCAGAGACATTTGTTTCTTGCTCTTATGGTGCAACATTAGCTAGGATGGATGGCACCGTAATTGTTGGATCAATTTCTAGATTGGTTACCATGGCACATGTGGTTTTGACAGTGGTTATTTCCAACGATACAAAGTTCATGGGCGGTGATTCCAAGATTCTAGAAAGATTGTAGCTTGATAGATTTATATAAATATGTTTACATATATGTTAAATATAATTGATCATAAATAAATTTGCATATTGTAGTTTATAGAAGAATTTTTTTTTATTTCGTTATTAATTGGCAGGATTGTTATTGTTTCTACTAAGATTTACTTCTCTAGTCTTTCATGGTAATCTTATACATGTATTTTCTTACTATTTTTATGTCTGAAATGATACTTGTCTTAAACTCCAAGTTTCAAAAATACTGTACATGATACTTGTCTAAATCTCTTAATTAATTTATCAATATAGAAATAAAAGTCTAGAATATCTTTTAAATTCTTATGTATCATACTTAGTAGAAAGGTTGGAAGATAAGCATCATATTTTTTCTTCATAATTCTTTACAAAATGACTTCAATTTAGGCAAAATAATAATTAGGACACCTCTATAACCATAAAGGTAAAGCTATGGGTATACATCAATGTTTCAAGAATTAAAAGTACTCAATTGTGATCGATATATATTTACCAATGGGTCCTTGGTTCACTGGCACTATCTTCTTAGATTAACTTATTGGAGGAATTACCCCTAAGTGGATATCTTGTACCCTTGCAAGTATGTTTAGATGGCGTGCTCCTTCACTCATTGGGCGTGTACACATTTTATATTTTATGGTGCCAAAGAATTTAAAAAAGGCTTCATATTGACTAACATAGTTCTAATTCTAATTAAATAATATCTAGAATTTGATTCTTTTTATTTTAAAATATAATAAATGGATACTTCTTACTTTCCCATGTTTCTTGAAAATCAATACAATCATCTATTTTGCATCATGGTTTCTTAAACAAAATTGGCACGAATATGTGACATGTGTCCAATAAAATTTATACATGCAAAAGATAATGTGAATTATTTGGTAAAAACGGAATAAACAAATCCTGAAGTTAGGGGATGAAAATAGGAGAATATTAGATTTTTTATAAAGTAATTAATATGAAGAAAGTTGTGTGATGTTCACCACGAAACCACTAATCATGTTTTTTCCTAAATTTCCCTAGATTTCAGTCAAATAAGTTGTCGTTAAAGAAGGTGAAAAAACTATATTTAAGGTCTAAGAAATCAATGACATATGAGTAGGGTTGTACTTTGAACCGAGTGATAAATGATTTTTTATTAATTTTTTAACTCTAATGTATTTTTTTGTTAAAGCCTAGCTCTAATTTTTAAATACATACTATAGATGTCACTTAGATAGGCAAAACAAATCATGAGTAAAGCAGAATGTGGTAGAGAACCGCGACCCAATTCGAACCGAGCAAATGTCATGGTAGAGAACCGCGACCCAATTCGAACCGAGTGTTGCCGAGTGTTTTTTTAAAAATTTTAAGTGTTAGCATATTCAAATTAGGCCTGGCAATTTGACACGTGAACATGACACGAAAAACGGTTTTGGGTTTTGATTTTTGGTACACGAAACACGAAAATACACGAGCACGAAATTACATGAAATATTTAGTGTCGGATATGGTTTTCATTTTGGGTACACGAAATATTATATATATAATTTTTATTTTTTATATATCATAATATATATTATAATTTTTTATATTTTTATTTCGTGTACTTTCGTTTTGGGTACACAAAAATACACGAAATATTTTATTATAATTTTTTATATTTTTATTTCGTGTACTTTCGTTTCATGTTTACACAAAACATTTCGTTTCGGGTTTGGGTCGGGTAGTCAAGTACACGAAATGATTTCGGGTCGGTTTCGGTTTTAGCTCTGAGTACACGAAAACACGAAAGTACACGAAACAAAATTACAAATAACGACACGATTTCCAGGCCTAATTCAAATACATGCAAGGTAGATGTCACTTAGATAGGTATAACCATTGTTACAAGCAATGTGGAACGTGGTAGAGATTCTTCTTGGTATCAGGTTGTGACAACCGGGGTCAAATTCCGAGTCTTTTTTCGAAAATCGAGTCGAGTCCCGATTCCGAATCCGAAATAAGCCAAAGTAAACTGGCCCAAATGCAGCCAACTTAGGTAAATCACAAGCCCACCACAGGCCCCCAAAAGATCATGATTTGTTGGTGCAATTAGTAGTAGTACATTTGCTTATATAGTGAACTAATGTCCCAAATCTACTCGATGTGGGACTGGGGTGTTACAAACTCCCCCACTTAAACTCATGACGTCCTCGTCAGGCCGAACGGATATCCCATAGGTCCAAGTTCGTTCCACTCTAGCCATTGTGGGATAATACCGGCTGGCTTCGTGTCCCCACCTCCGGCAACTTGACGAATCAAGCTTTCGAGAGTCGGCTTTGATACCATATGGGACAACCCGGGTCAAATTCCGAGTCTTTTTCGAAAATCGGGTCGAGTCCCGATTCCGAATCCGAAATAAGCCAAAGTAAACTAGCCAAAATGCAGCTAACTTGGGTAAATCACAAGCCCACCACAGGCCCCCAAAAGATCATGATTTGTTGGTGCAATTAGTAGTAGTACTTTTGCTTATATACTGAACTAATGTCCCAAATCTACTCGATGTGGGAGTGGGGTGTTACACAGGTAGTCCCTACGTGGTGTATGACTTCTATAAAACTCGTGGTCAAGTTTTCTCCAACTAGAGGAGAAACATGGATAATGAAATAAAAGAAAATATTTATTTGTATTAGTGAATAGCTTAATTATATGTAGTAGAGCAATTAGTGTAGTTACATACTTGTGGTAAAAAACTTGTGACACTTTAGATCGTGAAATTTGTATTATATGTGTGCCTATGTTCCAAAACCAGAATAGTAGTTGTCACAAGTTTTTTAAAACACTTTCGATCGTGAGATTTGGATTAACATAGGTTATGTTACGACAACTAATCTTCTGGTTTTAGAACATTCTCATCAGATTTTTAGGTTACTAGAATATATATTTCTATTACATATCAAAGGGTCTAGATTCTTTAATATCATGGTCGTAAGAATAAGTATTTAATCCGAGTCCTTAGAAGTTTCACATGTCATTCCACACTCCAGTAGCCTCAATTATTTACGAGTTAGCCAACTAAAAGTCTCTTGCAAGTGGTACCATTTGAACCAATTAAAAGATTGTGCAAGAACAGTAAAAAAAAAGTTCATGTACTTAAATAGATAAAGACCAATATAGTTCAATAATAATTGATTGTTTTTGTTCCTTTCCAACCGTGTAGACTTGCCTACCAAGTCCACAGAGTCGTGTATAAAATGGTTGAATACATCAATTTTCTTCCGATTGTGCAACCTTCGCACCACACAAATCAATGATTGAAATGAGAAGATATCTAATGTCCCTAAGTGTGAAGTCTAAGAAACAAGAAGCGATGCAAATATGCTCTTAAGCAAAGCAACAATCGTGACTCGTGAGTATTGTCAATTTAGTTCAAATTGTACGGTATGTTAAACTAGATAATTTCCTAGAGTCTCAAAAGTAAACTAGTGACCTTTTATGGTGCACTGCTTAAATTTCTCGACTAAAGTGCTTATCTGAAGTATGAATGAACTAAAATAATCCCAGGCTATGAAAGATAAATCAGAATGAAGAACAAAGATAGCTTATGAACATGTAAAGGCTAATTCTGAAACTCTCAGAAAGCTCAAGATAGAGGGCACACTAAAACAAGGCTTCTGTTCTGGTATGATTTCTTTTAGACTATGCATCTAGGACCAGCTGAAACATGTGGTTGCATTAGCCAGATCTAATACTAGGTCAATGTCAAGACAAGAGAAAGTAACAAATAATGTTAGGCCACCCTCAAAAATTCTGCAATAGTATACATATATGTCCCGGTTTAGTAAATGACGATGTTAGGAAGTAACTATTCCAACAACGAAATTCACATGGTCTAGAAATGGTGAAAGACATCAAGTGCGTTTACTATATAGTTTTCGTTTGTACTTGGGTATGTGGCGGTGTTTAACGCACAGGTGTTTCGTAGTTTTCTGCCGAAGGCCTCTCTTAGCTTTATTATGTTGCTGGGGTTGGTGGAACCGGGGTTACCCAGGATGGGTAATGGCACAACCCCATAAGAGGGGTTTAGAGTTATAGGTATAGGACATTTTGGGCCTATTGTGTGATTCTAAATTACAGCTAAGAGGGACATTATATGAATGAATACTATAGTAATAGTCCTAGGAGTAACTTTAAGCGTAAGCTTCAACACTTCCGCCTGTGGCATGCATATCTACCACAACACACACTACAAACCTTTGCACGAGTAACTAAAAGCCTCGCCGTCTTTCCAATTTTATATATACACTCCATTCATAGTGCTTATGAAAAGTGACTCCTTCAGTCATTTCAACAAATATTAACAAAATACCAAACTTCTTACTGTACTAAAAAAAATGACAACCACCCTTCAATGTTAACGCCTTAAATATCATTTTTCTTAAGTAGAAATAATCATATTAGAATTATCTTTTCTGATCCTCCGTATATCAAAAGACAAAAAAGCAAGGCAATGGTAACAACTATTCGTGCCTTTAGACATATGATCAAATTACAATAATTTGCAAAGAAAAAATCCCTTCTAATTTAGAAGATTTGTTCTAGTTTAGATAATACTTTGTTCAAGAAGCTGGAGAAGAGAGTTAATTAAACAAACAAAGTATAGAAAATATATATGTACTGGTATCAAACTCATATGATTTCAGTTTTAACATATAAGCAGTGAAACATGTGCAGGCATGTACAAGATTTTAAGTTTATACACTCTACCCTAACTACATGATAGAAAAATAATGATTTAGATAGAGTTACTTGTTCATGGTAGCTAATAAATGATACTGATTATTAAAGAACTCTGCAATAAACATAATAACGCTACCTTGGAGACTTCTCCAAAACAAAGAGGTGAAAGATGGGGATTGGAAAATATATCTTTGTATTGTCATTATCCTGATCAAATCCATAAAACACACAAAGCTTTCACTATTTAACTATTTATTAGGGTTGGTCATCGAGCAATACACTCCCCAACCTGACACTTGCTCTCCGGATGCCCCACATAAAGCTTGTGATTATTCTTTCTTAATTTGAAATCAAAAAAATTAATTAAAATCTTATTTATTCTGTCTCATTATACATGAACACAATTACTAGCACATCATTTACATTTGATTATTACACAAATATAATAACCTTAAAAATTGTTCAAATTATTGGGCTCTTCATGTGTGCAACATTTAGGGGTATCTTTACAATAGCAATACTCGCATGACCCACATGGTAAAATATTTAATTTGTACGAGCAATAAATTCAAGGAAAACATGATAAGAAAAATTTTAGGAATACAACAAAATGCAACATTGTAACACATGCTAAAGAAAAAGATATTGCACATATCAGCATCTGACCTCTTAAGTGTGAGCAATACTCACTCGTTTACGGTTGAATATCTTAACTCTTGACGGAACTAGTTCCAGTATCGCGTACCTGGTAAAAATTCAGGAATTAGCACCTTTCAAACAATTTCCAATTTCGGTATACCTGTTGGTTCGACATAAATATGACACATTAGATTATGATTTCATGCTCCGTGTTAACCACATAACTCTCGTAAGTCCTTCACAGACATCACCTCTTAAGCATCGAAGCGATGGAGAATATACTAAAATTTTTAATGCTTTCTGGACATAATATTTAGGAAGAATAAAACCCCAGAAACTACGAAAGAATAAATTAATTAATAATGGCGATACCACAAAAGCTTTAGAAAGATGCGCAAAACATATA
This sequence comes from Saposhnikovia divaricata, assembly GCA_036435485.1. Taxonomy (NCBI): domain Eukaryota; kingdom Viridiplantae; phylum Streptophyta; class Magnoliopsida; order Apiales; family Apiaceae; genus Saposhnikovia; species Saposhnikovia divaricata. The sequence goes on along the minus strand of CM071601.1, from coordinate 201,315,671 downwards.
ATTCATAATTTTTTTATATTTTTCATTGTATGAGTGAGTTTCACCCATCAATATTAGACAGCTATAGCATTAAAATAGTTTATTTTAGCCTTCCTTTGTTTTCTATAACGCCTCATCTCCCTTTCTCCAAAATCATTGGCCTTTTAAGATGAGTTGCATGGTGATACTAGAATGGAAAATGAACATCGTAGCACCTCCACATATAGTCTTTCTTTATTATTATTTTTTCTTTATAAATCCTCACCCACTAGTCACATTTACAATTACCGATAAGTATTTTCAAATATTTTGTGCGATTTACAAGAAAATATCATTTAATAAAATCATCACTTATAACTTGAAGATCGCTACCAAATTGCCATCAAAGCAATTAAAATCATAATATCACTTCAAAACTTCATCATAGTGCTCCTAAAATATTTACTTCCCGTGAATTATGGCAAGGCATCTAAATAAGGGACACTTTTCATGACCGACTTTCAATAACAATGAAACTTAATTAGCACGTCATTAAGCTACCACAAACACAGATTTCCACAATGATCACTTTCGTAAATAGTAAGTATTTTCCACTTCTATGAGATCTAGTCCATTTCAGTTATCCACTAAACATGCTTAAATTTAAATTTAAAATTCCCGACAAACTCGAACTTTCGGATTTAAAAACTAATGCAATCAGAATTCAGAAACCGTTTTAACTCTACATTCATCGATTTCCCCCAATAAAAAACACTTTAAAAAACACATTACTCGTAAAACAGTACACTTAATCAGCTTATAAACACCATCAACAACACAGATAAAACAAGTGATGGATAAGATACATTCAAGCATTACTGATGTTCATATATATATATATATATATATATATATATATATATATACATACAAGTGTTTGTGTGTGTGAGTGTTGTACCAATCAGAGAAGAGTTTAGCTGTAGAAGCGCCGGAACTGAGACTGGAGATGTCAAATTCCGGCAAGTTTTGCCGGAAATTGCAGCTTCATAACTATATTACTCGCCGGACATATAAACAGCGAGGGTTAGGGTTTATATCGTATTAACGTTAACGAAGAAAACAGTAAAAAAGGGTTTGGGCTTTTATTATTGGTACCAAACCTTGGGCCCAAAGCCCATGTCTTCGGTATTGATTTTCAAAAATATGCTTTGCAACTTTACCAACCTAAAATATGGAATAACTTTTCTTTCATTTTTTTCGAAGTTGATTTTAACGGATTGTAAAATAAAAACACAATCATTTGACATAAATCAACTTTAAATGAAATTTTTTGAAAATTTGTAAGAAGTTAAATATTAGGTTGTAGAGGTTGCAAATTATATTTTTGAAATTGAAATTTAAAAAATAGTATTTTTGAAAATAAGTTTAAAAATGTAAGTATTTTGAATAATTTTCCTAAATTTTTTAACACTTTTTTTAAAAATTAAAAAGAAAATAAAATAAACTATCCACATCAATTTAAAAAGACAAAAAAGATAAAACAAATTTAAGAAATTTCTTTTTCAAACTTTAAAAAAATTGTTATCCTTTTAAAAGAATGTAGAACGTGTTGGTTAAATAATATAAAATACTCTAAAATTTGTTTTAGCTATTTTGCTCCAATAGAATTAGTTACAACGATTGATTATATTTTAAAATAGTATATTATTATTACTATAAAGTTGTTTTTTAAAAAAAAACAAAGGAGTTAATTCAATAATAAAAAACCATACGGCATCTACACCAATGATCGAACCGAATAAACAGTAAATTGCAATCGTCTGTTCTTATGAAGAGATAGTTAAACGATATTTTGAAGATAATGTATATATAAATACAAGTACTCACTTCGTGCATCCTCGTTGGATTACTAGTACCCTCTTCATCATGCCCCGATGGAGCTATCGACCAGAACTGTAATCACATACAAAATTTCATCACTAAATCACGACCCCCGTTCACAATCAAGGAGCGAATAACAAACCTCTCACAAAGGAGAGAAACATGAAAATCTTATCGATCTATACCCTCGGCCATGGAACACACCACAACTTAATCAAAATAAAAAACAAACTCTCACAAATAGAGACTAACACAACCCAAATAAATTGGGAACTTATTGAAACCCAAATAAATTGGGAGCTTTATTGAATGAAAAACAAGACATGAAAACGGAAAAAATGAAAAGGAATTGGGGCTTTTCACCGGTGAAAACCGCTGGAAGCCCCCTCAAAACTTTTTAATGGAGGCTAGGGTTAGAAGGAAGAGAGAGTGTTTCCACAAAGGTATATTTACACACATCTTATAGCTCTCTATATTTAAAGTTGTTATGAATAGAATATATATAATATTTTAATATAACAATAAATGACGTGGAGTTTCACTTCACGACTTGTAGCTCTATGAGGATTGAGACTCGTTGAAGTGCCAACATTTTAACAAAAACTCTATTTTTAATTTGACTAGCTTAAAACCCGGACGATGCACGGATTTTTTTTAATATTATATAATTTTTTTCAATAATTTAAATTAAATTTTTTAAAACATAAATTTTGGAGTCTTAAATTTTTATATGAGATATTTGATAATAATTGTATAAATATTATCCGTGATATTTCTAAAAAATGAGGGATTTTAATTAGAAAATATAGAAAAGACGATAGGTTTTAGTTGAAAAAGGTAATCGGTTAATTATTAGTAATTATAAAATAATTAGTCTATTATTAAATCGAATGCCCGTGATATGATTAGAAAAAGAGGTGATTTAGTTAGAGAAAATTAAAAAGGTAACATTTTCTAGGTGAAAAATGTAATTAATTAGTTTATAGTAATTATAGTTTAATTACGTTATTTTAATATATACAATTGCTCGTAATGTTTTTAGAAAAGGAGAATTTAATATTGTCAGTGATATTTCTATAAAAAGAGGGATTTTAGTTAGAAAATATAGAAAAGATAATACGTTTTAGATAATAAAAAAAAAGATAATCGTTTAATTATTAATATTATAATATTATTAGTTTATTGTATTAAATAGAACCGCCTGTGATATAATTTGAAAAAGAGATATTTTAATTAGAGAAAATAGAAGGGTAACGTGAAAATTAAAAAGATGACATAATTTATGTGAAAAAATTTAATTGATTAGTTTATAGTAATTATAATTTAATTATGTTATTTTTCTAAGTAAAATTGCTCATAGTTTTTTGAAAATAAGAAATTAATGTTGTTCGTGATATTTCTAGAAAAAAAAAGGAATTAAATTAGAAAAAATTGGAAAAGATGATACATTTTAGCTGAAATGGTAATCAGTTAATTGTTATTATTATAATATTATTATTTTATTTTTATTAAATAGAAATGCCCATGATATAGTCTGGAAAAAAAAGAGATTTTATTAAGAGAAAATAAAAAAGGCAACGCGTTTTCGTTGAAAAAGATAACCGCCCATGATATAACTGGAAAAAAAGATATTTTAGTTAGAGAAAAGAGAAAAGGTAATGTATTTGGCTGAAAAAGTTAATTGAGTATTTAATAGTAATTATAATATAATTATTTATTTTATTAAACAAAGTTGCTCGTAGTATTTTTAAAAAATGAGAAATTTTAGTTAGATAAATTGCATAAGATATTGTATTTTACCTGAAAAAAGAAATTATTTAGTTATTGGAAAATAGAAAAGGTAATATGTTTATCCTGAAAAAGGAAATTGATTAATAAAGGAGATATTTTAGTTAGATAAAATATAAAAAGTATTATAATATTTTTAAAACATGAATTTTGGAGGCTTAAATTTTTATATAAGATGATTTGATAATAATGATATAAATGTTATCCATGATATTTCTACAAAATGAGGGATTTTAGTTAAAAAATATAGAAAAGATGATAGGTTTTAGTTGAAAAAAGTAATTGGTTAATAATTACTAATTGCAAAATTATTAGTCTACTTTATTAAATAGAATGCCCGTGATATGATTTGAAAAAGAGAGGATTTAGTTAGAGAAAATTGAAAAGCTAACATGTTCTAGGTGAAAAAGGTAATTGATTAATTTATAATAATTATAATTTAATTACGTTATTTTATTAAATACAATTGCTCATAATGTTTTTAGAAAAGGAAAAATTAATATTGTCTCTGATATTTCTATTAAAAGAGGAATTTTAGTTAGAAAATATAGAAAAGACGATACATTTAGCTGAAAAAGATAATAATCGATTAATCATTAATATTATAATATTATTAGTTTATTGTATTAAATAGAACCACCCGTGATATAATTGGAAAAAGAGAGATTTTAGTTAGAGAAAATAGAAAGATAACGTGAAAGTTAAAAAGATGACATGATTTATGTGAAAAAGTTAATTAATTAGTTTATGGTAATTATAATTTAATTATGTTATTTTTTCTAAATAAAATTGCTCATAGTTTTTAGAAAATGCGAAACTAATGTTGCCCGTGCTATTTTTAGAAAAAAGGAAATTTAATTAGAAAAAATGATACGTTTTAGCTAAAAAGGTAATCGATTAATTATTAGTGTTATAATATTATTATTTTATTTATTTTAAATAGAAACGACTGTGATATAATTGGAAAAAAAGAGGTTTTAGTAAGAGAAAAAAAAAAGGTAATGTGTTTTGGTTAAAAAAGATAACCGTCCATGATATAATTGGAAAAAGAGATATTTTAGTTAGAGAAAAGAGAAAAGGTAACGTGTTTTGGCCGAAAAAGATAATCGATTAGTTAATAGTAATTATAATATGATTATGTTATTTTATTAAACAAAAGTGCTCGTAGTGTTTTTTAAAAAGGAAAAATTTTAGTTAGATAAATTGTAAATTGTATTTTACCTGAAAAAGGAAAATATTTTGTTATTGAAAAATAGAAAAGGTAATATATTTATCCTGATAAAGGAAATTGATTAACAAAAAAGAAATTTTAGTTACATAAATTATAAAAGATATTGTATTTTACCTGAAAAAAAAAATTATTTAGTTATTGAAAAATAGAAAAGATTATATGTTTAACTTTGAAAAGGAAATTGATTGGTTATTGAAAAATAGAAAAGGTAATATATTTAACCTGAAAAAGGAAATTGATTAATAAAAGAGAAATTTTACTTAGATAAAATATAAAATATATTGTATTTTACCTGAAAAATGAAATTATTTAGTTATTGAAAAATAGAAAAGATTATATGCTTAACCTGGAAAAAGAAATTGATTAGTTCGTAGGATAATTTTATCTGTAATTGAGTAAGAGTAAATAAATAAATCAATAGTTACCGTACCGACCAACCAACCAAACTTTTAATGTTTCGGATTTTTTATAAATTGATATGACTAGAAAAAGAGAGGATTTAGTTAAAGAAAATTAAAAAGCTAATATGTTTTAGGTGAAAAAGGTAATTGATTAATTTATAATAATTATAATTTAATTACGTTATTTTACTAAATACAATTGCTCATAATTTTTTAGAAAAAGAAAAATTAATATTGTCCGTGATATTTCTATTAAAAGAGGGATTTTAGTTAGAAAATATAAAAAAGATGATACATTTAGCTGAAAAAGATAATAATCGATTAATTATTAATATTATAATATTATTAGTTTATTGTATTAAATGGAACCACCCGTGATATAATTGGAAAAGGAGAGATTTTAGTTAGAGAAAATAGAAAGATAACGTGAAAGTTAAAAAGATGACATGATTTATGTGAAAAAGTTAATTAATTAATTTATAGTAATTATAAGTTAATTATGTTATTTTTCTAAATAAAATTGCTCATAGTTTTTAGAAAATGCGAAATTAATGTTGCCCGTGCTATTTCTAGAAAAAAGGAAATTTAATTGGAAAAAATGATACGTTTTAGCTGAAAAGGTAATCGATTAATTATTAGTGTTATAATATTATTATTTTATTTATTTTAAATAGAAAAGACTGTGATATAATTGGAAAAAAAGAGATTTTAGTAAGAGAAAAGAAAAAAGGTAATGTGTTTTGGTTGAAAAAGATAATCGTCCATGATATAATTGGAAAAAGAGATATTTTAGTTAGAGAAAAGAGAAAAGGTAACGTGTTTTGGCTGAAAAAGGTAATCAATTAGTTAATATTAATTATAATATGATTATGTTATTTTATTAAACAAAAGTGCTCGTAGTGTTTTTTAAAAAGGAAAAATTTTAGTTAGATAAATTGTAAAAGATATTGTATTTTACCTGAAAAAGGAAAATATTTTGTTATTGAAAAATAGAAAAAGGTAATATATTTATCCTGATAAAGAAAATTGATTAACAAAAGAGAAATTTTAGTTACATAAATTATAAAAGATATTGTATTTTACCTGAAAAAAGAAATTATTTAGTTATTGAAAAATAGAAAAGATTATATGTTTAACTTTGAAAAGGAAATTGACTGGTTATTGAAAAATAGAAAAGGTAATATATTTAACCTGAAAAAGGAAATTGATTAATAAAAGAGAAATTTTACTTAGATAAAATATAAAATATATTGTATTTTACCTGAAAAATGAATTTATTTAGTTATTGAAAAATAGAAAAGATTATATGCTTAACCTGGAAAAAGAAATTGATTAGTTAGTAGGATAATTTTATCTGTAATTGAGTAAGAGTAAATAAATAAATCAATAGTTACCGTACCGACCAACCAACCAAACTTTTAATGTTTCGGATTTTTTATAAATTGATATGACTAGAAAAAGAGAGGATTTAGTTAAAGAAAATTAAAAAGCTAATATGTTCTAGGTGAAAAAGGTAATTGATTAATTTATAATAATTATAATTTAATTACGTTATTTTACTAAATACAATTGCTCATAATGTTTTTAGAAAAAGAAAAATTAATATTGTCCGTGATATTTCTATTGAATGAGGGATTTTAGTTAGAAAATATAAAAAAGATGATACATTTAACTGAAAAAGATAATAATCGATTAATTATTAATATTATTAGTTTATTGTATTAAATGGAACCAACTTTCTTCAGATTCCTCCGACTTTCTTCAAGAAAAAGTAAGTCTTCATTCCTCTTTTGCATTTAAACTGGTATTCTTCATCATAATTGCATGATTAGATAGCTTTAGTTGTATGCGACGCGATCCCTTTTGACAGCGATCCCATAATGCTAATTTGAATATGCGATCCCGTCCTCGCTGCAATCGAAATGCGATTTCTCCCATAGGAACATAGATGCAATCCCTTCCCGAGACCTAAATGCAATACCCTAGGAACACATAGAGCCTTTCTGTTTATTTATCCCTTTCTCATCCTTCATTTGCTTTCTGTAAGAGCACACACTTAATCATTTCACCCTTTTCAGAAGTCACAAGACGACAGTTCAAGGACACCTTCTCCGATGCCTCATATACAAATTAGCGATGCTGCAGCAGCCAACATTGCGAGAGCTGCGAGCACTAGTGAAAGTTCGTTCAAGTTATACTTCGACCCTCTATGGTCTAACAAATAATATACCCGAGAAGTGCCTCTAACTTCGTGGAGAACAAAGCACCCTTCAAGCTCGCGAGATCAATCTTTGGATGTACTTCCAGCTCAGAACGAGCCTCACACCAACATGACCGACATCGAACATGACCTCGAAACATTGACAAAGAAAGGAGATGAATTTAGCTCTAAGGCAGCAGAAATTCTCTCTAGAATACCTCCATCTCAAACCATGCCGCCCATTCACATAAGTGATTCTCCCATAGACTCATTAGGCGATGCCTATTATGACATCGAGGGAGGTGCTGATAACGAAGCCAACTCTGACGATGATGACTACGAAGAGCCTTCCTCAGATGATGGTGGCCTTGACGAAGTGGCCAGAGTCGTAAACTTCAGAGACTATGACTATGTTCCCGAAGCCTCACCCGATCCTTATGTTCCTACCCCTCAAGCAGAGCTGGAGGGAGTTATTTATGTCGATGGGCCTAACGCCAATGACATCGAGCCCGGTTAAAAGGTTAAGGCAGGCAAAGCTCGCGTACTTGCATGCCGCGATATGTCTTCAACCTTGATCGTGAAGACTATTACAGAGGGTGTCAAGAGGTTCCGTCCTGAGGGCAAGATCATTCTGCCCAAGAAGAAAATGCGATGATATCGCTTTAACCACGACGAGAATGGAGGCAGAGTGCCCAGAATGGTCCTAACGGTCCCTCTAATGTAGATAGGTATCTCTTCTCCTCTCCACCCATTCATTAAGGACGTCTGTGAGACATACTATCTAGCTCCCATCCAAATCAGCACCAATGGCTATCGATCCATGATTGCCTTGTACATACTTTACCACAAGCTTGGATATCCCCCCTAGATGCGAAGACAATGGGCTACTTCCTTCAGCTGAAGCGATGTGGAGCCAAGGATTTTGGCTACGTCTACTTCTCAGTGTGGCCATAATTTAACAAGAAAAACCTCCTCCCAGGCGGGATAAGCAATGCGTGCTCGTGGAAGGAGCCTTTCTTCTATGTACACGAGGTCCCTCGAGTAAAAACGAGCTTCAACTACCTCCCCGGTAAGCTATCGAGGCAATAACACTTTATCTTACTCTTTTCCTTTTTGTTTTCAAACTAATAACTCTTTTGGCATTCAAACTAATAACTCCTTTGGCATCGCAGTCGCTCCAGCTCGCACCGTCTTAAGAGGTGCTGAAAAACAGCGAGCCGATGATGTATTAACGAAATCCACCGCGGAGGAAAGAAACATTAGGACTCTTCTTTCTATAGAAACCCTAATAGAATGCGGATCCTCAAAGAAGGGATAGATGCTTCCCCTGAAGCGGGGCCTTCACATGCCTCGAAGAAAAGAAAGACAAGAGAGGAGGCCTCGTCTTCTCATGTCGTAATAACGGACGAAGATGGTACTTTTAGGATAATATCGAGACATGCATCGCAGTCCTTTGTCATCTTTATGCTTTATTTATCTGTCTTCATACTTTAATCATTATGCTTTGTTAAATAGTTTGACTTTTTCCTCCTTATCCATGCAGGTATGTCGAATCAAAATAGCAAGGGGTTATCCATCCCGTTTCTACAAGCCAAAACCAAGAAGGGGGAAGCTCCAAGAGCAACCTCTTCTCTGAAAACTGCTCCTCCTCCCCTCAAACCAGGACTCCTCCCCACAAAAGTAATCAACGATCCTCCCCCCAAATCAATCATTGCCAGGGACCAGGTCGGGGACTCCCCTGAACAAAGCCCGCTAAAGTGATCCAGGACAGATAAACCAAAGGACGGTCCCGCCCAATCTTCAGGAGTTGTTACCGCTTCAGCTTCTCAACACCTATTCGCTTCGTTGGGAACCAAGTATGCAGAGGAAGCTGAAGCTTCCAACTGGTGGAAAGCATCACCTGAAGAGAATGCCAAAGCTGTGACCAGGTGTCTAGCCGAGGCCTTCATTCGTCAGGCTGCCCATACCAAGAACTACTTTCTGCTGGACAAAAAGAACAAGGTTCTTGAGTTCCAAAAAGTTGAAGATAAGCGTTCCCTTGAAGTCGGGTTCAAAAAGCAACTCTCCAATGAGACTGCTAACATTCGTACAGACTTGAAGAATGCTCGCAAGGAGAGGAATGATTTTGAGAAATCTCTCAAAGAACTGCAGAAATCCAGCGAGGAAGCTGCTAAAAAGAGCGCTGATGAGATCGCGATGCTGACAAGCGACCTGAATGCTGCCCAGGCCCAATTGGCAACTGCAGAAGAGACATTCGAGGCCCAAGGTCAGGTTTCCTTCATGAAAGGGTTCATTCGAATGATCCCTAATTTTGATTGGGACCAGCTTGGGCCAGGTAATGCTGACTTCGCTGAAGTTCTCAAAAAGCAGATCGCTGATGAAGATGCCGAGGAAGCCAGAATAGCTGAAGAGGCGAGGCCAGCACCCGAGGCTACTGCTGATGCCAATCCTACTGGGGGGATTCCGAATGAAAACAATCCTTGAATTCAAATATCTTCTGAACTTTTGAACTAGGGATGCGGGCACCCTTTGAATGCCTCGCAAGATGTATCAATATTTTTTTTAACTTTATTTGTCAAGAATTCTGGGATCGCAAGGCGATTCACTTATTTTTCTGCATAATATTGAAGAATCCCTTTTCCCTTGCTTATCATTTTTATGCATAATATTAGCTTCATATTTACTCCATTCTTCAAAATGTTGAGATGTAGTCTGTGTTCGCAGATGCGAAGTGCCATGAGTAGCTTTAGATTTGTATTCCTTTTGCTTTAGACTCGTTGTAGATAATAACAGTTATGAACTATCACCTTGAAGTAGTTTCTAATGCGATCCCAGCATCGTTGAGATGGCTTGGACCTTAAAGTGTAAATGCTAACAGACAAGCAAATTTATTTTGAATTCAAAATAAAACATAATCCATAAAGCAATCGTACTCGTATAATGAAAAAGTAGGGGCGGTGCCTAAAAGTTTTATTGATAGGGGCGTGGCCCAAAAGTTTAACAAGTAGGGGCGAGGCCCTAAAATGAATTGTGGGGCGAGGCCCAAAGTTTGACAAGTGGGGCGTGGCCCAAGAAATCATTATATCATAAAGGGGAGGTGTCTATATGATCACTACCCCCCAATACTTTGTATGAATTATTCATGCTAAGTAGTAGTAGAGAGAGGCTACCAGGGGCGTGGCCTTTACTGATAGTATTTTCTTAGATGCTCCGCATTCCAAGCTCGCGGAATAACCTTATCTTTCATGTCCGTGAGATAATAGGTTCCTTCTGAAAGAGTATCATAGATTTTGTAAGGTCCCTCCCAATTAGCACCAAAAACTCCATGACCTGGAACCTTAGTGTTAAGCATGACCCTTCTAAGCACTAGGTCGCCTGTTTGTAAAGATCGTGCTTTGACTTTCCCATTATAGTACCTTGCTGTCCTCTGTTGATAGGCCGCGAGGCGTAGCTGGGCCTCGCTTCTTGTTTCTTCTATCATGTCTAGATAGAGCCTGTGATTGACCTCGTTTTCATCGGGATCGTAGTGTTCCCTTCTGAACGACCCCGAGCCTACTTCCACCGGAACCATGGCCTCGCAACCATAGGTCAAAGAAAAGGGAGTCTCTCCAGTAGTGGTTCGTGGGGTCGTGTTGTATGACCACAAGACCCTAGGTAACTCCTCAGGCCAACTTCCTTTGCTTTCTTCCAGTTTGGCTTTCAAAGTATGCTTTATAATCTTGTTTATGGCCTCGGTTTGGCCATTCGTCTGAGGATGACTCACAGCTGAGAAACTCTTTTTTATCCCCAAATTCTCACAAAATTCTTTCATCTCCTTGCTATCGAATTGCTTTCCATTATCTGAGATGAGTTGATATGGGATCCCGTAGCGACACACAATTGCCCTGTAAACGAAGTCCTTGAGCTTCTTGGCAGTGATAGTAGCAAGCGGCTCGGCTTCTGCCCACTTGGTGAAATAGTCAACAGCCACCACTGCATATTTAAGTCCCCCCTTCCCTTTTGGGAGTTCTCCAATTAAATCAATCCCCCACATGGCGAAGGGCCATGGGCTCGTTAGCGAGGTAAGCTGAGAGACGGGGACGTTGCTGAAGTTAGCGATCCTTTGACAAGCATCGCATTTTCTTGAAAACTCAAATGCATCTCTTTTTAACGTAGGCCAATAATACCCTTGGCGAAGAATTTTCTGGGCCAGCGAACTACCCCCCGTGTGATTGCCGCATATCCCTTCATGGACTTCTCCGAGAATGTAATTACACTCTTCCCCATCTACACACCTCAGGAGTGGGATGTTAAACCCTCTTCGGTACAAAACTTCATCATAAATGACATAGCGAGCCACCTGGTATTTAATCTTCCTTGCTTCTTTCTTGTCTTGAGGTAACGTTCCATTTTTCACATATTCCCATATTGGGGTCATCCAAGTCAATTCTGGGGTCGCTACTTCCATAATGAACTCCTCAGGTACACTAGGCTTCATCTGAATTTCCAATGGGATAATTCCAAGTAATGTGGCCTCGCGACGCGACCCCAGTTTTGCCAGTGCATCTGCTCCTTGATTCTTTTCTCTTCTAATATGGACCACCTTGACATTGTTAAATTTTTTCATCAACCTCTGTGCAAATCGCAGATATAGCTCAATCTGCTCACCTCTAGCTTACCACCCACACCAGAGTTGATATGTTACCAGCATGGAATCGCTGAAAGCTATGAGGTTCTCTACCTTCATTTCCAATGCCAGTTTGAGACCAATAATGAGGGCTTCGTACTCTGCTGCATTATTGGTGGCTTTGAAAGCGAAGTGTACTGCACTTTGTATCTTACGACCCTCTGAAGTTACCAACTCGATGCCGGCCCCGGCTCCTTCTTTGTTAGATGCCCCATCTACATATGGTTCCCACCACGAGGCCGAATTTTCTTTTTTTTCCCCGATAACTATTTTTTCTGGAGCTGCTATGATGGCCCAGTCATCTTCCTTGGATTGAGGAGGAAACTCCAAGATAAAATCTGCAAGTGCCTGTCCTTTTATAGGGCCGCGAGGCTTAAATTCGATGTCAAACTGACTAAGCTCCACTGTCCATTTTAACAATCTCCCTGAAGACTCTGGCTTGTGCATTACCTGCCTCAGTGGGTAGGCAGTGCGAACCTCAATGCTGTGAGCCTGAAAATAGGGCCTTAACTTCCGCGAGGCCAAGACCAAGGCATAGGCTAGCTTCTCCATGTTTGTATATCGAGTCTCAGCATCTAACATTCTTTTACTGACATAGTAGACTGGATATTGAATTTTTGCCTCCTCGCGAACCAATACAGCACTGACCGCGTGTTCAAACACAGCGAGGTAGACAATGAGGACCTCGCCTCTAAGGGGCTTCGAGAGAAGTGGTGGCGAACCCAAATGTTCCTTTATCTTCTGAATGGCCTCCTCACATTCCAATGTCCATTCAAAGTTTTTTCCCACCTTTTTAATGGCCTTAAAGAACTCATTGCACTTATCTGATGATTTGGAAACGAACCGATTGAGAGCTGCGATCCTTCCTGTCAGACTCTGGACTTCTTTCACACTTCTTGGGGATCGCATGTCCATTAAAGCCTTTATTTTTGCAGGGTTCGCTTCAATTCCTCGGTGGTTGACAATGAATCCCAAAAACTTCCCAGATTCAACCCCAAAGACACACTTCTGGGGGTTAAGCTTCATTCTGTACTTCCTTAGTATGTCAAACATCTCTGCGAGGTGAGAGATGTGATCCACAGCTTCCTTAGACTTGACCAACATGTCATCTACATAGACTTCCATTGTCTTGCCAATTTGTTTCTCGAACATCATATTAACAAGCCTCTGGTAGGTAGCCCCAACATTAAGGAGACCGAAGGGCATCCCTATGTAGCAGTAGAGACCTCTATCTGTGATGAACGAGGTGTGCTCTTGATCAGGGCCATACATGGGTATCTGGTTGTACCCAAAGTGAGCATCCATGAAAGAAAGAAGTGCATGCCCTGCTGTTGCATCCACTAGCTGGTCGATCCTTGGTAACGGAAAACTATCTTTGGGACAATGTTTGTTGAGGTCGGTAAAGTCTACACATGTCCTCCACTTTCCATTTGGCTTCTTCACGAGGATAGGGTTCGCGAGCCAGTCAGGGTAGAATGATTCCCTAACGAGCCCTACCTCGAGGAGTCTATCCACTTCTGCCTTTAGAGCCTCAGCTCCTTCTCCATTTATGGGTCGCCTCTTCTGTCTGACCCCCTTCTTGCTTAGATCCAAGTTTAGCTTATGACACATTACATTAGGATCGATCCCAACCATATCTTCATGTGACCAGGCGAACACGTCAAGGTTTGCCTTTAGAAAAGTAACCAGCCTTTCTCTCAAATCAGGATTGAGTTGCGACCCTATTTTCAACACTTTTGAAGGGTCCTGCACATCAACAAGAACATGAATTGTGTCTTCAGCTGCCCCGGCTCGCTCCACATGTTCTGGGATGCGAGGATCAAGATCTAGATTATACTCTCGAGCCTGACTTGATTCTGCCGTAGGGGTTGGCACCCGCGTGCCCATACTCCTTAACAACAGTTGTTGTCTGTGTAATTCTATTTGGCAGTTCTGTCAATGTGGATGTTTCTTTGCGAACCCATTATCCCTTTCGGGCTCGCACAGCGGCCTGCTCCGGGCTCTCCTCGCTGTCACTATCTGTACCCTCTTCCACGATCCCTTCCTGGAGAACCATAACTGGCTGCGAGGTTCCCATCATCAAAGCCCCTGGTACTGGCTCTACTTGAATTCCCAAATTATCAAAATAATCGGCTGGGAGCTCCTCAATCGAGATCATGTTACAGTCTGTTGGGGGTACAAAATTTGTCTTGCGAGACCTACTTTCCTCCTCGCACTCCATCTTGTCTGTCATAGAATTACTCCCTTTTTCTGCTGACTTGAGGGCCTTGTTGTAACATTCACGAGACTCATGTTGTGCCCCCTAATGCATCCGACTCCATTTGGGGTAGGGAACTTCATAGAGAGATGGTAAATAGAAGTAACCACCCTCATTTCTTTGAGTATTGGCCTCCCCACGATAGCATTATAGGCTGAAGGTTGATCAACCACCATAAAGTCTGCAATTTGGGTGGTAATACAGGGCTCGTCCCCTAAAGTGACAGGGAGCCTTACGAGGCCTTTGACATTGACCGAAGCTCCAGTAAAGCCATAAAGATGCCCTACGGTAGGGATAAGGTCTTTATCCACGAACCCCATTTTCTGATAGACCTCGTAGGTTAGGACATTCACTGCGCTTCCATTGTCCACAAGGACCCTGTGAACATTCTGCGATCCAATGCGAACTCGGACAACGAGGGCGTCCGAATTAGGATGGTGGACCCACTTCGCATCTTCCTCAGTGAACATGATATTTGTATCTTCCCCCTTGAAGAGCTTTGGGGGTCGCTCCTGCAGGTGATGGATATTGGTGAGGGGTCGCTCCTTAGCTTCGCGGGCATATCTTTCTCTAGCCCTATTGATATCCCCCCCGATGTGGGGTCCCCCAATTATCACGTGGATACTTCTGCCTTGCGTTTCCATTTCCTTAATGACTGGATTCTGTTCAGGTGGGGGGGCTTGATTATAACCAAGGCCAGACTTGGGATTATGCTTCTTCACCTCACGAACTGCCCACTCAGTTAACTTTCCTTCACGAATTAACTGATCCACTTGCTGTTTAAGCTCTCGGCAAGTTGTTGTATCATGCCCTGTTTGTTCATGAAAGGCACAATACCTGATAGTGTTTGCAGTTCCCTTTGGACCCATCGGTGGAGGCTTCCTGAATACCCCTTGTTTTCATTGACTGCATAAATGTGATCAATTGGGGCGACTAGAGGAATATACTTGTCTTCATCCCTCGCGGGGCGAGCTCTCGGTGGGGATCGCCTCAAAGGATCGCGGTCTCTCCTTTTTGGGCTGGGGCTTCGACTTCGATCCCGTCTTCGCCTTGGACTTCTGGAGTCCTTTCTTTTTACCCCCTGTTCCTACTCTAACTGCTACTCCTTTCATTATTCTTCTTCAAATCCGCGAGTGACTTCTCAACACGCTTGAAAGGCTCAGCGACCTTGTGCAATTCAGAAAGAGTGCTAGGGGTTTGTTCTTGTAACTTCTTCCAAAATTCCGTACCTTCCCTCACTCCAGCGATGAGGAAATTTTTTTACAGCTTCATCATTTGCACCTCGTACGCGAGGCACCTCAGCATTGAACCTCTTGAAATAATCATGAAGGGTTTCACCTTCCTTCTGTTTTATGTTTGCCAAGGTAGACACAGGGGGTGCGTAGAGCATTGAGGACTGGAACTGTTTGATGAAGATGTCCACGAATTGTTCCCAAGAATCGATGACAATCAATGCCCCTAGCTTCGAAAACCACTGCTGAGCACTTCCCCTCAGCGAGGCCGCAAATAGTCTACACCTCGCTAGTAGTGAGACCTGATAAACATCCATCTCATTATTGAATCGAATCACAAACACTGCTGGATCAGTATCGCCATTATAGGTCATATCATGTTGATGGCCTCGAAACACTGCAGGAAGTGGAGCAGTTCGAATTTCATGAGTAAAGGGCGATGAAGAGCCCATAGTGCTAAAGATCCCTTTCTCATTGTTCATCGCGTCGAAGGCCTTTTTCAACTCCTCCAGCTTATAGTCTCCTACCTTGACCTCCTTGTCACCCTCCTTTTTACCTCCAGTACTTCCATGATGTGACTGAGTCTTTTTTTGGGACACTGGACTCCTCCTGATCATTCCTGTGATCCTTCTTTTTACGATCCTCTTCAAGGTATTGAGATCGTTCTTGGTCTCGATGAGACGGGGGTCTGTCATCGCGACGATGGGACCGCTCACGCTCTCTACGGGGAGAGGGGGGTCTGTCATCACGACGATATGACCGCTCGCGATCTCGAGGAGACAATGGTCGATGTGTGCCCTTGCTTCTGTTCTTAGATTCTTCATGTCGAGGCGCATTAACCTTTTCCAATTTTAGACGAAGGTCATGTTCAGTTAGCTTCTTTCCGAGACGGTCAAAAACACTGACCGATCTCCCCTCAGATGAGGTGACCTTGTCATGCGATCTCCCTTTCTTTTCGAGCGAATCCTCTCCCTCATTCCAGTCAGGGTTCGTTTGATCTGTTAGGACATCCTCGAAGTCATCAATGGGTTTCTTAGCGGGGAGTTTGCTTCCTTCCCCTTGTGTTCTACCACCTGTCCTTGCGTTCCTC
Organism: Saposhnikovia divaricata; assembly: GCA_036435485.1. NCBI lineage: Eukaryota > Viridiplantae > Streptophyta > Magnoliopsida > Apiales > Apiaceae > Saposhnikovia > Saposhnikovia divaricata. The sequence goes on along the minus strand of CM071601.1, from coordinate 201,298,967 downwards.
TTCGATCCTCTATGTTGAGTATTGAATACAGTAAAAGAATACAGAGGGGGGGTGAATGGATTCTTGAACTTTTCTTTGTTCTTGAATCTTTGCAACAAGATATGTGTTTAGTGTGTGAGATATGTAAGTGCAGATAACAAAGACAAACACAACACACTATCACTTTAATCTAATATTTTATTAGATAAATATTTTGCTACAATCTGTGAATACAAATGGTAGTATTCTCACCTTCGTTTTTCTTAGAGAGATATTTCTTGTGATGTATCTTGAAAAACTTATCTGCTAAGCAAGTGAGGCTGTATCCTTATAGACATGGATACACCTACTTACTACAAATAAGGTAGGTAAAACAGACTACTTTCCAGTATGTCTATCTTATTTGAGTAAGAGTCCAAACGGCTACAGATTTGACTTTGCAAAGCCTGTTCAGATCCACTTCTTTAGCTCCTTGTCCCTTTGTCTTATCTCTCTAAGCTTCTTTGTAGGCTTTCCAATACGCTTTATAGTACATAGTCAAATAAAGCGTCTTGGCTTGTTGCAGGTTTCTGACTTGTACAATTCTTCAGTATTTTGTCTCCAAGAATGTATTCGAGAAGTGGCTAAGTGATTGATTCGAGAACTCGAATTGACTTAATCGATAACTCTGAGTTCTCGAATAGTGTTATATTGACATATCAAATCACTTCTCGAATAGTTCTTTTCTCTGGGACTCCTTGAGATATCGAATAGAGCATTTTGACATATCGAATCCCTGAGATGTCGAATAGCTTCTTTAGTCCTTGAGATATCGAATAGATCACTTGTTGACTCTTAGAGAACTCGAATGATGCTTTGACTTGTTGACTCCATGAGTTCTCGAATAGAGTAATAGACATATCGAATCTCTGAGATATAGAACATTGTATTCAGAGATATCGAATAGTGTCTTCTGAGACATCGAATCTCTGACTTCTCGAATGCTAGACTTCTCGAATAGACAAATGTACTTCTCGAATTGGTACTTAGGCAAATTCTTCTTTTCTTCAAATCCCAACTATGATTATTTGGCAGTCTTTATCTCCTTGCTTGAGGCATGAACCTTGGAACTTCTTTCAAGCATTATTCTTGACTTTATAAGTACAGTAACACAACTAGAATTTGATGCCTATTACAAGTACAGAACAAATAGAAACTCTACAACTAGAGGTTCCCTCAATTAAGAGGTCATGTAGGTAATGCATAGCATTACACATACTTAGGCTTGTTATTAGATGTATTCAGGCATGCCTCTGTGACTAACACTCTAGAACTATAGCGCTTCTCCACTTTTGCGACCCTCTCATGTACAGCGGTCACTTGCTCGCCGAGGCCTTTTAGAAAAGACATAACCTCGCTGGTCAACGCCATCCTCTGTACTGGGGGGGGGTGTTCCTCCTTGTACCCAGTCTTAGAGTTGTCCTTGGACACCTCGTCCTCTGAGGGGTCCCTCGTCAGGGGATCGTCCTTGTTAACCTTATGCGATCCCGGGGTCTCTCCATCGTTCTTCTTTTTGTGTGATTTAGTCATCGCTTCTCCCAATTCAATGACTAGCCCCTCCTTCTAGCGCCAAATGTTATAGGGAGAATATTGTATAACAATATTTTGGAGGTTTGCTGGATTATCGGAGCAAAATACGGATATTTTGCTAACAAAAGAAGAACAAGGATTAGGGTTTGTGTGTTTAGATGTGGCTGAGCTTGATAGGTGTTTGCAGGTTTAACTGTTTCTCATCCGTATCAAGGTGCCTACGTACCCTATTTATAGGGATCAAGCCTGACGTAGTTCTTGGGCAACAAGTTACCTAGGCGGGCTAGGGTTTTAAGAGATAAACCAAAATCCAAGCCCACTCGATTAGGGCTGACATGGCAGTGAATCATCAATCCTATCCGTGATCCATGGCCCAGCTGTGGAAGCCCATAGTCTCGAACGGATAGAATTGGCAAACAGAGAATCAATCAGGACCTAGCATGCGACCTCATGGGATCTGGCCATGCGAAGCGATCTCATATGTCGTACTACTTATGCGACCCTGGGTCCGGCCGTGAGCCTTCCAATAAAGAACTAGAGATAACGACCCAACAGATGTGTTGGCATCGCGAAGCGATCCCAATGAGGATGTGCTAGCGAGGCGGTCCTTTAGACTAGATAATAAGCGAGGTTGCCCTATAGTTGTACCGGGCTGATTCCAATGGTGAACTTTAGTGGCCCAATTGCCATCTCTTAGGCCCATAGTCAATTATGAACCATTAATTTAGCAAATCAAATCAAATCAATTTAGCTATTATGCCAGATTTGGGCATAACATCATGGTAGGAGATACTTTAGATGCATCACTCTGATATAAGATATAAAAAAAAACCTTTTTTTCCCTTTCTCTAAATTTTTTTCCCTAAAATATAACAAAAGTTATTTTTCATCAACTTATGTATAGTAAGCTCTATACACAAATCGTATACAATGTATGTGATGCTTTCGTAGGAAAAATATTCTTCATTCGTCTCATACTATTCTACATTTTCTCATTAAATTTTAATTTATTCTTCCCTCTTTAACACTAATTTAATGAATAAAAATCGCGAATCTACAAGTTCATATAAATTACAGATTTTTTTTAAATACAAATCATAAGTTTTAGTTAATTACTAAAAAATCTATATTTGTTATAATGGTCCTTTGTATACGTTCTCATGACTTCATGGTGACTTTGTAAATTGCGAGTATATTATTTTAGCATTGTTAAAAGAAAATACATATGTGTCATATATTTGATAAATTTATAATAAGAGAAATAAAACTGCACGTATATAAATATTTTTTTATTAGCGACTAAGGTCCAATATAGTGTTTTATACATGTTCTTTATACTTCATTGTTGATCTCCATATGTCAGAACGATTGTCCTTCACCAATTCTTTTTGTACTTATTTCTTGTTCGAAGCGAACCATCATTAGCATTGTTCATGGCCATCAAGATCTCATCAATTTGTCTAACAAACTTATAAAATTACTCTGCAACAAGTCTGCGTTTCTCTTCGATCCCTACAACAACTAAATAGATCCGAGCTTGTTTAGACTAGGATACTTTGACTCATATTGGTTGAACTATTTTTCATCCTTCTTGCATTTCTTGATTTGACCATCAGGAGACGGGCCAATTAGTTCCATCGATAACCGAAACAAAGACTTCATAAATCATAAGATATATATTTTTAAAAAATGCATGTTATTTAATTTACGCTAACATATTTTTAAGTATTTCATAATTATTTTGATATTTTTATTTTTTTTACTGATTTTGATTTTTTTATTTTATTAGATTACATATGATATACTGAAAACATATACGTCGTGTAACAATTTTTTTTAATCTTTTTGATTATGTAATTTAATGGTTATCTTAAAATTATTAGATTTTTTATAGTGTTTTTATAGTTTTTAAAGGCACTTTTTAACTTTTTTTGAAATATGTGTGATATTAAATTTTTTATTTGTTTAAATATCGTTATTTTTTCATGTTAATTTTATATTTTTGGCGTGCGTGGTGTTTATTATGTGTTTTGTTTAGAGTAATCTTAGGGGTTTTTATATTGTATTATATTTAGATATTAATATAAATTTATTTTGTGTGTGTTCGGATTGCTTTCTAATTTAAAATATGTTCATTTATTGATTTTTGTTCAATTATTTCAATTTCAATTTTTCCTTTGCAAAGTAAGAATTTGTTTATTTGTTGATTTATGCTCACATTTTTTTAATTTAAATTTTAGAAATATATTTGTTGTCAAATCTAAAAATAGAATCTTTAATGATTTTTATTAAAATAATTTTTTTTAAACCACTTTTATTTGGTAAACGATATTTTTTTTGTAAATTATATTGTGCTGGTTTATATTTGATTTAAGTGCATTACAATAAGGTTTATTGTTGTTTTTAGTTTTCTAAATTTAGATTTTTTTTAAATTGGTGTTTGTTTTGTAGATTATGTTTGGTTGAATTTTGGTGTCATTTCCAATTATGACATGTTTTTTTATTACTTTTTTAATATCTTATTCTACCATATATTTTTTAAAGACCTTTTTTTGTTTTATAATTAAATGTATTTTTAATTGGTAAACGATTTTTTTTTCTAAATTATATATTAAGGTTTAGGCTAACATATATTTTAATATTTCATAGTCTAAAATATATTTGTATTAATTTTAGTTAACAATAATTTTTTCAACTTTAATTTTTTTACCATTTTATCATGTGTTATTTTAGTGCATTTTATTATATTTAGATTTTCTATAAATTAATGTTTTTTTGGATTTTCAAATTATTTTTAATTTATTTACAACTTTAGTACCGAATCTAGAATCTTTGCAAAATAATAAAATGTCAATTTACTTATTTGTGTTGACTTTGTTATTATAAATTTTAAAAACATGTTTGTTGTAAAATTTTAAAGTAAAACTTTTTATGGCATTTTTTAATTATTAGGTTTCCTTGAAACACTATTTTGTGATAAAGTTTTTTTAATTATATTTTAAACTTTAGTCTATAATATCTTTGTATTAATTTTAGTTAATAATAATTTTTTCAACTTTAATTTTTTTTTCATTTTATCATGTGTTATTTTAGTGCATTCTTTTTTGATCTACTTATTTGTTAAATTTAAAATACCATTAATTAGTAAGTTGATAGTATAGTTTTAGCTCGTTTTTAAAACTGAGCCCAACTCGTTATTTTTAATTTTGAATGAATTTATTTTTTTAGCCCTAACGACCCGACCACCATCATAACTCCCTTACACCAGTTATATATAGGACTGCTTTATACCGTGCGATGCACGGGTAACTTTATTAAAATTTTGTAGTATAATTTTGATTATACTTTTTTTTCTTTGTAAAATAAATTTTATAACATTTTTAATTGTTTATTTTTACTTTTAATGATTGTAATGCATGTGTGTTATATGATTTGTAGTATACATATGGTTTGTAGTATAAATTTATATTTTTTGTAAATGATTTTTCTATAATTTATATTTTAAAGTTTAGGCTAACATATATTTTAGTATATCATAATTTTTTTTTTTTATTTTATTAGATCATAAATTATATGCTTAAAACATATGGGTACTATATTCGTGTAATAATCTATTCTTTTTTTTATATTTTTGATTATGTAAACTAATAATTATTTAAAAAAAAATTAGATATTTTGTTGTAGTGTTTTATAGTTTTTAAAGACATTTTTTAAACTTATTTGAAAATATGTGTGGTATAAAAGTTTTTATTTGTTTGAATATTGATTATATTTACATGTTAATTTTATATTTTTGACGTGTGTGGTATTTATTATGTGTTTTTGTTTAGAGTAATCTTACGTATTTTTTGTATTATATTTAGATATTAATATAAATTTAATTTGTGGGTATTTGGATTGCTTTCTAATTTAAAATATGTTCATTTATTGATTTGTGTTCACTTTTTTTAATTTCAAATTTTTCTTTGCAAAGTAAGAATTTGTTTATATGTTGATTTATGCTCATATTTTTTAATTTAAATTTCAGCAACATATTTGTTATCAAATCTAAAAATGGAATATTTAATAATTTTTATGAAAATAATTTTTTCAAAGCACTTTTATTTAGTAAACAATTGTTTTTGTAAATTATATTTTAAGGTTTAGCCCAACATATATTTTAATATTTTATATTTTTTGCGGTGTTTTCAATTTTATTAGAATATATATAATATATTTAGACACGTGGGAAATTATTGGTTTAACTTGTTGTGAACACAAATACATTTGTACTTTTTTTAATGAAATTTTTTACTATCTAATTTTTGTATTGTTTTAAATTTGTTTTAAATGCATTATATTAAGGTTTATTGTTGATTTTAATTTTCTAAAATTAGATTTTTTTTAATTGACATTTGTTTTGTGGAATATATTTTGCTGAATTTTGGTGTTATTTCCAATTATGACATGTTTTTTTATTATCTTGTTTTACCATATATTTTATTAAAGACTTTTTTTTTGATTTGTAAATAATTGTAAATTCCTTTTTTTTTAAAAGTTATTGTTTGAATTGAAATTCTGATGGTATACTTTATTTACTTGTTTATTATATATAAAGAATGAATTTGTGACTTATTTTTAATCATATTTTTTTGTTATTTTAGAAATATATTTGTGTCAAACCTAAAATTAGAATCTTTAATGATTTTTATAAAAATAATGTTTTTCTTAAAACTTTTTATTTGGTAAACAATTTTTTTTTGAATTTTTTTTTAAGGTTTAGCCTAACATATGTTTTAATATTTCATAGCATAATTCATAGCATAATTTTAGCTTTTAATTCAATATTCTGGCCCAACTCTTTTTCTTACCCAACTCCTTCTCTGACCCAATTCTAATTTCTAAAAAAATTACCTTTTAATCTCGACGACCACCTAAACCTCCTTACGGTAATTATATATAGGACATTAATAAGTAATTTACATGTTTTTAGGTTCCGGCAACACTTTAATTTTAAGATACGATTCCAAATTTCAACAAGGAACTCTGCAAATTTGTACTCAACTCGAATAAATAACCTATATACAAGAAAAACTCTTCATTAAATCAAGTTTTTTTTTTTTAAATTTTTTGAAAATAGTATCTTCGTTATTCTAAATGAAGATAAAGTTGTGTATAACTTTTCCTTTTAAAATCTTGCGATAATCAAAATATATGGGATACGATTGATTGGTTGATTTTAGTACAGAAATGATTCAATTTATATGAGAATTTTTATTATAAAAAATAAAGGAGAAACTAGGTGGTCATTAAAATTTTAGATGACATGTTTTCTTAAGCCCATTTGGTTGAACTTATATTTTTGTGATATAAGTTTTTAAGCCCATCAAACTCGCTCTAGATATAATAAATGAAATTAATTTTATATCGATTAAAATGAAGCCCAACTTATTTTACTTATATTCTAAATATTAGTATATTAAGCCCATTTGGTTGAACTTATATTTTTGTTATATAAGTTTTTAAGCCCATCAAGCTCACTCTCGATATAATAAATGAAATTAATTTTATATCAATTAAAATTGAAGCCCAACTAATTTTACTTATATTCTAAATATTGGTATTTTCCCATGTACTGTATGAGGCCATTTTATGTGATCAAAATTGAAGCCAACTTATTTAGCTTATATCTTGTAAATATTTATATATTTTTGAATAGTTAATGTTGACGGAGGAATTTGAGAACAACAAAATTCGAGGTACGTCATCAGAAACAAGATCTACAGTGGTGGTCCTTTGCCGGAAAAAGCGGATGAGTGTGGTGGTTGTATGTAATTGGTGGCTGAGATTGATAGGGTTAGTGGCGGCTATTTCAGAGCTCTCGAATTCCAACCCCCCAATCGGCCTACGTACCCTGGTATTTATAGGGATCAAGCCATACGTAGTCCCTGGAGAGCAAGAAACCCAAATGGGCTTGGATTATTGGTCTAGCATCCGGAATGTTCTACTATGAGGCCTAACCACAAAGGCCCAAAACTCATCCAAGATCTCAAGACTTCACAGATAAGGAAACTTCCCCCGTCGAGGACTAATCCTATCCGCTACCAGCTATTTCTTGATTTCAAGGATGCATGTATAGTCGTGGTTTACCCCAAGTGCAAAACGCATCCCTTGCCCCGAATGAGAAGCACCCACCAGATAGCAGGACATGTGATCCAGAGCTTTTGGGTGCAAAGTGCAGGATTACTCCAAAGTTCCCCAATGAGGACGCGCCCATTGGCTACAGGAACGGAGCTCCTAAAGCACACACCAAAAAGTCCCCATCTTTCCACCTTAGGGCGCGCCCTTAGTGTTTAAGAAGGGTCCTTACATCCAGGCAAACCCCTGGAGGTCTTCTACGACGGACATCCCCCTCCTGAGATACGACATGAGGGAATTCTTCAATAATTCTTGGAAAACCAGCCTTAGCAGAAATCCTCAACATGATTTTATCAGGTAGGGCGCGCCCTTATTGTAGGAGAGGAGAGGGCGCGGCCTAACCTCTTTAAATCCAACCAAAACCCTAATTTATCCTAGAAATCCCCGAATTGAACCCGTATCAAACCCGAATCCATTTTAGAATACCCGAACCTAATTTTGGCTATAACAACTACCCCCCAATTCCATATGAATAGAGAAATAAAATATGGAATTTTTAGAAAACCAAAATTTCCACCAAAATTTTCACAACATTCCTCTAGGGCACGCCCTAACAAAGGGCGCGTCCTTAGAATTCCAATCAATTTACAGCTGTCATCCACTGTCTTCTTAAATCCCTATAAATACCCCTCATTTTCTCTCATTCCACTCTTTTTCTATTCTCTCTCTCTCTCAAAAATACCATCCCGGCGACTGCTTGTTCTCTGATCAAAATCCAGCCAAATCTCGTTCTCTTTTGCAAATCCCTTCCGCTAGTCTTACTCCAGAACTTCCAAGGTACGTTTTCATGTCTTCAACTCATACTTTTACCATGTATTTTGTTCGATATTGCGATTTGACTATTGAGGTTCTTCATGTTCTTCATTCTTGCTGTGTGTATATGTATGTATATATGTATGCATAGCTATTTGATCTTTATCTTCATACAAGCATCGTAAAAATCATGCCCGTGAACTGCAGTAGCCTAATTCTATCAATCTTTTTGGCGCGCCTTAATAACAGGGCGCGTCCTAAGGTCTTTCAGTTCCGTAGTTGTCTTAAAGGTTTTTTTTTTGCCAAAACATCTTTGAATGCCAATCTTTAATAATGTCAGGGCGCGCCTTAAATCCTGAAATCCATCCTTCATAGAATTTTAAATAACAATTATAACCCTTTAAGGCACATTTTAATCCTTTAAAATTGATTACCTAGATGCCTTTGAAGATTATTTAAATAACTTGTAGACAACTCCCCTTTTCCGCAAATTTCTTTCATGGGCGCGCCCTCAATTTTTTTTATTTTTAATTTTGCAGCTGGAGGGCGCACCTTCTCCATTTCATCATTTCAAGGAACTTAACAGACGCATTGGGATATTCTCTCCTTTACCAACTCCACTTCCTCCAAATCCTTATAGGCCACTTTTCTCCTTTATTTCTCCAGAAGATAGGGCGCGCCTTATAGAGGATTTTAACGAAGACAGAATGAGTTTCTCCAGTGAAGATTCCTTAGACAATGTCCCTCTTAGTGCTCGCCCTGTGAGAACTCAAAACCTTCAACCTTCCAGAAAAACACCAACTCCTGAAAGAATTCTAAACTTACCCCTCTCAGATCCTTCTGATTATGACTTTGTTCCGGACAGCCATACCTCCAACGATACCCACTCCTCGGACACTTATTCTATTGAGGGCGCGCCCTCGGCGTCCTATATTTCACCCATGATTGATTCCGAGCTAACATCTCCTCCCCCTTCACCAATCCCGTTTGAACACTGGGAAGTCCTTGATGAAGAAATTGACATCGAGTGGGGGAGATACAGAGACATGTCTTAAAAGGAGAAGAACCAACTCAAAAAAGAAACGAGGCAAACTAGCCTGCGTGAGCATGTCTTCTACGGCCACAAATGATGAAGTAGGATGGGCCATGGAATACTATGGCCAAGAAGGACTATGGGCTATCCCTCACCCTCACCATCGACCCCATATTTTCAACTATGGTGGAAATTTCAGGATTCCAAGGATGGTCCTAAGCCCAAGACTTGTCGCTCTAGGTGTGGGCGCGCCCTTGCACCCATACTTGAGGGAAATTCTTGAATGGTATAATCTAGCCCCGATCCAACTCTCTCCCAACAGCTACAAACTTGTTCCAGGTCTATTTATTCTATACCATGACATTGGATTCGAATCACCCTCCATGCCGGAAATTAGTTACTTCTTTAGCATCCGCCAATCAAGCATTGGTTATTACTACCTTGTGATCAACAAACCTCACAATAATAAAGGTTTCTCCGAAGGAAGAATTAGCCACATTAAACGATGGAAGAAACCTTTCTTCTATGTCTGGGACGTTCCTCGGATTCGCTTACAATTCAACACAGATCCTTGTAAGTTTGTGCGCACCCTAAACTTTTCTTAACTCTCTTTTTAGTTGTCTTCAAGCTTTTATTAACTCTATTAAGTTAACAGATAGAAGAATCCAAAAAACGCCTCACGGCGCAGGTTCATCCCGAGCAAATGTCGTCCTCAAGGTTGCAGTAGAGAAATTTAATCTCCAAACTCTAATCACTGAAGAAAATCTAAAAAGAGTTGGAATCCTTTCTAGTAGAGTGGGATCCATATGTAAATTTAGAAAAGTTAGAAATGGTGTTGTCGTTCCCACATCTTCGTCTAGTGATAGTGAAAATGAAAATTCTAATTCTGACGAAGGTATGAAATTATAGATTAGGGCACATCCTAATTTGTTATTCGATATACTGCACTTCCTTTGGCATACTGCATTTTTTGAATTGTCTTCCTGTATATTTTATACGAGGGCGCGGCCTAACATTTGTCTTGTGCAGATATGCCTCCCAAGATTCCTCGAGGCTTCGGAGTTGCTAAGAAGAATGACAAGGCTAGCACTGACAAAGTTGGCACTTCCGATTCTAGGTGCGTCTTATTCAGGAAAAAAAATTCAAGACAGTCATTCCCCCTTCCTCTACCGAATCCTTGAAGAAGAATGCTGAGACTCAAGATCCTCCCATCGACAAGGACAAATAACCAAGAATCGAGGGCGCGCCCTCGTATGTGGAGACCTTAGTTGGTCCAGTGGCTGCCCCCTTTGTTGGAGAAAAAAAGATTGACTTGTGGCAAAATATGAATGCCGAAGACGAGGCCCAGTCCATGTTCAAAGCTTCTGTCCAATTGTTAGCTCAATCCCTAGGGCGCGCCCAAAGGGTTCACAAGGAAAGTTGCAGATGAACAAACTCAATACAGACAACAAAAGACTTGCAAAAATGATTGTGGACAATGATAACAAATGGAAGAAGGATCTGGATGCCAAGGATGCCGACATTGCTTCATTGAAGGATGAGCTGAAAGAATCATTTGATCATCATCAACTTTTGGTTGATAAAAATGATCAACTAGAGAAAGAGGTGGAGGATTTGAAAGTGCAGCGCGATGTTCTAGAAATTGAAAAATCTAATTGCTGGAAAGAAGAAAAACGGGCTATGGAGGATCGCAATTTCCAAGCTGGGTTCGAATTCTACCTGTTGGGATTCCTGGCCAATGACCCCGATTATACTTAGGAGAAATTCGGCCCTGGCTGTGCTGAAGATGTGGCAGAGTTCAAGGTAAAACATGCTGATGCTATCAAAGCCAAGAGAATCGAGCTGGGGTTGGAAAAGCCTGAGGGCGCGCCTTCTATCGAAGAAACGCTCTCAGTGACAGAGCAAACTAAGGACCCAGAGATCTTACAGCCAACCCTTCTGATCCAAATACCACCCTCGAGGTGGTATCTCCTGCTGCTACTTGTTCTCCCCTAAAGGATATGTCCCCCTCCAAGGACGCACCTTAGGGTTATGAAATTCTTTTAAACTTTTGCTTCAAGATATTAACTTTTTTAAGGTGCGGGCCCTTTGTAAAACCCTGCAAATTGTAACGCTGAATTTATTTTTGATCTTTGAATATTCCTAATGCTTTTGCTATAAATATTTCGTCAAGTTCTCTGCATCTTCATTGCCTTAGAATCTTGAATAAAAACATAGGGCACGCCCAATGGTGAGGGCTCGACCTTTTGGAAAACTTAGAAATTTTCAACCTTCAATAATCCTTAGTAGAATTTATTTTCATGTGATAAAAACACTTCTTTTAAAAATACTCACGTATTACTTCTATGCAAATAGAGGGCGCGTTTTGATATACCAAAGCGCGACCTCTATCTTTAAAAATTTCCTTAAATCTTCATTAACTAAAAATACTTGTGAATTTTTCAGCACCATTTTAGGGCGCGCCTTACTGAATTAAGGCGCGGCCTCTTGAATTTTAAAATGGATATTCTTCTAACAATTCTTGAAAATATTGAAAAAACTTGAAAATCTTCATAAAACTTTGAGTCTCTACGGAACAAGGGAGGGTATACATGCACTACCCCCTGGCTAAGGAGAATAATTATTGAAAAATGTGAAGAACAAACAAGTCTCGACTAAGGAAGGCATACATATACTACCCCCTAGACTAGGAGAACAATTATTGATACTAGTCTATGTTGAGTATTAAATACGACTAAAGAATACAGAGGGGGGGTGAATGGATTCTTGAACTTTTCTTTGTTCTTTAATCAGTGTAGCACAATATGTGTTTGTGTGTGTAGATTTGTAAATGCGGATTAAGAACAACACAAGACACAATATCACTTTAATCTAATATTTTATTAGATAAAGATTTTGCTACAATCTGTGAATACAAATGTTAGTATTCTCAGCTTCGTTTTTCTCAGAGAGATGTTTTCTTTTGTGTATGAAAAACTTAACTTCTAAGGAAGTGAGGCTGTATCCTTATAGAGCATGAATACAACCTACTTACTACAAATAAGGTAGCTAAACAACTTTACTTTCTAGTGTGTCTATCCTTTTTGAGTAACCATCCAAACGGCTACAGGTTTGACTTTGCAAAGCTCTGTTCAGATCCACTTCTTTAGTTCTTTGTCTCTTGTACATCTCTCCAAGCTTCTTTGTAGGCTTTTCCAAAGTACATTACAGATTGTGGTCCATAAAGTGCTTTAGCTTGTTGCAGGTTTCTGACTTGTACAATTCTTCAATATTTTGTCTCCAAGATTGTATTCGAGAAGTAACTCTGTTGGTGATTCGAGAACTAGAATTGACTTGATCGATAACTCTGAGTTCTCGAATACTGTTAAACTGTCATATCGAATGACTTCTCGAATGTGACGCCCCCGACCCCGGTTTGAATTCTTCTGGAAAGAAACCGGCCCGAGGGTCCGTCAAACTACTTCTCAACCTGCTTAACTTGCTATTTTTTTTAGTAAATTTCGGCATGAAGTATTCATAAATAGGACTATTCACCTGTTTTTTCAATTCAACAATTCAAATCTATAACAAAAGTCTATCTCACCAAAAATTATGCCTCACGCAATGCATCTCAACTACTATCTACCATGTACTGTAATTTGTACAACTACAAGCCAACTATGTCCTAACTTACCTCGCATCAACAGACGACCAAAGCCCACAACCAGCGCTTCAATCTTAAGTCAACCTACGACTTCAGAACGTAAAGTACAATTACTAAATCAAACACCAGCTCTGCTGGTCCATCACTTCTTTCTACTTTCCCCAGTATCCTTCTGAAACATTCGGTATCTCCTGTGATAATTTATAAAAATAGAAGAATGAGCTATAAAGCTTAACAAGTATATTTTGTAGTGATCCACTGAAGTTTATAAAACAATTTAGTTTGAAAATCATTATCACTATACAGTTTATAATAAAGCATAACTCACACCGAAACCAGAGTTCTGCCAATATGTCAGCACAACATAGTTTATAATAAAATATAAACCCACACCAAAATCAGAGTTCTGCCAAAGTATTCATCTCAACATAGTTTATAATATAATATAAACCCACACCAAAATCAGAGTTCTGCCAAAGTATTCATCTTTTAAAACTGAGTAATAATTCCGTAAACAGTTTTATTCCACAATAATCTGAAACTCAACACAATTTCACAATGACTGAATCTTAAAGCATTTTCACGATATTTCATATAAGCAATCATCATTTCACAATTCACAGTTTGTAATAAAATATAAACTTCACAATTTAGGTGAGGAAAAACTGGGCATTCTACACACGACAAGTTCATCAAGTTCTACTGGTGGGGGTCCCCGGCCTTTACTTCCTATTTCGGGAAGTTCACACAATTTCAATTTCTGAAAGTTCTACCAGTCTCCATTTCTGGAGGTTCATACTGTCTCCATTTCTGGAGGTTCTACCAATCCCATTTTTGGGAGTGACTCACTAGCAATGCCAGTCTGCTCAGTTTTCCTCAAAATCGCATTTCAACATATACTAGTTAAAACAATTTAACGAGTATTCATAATATTATAAAAATCACACTTTAAACACCTCGATTTAAAAGATATATTTCTTTTAAAATCCATAAATCTACATTTCTACTTTTCCAGCTCCAAATCAATATTTCCTTCTAAACTTCATAAATACAAAATTCACATTTCTATTGGAAAATAGATTTCTTCTAAAATCCACAAATTCACATTTTTACTGGAAAATAGATTTCTTCTAAAATCCACAAATTCACATTTATACACGTATAAAATAAAATACGCATAGGGTTTAAAACACAGTAAATACGTTAACAGAAATATAACGCATTATCTTCAATTTATCACAGCAAGATATACTTACAACCACCGCTATCCAAGCAGTCCAACCATTCCTCAATCCACTTTTCCAATAACCTGGACAAGCATGAACAACTCTTCAATCGTATATCCTAAATTTATTCTACTCGTACTTTACAAAACAAACTGATCTTAACCAATCAAATTCTACAACTCGATTTGTTTCTAAAAATGTCCATTAAAATCAATGACGTCTTCACTGCCTACTAATCGGCATTCCAATTACTACACAACTTACTCCTCAAAAATCCAAATTTATAAAATTCACGCTTATTAATTACGGTTACCAGTCTCGTAAATCCCACACATTTATTAAGCTTGATTTACAGTTCTTTTTACAAAAAAATCGGACATGACCTTTTCGTAAATAGAGCCGCCCGGTGTCACAGCACCTCAACAACAACCCAAACAAATCATTAATAATTTCTAATTTCCACAAATCTTATAAATCTACTTTTACAATCCAAGTACAATTTACCAATAAAAATCGACAACTTTAAAACATTGAAACTCCAATAATCCGAGTTTCCAAACCAAAATCCAAAATATAATTCTACTATTCAACGAGTCTCTAAACTAAATCCAAAAATAATTACTTCAATATTTCACAATTTCCCGAATTAAAATCCGGAACTAAACTTCTAAATATTCAACCACAATCCAAATTTAATCTCCATAAGTCATAACGATAATGTTTGACGAGTCCAAAAAATATTACTCTGAAAATAATAAAGCTCTTCAAAATGTATCTTCAAAAATAACGAAATTAAAACACCCACTTACTGTGTAAAATCATGCTCCATAATCGAACCCAATACGCTTATCTGACGATTACCAACGTCGCCACATACACATTTTTTTTTCTTTTCGCGAACCTTTGCCATTTCCACGACCACGCGCCACCTCCCTCTTCTCTGATTTTTCTATCCTCTCTCCATGCATCTCTCCAAAATATCTCCATGTAAATCTATTCTTCTGTCTTCCGTAATGATCCCTCTGAAATATCACTGCATCTCTCCCAATATCAAGTAATCTCTCCAGCATTTTCTCTCCTGCATTTCTATCCCTCCATCTCTCCATCTCTTTCAATCTCTCTCTATCTCTCTCCCTCTCTCCCTCTCTTCTCTCCTACACAACACCACCAGCTGCACAAACCACCACCACCGCCACGGTGATGGTCTCCTCCGACGAGCACACACACATAACACACAACTATACATACACACACCCTCGCACACACACCCACGCCCTCCAAAACACACAAACACAGTCTCCTTCCCATCTTCTTCTTCCTCTCCTCTCTACCTTCAACTGCCACCACCACCACCGCCGATGGTGGTCTTCTCCGGCCGTCCAACACCCACGCTGCACACACCAGCACACACATACATATATACACACTCGTATAACACATACACACACACACACACACACACACACACAGATATACAGATTAATCAATCGATTCAACCATCAAAACCCCAAATCGAAAACCCCCATTTCTCAATTTCCAAATCCCTAACTTTCTTCACTCTTTTTTTTTGTTCTCTCTCCCCGATAGTTTCTTATGTCTGCTGTGTTTCTCTCTAATTGGGCTTGGCCCAATTTCCTTTTATTAACCACTAACAATTAATTTTGGGCCCAATTAAAACACTACTTGTTCATTTATATCTACTTTTTATTCCACTTGTAATTGTTTTACTAAAACAATTATCTCCCAAATTTCCAAAATAATTTAATCCTTAACTTAATAAAGTAAAATCATCAAATATCCAAAATCTCGTATTTTAAAATAATTATGAGTCCACTTGCAAATTTCCCGAAAATAAATCCTAAAAATCATCTATCGTCAAATAATTAATATTTGACATAATAATTTAATCCTTAACCAATAAAATAAAATATTCCTCAAAATCCATAATTTATCGTCTCGGTCTCTAAATTATTTATTATCTCCAAATCGGTTCAAAATTTAACCGCTATAAATCTTATTCCAATTAAAATAATCAGAATTAATATTTTCAGACTCGGGATGTTACATCCTTCCCCCTTAGAAAAATTCCGTCCTCGAAATTGAGCGCACCTAGTCTCATCAAAACAAAGTAGGATACTTCCTCCTCATACTGTCTTCTGGTCTCCAAGTTCTTCTTTAACATCATGACTTTGTCACATAATATTCATTACAGGTATTACCTTCATTCTTAATATCTGCTCCCATCGATTCATAGTCTCTACATGGTTTTCTCAAATTTTAAACTCTCTTGAATACCTATCGGTTCATATTCCAATTCATGGCCAACTCTTCAACTTGAAAGTTGTTTTGCAGTACTTCTCACAACGCTATCTCTTCACATAATTTCAGCAATAGCTCATAATCTTCTTCTAGAATAATTATAACAATCTTCAAAAGAATATCATCAATAATTCATCACAATCATCACACAAGGATTAAGAAAATGAGTATTCAGACATGATAGGTTCACAAATTCTACTAGTGGGGTTCCCGACCAGCTAACCAACCGGTTAAGCTTTACTTCCAACAAGGAAGCAGCAACAATTCACGATATCAATGTAAGAATACTCACTTCTCATCCAAAAATCATCAATCAAAAATCAAGATATCCCTCACGGTCGGAAATCAACAGTAATTCAGTACACACATATACTTACTCATCATCATTTGTATCAAATAGAGTTAAACTGTCATATCGAATGACTTCTCAAATAAGTCTTTTCTTCAGGAATCCTTGAGATATCAAATAGAGCATTTTACTTATCGAATCCCTGAGATATCGAATAGTTTCTTTAGTCCTTGAGATATCGAATAGAGCATTGACTTGTTGACTCTTAGAGAACTCGAATGATGCTTTGACCGTTGACTTCCTGAGTTCTCGAATAGAACAACTAGACATGTCGAATCTCTGAGATATCAAATGAGATATCGAATAGTTCATTCAGAGATATCGAATAGTGTCTTCTTAAATATTAAATCCTTGACTTGTCGAATGCTGGACTTCTCGAATAGACAAATGTACTTCTCGAATTGGTACTTAGGCAAATTTTTCATTTCTTCAAATCCTAACTTTGATTATTTGACAGTCTTTATCTCCTTGCTTGAGGCATGAACCTTGGAACTTCTTTCAAGCATTATTCTTGACTTTATAAGTACAGTTACACACCTAGGATTTGATGCCTATTACAAGTACAAAACAAATAGAAACTCTACAACTAGAGGTTCCCTCAGTTAAGAGGTCATGTAGGTAATGCATAGCATAACACATACTTAGGCTTGTTATTATATGAGTACATGCATTTCTCTGTGACTAACAATCTCCCCCAAATTATGAGTAAGACCCTTAGTCACAATTCCATGCCTGATAACAAGCCTAACATACATAAAGATAAAACTTTGAAAAGTACAGGTATGTAGATTTGAACTAAGAACATGAATAGAAATACAAGTGTGTAATCTTACAGACTATGATGAGATGCTAGCCTTTATCATTTGATTCCATCTCCATTTCCTTGGCTAGTAGATCATCATATGCCTTCTGTTTTCTTTCTTTTTCCTTCCTTTCATTCTCATCCATAGCTCTTATAATTTCTACCATTGCATCCAATTCTTCAAGCAAGATAGAGTTTTTGAAATCTTCAAGTACTGGTTTCAGAATGTTGGCAGGATAGTGATTGAGTAGGTTCATTCTTATATTAACATTATCTCCATTTCTTCTCATATACTTCACCACATAGGGATTGAATTGAACTCTACACAATCCCTTAGCCCTTAACACTTCTGCTTCAGCTTCCAGTTTATCAATTTCTTTTTCCCTTTTCATCCACTTCTCAAGGCACCCCTTTCTTATCAACTCTTTATGATCTCTCTTCATCTTCACAAAGTCAATCAGTTCTAGCTTTCATACTCTTTCCACTTTATCATTTGCATCCAACATGGCAATAATCCTTTCTATGTCATATAACTTCCACAATTTTGACACTGCCCTTGTTTAAATTTCTTCTATCTTCCATCAGTATACTTGATCTCAAGGGAGTCATCAATGATTGAAACATGATAGATTCTTTGAGCTCTAAGGTATTCCAGTTGGTCTTCATTGTAGTCTTCATCTAGTGGTTGAAGTTTTGGGCCTGGATAGATTGTTAGGGTTCTTGATTTGGAAAGCTTTGGTTTTCTTGCTGCTTGTTTGAATTTGATCCTTTTAGTGTGGTTTCCTGGAAGTAGTATGTAACCTTTGCTGGTAGACCATTGTAGTATTCCATTAGCAGTTTGGTTTTTGAAACATACAGATGGTTTCTTAATGTAACACCCCCAGATCCGGGGTCCGGGATCCGGTGGTTACGGCTTCCAATTCTGTCCACAACACTTGAACTTTCCTTAACATAAAATAAATTACGTCTCTATAACCCAACACAATAATATAAAACACACCCGTTATAGTCCCAGAGATGAAATCAGAGTAACACTCAAATTTTTATTAATCACATTATGAGTTCTTACAATCCAAAAGAATTTCAATATAAATACATACTCTTTGCCATCCATTTACATAAGGCATACTAGACCATATTCTTGGTACTGAAAGAATAAATATACCCTACCAATAGCTTCTTCTTCAGCTCTGGTAGTCTCATCGTCCTCGCCCGCGTCGAGTGCGCCTTGTGCGAGTCATCTGGTCTAGCTGTTGTTGTGATATAATAATAAAGCAAGGGTGAGCAATAGCCCACCAACAATAATATATGACTGAACGATAATGTATAACAGTTCAAAAGTATCTTTCAAACCATATGCCATGCATTTACGGAAATGATGCCAGTATAATATGAACGATGAAGTTACAAGGTAACTTAAAGTATTTGTTTGTAGAAATATCTGCTACATCAAAGTAAGCGAGATATTCTTATTGTTATTAAGAAGAGGAACTTGCAAGAAAAGGTTGCAATTCCAGTTATGACCCTTTTCCAACTCTGCCAACAGTAATCATGTTGCAGGAAATAAATAAATTTGGATGATGAACCAATGATGGAGTATTCACCGCGCCCGCTGTTCCAATCTTGATGATCAGTCGAGATCGTACAGCTCAATTTAGATTTACTACCGGTAGAAGGAAGAACTGACGGCTTTACTTGTCTACCGCCTTACTAGCTCTCCCCGGCCAACGGTTGGGCCAAAGGGGATGGACCGGCGCTACTCGGCCTCTTACACGACTCCTAGTTCAAATAGAGTTCATGATTCTGAATGTAACGTTCGTCCCCCTTTCCCCAAGTATAATACTTGTTGATAAGACTCTACAAGGTAGTCGTATCTAGTTGGAAAGGAAAATTCACCAATAACTTCCAAGCTGTGGCTTGGTATCGAATATCAACTTGTTCCAACAATCTTACCCCTCGAAAGATGAGAAGGTAAACAACGACTTAATAAGTCAACAGCACCCGAGTTGCGAGTGAAGAGAATACTCTATGACCGGGAAGTCGACAAGATAAATAACATCTTCCAAGTAAGGTTCCCTTATTATTAGAGAGGTAGACTCGAAGAAGAATGATGTCTGAGAACCTTTCTTGATATAAGATTAATAATAATATGACTCCGAAATATTTTCTGTAATAATCGAAGAAGATAAACCTTATCGAGGTTATTCTAAGTATGAAATAAATATTCAGAGAATATTTATTGAATTAAAATATTTTACAGAATATTTAGGAATATGAAAGAATATCTTTAATCAGAGTATTTCTCAAATAATCCTTGAAGAAATATCTAGAGAATATTTATTGCATAATTAAATATTCAAATGAATATTCAGAATAATATTCATTAATTAATAAGACCTGAAAAGAATATTTAAAATATTTAAAATAATATTCGATGATTAAATAGAACCCTGGATGAATATTCAAAATAATATTCATAATTTATTAGGAATTTAAATGTTTATTGAAAAAGTAATATTCGTTTAATGAATAATATTCTAAATGAATATCAAGTAATATTCATTTAGTAATCCAAGCTTTAAAGGAATATTCGAGATAAGACTCGATAAATAAATCAAGCTTCAGATGAATATTAGAATAATATTCATCAAGTAAGTAATATCTTAAATGAATATTCAAAAGTAATATTCATTTAATAAAGTAATATTCTAAATGGATATTCAAATAATATTCATTTAGTAGTCCAATCTTTAGAAGAATATTCGGAATAATAATCGATAACCTATTCGACTTTGAATGAATATTGAAAAATATTATTCGTCGAATGGTTACGTTCAAATAATTATTTGAAGTAAGGATCGTTAAAATAATTAGTCTCGAACGAATATTCAAATAATATTCGTCGCCCAAATAATAGAAAATATTTACTTAAATATTTTCCTCCGAGGTAATCTCGATATATCAAGGAATATTGACTCCCGGTCTATTTTTGATTAATAAGATGTATACGCCCTTCTATGAGGGTCTTACAATAATCGGCTTATAACTGATATATAACTATCTAGCTTATAAGCCAACAATAACATTCAGGGAACAAGTATATCACTTCAACTTGAAAGTAGGCATGCATGCAATGACATATGTATATCAGCATATATATATATATATATTTATTCAATCACAACAACAGCCTAAAAGAAGGGAATTGAAACTTGCCTGGTAGTCGAGTACGGTAAGGGGTAGTGGTAGCGGGTCCCGGTTCAGCTTGGTGATCTATAAATAGCCAAGGCATTCGGGATTAATCACTTAACATATTAAAAGTTAAGTTATACTTAATTCGAAACACGTTCTTGAGTTATCTCGTTATACCCCTTTTAGTGGATTACTTTTATCACTGATCCGACCCGACATCCGTTCGTTAATACGACATGTCATTGTACTTATACTTGGGACATACTTAAGTCATATGAGTTCTAAAGTCGATCGTTACGAACCAATACTATACTCCGAGTTTTATCGTCCGTTTTCTAAGTGTTTTACCGAAGTTATAAAAGAGTCGTCTTTTAGGGGTTCGTTCGCGTTTAACCTCGACTCGAACATTTTTAATAAATCGAAAAAATGATCTTTTTGACATACGGTTTTCTTTCACGCCTTCCTTTTTACCTCTAGTATTTATTTACCAAGATTCGCCATGACGTTACATAGTTTACGAGGGTTCAATTACAGTTACGAACTTTCGTTTACGGATTCGAACTACTTTTAGTAATTTGGTCATAAATTCTAAACCGTAAGTCCGTTTCACGTGATCTTTATATCAAAACGAAGCTTAGAACATTACCTATCCTATCATGGCAGATAAGGTCTCTGGACAGTAGGGGTTCGACATGGAAAATGGCATACAAAACATGGTATTGCAAAATCGGGCATTATAACGGCTGTAAATCGAATATTCTAAAATTCATAACAATCAATCCAAGCCACACCGGGCATACTATACATGGTTTTCATCTTAACCAGTCCAAGAAGGTTTCAATTAACCATCATAATCATCAAAACTCTTAAATCATCACTACTAACTACATAATCATGCTTTTATGCATATAACAACACCATAATCTTAACTAATCTAAAACCATCAAGAACATATATAAAACTCAAAGTAAGATCTTGGGTTCTTAAGAATTATACCTTCCTTGGAGAGTGTACAAGCTATAATAACCCTTATATAGTCCTTGTATGGCTTTAACAAAGCTAAAATCATCCAAAGAAACCAAGAAATCAAAGTTAGTTTCTTGAAAACACTATTCACCCTCATCTTTGAGGATTTATTTGAAAATGGAAAACATGGAGTTTGAAGCTAAGATTTCTAGGAGATCATTTTTATGAAATATAGGACTCACCATAAAAATTTGGAGATCAAACAATGGTTGGAAGGTGGATTTTGAAATCTTAAAACTCCAAAATTCGAAGTGCCTTGGTTTTGGGGGAAAAACAGTGAACTTCTCGAATTTATTTACCCATCCAAACGATCTTCAAAAATTATGAAATTAAATCCCCAACTTCACCTTGATGTGTAGAAGCTCCATGAATTTTTTCATGATTTTTAGATGAGTAGATCTAGGTGAAAAAAATGGCAAAGACCCCTGCCCTGGAAAATGCAACTGCTGGAAAAATGGGGGAGAGGTGGTGTTTGCTTGGCTTTGATCTTGCTCTCATCTTATCTAAAGTGAATTATTGAATGTCTTTGGATAATATCTTGTCCATAAAGTAGCTTTAATAAAGTTCTAGGTCATGCATGATGTAATTAAATGGACAAGTGTTGGTTTGTAATGGTAAGATGATGACAAGAAGCTAAGTACTTGGTTATGTTTGCTAAGTATACTAGTTGCTCATGTAACTACTTAGTTACTTGGTCTTATCTCCTTGTACATGCATGCATCTTGATCCTCTGTTTGTTCTTTGTCCGGTTATTGCTCAATTCGTTGCTCGTTCGAGGGACTAACTCATTCGTTTCTAGTTAGGGTTTTACCGAAAACCTTCTTAATATTTATACTACTATTCCTCATCTTTCTTAATACTTCTCGAATTTAAATTCCTTAATTCTCTTTTATAAATCCTTAAGTCTTGCAGTGTCCAGGGAAATCTCGGAGAAAATAAAAGTGCTATTTTTCTGAATCCGACAGCTTTTACATACACTTATTTTCCTCCTGGATCACTAATACGAACTCAGAAATCCGTTCCGAATACCGGGTATAACATTATTATAATAATATTCCAAATTCCACCAAAATCACTATTCATCACTTATTTTTATTTAATTCCTATAGTTGGGAAAATGAACCTGGTTCACCCTCGAGTGTTCCTTAACCTTTTTACGGAACCGCTGGGCTTATAATAGATATTGATTTGGATGACATGAGGGTATCTATTTCTCTCTAGGGAATCTTATCTTAACTTTCTAGGAGATAGATTATTCTAACCTTAGTTATCACCCAATAGCATCCTTCAGGCCATATAACCTTGGAATATATATCCTTTCATTATTCATTCATTAAAACCAGTATTACATTCTAGTTGTAACCCCTATTCATTCTTACATCAATACATAATAAAAAGTTTTAATTCTACCCAAAAATCTGGGTTCTTACAGTCTCCCCTCCTTAAAAGGATTCCGTCCCGGAATCAGGTAGAAGACAATTGGGTATTTGTTGGTTATTTCACTTTCCAATTCTCTGGTCGATCCTTACACACTCCAATCTTTCTAAAGCATCTCATACTGGTGTTACAATACACCCTTTATCCGTTCTACCAATTCTTTGATACTTTCGCATGACACATTAACCGGTATACGCTCTTGTCCGATCTTATACTATTAACCTTATTGGTACGTGCAGTGACTTCGGTATCACTAACGCGCTACGAAATTCGGAGATACCCTCACTCGTAATTTTGCAATTCCTAATCTTCGCAATCTCGATGTATATATATTGAATTAGAAGAATTTATTGAGAGATCACTATGATCAATGAACATTTGTTATATTGCATAGCTAGTACAGAAGGGGGCCAGCCTCTAGTACTTGACAAGCAATTAAACAATTAATGGCATTCCACTTAGACTCCTATCACACAGACAGAGAGTCACGTAGTAGTACCTCCCCTCCTTAAAGGGTTGTTCTTCTCAATTTAGAGGAAAATAAATAGGGGATATTAAAAGGAAAGAATTTCAGAGAATTATATAAGAAGATTTTCATGATTGTCAAAATATCATACTCAGAATTTACCTCTGAACTATAGAGGTTTATTAGGGAAGAAAGTAATCGTATTCGTATCAAATACTACTTTATCGTAATCTCACATATCACATGTCCTTGTTTCTCTGTCCATCATTCTATGGACCTATACTCTTGTTTGATATTAGCATTACTTACTTTTGGAAAATCCTTCAACCTCTCAGGTTAAAATCATGGATTTCTCGCTTGACATTTTTATTACTGGCATTTCACGCCACGACACTGGCCATTTCATATTCATAATTCTAACACCATCAGGTTGTCATTCCGATAGCTCATTAGGAAAACCCATTCATCAATCCATTCATAGCATTCCTTGCTTCACTTCCATCATTATTTCCCATTCTTTTCTTTATCAATCACATCCATCTTATCATCTAGTTCTCATTCACTTCTGTTATTGAACTCCACCGTCACCTTATTAGGGGAACGCGTGTTACCTTTATTCAATATACGTGGCACGTTTGTGGTCAAACTTTCCTTTGTTCAACCATCTAGATTTCACTTTTTCATTTCATGAGTCTCTTTATTACTCAGTCAATCTATTTCATATTTTCTCGAATTTTCCAAACTTAAAAGGAGTCAATTTGCATGTCATTCATGCTCCTAATTCCAAATTTCCGCTTTGGCCAATACCCTTACCTTGCCAATTCCATACTCTTCTCGCTTCATTACTGGAGCTTCTCATGAGTCTGCCTATCTGACTCTCTTATTAATTTCCAATTCTATTTCCATCTCTATCAGTCTCTTGTCTTTATTTCTACTATAATTATTTTATGAACCATCATAACCTAATTCTTCATTTCAAATATCCCGTCGTTCCAGAAATTACACCATCCGAAATAAACCTGGATGATTTCTCTAACTTAGATTCAATTCGACATTTCCACAGTCGTTACCACCTAATTTCTCAGAAGGATCACCATCGCTTATCGTTTACGCAGTGCTTTAATAACTAAGCATCAAAATTATCAATTCAAGATCCTCTAGGAACACAAAATAATCACTGTTCCCTATCCATAGGGAATGCTTCCTGAACTTGACGTAGATATTACATGAAGCAGATAAAATTGCAGGAAAGCTTCCAGCATCGCAGCTGGAACAGGCTGGTGAGATTATTAATCATATATCTCCGGTAGAAGACTAAAAGCTTATCGGTTTGCTTAATCGCTTGCCAACCTCATAATTCTCTATCTTGTTTGCACAGAAATACACCAACATAAACTTGCTTGTCATTCATCATCGTGCCATTTGGCTTATCAGTATTTGTACCCTCTCTATTTCTGGTCATTTACTACCAATTCATTGTTACTTAACCTCCCTTCTCTCTTTCCAAAGAAAAGGCAAGTCTCTTGGGGAATTTGGTCTGGTCTGTCGTAGAGCCTCCTAATGTCGGTAATGTGCTACTGGCAACATCAGGAATCGAATCTTTACTTAAACTATTCTTATAGTTGATCCTGGCACAATCATCAAATGGAATGTAACTTCCTCTACCACATTATGACCATCAAGGTCCTTACATTATCATTCTATTTCTTTGGTCTGAGCATTTATGCTTACTCCCCTATATTTAAAGTGTCGGCCACCTCGTTGGCCTTTCCTGATTATAATAATCAATGTTTTCTAGATCTATTCCAACTCAGGGTGGAAGCATTCTCCCTTAAATTCTGCTGAATGAGAGAAAGCATCTATCAGTCTTTTCCAAAAGTCATTGCTTCCACCTTTCTAGTGCGATCTTGACTACAGGTACTCCAAATCATACCTAGGATATTTCCTTACTTAAATCCCTTCTTGTTTTAGGATAATCTCAACCTTATTGGTTCAACCCATACTTCCTCAGGGTTTCATACATGCCTCATTTGGCATTATTGTTACGATGTCATACATTCCTTACCAAACTTCCATTTTTGAAGTTCGGAATATTACCCTTTTTCCTTGTAAGGTTTCGTAGGCCATCCTTATCATTCCTCCGGTATTTTCTGGGTACCGGGTATATCAGAATGTCATTGATCAATACTCTAATAATTCTATCTATGTTCTTTCCAGAACTCTTTTTAATAATCCTTACCGGTCATTGTTGCCTTAGCAAGTCCAGCTCATAACATCTGAAGTCATAATGTCGTTATTAGGGTTAATGCCACCCCTTGTGCATTCCCCAGGGTTTGTCTTAATTTATGGATATCCTATCCTTAATTCAACTGCCAAGGAATTCTTGCATCTTATAATTGGCAATCAGATCATGTATCCTTAATAAAGGTCTCTTTTCAATCATTCTCATTTGATAATCGATCGGTGGTTTAATGCCACCCTCTTCTTTCAGATAGTTGTCAGCCTATTTGGCCTTCCAAAAAGGCAACGTATGCCAATCTCTTCTCTTACCGAACTTGTTAATGGTAGCAAGGATGTTCTGGAAGATATTGGTCGACTTCAACGTGAATCTCTTAGTGCTTATCGTTCTTCGCAAAGGTACTTGCCTCAGACAAAATTCCTACAGCATACTGTTCAATTTCTGACCTTTTCTATACCCTCTTCATATACCTTCATTGTTTACTTTCCTCCGTCATAATATATTCATGGTATTCATGATACCCTAACATCATACATCTCAAGTCACTATACTTCCATTTTACTCGAAATCTTGAACAACCATATACACATGAGTCACTTTAGTACGGGTGACCCCATCCCAAAAAGGTCTAGTGAATTCCCAATCAAAACATGGGTTGTTCGGCAGAAGATTCAAACGATCTCATTAATGTTTCCTTTATATCAGAAGCCCTTGCAGTCGGTGCTTTCTTAGAAGCAACCCTGCTTTGTCTTTTCATTGCTGGTCTAGTCACTTTATAGTCCGTTGGGACTTGGCCTCAACTGGCCACACATAAAAATATATGATTTTAGGGGTTGGCTAATAGCATTACTTTTCTAGCAATTGCCGGCATAGTGCCTTCTTCTTTGATACCTTTCTACCTTTCCAAAACTTTACTCCATATAAGTCTTAATCGACTACTCGGCACCGTCTCCGGTCACCTTTCCTCCACTTTTATCTTTTCAACTATTCTTATCAATCCTGCGTGCCACACAAGCTTACCATTCCTGGCATAACAGCCTCTTCATTTAAGTCAATCCTAGAATTTCTCAATCCGGCTGGTTTCTTACTTACATTTCCTATTTTCGTCCAATCTCACTTCATCATTTTATCACTACCGTCGATTGTAATGCTCAGGGTCCGTTTACTAACCCATTTTACAGCATCCTTACCCAAATCACAGGGTTTGCTCCAATTTTTTTTTTTTTTTTCTCTCTTCCATGACATTCTCTGATAATCAGAAAGACAAGGTTTGCCAAAATTCACCGAATTCCTTTCCAGACTCAGGGAAATTTTGATCAATCTACCCACCTACTGGTAACATTAAGGAGACCAGTTTCGAAACCTGAAGAATAGTTCTATGAACCTCCAAGCAGGTGGAATCATAAGCAGTCATAGTTAACGAAATAATCATCATCGGATTGGAAGTTTACCCACTGGAGAGGAATCAATTATATACATCCCTTAGAAGGGAATCAATAGTTTCAAACTGAAACCTGCCACAACGTCCTGATATTCAATACTACCAAATGTCGGTCTACCTAACCCTTTATGCGAAGCGTCATTGGAAGCACAAAGTCTCCTTTTTCCATTAAGCAATGCCAGCTCTTGGTCATTACCAATTTCACCTTTTAGCTCCAGGAAGATTTTCTCACATTTTTCTCTTTAACTGCTGATCGTATTACTTGATCTATTATAATTCCGTGTCGGAGTAAACTTAAGGTAACTACTATAATCCATTCAAAGAGAAGAAGGAATTTAATATTCCTCTGAATCACATGCATCAAACGTTTCTGGTTCATCATTTAACTGAGTTGAATTAACTCTATACTCAGTCTCTGGCAGTAGTCTCATTACGAGTTCATCTTGACTCACTGGTCTTATCTTCCGGTAGGTTCTGAGATCATTGTCTTGCTTACTACTTCCTTATATACTTTACCCAATCATGCTATCACTTCCCAATGTCTTTACTTTCTAAATGATTCATTCATAAAATGAATATTTTCCTTAATAAAACCACCTTATTAACCTCAATTTGGTTCCATAATTTACAACCTACGATACCTGCCTTCTCATGGCGAATTATTACAGACCATATTCATACTAATTCATTTATCAAATGATATGGCACTTACTGCCTCCTTCTCAACTATTCCTAGGGACTCTGCTCCTCGCCCTAAATTGATGTCTTTAATAATCATACACCCCTCTAGCTCTTTCTTGTTAAGATGAAAATCTCTAAGGATTCTCATCTATTTCCGTATAAGATCTCAAGTAATTCTTCCAATCCTTCATTCTTGCTGGTACTACATCTGGTAGCCCGGCTATGAATTCAACACGCATCTTCAGATCTCTTAATAATATCTCGGTTCTTTATACTCACTTTTCTGAGCACCATATCTTAATCATCACAGTCATTCTGGCTGCGACCCTCATTACCCATGGGTAAGCTCCTCATCCTAACAGGATTTTCCTTATCTGCTGGAACCTCTTCCGGGTCTCCAGTAGGGTACTCCATCGAATTACCCGTTGATCTTCAGCATATAAAGCATCATCGCGCTGTTGCTCGTATGCCTCAAGGTCAGTCACCTTACTCGTCGATACGATATCGAGCTAAGTTACTATCATTATACTTACGAGTTCCCATAAGGGTTTTATATGTCATCACTACATTAAGTAGTCCGACTATGAACTTGGCAAGAGTTCTTATTATCTTATTGAATTTATTGTTTTAATGTCACCTCATCTCTGGGGTTTATAACGTACGCTCTGATACCACTTCTGTAACACCCCCAGATCCGGGGTCCGGGATCCGGTGGTTACGGCTTCCAATTCTGTCCACAACACTTGAACTTTCCTTAACATAAAATAAATTACGTCTCTATAACCCAACACAATAATATAAAACACACCCGTTATAGTCCCAGAGATGAAATCAGAGTAACACTCAAATTTTTATTAATCACATTATGAGTTCTTACAATCCAAAAGAATTTCAATATAAATACATACTCTTTGCCATCCATTTACATAAGGCATACTAGACCATATTCTTGGTACTGAAAGAATAAATATACCCTACCAATAGCTTCTTCTTCAGCTCTGGTAGTCTCATCGTCCTCGCCCGCGTCGAGTGCGCCTTGTGCGAGTCATCTGGTCTAGCTGTTGTTGTGATATAATAATAAAGCAAGGGTGAGCAATAGCCCACCAACAATAATATATGACTGAACGATAATGTATAACAGTTCAAAAGTATCTTTCAAACCATATGCCATGCATTTACGGAAATGATGCCAGTATAATATGAACGATGAAGTTACAAGGTAACTTAAAGTATTTGTTTGTAGAAATATCTGCTACATCAAAGTAAGCGAGATATTCTTATTGTTATTAAGAAGAGGAACTTGCAAGAAAAGGTTGCAATTCCAGTTATGACCCTTTTCCAACTCTGCCAACAGTAATCATGTTGCAGGAAATAAATAAATTTGGATGATGAACCAATGATGGAGTATTCACCGCGCCCGCTGTTCCAATCTTGATGATCAGTCGAGATCGTACAGCTCAATTTAGATTTACTACCGGTAGAAGGAAGAACTGACGGCTTTACTTGTCTACCGCCTTACTAGCTCTCCCCGGCCAACGGTTGGGCCAAAGGGGATGGACCGGCGCTACTCGGCCTCTTACACGACTCCTAGTTCAAATAGAGTTCATGATTCTGAATGTAACGTTCGTCCCCCTTTCCCCAAGTATAATACTTGTTGATAAGACTCTACAAGGTAGTCGTATCTAGTTGGAAAGGAAAATTCACCAATAACTTCCAAGCTGTGGCTTGGTATCGAATATCAACTTGTTCCAACAATCTTACCCCTCGAAAGATGAGAAGGTAAACAACGACTTAATAAGTCAACAGCACCCGAGTTGCGAGTGAAGAGAATACTCTATGACCGGGAAGTCGACAAGATAAATAACATCTTCCAAGTAAGGTTCCCTTATTATTAGAGAGGTAGACTCGAAGAAGAATGATGTCTGAGAACCTTTCTTGATATAAGATTAATAATAATATGACTCCGAAATATTTTCTGTAATAATCGAAGAAGATAAACCTTATCGAGGTTATTCTAAGTATGAAATAAATATTCAGAGAATATTTATTGAATTAAAATATTTTACAGAATATTTAGGAATATGAAAGAATATCTTTAATCAGAGTATTTCTCAAATAATCCTTGAAGAAATATCTAGAGAATATTTATTGCATAATTAAATATTCAAATGAATATTCAGAATAATATTCATTAATTAATAAGACCTGAAAAGAATATTTAAAATATTTAAAATAATATTCGATGATTAAATAGAACCCTGGATGAATATTCAAAATAATATTCATAATTTATTAGGAATTTAAATGTTTATTGAAAAAGTAATATTCGTTTAATGAATAATATTCTAAATGAATATCAAGTAATATTCATTTAGTAATCCAAGCTTTAAAGGAATATTCGAGATAAGACTCGATAAATAAATCAAGCTTCAGATGAATATTAGAATAATATTCATCAAGTAAGTAATATCTTAAATGAATATTCAAAAGTAATATTCATTTAATAAAGTAATATTCTAAATGGATATTCAAATAATATTCATTTAGTAGTCCAATCTTTAGAAGAATATTCGGAATAATAATCGATAACCTATTCGACTTTGAATGAATATTGAAAAATATTATTCGTCGAATGGTTACGTTCAAATAATTATTTGAAGTAAGGATCGTTAAAATAATTAGTCTCGAACGAATATTCAAATAATATTCGTCGCCCAAATAATAGAAAATATTTACTTAAATATTTTCCTCCGAGGTAATCTCGATATATCAAGGAATATTGACTCCCGGTCTATTTTTGATTAATAAGATGTATACGCCCTTCTATGAGGGTCTTACAATAATCGGCTTATAACTGATATATAACTATCTAGCTTATAAGCCAACAATAACATTCAGGGAACAAGTATATCACTTCAACTTGAAAGTAGGCATGCATGCAATGGCATATGTATATCAGCATATATATATATATATATTTATTCAATCACAACAACAGCCTAAAAGAAGGGAATTGAAACTTGCCTGGTAGTCGAGTACGGTAAGGGGTAGTGGTAGCGGGTCCCGGTTCAGCTTGGTGATCTATAAATAGCCAAGGCATTCGGGATTAATCACTTAACATATTAAAAGTTAAGTTATACTTAATTCGAAACACGTTCTTGAGTTATCTCGTTATACCCCTTTTAGTGGATTACTTTTATCACTGATCCGACCCGACATCCGTTCGTTAATACGACATGTCATTGTACTTATACTTGGGACATACTTAAGTCATATGAGTTCTAAAGTCGATCGTTACGAACCAATACTATACTCCGAGTTTTATCGTCCGTTTTCTAAGTGTTTTACCGAAGTTATAAAAGAGTCGTCTTTTAGGGGTTCGTTCGCGTTTAACCTCGACTCGAACATTTTTAATAAATCGAAAAAATGATCTTTTTGACATACGGTTTTCTTTCACGCCTTCCTTTTTACCTCTAGTATTTATTTACCAAGATTCGCCATGACGTTACATAGTTTACGAGGGTTCAATTACAGTTACGAACTTTCGTTTACGGATTCGAACTACTTTTAGTAATTTGGTCATAAATTCTAAACCGTAAGTCCGTTTCACGTGATCTTTATATCAAAACGAAGCTTAGAACATTACCTATCCTATCATGGCAGATAAGGTCTCTGGACAGTAGGGGTTCGACATGGAAAATGGCATACAAAACATGGTATTGCAAAATCGGGCATTATAACGGCTGTAAATCGAATATTCTAAAATTCATAACAATCAATCCAAGCCACACCGGGCATACTATACATGGTTTTCATCTTAACCAGTCCAAGAAGGTTTCAATTAACCATCATAATCATCAAAACTCTTAAATCATCACTACTAACTACATAATCATGCTTTTATGCATATAACAACACCATAATCTTAACTAATCTAAAACCATCAAGAACATATATAAAACTCAAAGTAAGATCTTGGGTTCTTAAGAATTATACCTTCCTTGGAGAGTGTACAAGCTATAATAACCCTTATATAGTCCTTGTATGGCTTTAACAAAGCTAAAATCATCCAAAGAAACCAAGAAATCAAAGTTAGTTTCTTGAAAACACTATTCACCCTCATCTTTGAGGATTTATTTGAAAATGGAAAACATGGAGTTTGAAGCTAAGATTTCTAGGAGATCATTTTTATGAAATATAGGACTCACCATAAAAATTTGGAGATCAAACAATGGTTGGAAGGTGGATTTTGAAATCTTAAAACTCCAAAATTCGAAGTGCCTTGGTTTTGGGGGAAAAACAGTGAACTTCTCGAATTTATTTACCCATCCAAACGATCTTCAAAAATTATGAAATTAAATCCCCAACTTCACCTTGATGTGTAGAAGCTCCATGAATTTTTTCATGATTTTTAGATGAGTAGATCTAGGTGAAAAAAATGGCAAAGACCCCTGCCCTGGAAAATGCAACTGCTGGAAAAATGGGGGAGAGGTGGTGTTTGCTTGGCTTTGATCTTGCTCTCATCTTATCTAAAGTGAATTATTGAATGTCTTTGGATAATATCTTGTCCATAAAGTAGCTTTAATAAAGTTCTAGGTCATGCATGATGTAATTAAATGGACAAGTGTTGGTTTGTAATGGTAAGATGATGACAAGAAGCTAAGTACTTGGTTATGTTTGCTAAGTATACTAGTTGCTCATGTAACTACTTAGTTACTTGGTCTTATCTCCTTGTACATGCATGCATCTTGATCCTCTGTTTGTTCTTTGTCCGGTTATTGCTCAATTCGTTGCTCGTTCGAGGGACTAACTCATTCGTTTCTAGTTAGGGTTTTACCGAAAACCTTCTTAATATTTATACTACTATTCCTCATCTTTCTTAATACTTCTCGAATTTAAATTCCTTAATTCTCTTTTATAAATCCTTAAGTCTTGCAGTGTCCAGGGAAATCTCGGAGAAAATAAAAGTGCTATTTTTCTGAATCCGACAGCTTTTACATACACTTATTTTCCTCCTGGATCACTAATACGAACTCAGAAATCCGTTCCGAATACCGGGTATAACATTATTATAATAATATTCCAAATTCCACCAAAATCACTATTCATCACTTATTTTTATTTAATTCCTATAGTTGGGAAAATGAACCTGGTTCACCCTCGAGTGTTCCTTAACCTTTTTACGGAACCGCTGGGCTTATAATAGATATTGATTTGGATGACATGAGGGTATCTATTTCTCTCTAGGGAATCTTATCTTAACTTTCTAGGAGATAGATTATTCTAACCTTAGTTATCACCCAATAGCATCCTTCAGGCCATATAACCTTGGAATATATATCCTTTCATTATTCATTCATTAAAACCAGTATTACATTCTAGTTGTAACCCCTATTCATTCTTACATCAATACATAATAAAAAGTTTTAATTCTACCCAAAAATCTGGGTTCTTACACTTAACTTGAATATTCTTTTCTTCTTGAGGTGGTAAAATAGTTGCAGAAGCCATGGAATTAGATTTTGGTAGGTCATTACTAACAGCATTCACCCTAGACTTAGAGTCTTGTGTTGTGGTGAGATTACTGCTAGCAATGCCTAAGGCTTGCTATTTTCCATTTTTCCTCTCATAGACTCTGCCTTGGTCATCATCTCCTTTCTTATCTTTGCTGTTCTTCTTCCTTTTATCCTCATCATCCTTATCACTCCTGTGATGTTTTCCCTTCCCATCACTCTTATCCTCATCTTTGTCATTCTTATTCCTCCCTGGCTTGGCCATTTCTGGAATTACACCAGTTGCAATGAATGATCTTAGGATTTGTAGTGCTTCTATCTCCTCAACTGTCCTCATCCCCTTTTTCTTTTGCAGTAGATCAATGATGGCAATAACGAGTCTGTGATTTCGAGAAGTGAGATCATTGGGAATGACCACTTGTTTAATCTCTTCAATTCTGGTGCCAGACTGATAGATGATTGTCCATGGCTTCTTAATCACTTCTGGCAGCCTTGAAGGTTGGCCATTCCTCAAGTCATCATACAGACTCTTATTGTTTTCATTTACATTCCTCTTCTCTATGAGCTCAATCAGCACATCTATCTCTGAGTGTTTTAAGGCTTGTAGGGTTTTGTAGGTTAGATGCCAGATTTTGGATTTTGCTACCATCATTACTTCCTTGATCCATGAGCTATCAACTTTTCTAGGTATCACAGTGAAGTAATCGATCTGATCCTTCAAGCTCCTTAGGTACAATTGAGTGTCACCAGCCTGTTCTCTTGAGACTTTCAGAAACTCCAAGAATGCATCATCATGATAATCATTAGAGTTTGCAATTTCTTGTAGCTTGGCCTCAGTAACCACCTTTACTTCTATAGGCTTGGCACTTTCAGGTTTGGAGGATGGAGGTTTATCAGATGGCATACTCCCTGCAACCACTGTGGTGATGGATTGCTTCTGGCCACTGGGAGTAGTGATGTGCACAGTTGGTAGAGTGACAACTGGCAGTGAGGATGGAGGATCATCAACTTTGCCTTTCCCTTTTCCTGGAACATGGGTTATAGATTTTGAACTCCTTTGATGACCACCCTCATTTATTGTAATACCTTTCTCCTTGGGTTTCTCCTTTCTAGACTTCTTTTCTTTTGACTCCCCCTTAGGCTTTGAGTCCCTTAGGTTTCTCTTCTCCCCCTTAGGCTTGGTGTCCGGCATTGAGGCTTTAGTAGGGGCCCTTTGATTGGAAGAGGTGAGATTGGCAGATTCATCTGGAAGAGGGAGACCCATATGCTTCATCATTGCAGACAACATAGATTGTTGATGCAGAAGAACATCAGCTGTGGTGGAGGCTTGAGTGCTCAACTGCTCAGAGATAGTTGCTACTGTGTCTGTTAGATGAGCATTAGATTTCTTGAGGGATGTCACTTCTGTTTCCAGGGCAGCCACCTTTTTGAATAACTCATTAGATTTGAAACCAGAAAGTGACTGTTCTTTTAATCCCTGCACTTCAAACTTGGTCATCTCATGCACTGGAACCTCAGTGATCAGCTTGTCTCCATACTGGTTTGCAAAGAGGGTCCTAAGCATGGCATTTGCATCAGTTGTCTGATCAGATAAGATTTGGAATTTATGCCCCAGACCTGTGACAACATCTTTCAGTAAAGCTAGACCATTATCCATCCTTGTGCATGTTGAGTTGCAGACTTTGATGTCTTTGAGAACACTGTCCAACTGAGGAAACCTTGCATCAAAGGCCCTCTTTATCTCTCCCACAGACTGGTCTGTTGCATCACTTACCTTGTTGACTTCTGATTTGACACCTTTGCCAAGGTAGTGTGCAGCCTTGAGGAATCCTTTGTAAGAGTCATTGATGGCTTCATACACTTCACCAGGAGTTAGGGATTTAGCATTTGAACCCAGTGAGGTGATGTATGCCTCTCTTAGATACTGAAGAGCTTCATTGAGAGTGAGATCAAATTTTCCTTGCATCCAAGCATCTACATTGCCATCTCTCTCAGTATCAGCCAAAATTTTCTCCTTCTGCATCTCTACATCATCTCTGTGGCATAGAAGGATAGCCTCATAGTCTGGGTTTGGCATATTTGAAGTGAGAAGGTGTTGAGCAATCTTTGTGAACTCATGAATCTGATCCACAGCTAAGCTTTGAAGTGCTTTAACCGTCAATTGTGGTGGAACAGATCCTGATCCTGAAGCACTACCATGTTGCATAGGCTTCAGCCATTGTGACATAAAGTCAGAGTTAGAGCTAGGCAAGCTAGACTCCTCAGTTACAGATGTAACTTCTGTAACCGGATGGAATGACTCTACTACTGGTGTCTCCACAGAAGTGGGATGAGTTACACCAATAGTTGACACAGGCACAGAGTCTCTAGTGAAAACTAGTGAATCCTCTGTGTTTTTGATGGTGTCATTAGGATATGCCCCAGCTCATATTCCCTCACCATCTAAATGTAGTTCCTGGGTGGTGAGCAAAGTGTCATGCACTAAGTCACTTGAGTCCATTGGCTCACCAAGAGGAGAAAATTCTTCGGGATCAATGCCTTGCTCCTCAATTGCTTGAGTTGCAGGCTCCAAAGAAATTTTAGTGTTAGATTCTGGAAGAGAAGTGTCGTTTAGATTAGATTTTGGCAACTCCCCCTGAGAAATAGAGGGAGTTTCAAGTGTGATGTGCTTCCACTCAATGTTGTGCCAGCCTTATCACTCCCAGGTGCTGACTCGTTAAAAGAAGGTGCATTGGGGATGATGCTTGATTTTATAGATGCACCCTATTGAGAGGATACATCTAGTGAACTGTGTGCCCCTGATTTTACAACTTCAGCCATTTGTGTGACTGAAGAGGTGGTTTTAGATTTCTTCTTCTTCTTCTTTGGCCTTAGTAAGGGTGACTCAGGTTCCTCACTTTCTAAACCTAATTCTACAGCCAAGGCTGCTTTAGTTAAGATTTTTAGAGGTTCAAAAGCAACCTGTTTTCTCTTCTTCTCCTTTTTATTGACACCACCCTATTGAGAGGATGATGCAGGTGGCTCTGTGTTTGGTAAAGTGTCTGGCTGAGAGGGTTGGTTAGCAGGCCCTGGGTTAGCATTTTGCTCTACTTGCTTGGGCCTAGCTAACTCTGATTTTGAGGCAAATATTGGCATGTTGTGGGGGTAAGTCCTAAATAAACTCTCCATATGGGAGTTATTTTGAGTCTTACATCCACATCATTCCTAGTCTCCAAGCTACCAAAAATGAGTTTGGTCATGGATTTTGGATAGCCTATTCTATTTTTGTCTAACCCAGGCAATTCAATCAATTTATCATCTATGAAATTAAGTACAAATTGAATAAGCGAGGGAAGAAAATTCATTACCTCTCTTGGCTGAGTTCTTACCAAGTCTCCCATACAATTCTTGCATTATGATCAGTCCAACATCAATCTTTCTCCCATATGCTAGAGCATAGCCAATTTGTTGAACAGGTGTACTGATTTGGTCAAAGCTAGACTTCCTTGCTATGAAGACTTGAAGAAAAGTGGCAAAGACATAGCTCCATTCTTTTCTCAAGTACTTCCTATTCAAATTTCCAAGCTTCATTCTATCTGAGTAGTTGATAAAATCAAAAAAGTCTTCCAATTCCTGATCAGTAGCTTGACTATCATACACTTCTTGTTGTAAGCCCAGTGCTTGATTCATATCTTCAGTGGTGAAAGTGATGTCCTTATCCTGAATCTTGCAATAGATTACATATGAAGTTATTGCATTCTCTAGGGACATAACCTCCACAGTAGCAGTTCTCTAAAACTGTTCTATTAGGTCTAGATACAGATTTGGGTTGACTGAGAGTGCATCCTTGATGTATGATTCAGACATCCATCGAACAAAGCACTTAAAGTTTGCATTGGGTGCTTCAACATCGTTGGTTATTGCTATGAAATTGGTGTTGGTAGGAATTGTGAGTTGGGTATTTGCCATTGTTACACAGAGAGATGAGAGAAGAGAACGTAGGTTGAAAAAGAAAATTTAGCTTTTGAAGTTAGGGTTTTCAAGTGTTTTGGAACTTTAGCTGCGTGAGAAATCGAATGAAATGATTTGAACAGTTGTGGAATTGTATATATGTGAGTGACTTGAGTTGTCGATTAGATATATGTTTTGTATCGACAAGTCAGTCATTCGAGAAGTATAAAACAACTATTCGATAAGTCAAGAAAGGCTTATTCGATATCTCAAGCAGTTTGAAACTCACAGCTGGAAGTTATCTAACTTAGAACATAATTCTAAATTAAATAAAATATGTTTTTATGAGTGATTTAAAATTTTGAATAAAAATCCAAAATCGATTAAGATTCAGCGAGAATTTAGCCTTTTCAAATGATTCGAAAACTTAAATGTTCTATTCGAGAACTCAGTCATTAGAGAACTCAAATGTCCTATTCGAGAAGTCAAGCATTAGAGAACTCAAATGTTCTATTCGAGAACTCAAGCAAGTCTCTGTTCGATTTCTCCAAAATGCACTATTCGAGAACTCAAGAGGGTTCCAAATAGACTTGTTAGAGAAGTCGACCATAGACATGAAAGTCATTCAAGAAGTCTGACTTATCGATCTACACTTTTCACTTATAAAAACTAATTTTCACTATCTTTTCAAAATTTACCAGAATTATTCAAATGAAGAATATTCTAACTAATTAAATAGTGATAGTCTTAAAATTTCATAGAAATTTCAAGCTAATTCGAATATGATTTTCAACATATGCTGATTTGAAATATTTATAAATCATATTCCAGCCAACACTTACTTAAAAAATATTGAGAATTTAGATAAAGTAAGTGTTTACTGCTGCAACAATCTAGTTGATATTTTCACTTAGCCAGATTCTGAAGAATTCAGCATTCCAATCTCACTAACCAACCTTGTGAAGGTGGCTTCATCCAATGGC
Source organism: Saposhnikovia divaricata (assembly GCA_036435485.1). Lineage (NCBI taxonomy): Eukaryota > Viridiplantae > Streptophyta > Magnoliopsida > Apiales > Apiaceae > Saposhnikovia > Saposhnikovia divaricata. The sequence continues at coordinate 201,260,209 of CM071601.1, read as the reverse complement.
TTAGTGAATATATCATCTAATTGTTTATCTATGGGAACATAATGTAACTCAATGGTTCCATTAGTTGCATGCTCCCTAATAAAGTGATATCTGATGTCAATGTGCTTTGTTCTAGAATGATTTACAGGATTGGCAACTATAGAGATTGCACTTGTGTTGTCACACATGATTGGAAATCTTTCCAACACAAGTCCATAATCTCTAAGTTGATTTCTAATCCAAAGCACTTGAGCACAGCAACTTCCAGCAGCTATGTATTCAGCTTCAGCTGTGGAAGTTGACACAGATTATTGTTTCTTGCTGTACCAAGAGACTAACCTTTGTCCAAGAAACTGGCAGCTACCTGAGGTGTTTCCTATCCACTCTACATCCAGCATAATCAACATCAGAATAACCAACCAGATTGAACCATGTGTCCTTAGGATACCATAAACCCAAGTTTGGAGTGCCCTTCAGATATCTAAAGATCCTCTTTATAGCAATAAAATGTGACTCTTTTGGATTTGATTGAAATCTTGCACACAGACATGTAGCAAACATGATGTTTGGCCTACTTGCAGTGAGATAGAGTAAGGAACCAACCATGCCTCTGTAGACTGAGATATCTACTCTCTTGCCTTTAGCACCTTCATCCAATTTAGTGGCAGTGGCCATGGGTGTCTTTGTAGGTGAGCAATCTTCTAAGTCAAACTTCTTCAATAAATCCTTGATGTACTTGGTTTGACTGATAAAGATACCATCCTTCCTCTGACTAACTTGCAACCCAATAAAGAATGTCAGCTCTCCCATCATACTCATCTCATATCTGCTTTGCATGAGCTTAGAGAATTTCTCACACAGCTTCTCATTCGTAGAGCCAAATATGATATCATCCACATAGATCTGAACTAGGATAATATCATCACCATGCTTCTTGTAAAACAGTGTTTTGTCCAATGTGCCTCTAGTGAATTGATTTTCCAGAAGAAATTGTGATAAAGTATCATACCATGCCCTTGGAGCCTGCTTAAGTCCATATAATGCCTTAAGCAATCTGTAGACAAACTCTGGGAAATGTGGATCCTCAAAGCCAGGTGGTTGTTGCACATAAACTTCTTCTTCCAACTCTCCATTCAGAAATGCACTCTTGACATCCATTTGATAGACTTTAAAATTTGAATGAGCAGCAAATGCCAAGAATATTCTGATGGCTTCCAATCTAGCAACAGGGGCAAATGTCTCATCATAATCAATGCATTCCTGTTGAGAGTATCCTTTTGCAACCAACCTTGCTTTGTTTCTTACTACCACACCATTTTCATCCATCTTATTCTTCAGAACCCATTTTGTTCCAATAATGGTTCTGTTCTTTGGTGCAGGTACAAGTTCCATACTTTGATTCTTTCAAATTGATTCAGCTCCTCTTGTATAGCAATAATCCAATCTGGATCCAACAATGCATTATCAAGTTTCTTAGGCTCAATCTGAGATAGAAAACAACCATAGAGACACTCATTTTGAGTTGCTCCCCTAGTTCTCACTCCTGCATTTGGATCTCCAATAATTAGCTCTGCAGTGTGTGACCTATCCCATTTCCTTGAGTGCTCAGTTTGATTTCTCAACCTTGATGTTGCTTCATCATTCAAGACATGATCATTTTCTGTTAGGTCCAATATGTTTGTAGAAGGGGGGGTTGAATATAAACGGTATTGTTTAATCGAAATTTATCCGAATAAATTTAATATATATTTTGACAAATTTGAGCGGAATTAAATGAAACAAAATTCAAGTTGAATATAAAATTATATTAACTTGAGGGGTTTGTTACAAATACAGTACAGAAATTATATCTAGTTAATAAAAACAAATTAGAAAATTCGACATGAATTTTTCTAGATTTGTTAATAAAAATCGAGATATAGATTAGGAGTAAAAACTCGCTAATAGTACAAGAGTATCAAGTAATCAAGTTCTATCGGATCAGATATTAAAAATAAGATGAACTTGATTTTCTATGAATTTTTCCAGCTCCTGCAGGTTGTGTTCTTGATGAGAGAGAAGAGAGAAAATTGCTTTCTTTGAATGTAATGTTCAGTCTGTTTCAATATGTGTCGCCTGTGTTTCTTCATATATTGTCTACTGCCTCTTTTTCTTTAATTAGAACTGTCAAGAGAATCGGCAAGACAATTTGTTCTTCCAAGACAATCAATTTTGTGCTGCAAAGACAATAGGCAATACAATTGGCAAGACAATCAGGTTCCATCAAGACAATTGGCAAGACAATCAATTTCTAAGATATTTGTCTTGATTTATCAATAATTATCAATCTGTCGGAAATTTTTCTTTTTGATCATCATCAAGACAATCTGATTTGAACTGTCAAGACAATCAAATCAGATTTTTATTCTCCTTTTTTAAAGCTGTCGGGTATAATGATCATCAAGACAATCGGCAAGACAATCAGGGATTGTCTTGCTTTACTGATTTCCTACTTCAAGACAATCAGTGATTGTCTTCCTTTTCTGAATTCCTTCTTCAAGACAATCGGCAAGACAATCTTGCTAGTTCATTTTTCAGTTTTAAATTAAACTGATTAATAAATAATCATTTCAATTTAAACTTACTTAAATAATAATTATTCAGATTTAATTAATTTAATAATTAATTTAATTAATGAATTAATTCTTGATGAATTAATTTATTAATTAAATTGACTATTTGATTTAAATTAATTAAAGAAGAATAATTATATATCCTTGGATTATCTTAATTCTTTTCTGAATCACTGAAAGTAATAAAGGAATACCACTGAATATACAGTTGACGTTCAATGCACGGTCTGGTTCATGAACGATTAACTTCAATGACTGTCGTTTAATTTTCACATTAAAATGTGATTCCTTTTTCTTCTCATCTCTTTCTCCTTCTTGTACTCCACTGTATTCTGTCTGAACCTGCCACTCTAGAAATCACTGTCTTAGAAATAAATCCACTTCTTTGATGCTATACTGAGGCTTGATCAGCAAGCTGAGCTTCTTCCAATGTAAAACATCAAAACTATAGATTGACTTTACGGTTTTTCTTCTAACAGATAGTATCTTCTGAGATTCCTGTGACAGTTAAAGTTATTTACTTATTACAATCTAAGCTTAAGTTGAGTTGAGTCCTCAAACTACAAATAGGCTGTGTCATATGCCTTTCAATCTCCCCCTATTTGTTTGTTAGAAAATAACAAGCAAATACTTAGAGGATTACTCCACTAACCCAACTTAACTTAGTAAAAGATAGAACTTTAAATACAAAGTAAATAAAAGAAAGGTTCTGGTTTATATTTAACATTGTCCATATTCAAACATAAAAGATAAATACAAGATAGATGATCCTCTAGACTGATCATATAATACAATTTTCCTATCTTGTCCTATATAAGCCCTAAAGATATCACATGTAGAGCTGGTCTTCACTTAGAAGTATCTTCCTCCCTTATCTCTCCAGATTCAACTTCATCTTCTTGTTCTTGAAATCTTCTGATCATCTCTGTGTCAAATCGTTCTTGATCATCCAAGGTTTTGATCAAATCTTTGTCAAGTACACGTTCATAATCTGACATAAGGCCTTTAGGTTTCTTAGGCAAAAGTCCAAGGTTGCCCCATAGCCGATTCCAAAGAATGTAATATTTCTTTTCAAAGCCAGTTAAAGCATATGATCGGATAATGTTAGCAACAAAGATACTTTCTTTATCTTCGAATCCTGTAGTCCTTAGCATATGTTCTAACCAGACCAGATGAGATGCAGAATATAATTTCATCGACTTAGAATCAAGGAAGCAAGAATGTAGTGTATTACCCTTGAGAAACTTAACATGATGTGGAGTTTGAATAACTTGTGGATTATTCCTTTAAGCAAACTCTAAAAGTCTTTCGTGAAGTAAAATATTCAGTTCAGAAAACCTTTTTACTTTTAGAGACATAATCCACAGTTCAATCAAGGTTCTCTGTTGAAAGATTTGAAGTGACACATAGAGAGAACCCATTGTACGAGAATCAATCTGAATTATCAGCTGATCTACACATTTGTCAAACTCAGCTACTATCCTCGAGATTTCCAGCATCAATGCATCCATATATTGCAAGTAATTTGGATTGGTCTCTTGAAACTGTTGAAGTAGTTTGAGAAGACGTTCATCATCATTAGCAGTGTTTTGAATAGAATCAAAAATTTCTCTTGCTTTCTCCCACTTTGGACCAATCTTCAACTGAATATCTCTTTTCCTTTCTTGTACACTGATTGCATGTAGCTTTTGTTTCTCTGCATCTTCAGCTTGCTTCAGCTTCAATCTTTTATCCACTACCTGTTTGGTCTTCTCAAGCTTAGCTTGTCTCATCTGACGATCAGCTTTCTCCTCTTGAAGTTCCTTCTCAAATTCAGGATCATCTTGCCAGTTTGAAAGATCTTCTTCAATGTCATTTAATTGTTGTACCTCAAACTTACTATTCTTGAGATCAAAATAAAAATCTGTTACATCCTGATCATGAACTTTTTCTTTTCCCTTTGCAGACTTCTCCTTATGCCTCCCTTGAGTTGACTGACCTCCAGACTTACCTCCTCTAGACTTCTCTCCTCCAGCTCCTCCAGACTTCTTCTCCCCCTTAGTTGAGGAATCCTCTACAGACTTTCTTTGACTGTCAAGCTCTCTATTTTCATCATTACCCCCTCCATTACCACCATCATAGTCTTCAAAATATGCTCTTTGTTCTGGTGTGATATGATGAGTAGGTTTAACAATGTTATATAGATGGTCAAGTCCTTCAAACATGTAATCATATTTTTGTTCAAGCTTCGTAAAGGTTGTTGAATATGATTGGGCAGTTTCATGCATTTCCACTTGAAGTTCATCCACCATATTAGAGAGTCTGTCAATAGCATTTAGAATATCTGATCTTTCTATAGATGCTTGAGAGTTGGATTGCATCAATGTATTGATTGTTGGAGTGAGTATGGTCTTTATGTTCTGAACATCATCACGAATAAACATGAGCTGATTATTGACAGAGGTGGAAGAAGAAGACCGTTCATCCATTTGTGCTTTGAAAAATTGTTTTTTAGCCTCAGTTTCCATCAATTTCTTTTGAAGATCTTGTATTTGAGCCATAAGTGACAAAGTGTTTGTGTCAGTGTGTGCGCTCACCTGATGTTCACTCAAGGATATGTCACTCTCCTTTCGTGCAGTGTTTCACTCAAATTTATGGTGGTCCTCACATCACTCAACACTAGCTCCTTTCCTTGAGCTGTACCTGCAATAGAAATCACCCTAGCCTCTTCTAGATAGGTCAGTGGTGGTGCAATGGGAGTTCGCAAATCCCAATCCTCAGTCATCTCTATTAATTCATTTGGATTTGATAACTGAATTTCTTCAGTGATAGGATGACCAAGTTGCCCTTCACTTTCTCCAGATAAATCTGCGAGTGAAGAATCCCTTAAGGGAGCCAGGAATGTTCCTCCTAGGAGGGGAGATGATGATTCTATTATAAATGGCAAAGAGTCAAGATTTACCTCTGAAGCCTGTGAAGGCTCTTCTACCGTAACAATGGTAGGCACTGTCTCAGTAATAATCCTATCGTGCACTCCTTGCTCAGTGTCCTTAACAACATCGGATTCTAAGGTAATGTCTTCCCCCATTGTGAGTAATAGAGGTGTGCATGACTCTGTACAAGGTGCCACGGCCCTTTGGCGAATTCAATAATTTCATCCTATTGAGAGGATGAAATTAGGAACTGTTCATCGACCATTTCAATGTCCAAGTCCTTTTGGGAGGAAATGGATGGGCTAACAGATGCCTCAAGTAGTAGGTTTCTTCTCTTCTTTGGTGGAGGCAGAGCTATGGGATCACTCAAATTGTCACTTCTTCTATCAGCTTTTTTGCTAACAGCTTGCTTCTGGATTTAGGTTTAGAGATTTGAGTAGACACAGTGTTTGGCTCTAAGACCTGGGATAGAGGCTGTGGTTCTACAACCTCTTGGTCTGTCCTATCAGCCACTTGGGCTCCATAAACAGTTTGAGAGATAGAATGTAATACCTGCTCCAATGATGCAGTGGCTATACCTGAAGGAATGGATTGTTCCAACTGAGGTTGAAGTTCAGGGACAGGTACATTTTCAGTTAGAGGTTCAAGAAAAGGAACAGATACATTTTCAGGTTCAGGTACATTTACAAGTCGGGGAATGACAGGTAAATCTATGAAGGTAGACAAGTATGGTGTAACATACACTGGCACATTTGGTAATTTTTTTATCTGTGTGTAGGCTAGTGAATATTTTCTTGATTTGCCTGCCTGATACCACAAGATTGTCATTCCTAAAAATTGCTTGTTGACCAACAGGAACAAGATGATTAAATATCAAAGTTAAGAATCTAGGATAATAACATGAGACTTTATTACCCTCATCAAAATCCCTTCTGGCCTTAACAATTCTACTAACAATAGTATTCCAAAGTAAATTTCCAATATTGATTCTACGGTTGTTAGCAACAGCATAACCAATAGTTTGTAACATAGAGATAAGTAAATGAAAATTACCTCTGGCTGTATTAGTAAATACCTTGGAGATTGTGTCGAAAAATGCATCCCATTGTTGAACCAGGTTCTTTTTGCTCAAATTGTTCAGATCAATTACTCCATGATATTTATTATCACTGAAAAATTGATACAGTTGTTCACTGGTTGGAAAAGGATCAAAATTATCCACCGGAAGGTCCAGTACAGTACTAAGGGTTGATTCAGTCACAATGTGGTGTGTTCCATCAAAGTCAAAAGAAAATGAGGTCAAGTCTTCAGACACCACAACTTCTGTGCAAATCAACCTTAGAGGTCCTATATTTATTGGGGCTTCCATCGAAATAGCCGTTCGGATAATCAAATCATCATTTAGAAATCGTATCCAAGGCTTAAATCGATCATGGGGACAATCGTTTGGATTAAAATACCCAACCAAATTATGCTTCATTATCTCAAAATTACCAGCCATTTTTTTTAACACAAAAACACACTTCAATTTCGGGAAAATTAATACAATTCGAAAATTTTCAGAATTAATAATTAATTAAAATTAATTAAAAATTCGTATTAATTCAAAGTTGTCAGAAAAATCCCAAAAATTAGTATGATGTTCTCCTAATCACTGGGAGTCTCAATCTATTTTTAGATTTCACAGATAAAATTTTAAACACCAAAAACAGTGAAAAACCGATTGAGTTTTAAAAAAAAATGAGTTTTCAAAAACTGAACCAAAACCTTTGATATTCGGATCAAAAGGCAGGAAATTGAACGATCTACTTGAATCTGGTCTTAGTTTTCAGTTTGGTTGAAGAAAATCAAGTAGAGTTTCGATTGGAAAGTGTGTGTATCGTGTATGTATATACGAGTAAGTTCTTTGTGCAAAAACACGAGAGAGAGAGAAAGATACAGCTGAGAGTTTGATTGTCTTGATGTTCTGTTCTGTTTGTTGTTTTTTTTATGTATAAGTACTGAATTAACTCTACAAGACAATCGGTCGATTGTCATGCCGATTGTCTTGGTAGTTCAAAAACTATCAAGACAATCGTTTGTCTAACTGATAAATTAATTAAAAAAAACGTAAATTCAATTTTTTTATTAAAAAAATAACCTGCCAAGACAATCTGTGGATTGTCTTGGCGATTGTCTTGATACCAGAGAAACACTTTCAAGACAATCAACACTGGTATTTACACTAATATATATATATATATATATATATAAATCTGGTAAAATTGAAAAACATTAATTGATTAGCAATAAACATAATCTGCTAATTTTATACTAATAAAATACAAATTTATGCGCAGAATTAATCTAATTAACATACAACCTTATTTATCACTAAAATTACCATAAATAAATATTTAGCAAACACATGGATTAACCTTTTTACGACAATAAATATAAATAACAAAAGGACAAACACTACAAAACATTTAATAAAATATTATATTTATTTACAAGAACATTTATAACAAATTAATGAATCTAAATATTTTCTAATAAAATAACTTTCTAATAGATAAATTATTTAAAGAGAGAATATGATTCATTAAAATATCACAAATATTTCAAAATACAAGAAGCAATAAAGAAGTTATTATAAACATGTTGACAATGATTTTTTGCAATCACAAGCAATAAAATAAGTTGATAAAATAATTATGCAAGTGATTAAAATTAAAAATTAATAACAAAATCACTTGCAAATTATTAAAGAGCAAACCACAGATATTAACAATCTTAATTACTAGGACTGTTCAACATACCCAATTCACCAATAATTCTGGTGAATGTGGATTCGTCAAGAGACTTAGTAAAAATATCTGCTGTTTGTTCTTCTGTGGGTACAAATACAATTCCACAGTACCATTCATGACATGCTCTCTTATAAAATGATACCTGATGTCTATGTGCTTGGTCCTCGTTTGCTGCACAGGATTGTTGGAGATTGCTATGGCACTTGTATTATCACACAAAATTGGAATATTTGTTAATACAAAACCATAGTCCTTCAGCTGATTCCTAATCCACAAGATTTGAGCACAACAGCTTCCAGCAGCTATGTATTCAGCTTCAGCTGTTGAGTTGGAAACTGTTTGTTGTTTCTTGCTGTACCAGGAAACTAGCCTGCCACCTAGGAATTGACAACTTCCAGAGGTGCTTTTTCTATCTACAACACTTCCTGCATAATCTGAATCTGTGTATCCAACAAGATTAAAACCAGATTCTTTAGGGTACCAGATACCTAAATTAGGCATACCCTTAAGATATCTTAAGATTCGTTTTACAGCAATAAGATGAACATCTCTAGGATCCGCTTGGAACCTTGCACACAAGCATGTAGCATAAATAATATCTATTCTACTTGCATTAAGGTAAAGTAATGAGCCTATCATACCTCTGTAACTTGTGACATCTACCTTGGCAGAATTTTCACAAGCTCCAAACTTGACAGCTGTAGATGATGGTGTCTTAGCTGAAGATGAGTCCTCCATTTGATATTTCTTGAGGAGCTCTTTGATATACTTGGATTGACAGATAAATATTCCATCTGTCCTTTGACTTATTTGGAATCCAAGAAAGAATTTCAGTTCTCCCATCATGCTCATTTCGAATTTACCCTGCATTAGCTTAGCAAATTTCTTGCACAGAAGATCATTAGTAGACCCAAATATTATATCGTCCACATAGACTTGGACTAGTATTGTATCATTTTTATGTTTCATAGTGAAGAGAGTTTTGTCTATGACACCTCTATCAAAGCCATTTTCAAGTAAAAATTCAGAAAGGGCATCATACCATTTTCTTGGTGCTTGCTTGAGACCATAGATAGCCTTGAAAAGGAAGTAGACATAGTCCAAAAGATTTGGATCTTCAAAGAGAGGGGGCTGTTCTACATAGACCTCTTCATCCAGCTTACCATTTAGAAAAGCACTTTTTACATCCATTTGATAAGCATTAAAGTTTGAGAATGCTGCGAATGCCAAGTGATAAATGGATTTTATATCCATTTAGAGCATTCTAAATCGGCTTAAATTGATTGCTTTGGCCTCAAGTTTGTGGTAGTTTTGATGTGTTTTGTTTAATTGTGCAGGGTTGAAGAAATATCGATTAAAGGTGTAGTTTCCGTCATTTTTGGAGTTGATTTATGATATGGAATGAAGAATGGAGGCTAATGTCAACTACCAAGAAGTATACAAGTCAATAGGGATTAAATATTGAAGCTCATGCAAAAGAAACGGGAAGAAAAAGCTGAAAAACGAAGAAAAATTAATTCCCGCAGATTGAGGCTGAGCAGGGTGCGCCATTTGAGCACCCTGCGCCATTTTTATGCAGATTTAAGTCGTGCACCCTGCGCCGTTTGAGCACTCTGCGTCAAGATGCGCTGGGGAAAATTAGCCATAATTTCTGATTCTTGTTTTGGCCATATCTTGAGTTCTACAAGTCCGTTTTGGACGATCTTACATTCCACGCGAAGCTAATGAGATTCTCTATCATTCTAAAGTGGTCCAGATGTCAAAACACAGCTGGAACGGTCCAGAAATACTGAAGAAAAGTCAGCTACAAATTTTCCTTCAAAACAGAATCAGTTTAGGAAACGTATTTTGCAGAATTCTATTTTCACAAGGAAATTGCTATAATTCCTACTTCAAATCAGTATGGTAATTGTCCTGAATGGCTAGAACATTCTAGAATCAGTTTTGAGCATGGAATTTGCAAATCTTATCCCGTTTAAAGATGGAAATTGTTGGTCTTCTATTCCAACTCTAATATGGTAATTGCTTGATGGAGAGGCAACTTGGGGCTATAAATACACATCTTGGGGGACAGAAAAAACACACCATTACATATCAATTACTTAGGTTTATTTGTATCTTTTCATACTTTGTTTTTATCATGGTTTCATCAGATCCCATGATGACGAGAGGTTCGATTATGAACTAATCGTTGTCATGGGATTCTAACGGATTTATTCATGGAGCTTAGTATCTTGATTGTTTTAAAGATCTGTGTGTGATGTATATCTGATATCCTCGTGTGGTCGTGCTTAATTGTTAGATGCGTAGCTAACATCTAATCTGTTAATCTCTTGTGAAGTGAAAGTGGATCTTGAGATTTAGAACTTGCCATGCTAGCATAGGTTCATGATTGTTTATCAACATGATTCGTAGTATGAGATGAAAATACTTATATTGACCTGTGTGATCTTTATGGATAACTTGCATAATTGGTGTCTATTTATCTTCTATCTCTTTTGTGGATGTATGTTTAGTTTGGTATTCGTATACTGAGAAGTAGCTTATACTTGTTTCGTGTTGTCCGATCAGATATCATAACCATTGCATATAGTGATTAAAGGCGTCAGATCTAAGTGAAGTATTTAATGAAGTTAGGATTCCATGGTTTATCTTGCATAAGTAATTAGATTTTAATTCTCATTAGTTAAGTAATTCTTAGTTTAATAATTTGCAGCTTAGTTTAATTTAGATAATTAAAAACCTCAAATTGTTATTTGTCTTAGTAGTGGATTAAAACCATACATTGTTGCATAGGCATATTTACTAAATAGAACCATAAGCAGATCTCTGTGGGAACGAACTTGACTTATATCTATATTACTTGTGATCACGTACGCTTGCGTGATTTAGTGCAAACACGTTTTTGGCGCCGCTGCCGGGGATCATCGGTGTTTTATTTTTGGTTTATGTGCTTGTCAATAGTGGTCGTTAGAGTTCACTGACTTAGATTTTTTCTTACCTATCTTGTTTAGTTTGGTGTGTTCAGGTACTTGAGTGTTGAAGATGGCATGCGAGGAGTTGCCATGGTGGGCATATTCAAGGACATCCATGCCTTATCAATGTGAGCTATGTTCGGGCGTTCATGAGACCTCACAATATTGTTACTACGAAGGAGTTGATCCATATGTCATTTATGAGGAACAACCATATTTTCAATACCATCCTCAACAGTACCAACAAGATGTTCCAAATATGTCATATTTTTTGGGTAGTGAAGAGTTTCAATATCAGCAACCTACTCCTACTTTTCAAACATATGAGGTTGATGCTATGGAGGAGATTAGGAGGCTTGTAAAGAGTAACGAGGAGTCTTTAAAATCCGTGGAGACACTAGTTGCTCAAGCTGTGAGATCATTGGAACAAGAGACTCTGGAGGAGATTAGGATGCATGTAAAGAGTAACGAGGCGTCTATCAAATCTTTGGAAACAATAGTTGCTCAAGTTAGGAGTGCCTTGGAACAAGAGAATCAGCAATTCATACCAGAGGCAATTCCAGAAAATAATGGTGAATTGGAGCAAGGTACTACATGCATTATTGAGGAAGACAAATTCCAAGGAGAGGTGAGCATTCGCAACCCATGTGAGGAATTTGATCATGCGGGTGAGGTGGATGCTTTGGAAAGGGCACTATTTGGGACAGACATTGGTGAGCTACACAAATTTCGAGAATTGGTATGTGCGTACCAAGAGGCTGATGACCATGGGAAAGATTCAGGTCTTCTACTTGTCTCAGATTATAAAGATGGAGGTAGTGCATTAGAGCAAATGGAGGAAGTTCTCGTTGAGGAACCAAAGGCTTCAGCAACTTACATTTACCCTCCTCCATTATATTCAAGCGAAGTCCACGAATGTGTGTTGTTCTACAAATTTACAGATTTTGGGTCAATCGATGAAGGCATTGGAATAGGACATAGTTGTTATACGAATAGGCCAAGCGAGGAGAAGGGGCAGAAAGTGTGCCGCCGTGATGATGATGAAGTCTCACGAAGAGAAGACCAGGCCAACTATTATCATCCTTAATGGAAGCATGGCGTAGTCAAGCTAATTGACTCTAAACAAGCGCTTCATGGGAGGCAATCCACACATTTGTGTTGCATTTCGTTTTGCATATTCCGACAAGTAGGTATGTTTTTCTACTTTTCCTTATATTACCTTCCATTCAATGGGGACATTGAATATTTTAAGTTTGGGGATAAGTAGTATGTGGTAGTTGTTTGTGTCATTGTGTCATTTAGATATCATGTTTTGCATGCTTAGTAGTAATTCATTCATGTTTTGTTCGTATTATTGCATGTTTGTTTCATGTAGGGCATTCTGTTTTTATATATCATGTGAGTTCATAATAGTTTGCATTTGCACCCATGCTTGATAGGAATTTTGTGTTGTTGACGCTTTTTGATTGAGAAGTGATATGCTTTGTTCTTGTGCACACACATACACTAGTAAGTTGAAGCTAGTAGACTTATTGAATGTTGTAAGTAATTAGAAGGACATGAATATGTGCAAGTTGATTTAGTTTGCATGCTTTGAATACAAGTAGGTGCATTAGAGAGATTTTTGCTTGGGATTGAGTATGTTTTTCCACCAAGTGAGCTTTTGAGCCTTATTGCATATTTGTTGCAATTTTATTCGTTTGCTTGAGTGTCCACGGATTGTTTGCATTGCTAGCAGTTGTTTGAGATCTTTCTTGAAACGCATGACATTAATTGGTGATTAAAATGATAAAGGCATTTAGGATTAACCGCATATTTTCTCATATTACCACACCATGTTTACATGATCAATTAGTAACCCGTTGAGCTTAATCCTATTTTTTCAGTGACATACCACATTACTTGCCTAGACCTTTTTCTTGTATTGGCCTTACATTAATTTGAACCCACATTGTCAAAGGCTAGTAGGGTGCTTAAGGGAGTAATAAGGTGTACAAGGAGGGGTTTATTGTTGGTCATAATTTTGGGGGAAATATTGAAATTTGGGTTTGGTTGTTGCTTGATATTCAACATGTGTAATAAAATCGTGGGATCATTGTTATTGTCTATATTATTGTTGCTTTAGCTCTCGAAAAAAAAAAAGAAAAAAAACAGAAAAAAAAGAAAAAGAAATAAAAAGTTATATTATGAGAGCATATTTGTGTTATTGTGATCCTACTTTAGTCGACTAGTCGAGCGTTTTTGTTGGAAGAAAAATAATAAATTATGTGGGGGGGGGAATATGGTGTTGTGTATGATTCATCATGGTACTTACTAGCTTTTGACACTTCACCTGTTTTGGCTTATTTGACATACCTTGTCCCTAGCCCCGTTACAACCCAAATAAAGACCTTTTGATTATCGTCATTGATCTATGTTGTGTTAAGAGTTAGATTGATACCAAATGTCAAGCATGCTTATGATTTTGTTGGAACTGAGTGATACACTTACCCTTGTTCTTGAGTGAATATTCTTTTGTGAGTGGATTGTGAGTGTTTGCTTGTTTTTGCGTATGAGATCCCGAGTTTTGTCTCAAAGATGTACTCTTGTAGGCTTAGCATGTTTACTAACTTATTCCTACACTTGACATGGACTTGTGAGAACTTATGCATGTTCATTGAGTAGACTATGTGAATACTTGCACTTTCGACACCAAGACATTGCGTATTTACTTTGATTCTTAAGTTGATATGGCATGAGAGGATTTGAAGGTATGGTAGGATATTAGTACTAGATTAGTTGCATTTTTCATATTAGTTGCATTCATGCATTGCATTGCATTGAATTTTGTGGGTACATTCGTTATAGGCCCTCACGAGACCTTACTCGTCCACTAGGGCTGCCTAGGGGTTTAAAGGGCTTGTTGCATATGCCAAATGCAACCGTGATCACCTACGGAAGTGGTACTAGTTAGTTAGATAGTTTGTAATTGTTTATGCTTGAGGACAAGCATCGGTTTAAGTTTGGGGGTGTGATAAATGGATTTTATATCCATTTAGAGCATTCTAAATCGGCTTAAATTGATTGCTTTGGCCTCAAGTTTGTGGTAGTTTTGATGTGTTTTGTTTAATTGTGCAGGGTTGAAGAAATATCGATTAAAGGTGTAGTTTCCGTCATTTTTGGAGTTGATTTATGATATGGAATGAAGAATGGAGGCTAATGTCAACTACCAAGAAGTATACAAGTCAATAGGGATTAAAGATGGAAGCTCATGCAAAAGAAACGGGAAGAAAAAGCTGAAAAACGAAGAAAAATTAATTCCCGCAGATTGAGGCCGAGTAGGGTACGCCATTTGAGCACCTTGCACCATTTTTATGCAGATTGAAGCCGTGCACCCTGCGCCGTTTGAGCACTCTGCGCCACGATGCGTTGGGGAAAATCAGCCAGAATTTTTTATTCTTGTTTTGGCCATATCTTGAGTTCTACAAGTCCGTTTTAGACGATCTTACAGTCCACGCGAAGCTAACGAGATTCTCTATCATTCTAAAGTGGTCCAGATGTCAAAACACAGCTGGAACGGTCCAGAAATACTGAAGAAAAGTCAGCTACGAATTTTCCTTCAAAACAGAATCAGTTTAGGAAACGTATTTTGCAGAATTCTATTTTCACAAGGAAATTGCTATAATTCCTACTTCAAATCAGTATGGTAATTGTCCTGAATGGCTAGAACATTCTAGAATCAGTCTTGAGCATGGAATTTGCAAATCCTATCCCGTTTAAAGATGGAAATTGTTGGTCTTCTATTCCAACTCTAATATGGTACTTGCTTGATGGAGAGGCAACTTGGGGCTATAAATACACATCTTGAGGGACAGAAAAAACACACCATTACATATCAATTACTTAGGTTTATTTGTATCTTTTCATACTTTGTTTTTATCATGGTTTCATCAGATCCCATGATGACGAGAGGTTCGATTATGAACTAATCGTTGTCATGGGATTCTAACAGATTTATTTATGGAGCTTAGTATCTTGATTGTTTTAAAGATCTGTGTGTGATGTATATCTGATATCCTCGTATGGTTGTGCTTAATTGTTAGATGCATAGCTAACATATAATCTGTTAATCTCTTGTGAAGTGAAAGTGGATCTTGAGATTTAGAACTTGCCATGCTAGCATAGGTTCATGATTGTTTATCAACATGATTCGAAGTATGAGATGAAAATACTTATATTGCCCTGTGTGATCTTTATGGATAACTCGCTCTTCAACCGTTATGTTTTCAAATTCTATAGACATATAGGGTCTAAGCATAATTGGTGTCTATTCATCTTCTATCTCTTTTGTGGATGTATGTTTAGTTTGGTATTCGTATACTGAGAAGTAGCGTATACTTGTTTCGTGTTATCCGATCAGATATCATAACCATTTCATATAGTGATTAAAGGCGTCAGATCTAAGCGAAGTATTTAATGAAGTTAGGATTCCATGGTTTATCTTGCATAAGTAATTAGATTTTAATTCTCATTAGTTAAGTAATTCTTAGTTTAATAATTTGCAGCTTAGTTTAATTTAGATAATTAAAAACCTCAAATTGTTATTTTTCTTAGTAGTGGATTAAAACAATACATTGTTGCATAGGCATATTTACTAAATAGAACCATAACCAGATCTCTGTGGGAACGAACTTGACTTATATCTATATTACTTGTGACCACGTACGCTTGCGTGATTTAGTGCAAAAAATAAGTAGTATGTGGTAGTTGTTTGTGTCATTTTGTCATTTAGATATCATGTTTTGCATGCTTAGTAGTAATTCATTCATGGTTTGTTCGTATTATTGCATGTTTATTTCATGTAGGGCATTCTGTTTTTATATATCATGTGAGTTCATAATAGTTTGCATTTGCACCCATGCTTGATAGGAATTTTGTGTTGTTGACGCTTTTTGATTGAGAAGTGATATGCTTTGTTCTTGTGTACACACATACACTAATAAGTTGAAGCTAGTAGACTTATTGAATGTTGTAAGTAATTAGAAGGACATGAATATGTGCAAGTTGATTTAGTTTGCATGATTTGAATACAAGTAGGTGCATTAGAGAGATTTTTGCTTGGGATTGAGTATGTTTTTCCACCAAGTGAGCTTTTGAGCCTTATTGCATATTTGTTGCAATTTTATTCGTTTGCTTGAGTGTCCACGGATTGTTTGCATTGCTAGCAGTTGTTTGAGATCTTTCTTCAACGCATGACATTAATTGGTGATTAAAATGATAAAGGCATTTAGGATTAACCGCATATTTTCCCATTTTACCACACCATGTTTACATGATCAATTAGTAACCCGTTGAGCTTAATCCTATTTTTTCGGTGACATACCACATTACTTGCCTAGACCTTTTTCTTGTATTGGCCTTACATTAATTTGAACCCACATTGTCAAAGGCTAGTAGGGTGCTTAAGGGAGTAATAAGGTGTGCAAGGAGGGGTTTATTGTTGGTCATAATTTTAGGGGAAATATTGAAATTTGGGTTTGGTTGTTGCTTGATATTCGGCATGTGTAATAAAATCGTGGGATCATTGTTATTGTCTATATTATTGTTGCTTTAGCTCTCGAAAAAAAAAAGAAAAAAAAAACATAAAAAAAAAAAAGAAAAAAAAAATTATATTATAAGAGCATATTTGTGTTATTGTGATCCTACTTTAGTCGACTAGTCGAGCGTTTTTGTTGGAAGAAAAATAATAAATTATGTGGGGGGAAAATAGGGTGTTGTGTATGATTCATCATGGTACTTACTAGCTTTTGACACTTCACCTGTTTTGGTTTATTTGACATACCTTGTCCCTAGCCCCGTTACAACCCAAATAAAGACCTTTTGATTATCGTCATTGATGTATGTTGTGTTAAGAGTTAGATTGATACCAAACGTCAAGCATGCTTATGATTTTGTTGGAATTGAGTGATACACTTACCCTTGTTCTTGAGTGAATATTCTTTTTTGAGTGGATTGTGAGTGTTTGCTTGTTTTTGCGTATGAGATCCCGAGTTTTGTCTCAAAGATGTACTCTTGTAGGCTTAACATGTTTTCTAACTTATTCTTACACTTGACATGGACTTGTGAGAATTTATGCATGTTCATTGAGTTGACTATGTGAATACTTGCACTTTCGACACCAAGACATTGCGTATTTACTTTGATTCTTAAGTTGATATGGCATGAGAGGATTTGAAGGTATGGTAGGATATTAGTACTAGATTAGTTGCATTTTTCATATTAGTTGCATTCATGCATTGCATTGCATTGAATTTTGTGGGTACATTCGCTATAGGCCCTCCCGAGACCTTACTCATCCACTAGGGCTGCCTAGGGGTTTAAAGGGCTTGTTGCATACGCCAAATGCAACCGTGATCACCTGCGGAAGTGGTACTAGTTAGTTAGATAGTTTTTAATTGTTTATGCTTGAGGACAAGCATGGGTTTAAGTTTGGGGGTGTGATAAATGGATTTTATATCCATTTAGAGCATTCTAAATCGGCTTAAATTGATTGCTTTGGCCTCAAGTTTGTGGTAGTTTTGATGTGTTTTCTTTAATTGTGCAGGGTTGAAGAAATATTGATTAAAGGTGTAGTTTCCGTCGTTTTTGGAGTTGATTTATGATATGGAATGAAAAATGGAGGCTAATGTCAACTACCAAGAAGTATACAAGTCAATAGGGATTAAAGATGGAAGCTCATGCAAAATAAACGGGAAGAAAAAGCTGAAAAACGAAGAAAAATTAATTCCCGCAGATTGAGGCGGAGCAGGGTGCGCCATTTGAGCACCTTGCGCCATTTTTATGCAGATTGAAGCCGTGCACCCTGCGCCGTTTGAGCACTCTACGCCAAGATGCGCTGGGGAAAATCAGCCAGAATTTCTGATTCTTGTTTTGGCCATATCTTGAGTTCTACAAGTCCGTTTTGGACGATCTTACAGTCCACGCGAAGCTAACGAGATTCTCTATCATTCTAAAGTGGTCCAGATGTCAAAACACAGCTGGAACGGTCCAGAAATACTGAAGAAAACTCAGCTACGAATTTTCCTTCAAAACAGAATCAGTTTAGGAAACGTATTTTGCAGAATTCTATTTTCACAAGGAAATTGCTATAATTCCTACTTCAAATCCGTATGGTAATTGTCCTAAATGGCTAGAACATTCTAGAATCAGTCTTGAGCATGGAATTTGCAAATCCTATCCCGTTTAAAGATGGAAATTGCTGGTCTTCTATTCCAACTCTAATATGGTAATTGCTTGATGGAGAGGCAACTTGGGGCTATAAATACACATCTTGGGGGACAGAAAAAACACACCATTACATATCAATTACTTAGGTTTATTTGTATCTTTTCATACTTTGTTTTTATCATGGTTTCATCAGATCCCATGATGACGAGAGGTTCAATTATGAACTAATCGTTGTCATGGGATTCTAACGGATTTATTTATGGAGCTTAGTATCTTGATTGTTTTGAAGATCTGTGTGTGATGTATATCTGATATCCTCGTATGGTTGTGCTTAATTTTTAGATGCGTAGCTAACATCTAATCTGTTAATCTCTTGTGAAGTGAAAGTGGATCTTGAGATTTAGAACTTGCCATGCTAGCATAGGTTCATGATTGTTTATCAACATGATTCGTAGTATGAGATGAAAATACTTATATTGCCATTTGTGGTCTTTATGGATAACTTGCTCTTCAACCGTTATGTTTTCAAATTCTATAGACATATAGGGTCTAAGCATAATTGGTGTCTATTCATCTTCTATCTCTTTTGTGGATGTATGTTTAGTTTGGTATTCGTATACTGAGAAGTAGCGTATACTTGTTTCGTGTTGTCCGATCAGATATCATAACCATTGCATATAGTGATTAAAGGCGTCAGATCTAAGCGAAGTATTTAATGAAGTTAGGATTCCATGGTTTATCTTGCATAAGTAATTAGATTTTAATTCTCATTAGTTAAGTATTTCTTAGTTTAATAATTTGCAGCTTATTTTAATTTAGATAATTAAAAACCTCAAATTGTTATTTGTCTTAGCAGTGGATTAAAACCATACATTGTTGCATAGGCATATTTACTAAATAGAACCATAACCAGATCTCTGTGGGAACGAACTTGACTTATATCTATATTACTTGTAACCACGTACGATTGCGTGATTTAGTGCAAACACCAAGAATATTCTAATGGCCTCGAGTCTTACCACTGGAGCATAGGTTTCATCATAGTCAATGCCTTCATCTTATGAATAACCCTTTGCTACCAGTCTTGCTTTATTTCTTGTGACTGTGCCATCTTCATCAAATTTGTTTCTGAATACCCATCTAGTGCCAACCACTGTTCTATTTGAAGGTCTGGGTACCAGCTTCCATACTTCTTGTTGTTTGAATTGCTTGAGTTCATCTTGCATAGCAATCACCAAATCAGGATCAGAAAGAGCTTCTTCAGTTTTATTAGGTTCCATTTCAGATAGAAACCCTGAATAATTGCATTGATTCTGATAAGCTCTTCTAGTCTTTACTCCAACATCTGGATCACCAATAATTAACTCAAAAGGATGAGCTCTATTCCAAACAGTTTGTCTGGTAGATTAGTTCTTGATGATTAGCCTTGATCTGTATTGTGTTGTTGAGTATGACTTGTTGACCCTTCATTGTCTCCCCCTGAGTTGTTGCCGGAATGACTTGATGAATAATCAAAAGTGTCAGTGGTTTCTTGAAAATTATCATTGTTTCCACCACCATCACTGTGATTATTATCATCATTATTTTGATTATTATCAGCAACAACATCAGGTTGTTTGTCATCATCTGAATCTAAGTCTGTTATGTCATCAAACATTAACTTTTAAGATGGTTCTTCTGTTTGGATACTGGGGAGTTTAGTGTCATCAAATGTAACATTGACACTTTCCATCATCTTCTGTTGATCAATCACATACACTTTATAAGCTCTTCTTGTATACCCAACAAAAATTGCTTCATGTGTTTTGGCTTCAAATTTTCCACCTAGATCATCTCCTTCTTTAAGTACAAAGCATTTCGTTCCAAATACATGAAAGTATTTGAGTGTTGGTTTCTTTTCAGTCATAGCTTCATAAGGTGTCTTCATCAAGTCTTTGTTGATAAGGGTTCGATTCTGGGTATAGCAAGCAGTGTTGATAGCTTCAGCCCAAAAGTATAATGGAAGTCTTGATTCACTTAGCATGGTATGTGCAGCTTCAATCAAGGTTCTATTCTTCCTTTCAACTACTCCATTTTGCTGAGGAGTTCTTGGAGCTGAGTACTGTCTGGTTATACCCTTTTCAGTGCAGAAGTCATTTAGAACTGCATTCTTGAATTCAGTTCCATTGTCTGACCTGATAGATCTCACTGGATGCTTTGAATCTAGCTCTATCAACTTGATTTGATCAATCACCAACTGTGGAGTTTCATCTTTCGAGTTCAGGAACAAGACCCATGTGTACTTTGAAAAGTCATCAATAATTATAAGAGCATATCTTTTATTTGACATTGACATCACATTAACTGGACCAAACAAATCCATATGAAGTAATTGTAAAGGTTCAGTTATTTATGACGTGTCAGTGCTCCTGTGAGTTGCCCTTTTTAACTTACCTTTTTGACAGACATCACATAGTCCTTCCTGTATAAATTCCATTGAAGGCAAATCTCTCACCAATTCTCTTTTGACTAGAGAATTCATTGTTTTGAAATTGAGATGAGAGAGTTTCTTATGCCATAACCAGCTCTCGTCATTAGATGCTTTAGTATAGAAGCAAGTGATTTCTTCAGTGCTTCCAGAGTTCATGTTGGCTACGTACAGATTTCCTTTTCTAACTCCAGTCAGTTGTGGCTTTTCATTTTTCTTGTGTGAAATCAGACAATTCTTCTTGTTGAAGTGAACATCATATCCTTTATCACAGAATTGACTAATACTAAGCAAATTATGCTCAAGTCCTTTCACACATGAGACATCATCAATGATAACATTTCCAGCTTCTAATCTGCCATATCCATCAGTTTTACCTTTGTTGTTATCTCCAAAGGTAACGACTGGGCCGGCTTTCTCAACCACATTTGTCAACAGGGTTCTATCTCCAGTCATATGCCTTGAACATCCACTGTCCAAGATCCAGGTCACTCGTTCAACCTGTTCCACACCCTGCAATGACAAGTAGGTTAAACTTTCTTCGGAACCCAAATCTGATTGGGTCCTGCGTACTTGAAGAATTGGCCTTTATCAGGCAAAACAACATTTTTGATCTTAACATCATTAGAGAACAAACATTTTACCCTATAAACAGATTTAACAATTTTAGATTTCATCTTGGGTAACCATGTTTGTTTGGCAGAAATAACACTTGTTTCATTGACTGGACATTTGACCTTATGAACAGCCTTAGTAACACTTTGTTTAGGCTTAGGTGTAAATGTCTCTCTCCTAACCTGAGGAGGATTGGCAGTCTTAGAACTAGCATTTCTGTTTCTGTTCATATGTTGTCGTGGTGCAGTCTTGTCAGCATATGCATGATTACCATTAAAGTAAGCAGACATGATATTAAAAGCACAAGACATACAATTGACAACACCACATGCTTTATGAGAAGTATCAATAACAGGCATGGTATGTATGTTAGACATGTTGTTTTTCTTTTTCCACTTGTTACTTCTTAACTCAGTTTCAGATGAACTATTTGACTCAACAACCTCAACTGGTTCCTTAATAGCTTTTTCATTTTCAAGGACTAAGCCATTAGCACTGTCCTCATTTTTTATCTCTTCCTCAATTTCTATAGAAAGCATATTAGGAGGTTCAGCAACAGACTTTCTAAAGAGAGGTTCTTTAACATTCTTGAGCACATGTGGTATAACCCTTTCTTTAGCACTAACACGATTAGGAGTATTTATGCCCAAGGAACCAACAGCCTCGTTGTAGCCAAACCCTATTCCTACAGTTCGTTCTACAGCTTGTTTATTGTAGTACTCTTTAGATTCTTTAACGGAATTGTAGCAAGCCCTAACTTGTGTCTCAAGTTCAGCAATCCTAGTAAGTTGTTTAGACACTACTTCCACTAAAGACTTATCCCTATAGCTAAGTAGTGCCATTTGCTCTTTTTGTTATTCTTGATTAACAATCAATTTTTTTAGTTCTAACACTTCATTTTCAAAATTAGTGTTAAATTGATTTATTCTAGCATTTTCACTTTGTGCACAACTCAAAGAATCACGTAGACTACGAATCAACTCAGAATCAGTAAGTTTTACCGGAGTTCTGAAAACAGTGGATGTCTCAGCATTTGCTACCAAGGCAAAATTTCCATATTTTTCATCTTTGCTATCTGTGTCATCCCAACTTTTACCGGCAGCAACATATGCTTTTCCAGGCTTCTTCTTTTCAGAAGAAAATTCTCTCCTCTGGCCTTGCTTGGGTTTATGACATTCTGTGGCAAAATGTCCAAGTTCATTGCAATTATAACAACGAATTTTGCTTCTATCAACTGTCCCGATTTTATAACCACCTCTGTTACTAGAGGATGAAGAGCCTCCTCTTTGGAATCTGCTGTTAGACTTGAACCTGAACTTGGGATTTCTTCTGAATCTGAAATTGCCAAACTGTCTCACCATAAGTGCCAAGGAGTCATCCTCAAGCTCATCCAATTCTTCCAACGAATAAAATTCTCCACCATCCTGATTGGCTGGAGTTTGACCTTGCTCTACTTCGGATTGTTCCTTGTCAGAAGTGTGAGATCGAACAACCTTAGTCTCCACTTCCTTAGGAACCTCAATTACTGGAGCTGCAGATGAACTTGGAACCTTTCCTTTACCATGAATCTCTTTCTGTTGCACTTGCTCCAACTCATAAGTTTTTAGTATCCCAAAGAGTCTCTCTAGAGGAACTTTATTCAAATCCCTAGATTCTCTTATGGCAGTTATCCTATG
Organism: Saposhnikovia divaricata; assembly: GCA_036435485.1. Lineage (NCBI taxonomy): Eukaryota > Viridiplantae > Streptophyta > Magnoliopsida > Apiales > Apiaceae > Saposhnikovia > Saposhnikovia divaricata. The sequence continues at coordinate 201,236,975 of CM071601.1, read as the reverse complement.
TGTTAGTCACAGAGGCATGCCTGAATACATTTAATAACAAGCCTAAGTATGTGTAATGCTATGCATTACCTACATGACCTCTTAACTGAGGGAACCTCTAGTTGTAGAGTTTCTATTTGTTCTGTACTTGTAATAGGCATCAAATTCTAGTTGTGTTACTGTACTTATAAAGTCAAGAATAATGCTTGAAAGAAGTTCCAAGGTTCATGCCTCAAGCAAGGAGATAAAGACTGCCAAATAATCACAGTTGGGATTTGAAGAAATGAAGAATTTGCCTAAGTACCAATTCGAGAAGTACATTTGTCTATTCGAGAAGTCTAGCATTCGAGAAGTCAGAGATTCGATATCTCAGAAGACACTATTCGATATCTCTGAATACACTGTTCGATATCTCATTCGATATCTCAGAGATTCGATATGTCTATTACTCTATTCGAGAACTCATGGAGTCAACAAGTCAAAGCATCATTCGAGTTCTCTAAGAGTCAACAATTCAATGATCTATTCGATATCTCAAGGACTAAAGAAGCTATTCGACATCTCAGGGATTCGATATGTCAAAATGCTCTATTCGATATCTCAAGGAGTCCCAGAGAAAAGAGCTATTCGAGAAGTAATTCGATATGTCAATATAACACTATTCGAGAACTCAGAGTTATCGATTAAGTCAATTCGAGTTCTCGAATTAATCACTTAGCCACTTCTCGAATACATTCTTGGAGACAAAATACTGAAGAATTGTACAAGTCAGAAACCTGCAACAAGCCAAGACGCTTTATTTGACTATGTACTATAAAGCAGATTGGAAAGCCTACAAAGAATCTTGGAGAGATAAGACAAAGGGACAAGGAGCTAAAGAAGTGGATCTGAACAGGCTTTGCAAAGTCAAATCTGTAGCCGTTTGGACTCTTACTCAAATGAGATAGACATACTGAAAAGTAGTTTTTTTTACCTACCTTATTTGTAGTAAGTAGGTGTATCCATGTCTATAAGGATACAGCCTCACTTCATTAGCAGACAAGTTTTTCAAGATACATCACAAGAAATATCTCTCTAAGAAAAACGAAGCTGAGAATACTACCATTTGTATTCACAGATTGTAGCAAAATCTTTATCTAATAAAATATTAGATTAAAGTGATATTGTGTTGCGTTTGTCTTTGTTATCTGTTCTTACATAATTTACACATTCAACACATATCTTGTTGCAAAGATTCAAGAACAATAAAAAGTTCAAGAATCCATTCACCCCCCCTCTGTATTCTTTTACCGTATTCAATACTCAACAAGTGGTATCAGAGCAGGCTGTTTAATCTAAACAGAAAACGATCATGAGTTCGAATACACCAAAGACTACAGGTACGGTGAAGGTCCCTAAGTTCGACAAAGAGAATTACAACCTCTGGAAAATAAAAATGCTGTTGTTCATCAAAGCCGCCAATCCTCTCTACCCTGACATCCTCAAGAATGGTCCATTTGTACCACAACAAGAAATTGCTGAATCTACAGTGGGCACAATAGTCATTCCTAGATCATATGTTGCAAAAGAGCCATCCAAATGGACGGACTCAGAGAAGGAAAAGGTTGCCCTAGACAGTCATCTCATGTTGATGATCATAGACTCCATGGATATGTCGATGTTTGCTAATATAGCATCATGCACATCAGCCAAGGACATGTGGAACCACATCGAGGTGTTATGTGAAGGGACAGAGGAGGTAAGAGAAAATAGGAAACAGATACTGGTCACACAGTATGAAGCTTTCATGGCACAGTCCAAAGAAAGTATTACTGATATGTTTGAGAGATTTCACAAGCTAGTGACTGAGCTTCAAATGAATGGGAAGGTTTACAGCACTAAGGAATTAAATATGAAGTTTCTACTATCTGCACCAAACCATCTAGAGCAAAGGGTCATATCTCTAAGAGAAAGAGATTTGAACAAAGTCACATATGATGTGCTCTATGGGGTTTCAAAAACCCATGAGCTTGAGTTGCTTCAGAAGAGGGCTATCCAAGCCAACCAAGGCAGAATGATAAACACATCCTGTGCCTTGATTGTCAACAAATCCGTTCAAGACCTGGAGGCATCTACAAGTCAACTGAGAATAGAAGAGATAGTAGATGATGAAGAGACTGAAGAAGAAGTGACTGAACCTGTTGATGAAAAGGAAGAAGATGGGTTCTATACTCTTGAAGAGTTGGATACCATGGAAAACACTTCATATGCTTTTATGGCTAGAAAATTCCCAAACATCAGATTTAAGAGGAATCAGCCCTTCAAGTCTAGATCTCAAAATCATTCATTCAACAAGAGCAAGGCACCTGTGAAAGCAAACAAAAACAAATTCAAAACCAGCTATGTGGATAGGTCATCTGTGAGATGTTATAGATGCAATGACCTATGGCATTTTGCCAGTGAATGCAAGAAGCCTAAGAAGAAGGATAAGGAGTTTCTTGAGCTTGAAGCTAAGTATGAGGCTCTGCTAAAGAAGCATGCACCAGGTAAGGCCTACATAGCTGAAGGGAAGTGTTGGGATGATTCTGATAGTGATGGAGAAGAACAAGAATTCTGCAACTATGCCTTGATGGCCAACTCCAAGGAAGAACCATCTGAATCAGACTCTCAGGGCAAAGAAAGTGAAAGAAAGGTCATGTGGATTTTGGACAGTGGATGCTCAAACCATATGACTGGTGATATGGCCCTGCTATCACAGTATGAGGAGAAGGCTGGCCCAATGGTTGCTTTTGGAGATGACAGCATTGGCAACACACTGGGATATGGCAAGTTGGAAATTGGAAATGTCATCATTGAAAATGTAGCACTGGTCAAGGGACTCAAGCACAATCTACTGAGTGTTGGTCAATTTACTGACAGAGGCTTCAAAGTGAATTTTGACAAAGATGAATGTTTGATCACCCACAAAAAGACTGGTGACTTTGCTCTATCTGGAGTAAGGAAAGGAAGCCTGTTTGTAGCCAATATGAACTCTGCAAACAAAGACAAAATCTGTTGCTTTTACTCAAAAGCATCAAATGAAGATAGTTGGCTGTGGCATAAGAAGTTATCACACTTAAACTTCAAAGGCATTAATTCTCTAGTCAAAAGAGAGTTAGTAAGAGGCATACCCACACTTGAATTCTGTCAAGAAGGAGTGTGTGAGGCTTGTCAAAAGGGAAAAATGAAAAGATCAAGCCACAAGTCAAAGACAGTGACATCAATAACCAAGCCCCTACAACTAATTCATATGGACTTGTTTGGGCCTGTCAATATTATGTCACTAGGAAGGAAAAAGTATGCTCTGGTGATGGTTGATGATTTCACAAGGTATACATGGGTAGAATTTCTGGCATCAAAAGATGAGGCTCCCCAAGTAATCATTGAGCATATAAAGAAAATTGACAAGGAAGCAAAGGCCAGCAATGCAAGTGTGATTGTATTAAGGAGTGATAATGGAACAGAGTTCAGAAATGCCATGCTTGAAGCATCCTGCAAAGAAAATGGTATTTCTCAACAATTCTCAGCTCCAAGGACTCCACAACAAAATGGAGTTGTTGAAAGAAAGAATAGAACTCTGATTGAGGCTGCTAGAACAATGTTACTTGATGCAAAGATGCCTACATGTTTTTGGGCTGAGGCTGTGAGCACTGCATGCTATATCCAAAACAGAACCCTCATCAACAAAAACACTGGAAAGACACCTTACAACTTGATGACTGGAAAGAAGCCCACCCTAAAGTATGTTCATACTTTTGGAAGCAAATGCTTTGTGTTAAAAGACAACTCAGAATATGTTGGAAATTTTGATGCAAAAGCATTTGAATTAATTTTTCTTGGCTACTCTATGGAAAGAATTGCATACAAAGTTTATGTCATCACTCAAAAGAAAGTTATGGAAAGCACAGATGTGACATTTGATGACAGCAAACTACCTGGATTAGAAGAAGCCAATGATGAAGATAAAGATCCTTTGAAGTTTGACAATCTAGATGATTCTGATGAGGAGATTGAAACTGAATTTGAGCCCACAATTCAACAAACTCAAGTGAATGAAGAACCTGTGTCAACCAACAATGAAGAAACAAGCATCCAAGACACACCTGTGATTAGTGGAAACTTCACAAGGGGAGGAAATGTAAATGATCATGATCTGGATGATGAAGCAACATCAAGGCTGAGAAATCAATCTGAACATACAAGGAAATGGGATAGATCACAAACTGCAGATCAGATAATTGGAGATCCTAATACAGGAGTGAGGACAAGGAGAGCAACTCTAAATGAATGTCTCTATGGTTGCTTTCTATCCCAAGTTGAGCCTAAGAAACTTGAAGATGCATTGTTGGATCCTGATTGGATAATTGCTATGCAAGAGGAGCTAAACCAATTTGAAAGAAGCAAAGTATGGGAACTTGTGCCTGCACCAAAGGATAGAACCATTGTTGGAACAAAATGGGTTCTATGGAATAAGATGGATGAAAATGGTGTAGTCATAAGAAACAAAGCAAGGTTGGTTGCAAAAGGATACTCTCAACAGGAGGGCATTGACTATGATGAGACTTTTGCCCCTGTTGCCAGACTAGAGGCCATCAGAATTTTTTTGGAATTTGTTGCACATTCTAATTTCAAGGTCTATCAAATGGATGTCAAGAGTGCATTTCTGAATGGGGAGTTGGAAGAAGAAGTATATGTGCAACAGCCACCTGGCTTTGAGGATCCACAATTCCCTCACTTTGTCTACAGATTGCTTAAAGCATTGTATGGACTTAAGCAAGCTCCTAGGGCATGGTATGACACATTGTCACAATTTCTACTTGAGAATCAATTCTCTAGAGGCACACTAGACAAGACACTATTTTACAAGAAACATGGTGATGATATTATCTTAGTTCAAATCTATGTGGATGATATCATATTTGGCTCTACAAATGAGAAGCTGTGTGAGAAATTCTCTAAGCTCATGCAGAGCAGATATGAGATGAGTATGATGGGAGAATTAACATTCTTTCTTGGGCTGCAAGTGAGTCAAAGGAAGGATGGCATTTTTATAAGTCAAACCAAATACATCAAGGATCTATTGAAGAAATTTGACTTAGAAGAATGCTCACCTGCAAAGACACCCATGGTCACTGCTACCAAGTTAGATGAAGACAGTAAGGGCAAGAAGGTAGATATCTCAATCTACAGAGGCATGGTTGGTTCTCTACTCTACCTCACTGCTAGTAGGCCAGACATCATGTTTGCAACATGCTTGTGTGCAAGGTTTCAATCAAATCCAAAGGAATCACATATGATAGCAATAAAGAGGATTTTCAGATATCTGAAGGGCACACCAAACTTGGGGTTATGGTATCCTAAGGACACAGGGTTCAATCTGGTTTGTTATTCTGATGCTGATTATGCTGGATGCAGAGTGGATAGGAAAAGCACCTCAGGTAGCTGCCAGTTTCTTGGACAAAGGTTAGTCTCTTGGTACAGCAAGAAACAACAATCTGTGTCAACTTCCACAGCTGAAGCTGAGTACATAGCTGCTGGAAGTTGTTGTGCTCAAGTGCTTTGGATCAGAAACCAACTTAGAGATTATGGACTTGTGTTGGAAAGAATTCCAATCATGTGTGACAACACAAGTGCAATCTCTATACTTTCCAATCCTGTCAATCATTCTAGGACAAAGCACATTGACATCCGATATCACTTCATAAGGGAGCATGCAACTAATGGAACCATTGAGTTACATTATGTTCCCACAGAGAAACACCTAGCTGACATATTCACTAAGCCATTAGATGAAGCCACCTTCACAAGGTTGGTTAGTGAGATTGGAATGCTGAATTCTTCAAATTCTGGCTGAGTGAATATATCAACTAGATTGTTGCAACAGTAAATACTTACTTTATCAAATGCTCAATATTTTTAAAGTAAGTATTGGCTGGATTATGATTTATAAATATTCCACAATGCTGCATATGTTGAAAATCATACATCTTTAGCTTGAAATTTCTGTGAAATTTTGAGAGAATCACTATTTAATTTAGTAGAATATTCTTCAGTGAATATTTCTGGTAAATTTTAAAAGATAGTGAAAATTGAATTTTATGAGTGAAAGTATAGTTCGATAAGTCAGACTTCTCGAATGGTTCATTGTTTTGTCATGGCTCGAGTTCTCGAATAGGCCTATCAAGAACCCTCCTGAGTTCTCGAATAGTATCTTTTGAGAAATCGAATAGCACATTTTGAGTTCTCGAATAGAGTATTTTAGTTCTCTAATGATGGAGTTCTCGAATACTGTATTTGAGTTATCGAATCATTTGAAAAGGCTGATTTCTCACTGACACTTAATCGCTTTTTGGATTTATATTCAAAATTTCATTTCGCTCATAAAAATATACTTTATTTTGCTTAGAATTATTTTCTGAGTTAAATAACTGCCAGCTGTGAATTACAAACTGCTTGAGATATCGAATAAGCCTTTCTTGACTTATCGAGTAGTTGTTTTATACTTCTCGAATGACTGACTTGTCGATACAAAACTTATATCTAATCGACAACTCAAGTCACTCACATATATACAATTCCACAACTGTTCAAATCATTTCATTCGATTTCTCATGCAGCTAATGTTCCAAAACCTCTGTAAACCCTAACGTCAAAAGCTAAATTTCTTCAACCTTCATTCTATTCTCATCTCTCTATGTAACAATGGCAAATACCCAACTCACAATTCCTACCCACACCAATTTCATAGCAATAACCAACGATGTTGAAGCACCCAATGCAAACTTTAAGTGCTTTGTTCGATGGATGTCTGAATCATACATCAAGGATGCACTCTCAGCCAACCCAAATCTGTATCTAGACCTAATAGAACAGTTTTGGAGAACTGCTACTGTGGAGGTTGTGGCCCTAGAGAATGCAATAACTTCATACGTAATCTATTGCAGGATTCAGGATAAGGACATCACTTTCACCACTGAAGATATGAATCAAGCACTGGGCTTACAACAAAGAGTGTATGACAGTCAAGCTACTGATCAGGAATTGGAAGACTTCTTTGATTTTATCAACTACTCAGATAGAATGAAGCTTGGAAATTTGAATAGGAAGTACTTGAGAAAAGAATGGAGCTATGTCTTTGCCACTTTTCTTCAAGTCTTCATAGCAAGGAAGTCTAGCTTTGACCAAATCAGTACACCTGTTCAACAAATTGACTATGCTCTAGCATATGGGAGAAAGATTGATGTTGGACTGATCATAATGCAAGAATTGTATGGGAGACTTGGTAAGAACTCAGCCAAGAGAGGTAATGAATTTTCTTCCCTCGCTTATTCAATCTGTACTTAATTTCATAGATGATAAATTGATTGAATTGCCTGGGTTAGACAAAAATAGAATAGGCTATCCAAAATCCATGACCAAACTCATTTTTGGTAGCTTGGAGACTAGGAATGATGTGGATGTAAGACTCAAAATAACTCCCCATATGGAGAGTTTATTTAGGACTTACCCCCACAACATGCCAATATTTGCCTCTGGCCTTGCTTGGGTTTATGACATTCTGTGGCAAAATGTCCAAGTTCATTGCAATTATAACAACGAATTTTGCTTCTATCAACTGTCCCGGTTTTATAACCACTTTTGTTACTAGAGGATGAAGAGCCTCCTCTTTGGAATCTGCTGTTAGACTTGAACCTGAACTTGGGATTTCTTCTGAATCTGAAATTGCCAAACTGTCTCACCATAAGTGCCAAGGATTCATCCTCAAGCTCATCCAATTCTTCCAACGAATAAAATTCTCCACCATCCTGATTGGCTGGAGTCTGACCTTGCTCTACTTCGGATTGTTCCTTGTCAGAAGTATGAGATCGAACAACCTTAGTCTCTACTTCCTTAGGAACCTCAATTACTGGAGCTGCAGATGAACTTGGAACCTTTCCTTTACCATGAATCTCTTTCTGTTGCACTTGCTCCAACTCATAAGTTTTTAGTATCCCAAAGAGTCTCTCTAGAGGAACTTTATTCAAATCCCTAGATTCTCTTATGGCAGTTATCCTATGTGTTAGTCACAAAGGCATGCCTGAATACATCTAATAACAAGCCTAAGTATGTGTAATGCTATGCATTACCTACATGACCTCTTAACTGAGGGAACCTCTAGTTGTAGAGTTTCTATTTGTTCTGTACTTGTAATAGACATCAAATTCTAGTTGTGTTACTGTACTTATAAAGTCAAGAATAATGCTTGAAAGAAGTTCCAAGGTTCATGCCTCAAGCAAGGAGATAAAGACTGCCAAATAATCACAGTTGGGATTTGAAGAAATGAAGAATTTGCCTAAGTACCAATTCGAGAAGTACATTTGTCTATTCGAGAAGTCTAGCATTCGAGAAGTCAGAGATTCGATATCTCAGAAGACACTATTTGATATCTCTGAATACACTGTTCGATATCTCATTCGATATCTCAGAGATTCGATATGTCTATTACTCTATTCGAGAACTCATGGAGTCAACAAGTCAAAGCATCATTCGAGTTCTCTAAGAGCTAACAAGTCAATGATCTATTCGATATCTCAAGGACTAAAGAAGCTATTCGACATCTCAGGGATTCGATATGTCAAAATGCTCTATTCGATATCTCAAGGAGTCCCAGAGAAAAGAGCTATTCGAGAAGTAATTCGATATGTCAATATAACACTATTCGAGAACTCAGAGTTATCGATTAAGTCAATTCGAGTTCTCGAATTAATCACTTAACCACTTCTCGAATACATTCTTGGAGACAAAATACTGAAGAATTGTACAAGTCAGAAACCTGCAACAAGCCAAGACGCTTTATTTGACTATGTACTATAAAGCAGATTGGAAAGCCTACAAAGAAGCTTGGAGAGATAAGACAAAGGGACAAGGAGCTAAAGAAGTGGATCTGAACAGGCTTTGCAAAGTCAAATCTGTAGCCGTTTGGACTCTTACTCAAATGAGATAGACATACTGAAAAGTAGTTTTTTTTACCTACCTTGTTTGTAGTAAGTAGGTGTATCCATGTCTATAAGGATACAGCCTCACTTCATTAGCAGACAAGTTTTTCAAGATACATCACAAGAAATATCTCTCTAAGAAAAATGAAACTGAGAATACTACCATTTGTATTCACAGATTGTAGCAAAATCTTTATCTAATAAAATATTAGATTAAAGTGATATTGTGTTGCGTTTGTCTTTGTTATCTGTTCATACATATTTTACACATTCAACACATATCTTGTTGCAAAGATTCAAGAACAAAGAAAAGTTCAAGAATCCATTCACCCCCCCTCTGTATTCTTTTACCGTATTCAATACTCAACAAGTGGTATCAGAGCAGGCTGTTTAATCTAAACAGAAAACGATCATGAGTTCGAATACACCAAAGACTACAGGTACGGTGAAGGTCCCTAAGTTCGACAAAAGGGAATTACAACCTCTGGAAAATAAAAATGCTGTTGTTCATCAATGCCGCCAATCCTCTCTACCCTGACATCCTCAAGAATGGTCCATTTGTACCACAACAAGAAATTGCTGAATCTACAGTGGGCACAATAGTCATTCCTAGATCATATGTTGCAAAAGAGCCATCCAAATGGACGGACTCAGAGAAGGAAAAGGTTGCCCTAGACAGTCATCTCATGTTGCTGATCATAGACTCCATGGATATGTCGATGTTTGCTAATATAGCATCATGCACATCAGCCAAGGACATGTGGAACCACATCGAGGTGTTATGTGAAGGGATAGAGGAGGTAAGAGAAAATAGGAAACAGATACTGGTCACACAGTATGAAGCTTTCATGGCACAGTCCAAAGAAAGTATTACTGATATGTTTGAGAGATTTCACAAGCTAGTGACTGAGCTTCAAATGAATGGGAAGGTTTACAGCACTAAGGAATTAAACATGAAGTTTCTACTATCTGCACCAAACCATCTAGAGCAAAGGGTCATATCTCTAAGAGAAAGAGATTTGAATAAAGTCACATATGATGTGCTCTATGGGGTTTTAAAAACTCATGAGTTTGAGTTGCGTCAGAAGAGGGCTATCCAAGCCAACCAAGGCAGAATGATAAACACATCCTGTGCCTTGATTGTCAACAAATCCGTTCAAGACCTGGAGGCATCTACAAGTCAACTGAGAATAGACGAGATAGTAGATGATGAAGAGACTGAAGATGAAGTGACTGAACCTGTTGATGAAAAGGAAGAAGATGAGTTCTATACTCTTGAAGAGTTGGATACCATGGAAAACACTTCATATGCTTTTATGGCTAGAAAATTCCCAAACATCAGATTTAAGAGGAATCAGCCCTTCAAGTCTAGATCTCAAAATCATTCATTCAACAAGAGCAAGGCACCTGTGAAAGCAAACAAAAACAAATTCAAAACCAGCTATGTGGATAGGTCATCTATGAGATGTTATAGATGCAATGACCTAGGGCATTTTGCCAGTGAATGCAAGAAGCCTAAGAAGAAGGATAAGGAGTTTCTTGAGCTTGAAGCTAAGTATGAGGCTCTGCTAAAGAAGCATGCACCAGGTAAGGCCTACATAGCTGAAGGGAAGTGTTGGGATGATTCTGATAGTGATGGAGAAGAACAAAAATTCTGCAACTATGCCTTGATGGCCAACTCCAAGGAAGAACCATCTGAATCAGACTCTCAGGGCAAAGAAAGTGAAAGAAAGGTCATGTGGATTTTGGACAGTGGATGCTCAAACCATATGACTGGTGATATGGCCCTGCTATCACAGTATGAGGAGAAGGCTGGCCCAATGGTCGCTTTTGGAGATGACAGCATTGGCAACACACTGGGATATGGCAAGTTGGAAATTGGAGATGTCATCATTGAAAATGTAGCACTGGTCAAGGGACTCAAGCACAATCTACTGAGTGTTGGTCAATTTACTGACAGAGGCTTCAAAGTGAATTTTGACAAAGATGAATGTTTGATCACCCACAAAAAGACTGGTGACTTTGCTCTATCTGGAGTAAGGAAAGGAAGCCTGTTTGTAGCCAATATGAACTCTGCAAACAAGGACAAAATCTGTTGCTTTTACTCAAAAGCATCAAATGAAGATAGTTGGTTGTGGCATAAGAAGCTATCACACTTAAACTTCAAAGGCATTAATTCTCTAGTCAAAAGAGAGTTAGTAAGAGGCATACCCACACTTGAATTCTGTCAAGAAGGAGTGTGTGAGGCTTGTCAAAAGGGAAAAATGAAAAGATCAAGCCACAAGTCAAAGACAGTGACATCAATAACCAAGCCCCTACAACTAATTCATATGGACTTGTTTGGGCCTGTCAATATTATGTCACTAGGAAGGAAAAAGTATGCTCTGGTGATGGTTGATGATTTCACAAGGTATACATGGGTAGAATTTCTGGCATCAAAAGATGAGGCTCCCCAAGTAATCATTGAGCATATAAAGAAAATTGACAAGGAAGCAAAGGCCAACAATGCAAGTGTGATTGCATTAAGGAGTGATAATGGAACAGAGTTCAGAAATGCCATGCTTGAAGCATCCTGCAAAGAAAATGGTATTTCTCAACAATTCTCAGCTCCAAGGACTCCACAACAAAATGGAGTTGTTGAAAGAAAGAATAGAACTCTGATTGAGGCTGCTAGAACAATGTTACTTGATGCAAAGATGCCTACATGTTTTTGGGCTGAGGCTGTGAGCACTGCATGCTATATCCAAAACAGAACCCTCATCAACAAAAACACTGGAAAGACACCTTACAACTTGATGACTGGAAAGAAGCCCACCCTAAAGTATGTTCATACTTTTGGAAGCAAATGCTTTGTGTTAAAAGACAACTCAGAATATGTTGGAAATTTTGATGCAAAAGCATTTGAAGGAATTTTTCTTGGCTACTCTATGGAAAGAATTGCATACAAAGTTTATGTCATCACTCAAAAGAAAGTTATGGAAAGCACAGATGTGACATTTGATGGCAGCAAACTACCTGGATTAGAAGAAGCCAATGATGAAGATAAAGATCCTTTGAAGTTTGACAATCTAGATGATTCTGATGAGGAGATTGAAACTGAATTTTAGCCCACAATTCAACAAACTCAAGTGAATGAAGAACCTGTGTCAACCAACAATGAAGAAACAAGCATCCAAGACACACCTGTGATTAGTGGAAACTTCACAGGGGGAGGAAATGTAAATGATCATGATCTGGATGATGAAGCAACATCAAGGCTGAGAAATCAATCTGAACATACAAGGAAATGGGATAGATCATAAACTGCAGATCAGATAATTGGAGATCCAAATACAGGAGTGAGGACAAGGAGAGCAACTCTAAATGAATGTCTCTATGGTTGCTTTCTATCCCAAGTTGAGCCTAAGAAACTTGAAGATGCATTGTTGGATCCTGATTGGATAATTGCTATGCAAGAGGAGCTAAACCAATTTGAAAGAAGCAAAGTATGGGAACTTGTGCCTGCACCAAAAGATAGAACCATTGTTGGAACAAAATGGGTTCTAAGGAATAAGATGGATGAAAATGGTGTAGTCATAAGAAACAAAGCAAGGTTGGTTGCAAAAGGATACTCTCAACAGGAGGGCATTGACTATGATGAGACTTTTGCCCCTGTTGCCAGACTAGAGGCCATCAGAATTTTCTTGGCATTTGCTGCACATTCTAATTTCAAGGTCTATCAAATGGATGTCAAGAGTGCATTTCTGAATGAGGAGTTGGAAGAAGAAGTATATATGCAACAGCCACCTGGCTTTGAGGATCCACAATTCCCTCACTTTGTCTACAGATTGCTTAAAGCATTGTATGGACTTAAGCAAGCTCCTAGGGCATGGTATGACACATTGTCACAATTTCTACTTGAGAATCAATTCTCTAGAGGCACACTAGACAAGACACTGTTTTACAAGAAACATGGTGATGATATTATCTTAGTTCAAATCTATGTGGATGATATCATATTTGGCTCTACAAATGAGAAGCTGTGTGAGAAATTCTCTAAGCTCATGCAGAGCAGATATGAGATGAGTATGATGGGAGAATTAACATTCTTTCTTGGGCTGCAAGTGAGTCAAAGGAAGGATGGCATTTTTATAAGTCAAACCAAATACATCAAGGATCTATTGAAGAAATTTGACTTAGAAGAATGCTCACCTGCAAAGACACCCATGGCCACTGCTACCAAGTTAGATGAAGACAGTAAGGGCAAGAAGGTAGATATCTCAATCTACAAAGGCATGGTTGGTTCTCTACTCTACCTCACTGCTAGTAGGCCAGACATCATGTTTGCAACATGCTTGTGTGCAAGGTTTCAATCAAATCCAAAGGAATCACATATGATAGCAATAAAGAGGATTTTCAGATATCTGAAGGGCACACCAAACTTGGGGTTATGGTATCCTAAGGACACAGGGTTCAATCTGGTTTGTTATTCTGATGCTGATTATGCTGGATGCAGAGTGGATAGGAAAAGCACCTCAGGTAGCTGCCAGTTTCTTGGACAAAGGTTAGTCTCTTGGTACAGCAAGAAACAACAATCTGTGTCAACTTCCACAGCTGAAGCTGAGTACATAGCTGCTGGAAGTTGTTGTGCTCAAGTGCTTTGGATCAGAAACCAACTTAGAGATTATGGACTTGTGTTGGAAAGAATTCCAATCATGTGTGACAACACAAGTGCAATCTCTATACTTTCCAATCCTGTCAATCATTCTAGGACAAAGCACATTGACATCCGATATCACTTCATAAGGGAGCATGCAACTAATGGAACCATCGAGTTACATTATGTTCCCACAGAGAAACAACTAGCTGACATATTCACTAAGCCATTAGATGAAGCCACCTTCACAAGGTTGGTTAGTGAGATTGGAATGCTGAATTCTTCAAATTCTGGCTGAGTGAATATATCAACTAGATTGTTGCAACAGTAAATACTTACTTTATCAAATGCTCAATATTTTTAAAGTAAGTATTGGTTGGATTATGATTTATAAATATTCCACAATGCTGCATATGTTGAAAATCATACATCTTTAGCTTGAAATTTCTGTGAAATTTTGTGAGAATCACTATTTAATTTAGTAGAATATTCTTCAGTGAATATTTCTGGTAAATTTTAAAAGATAGTGAAAATTGAATTTTATGAGTGAAAGTATAGTTCGATAAGTCAGACTTCTCGAATGGTTCATTGTTTTGTCATGGCTCGAGTTCTCGAATAGGCCTATCAAGAACCCTCCTGAGTTCTCGAATAGTGTCTTTTGAGAAATCGAATAGCACATTTTGAGTTCTCGAATAGAGTATTTTAGTTCTCTAATGATGGAGTTCTCGAATACTGTATTTGAGTTATCGAATCATTTGAAAAGGCTGATTTCTCGCTGACACTTAATCGCTTTTTGGATTTATATTCAAAATTTCATTTCGCTCATAAAAACATACTTTATTTAGCTTAGAATTATTTTCTGAGTTAAATAACTGCCAGCTGTGAGTTACAAACTGCTTGAGATATCGAATAAGCCTTTCTTGACTTATCGAATAGTTGTTTTATACTTCTCGAATGACTGACTTGTCGATACAAAACTTATATCTAATCGACAACTCAAGTCACTCACATATATACAATTCCACAACTGTTCAAATCATTTCATTCGATTTCTCAGGCAGCTAAAGTTCCAAAACCTCTATAAACCGTAACGTCAAAAGCTAAATTTCTTCAACCTTCATTCTCTTCTCATCTCTCTGTGTAACAATGGCAAATACCCAACTCACAATTCCTACCCACACCAATTTCATAGCAATAACCAACGATGTTGAAGCACCCAATGCAAACTTTAAGTGCTTTGTTCGATGGATGTCTGAATCATACATCAAGGATGCACTCTCAGCCAACCCAAATCTGTATCTAGACCTAATAGAACAGTTTTGGAGAACTGCTACTGTGGAGGTTGTGGCCATAGAGAATGCAATAACTTCATACGTAATCTATTGCAAGATTCAGGATAAGGACATCACTTTCACCACTGAAGATATGAATCAAGCACTGGGCTTACAACAAGAAGTGTATGACAGTCAAGCTACTGATCAGGAATTGGAAAACTTCTTTGATTTTATCAACTACTCAGATAGAATGAAGCTTGGAAATTTGAATATGAAGTACTTGAGAAAAGAATGGAGCTATGTCTTTGCCACTTTTCTTCAAGTCTTCATAGCAAGGAAGTCTAGCTTTGACCAAATCAGTACACCTGTTCAACAAATTGACTATGCTCTAGCATATGGGAGAAAGATTGATGTTGGACTGATCATAATGCAAGAATTGTATGGGAGACTTGGTAAGAACTCAGCCAAGAGAGGTAATGAATTTTCTTCCCTCGCTTATTCAATCTGTACTTAATTTCATAGATGATAAATTGATTGAATTGCCTGGGTTAGACAAAAATAGAATAGGCTATCCAAAATCCATGACCAAACTCATTTTTGGTAGCTTGGAGACTAGGAATGATGTGGATGTAAGACTCAAAATAACTCCCCATATGGAGAGTTTATTTAGGACTTACCCCCACAACATGCCAATATTTGCCTCTGGCCTTGCTTGGGTTTATGACATTCTGTGGCAAAATGTCCAAGTTCATTGCAATTATAACAACGAATTTTGCTTCTATCAAAGTTGTTTAGACACTACTTCCACTAAAGACTTATCCCTATAGCTAAGTAGTGCCATTTGCTCTTTTTGTTATTCTTGATTAACAATCAATTTTTTTAGTTCTAACACTTCATTTTCAAAATTAGTGTTAAATTGATTTATTCTAGCATTTTCACTTTGTGCACAACTCAAAGAATCACGTAGACTACGAATCATCAGAATCAGTAAGTTTTACCGGAGTTCTGAAAACAGTGGATGTCTCAGCATTTGCTACCAAGGCAAAATTTCCATATTTTTCATCTTCGCTATCTGTGTCATCCCAACTTTTACCGGCAGCAACATATGCTTTTCCAGGCTTCTTCTTTTCAGAAGAAAATTCTCTCCTCTGGCCTTGCTTGGGTTTATGACATTCTGTGGCAAAATGTCCAAGTTCATTGCAATTATAACAACGAATTTTGCTTCTATCAACTGTCCGGTTTTATAACCACCTTTGTTACTAGAGGATGAAGAACCTCCTCTTTGGAATCTGCTGTTAGACTTGAACCTGAACTTGGGATTTCTTCTGAATCTGAAATTGCCAAACTATCTCACCATAAGTGCCAAGGATTCATCCTCAAGCTCATCCAATTCTTCCAATGAATAAAATTCTCCACCATCCTGATTGGCTGGAGTCTGACCTTGCTCTACTTTAGATTGTTCCTTGTCAGAAGTGTGAGATCGAACAACCTTAGTCTCCACTTCCTTAGGAACCTCAATTACTGGAGCTGCAGATGAACTTGGAACCTTTCCTTTACCATGAATCTCTTTCTGTTGCACTTGCTCCAACTCATAAGTTTTTAGTATCCCAAAGAGTCTCTCTAGAGGAACTTTATTCAAATCCCTAGATTCTCTTATGGCAGTTATCCTATGTGTTAGTCACAGAGGCATGCCTGAATACATCTAATAACAAGCCTAAGTATGTGTAATGTTATGCATTACCTACATGACCTCTTAACTGAGGGAACCTCTAGTTGTAGAGTTTCTATTTGTTCTGTACTTGTAATAGGCATCAAATTCTAGTTGTGTTACTGTACTTATAAAGTCAAGAATAATGCTTGAAAGAAGTTCCAAGGTTCATGCCTCAAGCAAGGAGATAAAGACTGCCAAATAATCACAGTTGGGATTTGAAGAAATGAAGAATTTGCCTAAGTACCAATTCGAGAAGTACATTTGTCTATTCGAGAAGTCTATCATTCGAGAAGTCAGAGATTCGATATCTCAGAAGACACTATTCAATATCTATGAATACACTGTTCGATATCTCAGAGATTCGATATGTCTATTACTCTATTCGAGAACTCATGGAGTCAACAAGTCAAAGCATCATTCGAGTTCTCTAAGAGTCAACAAGTCAATGATCTATTCGATATCTCAAGGACTAAAGAAGCTATTCGACATCTCAGGGATTCGATATGTCAAAATGCTCTATTCGATATCTCAAGGAGTCCCAGAGAAAAGAGCTATTCGAGAAGTAATTCGATATGTCAATATAACACTATTCGAGAACTCAGAGTTATCGATTAAGTCAATTCGAGTTCTCGAATTAATCACTTAGCCACTTCTCGAATACATTCTTGGAGACAAAATACTGAAGAATTGTACAAGTCAGAAACCTGCAACAAGCCAAGACGCTTTATTTGACTATGTACTATAAAGCAGATTGGAAAGCCTACAAAGAAGCTTGGAGAGATAAGACAAAGGGACAAGGAGCTAAAGAAGTGGATCTGAACAGGTTTTGCAAAGTCAAATCTGTAGCCGTTTGGACTTTTACTCAAATGAGATAGACATACTGAAAAGTAGTTTGTTTTACCTACCTTATTTGTAGTAAGTAGGTGTATCCATGTCTATAAGGATACAGCCTCATTTCATTAGCAGGCAAGTTTTTCAAGATACATCACAAGAAATATCTCTCTAAGAAAAACGAAGCTGAGAATACTACCATTTGTATTCACGGATTGTAGCAAAATCTTTATCTAATAAAATATTAGATTAAAGTGATATTGTGTTGCGTTTGTCTTTGTTATCTGTTCTTACATATTTTACACATTCAACACATATCTTGTTGCAAAGATTCAAGAACAAAGAAAAGTTCAAGAATCCCTTCACCCCCCTCTGTATTCTTTTACCGTATTCAATACTCAACACTATGTTCCAAATGAGTAGGCATGGTCAGCAGGAACTTCATATTAATCTCTTTTTGAGTATAGTGCTTGCCATGGATTAGCAAGTTGTTTATGATTTTATTGTACCTTTCGAACACTTCTTGAATTCCTTCATTAGGACCAGACCTAAAGTGTTCATATTCAGAGGTTAATATTTGAAGTCTATTTTTCCTGACTTCATCAGTTCCTTCATTGATTGTCTCAATAGTCTCCCACATTTGCTTAGCAGTTTTGCAGTTCATAACATGACTATACATTACTGCATCTAGGGAATCTATTAAGATTAATCTCAAATTTTTATCCAAGCCAGCATTTTCCTTTTCATCAGTAGAATAATCAGCAGGATCCTTATCATAGGTTCTGGCAGGAGTAACAACAATGTTGTTAATAATAACTTCAGATTCATGAACCTTGAAAGTCATAGGTCCATTTTTCAACACACCCAAATATTTAGAATTTGTCACATCGAGAAACAATTCCATTTTGTTCTTCCACATGTCGTAGTTATCTTTATCAAAGATCGGGATTTTCACAATAGCTTTTGAAGACATGATGAATTTTTGAGAGAGTTAAAAATTCGATCTAGATTTTTAACTGAATAAAATAGGATCTTGATTTGTGCGTCAATCAAAAAGCTCTGATGCCAATTGTTAGGTCCAATATGTTTGTAGAAGGGGGGTTGAATACAAACGGTACTATTTAATCGAAATGTGTTCGGATAAATTTAATTTATATTTTGACAAATTTGAGCGGAATTAAATGAAACAAAATTCAAGTTGAATATAAAATTATATTAACTTGAGGGGTTTGTTACAAATACAGTACATAAATTATATCTAGTTAATAAAAACAAATTAGAAAATTCGACATGAATTTTTCTAGATTTGTTAATAAAAATCAAGATATAGATTAGGAGTAAAAACTCGCTAATAGTACAAGAGTATCAAGTAATCAAGTTCTATCAGATCAGATATTAAAAATAAGATGAACTTGATTTTCTATGAATTTTTCCAGCTCTTGCAGGTTGTGTTCTTGATGAGAGAGAAGAGAGAAAATTGATTTCTTTGAATGTAATGTTCAGTCTGTTTCAATATGTGTCGCCTGTGTTTCTTCATATATTTTCTACTGCCTCTTTTTCTTTAATTAGAACTGTCAAGACAATCGGCAAGACAATCTGTTCTTCCAAGACAATCAATTTTGTGCTGCCAAGACAATAGGCAATACAATCGGCAAGACAATCAAGTTCCATCAAGACAATCGGCAAGACAATCAATTTCTAAGATATTTGTCTTGCTTTATCAATAATTATCAATCTGTCGGAAACTTTTCTTTTTGATCATCATCAAGACAATCTGATTTGAACTGTCAAGACAATCAAATCAGATTTTTATTCTCCTTTTTTAAAGCTGTCGGGTATAATGATCATCAAGACAATCGGCAAGACAATCAGGGATTGTCTTGCTTTACTGATTTTCTACTTCAATACAATCAGTGATTGTCTTCCTTTTTCTGAATTCCTTCTTCAAGACAATCGGCAAGACAATCAGAGATTGTCTTGCTAGTTCATTTTTCAGTTAAATAAATAATCATTTCAATTTAAACTTACTTAAATAATAATTATTCAGATTTAATTAATTTAATAATTAATTTAATTAACGAATTAATTCTTGATGAATTAATTTATTAATTAAATTGACTATTTGATTTAAATTAATTAAAGAAGAATAATTTTATATCCTTGGATTGTCTTAATTCTTTTCTGAATCACTGAAAGTAATAAAAGAATACCACTGAATATTCTATTGACGTTCCATGCACGGTCTGGTTCATGAACAACTAACTTCAATGACTGTCCTTTAATTTTCACATTAAAATGTGATTCCTTTTTCTTCTCATCTCTTTCTCCTTCTTGTACTCCACTGTATTCTGTCTGAACCTGTCACTCTAGAAGTCTCTGTCTTAGAAATAAATTCACTTCTTTGATGCTATACTGAGGCTTGATCAGTAAGCTGAGCTTCTTCCAGTGTAAAACATCAAAACTATAGATTGACTTTACGATTTTTCTTCTGACAGATAGTATCTTCTGAGATTCCTGTGACAGTTAAAGTTATTTACTTATTACAATCTAAGTTTAAGTTGAGTTGAGTCCTCGAACTACAAATAGGTTGTGTCATATGCCTTTTATTTTCATTTCCTCCCCCTGTCAAGTTGCTACTACTCACAGGTGTGTCTTGGATGCTAGTATCTTTACTGTTGGTTGAATTAGATTCTTCTCTTGCTTCATCATTCACTTGAGTTTGTTGAACTAGAGTTTCAACTTCAGTTTCAATCTCTTCATCAGAATCATCTAGATTATCAAACTTTAATGGATCTCTATCTTCATCATTGGCTTCTTGTTTACACAATATCATGCAAGTATACATGGTCACAAGTAATATAGATAAAATCGAGTTCGTTCCGCAGAGATCTGGTTATGGTTCTATTCAGTTAATGCACCTATTCAATAATGTATGGGTTTAATTCACTGCTAAGACAATAAACAGATATGGGTTTTAACTATCTAAATTAAACTTAGATGCAAATTATCAAACTAAGAATTACTTAACTAAAGTGATTAAAACTGATTTATATATATGAGAATAAACATGGGATCCTAACTTCATTATCTACTTCACTTAGAGTCGACGCATTTAATCAATGCATGTGATGGTTTTGATATCTGATCAGACAACACGAAATAAGTATACGCTACTTCTCAGTATACGAATATCAAACTAAACATACATCCACAAAAGAGATAGAAGATTAATAGACACCAATTATGCCTAGACCCTATATCTCTATAAGATTTGAAAACATAACGGTTGAAGAACAAGTTGTCTATTAAGATCACATAGGGTAGCATAATATCTCTATTTACGCCACAAATCATGATGTTAAAACATCAACCTATCCTATGCTAGCATGGCAAGTTCTAAATCTCAAGATCCACTCTCGCTTCGCAAGTGATTAACAATTCAATTTAGATGTTAGCTACGCATCTAAAAGCATTAAGATTAACCATACGAGGATATCAAGAATTCACCACACACAGATCTTTAAAGCATTCAAATTACTAAGCTACATTGATAAATTCGTTAGAATCCCATGACAACGATTAGCTCATAATTGAACCGTTCATCGTCATGGGATTTGATGAAAACATAATAATAAACAAGATATGAAAGAAAGATGCAATAATATTAATAAAACAAACAGTTGAGAAAACAAATCTATAATCCAAGGTCTACAAAAGATGAAGTAGATCTAGATCCGTGCTTGTCACGAGCGTTGAATCCTTCTCTCCTTTTCTCCCTTGCAGATCTAAGCTATGATACAATAATAAAAACCGATCTAACTTACAATGCTAAGATTTTTTTAAATAGGCTCTAGATTTCTTGTACCTTCTATTACAATTAGAATTCAATTAAGGTACTAAAAACTGCCCAAAATACAATTAGAATTAGAAAAAGGGCAAAACAGTAATCTTTCAGCCTTGCTTCACAAAGAACACGTGCGCGAATTTATTCTACACGCTCCCTAAATCTGCTATCTTTCTCAAGTTGTAGAAAATCTCCCAAGCTTCGCGTGGACAATAAGATCGCTGAAAACGGACTTCTAGAACTCCAGATATGGCCAAAACAGTGTAGACTGCGCAACCTTCTCAGAAAATCCGAATTTTAATCAATTTAATCTCCAAAAACGACAGAAGCATCCACCATAATCGATATTCTTGTAAATCTGCACAACTAAGCAAAACACATCAAAACTACAACAAACTTGAGTCCAAGACTATCAATTTAAGCCGAATTGAAGCGATCCAAGTGGATATAAAATCCACTTATAATGCCATTCTCTTTGCAAAATGCTTCAAGTAAGGCATTTATGAACTCTGTTCCATCATCACTTCTCAATGCAATCACACTTGCATTGTTGGCTTTTGCTTCCTTATCAACTTTCTTTATGTGCTCAATGATTACTTGTGGAGCCTCATCCTTTGATGCTAGAAATTCCACCCATGTATACCTTGTGTAGTCATCAACCATCACTAGGGCATACTTCTTCTTGAAAGTGACATAATATTGACAGGCCCAAACAAATCCATATGAATTAATTGCAGGGGCTTGGTGATTGATGTCACTGTCTTTGACTTGTGGCTTGACCTTTTCATCTTTCCTTTTTGACAAGCCTCACACACTCCTTCTTGACAGAATTCAAGTGTGGGCATGCCTCTCACTAACTCTCTTTTGACTAGAGAATTAATGGCCTTGAAGTTCAGGTGTGATAACTTCTTGTGCCACAACCAACAATCTTCATTTGATGCTTTTGAGTAGAAGCAACAAACTTTATCCTTGTTTGAAGAGTCCATATTGGCTACAAATAGGCTTCCTTTCCTTACTCCAAATAGAGCAAAATCACCAGTCTTCTTATGGGTGATCAAACATTCATCTTTGTCAAAATTCACCTTGAATCCTCTATCAGTAAACTGACCAACACTTAGTAGATTATGCTTGAGACCCTTGACTAGTGCTACATCTTCAATAATGACATTAATAACTTTCAACTTGCCATATCCCAATGTGTTACCCATGCTGTCATCTCCAAAAGCAACCATTGGGCCAGCCTTCTCCTCATATTGTGATAGCAGGGCCATATCACCAGTCATGTGATTTAAGCATCCACTGTCCAAAATCCACATGACCTTCTTTTCACTTTCTTTGCCCTGCAAACACAAAGGAATTACTTCTTCTTTGGTACCCAAACAAGTTTGGGTCCATTTGGCTTAGAAACAGTTTTATCATAAACAACATGCTTATCAACTTTCTTGGTGTTAGCCTTCTTGTCACTGTTAGAAGTCTTAGAACCTGAGGTTTCGGACTTAGGTGACAGAGGTACCTTCCTAGCTCTAGGAGGACTTGAAGATTTTGACCTTGTGTAGTGTGTGTGAGAGTTGTGACTGATACAACCATCAATGAATTGCCTTCTCATATTGAAACAACTAGTCATGACATTCATATTGCATGGCATACAGTCAAATTTATCACAAAATGGAGCATCTCTATGTCTTAAAGGCACAGAACAGTCATAGAAAGGTTTGGGCACACTACCAGCAGGTTTCTTGCATGCATGAGTTAAATGATTGGTACTGAAACAATTTTGACAAGTTTTCCTAGGGGCATTAGGCATATAAGCATAATTATTATCTTTGTTAATCCCTAGTTTGCCATTTCTGTTCTGTTTCTTCTTAGCCACTTTCTTCTCAGATTCATTTTTCCCAGCTGATACAAACTTAACAAACTTCTCAGGTCTAGACTTACCACCTACTAGCTCCTTGGTTTTTGACTTGACACTCTCACTCTTAGAGGATGCTAGTTGTTCACTAGACTGTGCCTCATCCTCATCATTCAACGTTTACTTAATGAGTAAGGCATCCTCATCAATTTCAAATGTTGGTTCTTTAAAAATTAGAGACTCAGTCTTATTCAAAATGTGAGGCACTTCATCCTGAACAACTATGTCATCTTCAATGACAGCATAGTGTTATTCCCAGATTACACACTTGTATAATTGTAGAAGGGGGGGTTGAATACAATTCTTGATATTTATAAATTTCTGATAAGAACTCCAGAAATCTATACTTAGATAATTACTGTAAAAAGATTAATGCACAAAAACATAAAAATCAGGTGGTTAAATGCACCACCTGAAGCTTTTATTCAAAGAAAACTCTGTGATACAAATGTACACAGCTTCTATTTTACAACTCTTTGCTTTCTAAGGATATTCAATAAAAACCTAAGCAAATGTATCTGTTTTCTTAGCTTCTAAAGAGTTGCTACAGTTGGTTATAAATCCCAAGTTTACAAGTGCTACAGGAATAATATTAATCTAATTCAAGTTGACTTGCTACTCCACTCCAAATACACATGTAGCCGAAAGGTTGTCCTTGTGAACAGACATTTCTCCTTCACCTTTCTTGTATTCATAGTGTAAACGGAATGCTTCTTTCTTCTGTGTTTCCAAAGTATGGCTGCCATACTGCTTTTTGTATCTACTATCAACCCATGTGATCTGTCAGTCAAACCTGTCCTTATCAACTGCTAATCCCCAGCTTAGCATAGAAGTAAGTGTCAATGATTATCTGTTGACATTGTACACTGACATCCGTTGATGATATATTGAGCTGTATCCGTTGATATTTATATTTGAGCTGTATCCGTTGATATAGTGGATTTGAGTTGTATCCGTTGATAGAGTTTTGTCTTCATCCGTTGATACACTTTCACTTAGACAGAATTACATAACATAGCTTATTTACAATTGGCTACCCTATTCTGCCTATCCATTGATGGTCAACATGACTGTGGATAAAAACACTATCAACTGATAACATAGAGATACTGCAGTATGCTACAAAACCTCATCCGTTGACAGCTACAAAACCTTATACAATTTGATTGATTGTGAAGTTATCATCAACTACAACATATTCCTAACAATCTCCCCCAATTTATACTTGATGGCAATAAAGCATAAATTCAGGACCTTGATGATAACAAAACATTCCTAAAGATATATATAGAACAATGCAAAAATTGTATTAAGCTACAAAAATTAAAAATTGAAAGTTTGAGAAATTTACAGAGAAGTGCTCCTCTAGACTGAGCAGATTAAAACTATTTCTTCTCTCTTGTTGGCATCACCCTTGATTTTCCTTCTTTGGCAGAGTTGGACTCAATCTGCATTTGGAGTTGCCTATAGAAAGCATCTTCTTCATCAACTTTTGGATTTAGCTTTTGTTGTAACCATCTCAGGTATTGAGAACTAGCCTTTGATAGTTGGTCTTCTAACCTGAAGAATCTCCTGTTACCATCTTCATCCCTGAACTCCATCATCCAGAAGGGTTGAAGGTGGATTTTCTGTCCATTGTATGGGATCTTCATCTTCCTTGGTAGACTTGATGGCGAGTTCCATTCTCTCCTTATCTGTTCTATTCTGTCCAGTATCTTCCCTTTTGCTATCTTGGAGAACCATGTGTATCTCTTGATTGCTAGGAACACTTTGGTTAAGGTCAGATAATTTTCTCCAAGAACCCTTTGTAGTGGCCATGTCCTTTCCTTTCCTCCCTTGTATACAAAGACCAATCTTTCAGGCAAATGTTTATATATGTCAATTCCTCTTACTTCTGACAATTCATCCAGATACAGATTCATGCTAGGGTATTCTTCAATATCTGCCTGATAAATAAAATCATCATTGTTTTCCAAGATTGGCTGCTTGACAATAGCAGGCACCCTAGCAACTTGAATTGGTTCCTTTGAAGGTTGCTTCCTTGGTATCCTTTTCTTCTGTTTAGGCTTCTGTTGAGGCTTCAGCAAGAATGAAGGAACCTCAACGGAGTCAAGATTCATTGGTTCCTCTTTAGGTATTATAGGGTCACCATGGAAATTCACAGCTGGGTTGAATACTTGTGCAGAAATAGGTTGTGATGAGACAACTGTTTCCTTTCTTTCAATTTCTGGAGAGACAGGCCTCTTTGCCTTTGTTTTCACTCTCCTTTTAGGTTTGGATTTGGGGACTTCCTCAGGTTCCCTCATTTCATCCTCTACCTCATCCATTAACTCCTGAGCCATCCTGGCTTGCTTCTCATCTGAGTTTTCATATTGATTTTCTTCACTTGGATGAGTTTCCTTAGAAGTTTGGAGGTTTCCTCTCTTTTTGCTTCAACAAATCTAGGATGGCTGTTGGATATATTTAACACTTTCTCATTCCTTATTATTACAGCCATCCAATCTCTTACACTCTTATTTGTCTTTTCCTTGAACTCTTTGATTGTCTTTCCCATTAGCTTCTCATCATCATCCTTGGGAAATGGAAAGTCCAATTGTAACTTGTTCTTCCCATTTGCCTTTGGTGGATAGTGGGCTCTGGTTCTTATGTATGGTTCAAATTCTTTGATATAAGATGGTTCAGCATCATAGAATGTAGGAGCCACAATCTCTGGAGTGAGCACCTTCAGAATTGTAGTTGATATTGTTGGAGCTGAGGACTGAGTAGAGAACAGAGTTGATACAATTGATGCATTGATCATTCTCTCTATCCTCAAAATTCTTTCATTTTCCTCCTTGTTGATCTTTTCTAAGGCCTCTATTCTTGCTTGCCTTTCACCATCTGAGATTTCTGATAAGTCAGGAATCACAGGCAAAGCCTTTTGTTTCTTCACAGGGGAAGCCTCTATAGTAAACTCTGTTGGATTGACCACTATAATTGGTTGTTGCTCCCCCTCAATTTGTGCTATCTTGCTACTGGAAGCTTGAATTTGACTAGAAGTAGCTGCAACCTCTTCTACCTTTTTCTCCCCCTTTTTGTTAGCATCAAGGGTTGGAGGTGAGGCTGCAAGTAGCATTTCCAGTAGCTCAGTCTGTTTGGCTTGATTGGCAATGAGTGTCTGCATTTGAGATTCCATACTATCCACTCTGGAGGAGAGATGCTGAACAGATTTGGCCAGGCTATCTTCCTTCAATAGTTTGCTAGTCAGCACCTTCTGAGTGGTAGTAGGAGCTAGTGCCTCAATCCTGGCATCTAGTTCCACTTTCATTTCTCTGATTGCAGTTTGGACCTCCTCCTGTTGTGTTCTTTGAATAACCATATGCATCTTGTGAAGTTTCAGGGAGTCCATTATTTGCTGAAGGACAACCTTCCTCTGTGGATCTGCATTTTGGTGCTCAGCCCTAGCAGATTGATATTGCTTCATAATCTCCACATTGAAGTCACCAGCCACAGTGGCAGTAGAAAATAGCCATTCTGGAGTATCTGCCACATTGACTTCTTCATCATTTGCTGTGTTGTCACTGTCATCACTGCCAAACTCTTCACTTTCAGCATCTGAAGGCAGAGTTGTCAAAGCTTCCTTTGCTCTTTGTAGAGATTGTGAGGTGTGCACTAGGTGCATTGCCTCCTCTACCTCCACATTGCCCTGTTGTGCCATGACTTGATAGGCAGAAACAGGATGAGTAAAGGTTTCAGGATCCAAAGAGATGGAGTCAATGATTGACTGATATTCTTGTCGAAATTCCATCTCTTTAGAAGCTTCATTAACCTCCATTAACTCACTTGGAATGGCTGGATCTTCCTGCCTTATTTCTCCTGTAGTCCTTTCTTTCCTCTCATCTCATCTCTCTTTTCTTGCATCAGGGGCTCCCCCTGGCTCACACCTCTCATACCCTCATCTTCACCTACTAAGGTGGAACTCTCTTGCTCTCCTTTTGCCTGACCTGAAGAAATGGTCAGCCTCTCATTATTTGCCTCTCCTTTTGCCTGCTCACAAGGCAGCCTCTCACTCCCTTCCCTCAATCCTAAAAGTGTTTCAACTACTGAGAACTCCTCCACACTTGACACAGGAATGTCAGATATAGCAGTGGTAGAGTGAGTTATCAACGGATAAGGGATATCCGTTGATGGAGTAGTTATAGCTGTCAACGGATGGCTAGACATAGGCGCATCCGTTGATGGAGAAACACTTGTCAACGGATGAAGAATATCCGTTGATGAAGGAATGATAGTATCCGTTGAAGTGAAAACCAACACTGAATATGTGGAGATTGATTTTAAAGATAAGGCCACAGATGTTGTTGCGAATTCAGGAATGGAAGATTGATGGCCCAACAAATCATCTAAAAGATGATGACCACCAATTGCAGAGTGGGGCTTCTCCAAGAATCTTAAAGATGGAGAATCAGGAATTGATGTAGATATCATATCCACATCCAGAGATGGAGTTGGTGATGGGGGATTGTAATGTGTATCGATTTGAAGGTTAAGATTAAGGGGCTGTGACTCCACATTTATTGAAGTCACATCAAACTGAATTTGAGAAGGTACAGTTTGCTGTACTGTGTGTGCACCCTGTGATTCCCCTATGGTTTTAGATTTTACTCTTCTTTCATAGGTTTTTGAGAGAGGGCTAGTGTCCCTTACCCTTTTGTGCAGAGTTGTTGTGGAACTAGTAATCACACCCTGTTGAGAGGATGTAACTTGGGCTTGGTTATTTGGTGCACATTCCTCACCTGCCTTATTCTTAGGGCTTGCACCCTGTCCCTCACCACTCACTACCTCCTTCACACTCCCCTCAAGAGTTGTGGTAGTTTTTGCAACAGGTGCTTTTTGAGAAGCACCTGAGGTTTGTCTCTTAGATTTTGGTTTGGAAACTTTTGTTTTAGTCACTTGGGTAGGAGCATGTTTGGTCACTACTACAGACTCCATTGTGACTGTGGAAGGCAAAGAAATTTGGGGGTTGGAGATAGGAGTTTCAAGGTTAGAAATAGTTACCTGAACAATTGGTAGATATACCAATTGTACTCCTGCATTGGAGTTCATTCGAATTAAATCACTTAAGACTCTCTTCTCCTGAACAAAACATGTGAACTTGCTATCCGGGTTAGCAATGGATAGCTCATTCTCAGATACATGCAGTGCTAAGAGCATCAAAAATCTAGCAAAAAGATATTCTTGCTCCTAGTTTCCTTTTTACCTAATTTTGCTGCTATCTCATTCATGACTAATGTGCCAAAGTTATAGAATTTATCAGTTAGAAGCATACACAACATAACTAGCATGGAATGGGTAACAGCATCAAAATTACTAATTTTGCCTGAAAAAGTTTTAATGAAGGCATCACAAAAATAACTCCATTCTTTAACCATCCCTTTCCTAACAATTTTCCCTAAATTATCAGTACTAAGGGCGTAATTTATGGAATTAAGCATGGCAACTATTTCAGCATCACTGGGTACTTTCAAACAGTTATTCTCAGGAAATTTTAAACAAGCAGTTATCACATCAGAGTTAACTATATAGTTTTTACCCTTTAAGGAAAAAGCAATTGTACCGTCTATGCCATTGAACTCAGCAGATGCCCACACCTCTTCAATTACCTCGTGGATTAGAGGAGTGGTGGCAGTCATAGCATACGAAAGTTTACAGTTCTTCACAAAGTTCATCATGGTGTGATAAGCTTCTGGGGCATTCACTGTATCGACATAGGCCGCGAAGTTGTTCTTCTCATAGGTGAACCCAGTCGAAGACATCATCTTAACAATAGGCGCTATTGAAGTGTTTGAACTTTTGTTGCAGAGAGTTTTTGTGAAGAAGATGCAGTTTACTTAAGAGAATCTTGAAAGTTGATAAAAGTGAGATGTGAGAGCACAAGACAGCCTTTTATACTTTTCAAGAATTAAAAATGAAATAATTAAAAGTAATTACCCATTGGTCAAAAGTAACTGTCAAATAATAAAAGAAAATAAATATAATCAGTCCTATATAGATACACGTTTACCAACGGTTATATTTAAAAGAAAATATGTATATCAACGGATATGAAATGAACGATTGAGAGACAGTTTATCCATTGATGACGTGGATAACCTGTTATCCGTTGATATACGAAAATCTAGGAATGTGTTTATGCTATCAACGGGTAAAAGGATATCAGTTGATAAGATAATTTTGCCTTGGGCAAAATTTCTGAAGAAAATTTTTCTGAGAGTTTTTAATTCTTAAGTAAATCAAAACACATTTCTAGCTGCAACGCAGTAAAATCAAATATCACTAGGAATTATGACAAGTTAAGCATACCTAGCTCACCTACCAATCTTGTGAATGTGGATTCATCAAGAGGCTTGGTGAAGATATCTGTAAGCTGCATTTCACTTGGCACAAAGTGCATTTCTACTGTACCATTCATCACATGTTCTCTAATGAAGTGGTATTTGATGTCAATATGCTTGGTTCTCGAATGTTGCACTGGATTCCCTGTGATGGCAATAGCACTTGTGTTGTCACGGAAAATTGGAATCTTCTCAACTTTTAGACCATAGTCAATAAGTTGATTTCTCATCCATAAAATCTGTGCACAACAACTTCCAGTAGCAATATACTCAGCTTCAGCTGTAGAAGTGGAGACTGAGTTCTGTTTCTTACTGAACCATGAAACAAGCCTGTTTCCTAAAAATTGACAGGAACCTGTAGTACTTTTCCTATCAACTCTGCAACCTGCATAATCTGCATCTGAATAGCCAGTTAGATCAAAACCAGATTCTCTTGGGTACCAAATGCCAAGGTTTGGTGTTCCCTTGAGATACCTGAAAATTCTCTTAATAGCTATCAAGTGAGACTCTCTAGGGTCAGCTTGAAATATAGCACAAAGACAAGTAGAAAACATTATATCAGGTCTACTAGCTGTTAGGTATAGAAGTGAACCTACCATGCCTCTATAGCTTGAGATGTCCATAGACTTTTCCTTAGTATTCAACTCAAGCTTAGTTGCAGTGGCCATAGGTGTTTTTGTAGAGGTACAATCCATTAAGTCAAATTTCTTTAAAAGATCATAAATATATTTTGTTTGACTTATGAAAATGCCCTCATTAACTTGCTTTACTTGTAGGCCAAGAAAGTAAGTTAATTCACCCACATGCTCATTTCATACCTACTTTGCATAAGTTTGGCAAACTTTTGCAAAGCTTCTCATCTGTAGACCCAAAAATAATATCATCTACATTGATTTGAACAAGTATTGAAGAGCCATTGATATCCCTATGAAATAAGGTTTTATCTACTGTACCTCTAGTGAAGTGATTCTCCAAAAGAAATTGAGATAAAGTGTCATACCAGGCTCTTGGTGCTTGCTTCAAACCATAAAGTGCTTTCATGAGAAGATATACATATTCTGGAAATTCTGGATCCTCAAAGCCAGGAGGTTGATGGACATAGACCTCTTCTTCCAGTTCCCCATTTAGAAAGGCACTTTTGACATCCATCTGATAGACCTTGAAATTGGCATGTGCTGCATAGGCTAGGAAGATTCTTATTGCCTCAAGTCTTGCCACTGGAGCAAAAGTTTCATCAAAATCTATCCCTTCTTCTTGAGAATAGCCCTTTGACACTAATCTAGCTTTATTCCTCACAATTATGCCATTTTCATCTATCTTATTCTTGAAAACCCATTTAGTACCTATGACACTTCTATCATCAGGTTTGGGCACAAGCTTCCACACTTTATTTCTTTCAAATTGGTTTAGTTCTTCTTGCATTGCTAAGACCCAATCTGGATCTAGAAGGGCATCTTCCACTTTCTTAGGTTCCTCTTGAGACATGAAGCTACTGTATAGACATTCTGCTTGAGTGGCCCTTCTAGTTTGGACTCTTGAATTTGATTCACCAATGATTAACTCAAATGGATGATCTCTAGTCCATTTTCTTGCAGGTGGAAGGTTTGATCTTGATGAGGTTGCTTCATTTTCATGAGCATGATCATGTTGATTTAGCATTGAATTTTGACCCTGAGAAACTCCCCCTGAGTTTGTTGTCCTTGCTGAATTATGAAGTTGACTGTCAACGGATGAATCATTTTGCCTGTCGACGGATGCTTGAGAATCTATGTCAACGGATGCATCTCTAATATTGTCAACGGATGCTCCAGAATGACTGTCAACGGATGCTTCATTTCCAGTGTAAGCATCACTTCTAGTTGGTACAACAACTCTTGGTGGATCTCTGTGGTCATGATCTTCATCTTCCTCATCATCATCATAGTACATTCTTCCTTCACCTTCATTCTCAAATTCCAACTTTTCATGGGAGCCTCCATCATTTAGACCTAGAATCTTTTGGTCATCAAACACAACATGTACAGATTCCATAACAATGTTGGTTCTTAGATTGTAGACTTTGTAGGCTTTCCCTGCTGCATATCCAACAAAAATAGCTTCATCTGCCTTTGCTTCAAATTTGCCCAAGTTATCTCCATGATTCCTTAGCACAAAACACTTACATCCAAAGACATGAAGGAAAGCTAAAGTTGGTTTCTTGTTGGTTAACAACTGATAAGGAGTCATTCCTCTAGCTTGGTTGACCAAGGAAATATTCTGAGTAAAGCATGCAGTGTTGACAGCTTTAGCCCAGAAATATGTTAGTAACTTTGATTCACTTAACATTGTTCTAGCTGCTTCAATGAGAGTTCTGTTTTTCCTTTCAACAACCCCATTTTGTTGAGGTGTTCTGGCAGCTTAAAACTCATGGACTATTCCATTTTCTTCACAGAAAATCTTCATTGTGGAATTCTTGAATTCAGTACCATTGTCACTCCTGATTCTTCGAACTATGTATTCAGAACCATTGTTTAGTATTCTGAGGTGATTGATGATGATTTCACTTGCACAATCCTTGTAGTGCAGTAAGAAGGTCCATGTAAACTTAGAAAAATCATCTACAATCACCAGACAGTATTTCTTCTTAGAAATAGACATGACATTTACTGGACCAAATAAGTCCATATGCAGCAATTGAAGAGGATTAACAATGGATGACTCTGTCTTGCTCTTGAAGGATGATTTCTTTTGTTTCCCTAATTGGCAGGCATCACACAGTCCATCTCTGATAAATTCCAATTGAGGGATTCCTCTAGCAAGATCCTTTCTTACCAAATCATTCATAACTTTAAAATTCAAATGTGACAGCTTCTTATGACATAGCCAACTCTCATCCTTACTTACTTTGTTGAAGAGACAAGTAATGGATTCTGAGCATGCTGAATTGAAGTTAGCTATGTAAACATTTCCTTTTCTAAAGCCTGTCAATACCACATTGTTGTCTTCCTTGGCAGAAACAACACAGACTTCTTTTATGAACTTTACTTCATAGTCTTTGTCACAAATCTGACTGACACTCAGCAAATTGTGCTTCAAACCTTCAACTAAAGCCACTTATTCAATGATGACATTGTCTTTTGAAATCAGGCCATATCCCTTAGTATATCCTTTGCTGTCATCTCCAAAGGTAATTCTAGGGCCAGCTTCTTCCTTGAACTCTGTGAGCAGGGTTGAATCTCCTGTCATGTGCCTAGAGTATCCACTGTCTAGGTACCATAGATTCCTTCCGTTTCCCTGCACACATTCCAAAAATAAATCAAGTTGATTTTGGTACCCAAGCTTCCTTGGGTCCTTTCTTGTTAGCCTTTGACTTTGCACTCTTAGCATTCTTCAACTTAGATGTAGATGCTTGAGTGATGGGGTTTGGCAAATGCTTATTTGCATGAATATTTGATGCATGCATTTGTGGAAAATTGGCATACATGTTATTCATGCTAGGAATGCTCCATGACATTTGTGGCATATTCACAGATTGAAAATAAGGATTAGACACATATGGCATGTTCACATATGGATTTGAAAAACTAGCATTTTGATACAAACCAGGCATTGCAGGCATACATGGTATTGTTTGAGGTACATGAACAGGAGCCTTGTTAACAATCTTGCAGTTAGAAGATAGGTGATTGACACTATTACAATTACTACAAGTTTTCCTAGGGGCAAACTTGTCAGGAGAATAATTGTTTTTCTTGTTGATGCCTATCTTGCCATTTCTGTTCTTTTTCTTTTTACCCTCAATTTCTACCTTTTCATTATCTGATTTACCAACAGCCTTTTTGTTATATAAATCACCTGCCTTAGCCTTCCCACTAGATTTGGTTTGGCTACTCTCACCACTAACAAAGTTCTTGTTGACTGGACCATACTTGATATCCAGTTTCTTGAGTTCCTTCTTACTAACAAACTTTTTGTTAGTCGACGGATACCTCTCATCCGTTGATGGTTCATCTGTCAACGGATGATCACTATCCGTTGATTCACAAATATTCTCTAGATCCTCAAGGCCAGGTTCTAGCTCCTTTTTCTTTTGAGTCCAGGTATCCTTCACAAATGATTCTATTCCCTGGACTTCTATTATGTTTTGAGAAATATTCCTACAACTTTGAAATTTAGCAATTATCCCTTGTTCCTTTTCAAGCTGGTCTTTTAAATCAGTTCCCTTTTTAACACAGCTTCAAGTTCATTTTTAGCATTATTGCAATCAACTCTCATTTTCTCAAATTCTAGAAATTGAGCTTCTAGAGCAGCATTTCTATCACTTAAAAACAGATTAGTCTCTTTAATCCTATTGTTCTCTTTAGTAAGTGATTTAAGAGTAACACTCAAGTGATATAGTTCAGTAGACATTTCATCTATAACACTATTGCATTCCTCTTTGGTGAGCTCAGAGAGATTAGTAGAAAATACCTGATTGCTAGCTGAACTTGCTTCCTGCTCTCCAGAATCAGCCATCAATGCAAGGTTGACAAACTCAACATCATCATCAGAATGATTTACATCAGCAGCCCAATCATACTCTTGGGTCAAGAATGCCTTTCCTTTCTGCCTGAGAAGATCAAAATATTTCTTCTTGTAGTCAACAGTCTCAGTTGGCTTTCCCTTGTTCTCAGATCTAGGCTTCCTGCATTCACTTATCATGTGACCAGCAATTCCACAATTGTAGCATTTAATTTTGGATTTATCCACATAGTTGCTTGTGGAAAAATCCTTGTTAAATGGCTTGGCCACCCCAGAGTTTCTCTTGAATTTCAGCTTAGAGAATCTCCTAGACAGTAAAGCTAAGTGCTCATCTATCTCATCCAATTCATCCTGCTGAAGGATATTCAATTCCTCAGACACATTTTCCTTGCTCCTGCTTGATTCTGCTCTACCTTTACAAACCTCCTTGTTTGGTGTAGAATAAGCAGCTTCTGTCCTTTCCTCCTTCTACTCCAAGTTGGCAACAAGTGCAACTGACCCACTTTTCTTTTGGGACTTCTCAATCTCTTCATCCTGCTCCATTTCCAGCTCATATGTCTTTAAAGTTCCATAGAGCCTTTCAAGAGTAAATGTCTTGTACTCTTGAGTGTTTCTTAGAGAAACAATCATTGGCTTCCATTCCTTGGGCAGTGATCTCAGAAATTTGAGATTAGAATCTTTAACTTGATAGATTCTTCCATACAGTTTCAAACCATTTAGTAGCTTTTGAAATCTACTAAATGTATCATTCAATGTTTCTCCACTCTTAAAATGGAAATGTTCATACTGTTGGATTAGTAGTTGCATCTTGTTTTCCATCACCTGTTCTGTTCCTTCACAAAGGGTTTGAACAGTGTCCCATACTTCCTTGGAGGTAGTACAGTTAATAACATTGTCAACCATGACTGTTTCTAGACCATTGAACAGTATATTCATGGTCTTTTTGTCTTTGTGGACTTCTGCAATATCTTCAAGACTCCATTCAGAAACAGGTTTGGGAATGAGAGTGTCAGGCACATCTTCAGCCAGGCCAACTCTTGTTGCAGTCTTCATTGGAACGTGAGGACCCTTGTCAATGCAATCCAAAAAACCCTCATCAATAGACAAGAGATGTAGACGCATTTTTACTTTCCAGTGAAAGTAATTCTCTCTATCAAGAATTGGTATCTTTACTCCATAATCCTTCTTAGACATGTTGGAAGTGTGTTGATCTTTAAACTTCAAATATGTTAGAAGCTTGCTCTGATACCAATTGTTATTTCCAGATTACACACTTGTATAATTGTAGAAGGGGGGGTTGAATACAATTTTTGATATTTATAAATTTCTGATAAGAACTCCAGAAATCTATACTTAGATAATTACTGTAAAAAGATTAATGCACAAACACATAAAAATCAGGTGGTTAAATGCACCACCTGAAGCTTTTATTCGAAGAAAACTCTGTGATACAAATGTACACAGCTTCTATTTTACAACTCTTTGCTTTCTAAGGATATTCAATAAAAACCTAAGCAAATGTATCTGTTTTCTTAGCTTCTAAAGAGTTGCTACACTTGGTTATAAATCCCAAGTTTACAAGTGCTACAGGAATAATATTAATTTAATTCAAGTTGACTTGCTACTCCACTCCAAATACACATGTAGCCGAAAGGTTGTCCTTGTGAACAGACATGTCTCCTGCACCTTTCTTGTATTCATAGTGTAAACGGAACGCTTCTTTCTTCTGTGTTTCCAAAGTATGGATGCCATACTTCTTTTTGTATCTACTATCAACCCATGTGATCTGTCAGTCAAACTTGTCCTTATCAACTGCTAATCCCCAGCTTAGCATAGAAGTAAGTGTCAATGATTATCCGTTGACATTGTACACTGACATCCGTTGATGATATATTGAGCTGTATCCGTTGATATTGAGATTTGAGCTGTATCCGTTGATAGAGTGGATTTGAGTTGTATCCGTTGATAGAGTTCTGTCTTCATCCGTTGATACACTTTCACTTAGACAGAATTACATAGCATAGCTTATTTACAATTGGCTACCATATTCTGCCTATCCATTGATGGTCAACATGACTGTGGATAAGAACACTATCAACTGATAACATAGAGATACTGCGGTATGCTACAAAACCTCATCCGTTGATGAGCTACCTGTCAACGGATAGAGTTATAAATCCTCATCCGTTGACAGCTACAAAACCTTATACAATTTGATTGATTGTGAAGTTATCATCAAGTACAACATATTCCTAACACATAGCCTTTCCTCTGTTTAAGAGTGCCATAGTCAAGTCCAATTGCAGCCTTGGGTTTAGCTTGATTTTTCTCATGGTAGGACTGCAGTAGAATAGAGTAGTTCTTAAAGGTTTTCAGTTTGAATTCAGTCTCAGCTAGTTCATCCCTAAGAGCCTTCTCTACCTGACTAGCACATAGAACCTTATTCTGCAAATATTCAACTTCTTTCTTAAGGTTATTTATATGCATAGCAGTTAGCTCAAGTTCCTCATTCTTCTTGTTTAACAATTCATTCTTAGCAGACAGTTTGGCAATCTCTTCATTAGCAGCAGTCATACTAGTATGAATATTAAACATTTCAACAGATAGTTGTTCAACCATGCATTTATACTCAGAAACAGACATATCTATGGTAATGAGAGATGGTACCTGAGAGTCAGATGGAGATTGTTCATCCTTGGAATCAGCCATCAAGGTATAGTTGCAGAATTCTTGCTCTTCTCCATCACTGTCAGAGTCATCCCAACACTTCCCTTCAGCTATGTAGGCCTTACCTAGTGTTTGCTTTTTCAGAAGGGCCTCATACTTAACTTCAAGCTCTAGAAACTCCTTATCCTTCTTTTTAGGCTTGTTGCATTCACTGGCAAAATGCCCTTGGTCATTGCATCTATAACACCTTACAGATGACCTATCCACATGGCTGGTTTTGAATTTATTCTTGTTTGCTTTCACAGGTGTCTTGCTCTTGTTGAATGAATGGTTTTGGGGTCGAGGTTTCAAGGGTTGGTTCCTCTTGAATCTGATATTTGGAAACTTTCTGGCCATGAAAGCATATGAAGTGTTTTCCATGCCATCTAGCTCTTCAAGAGTATAGAACTCTTCTTCTTCCTTCTCCTCTACAGGTTCAGTCACTTCACCTTCATTTTCTTCATCATCAACTATCTCTTCTATCCTCAGCTGACTTGTACATGCTTCTAGGTCTTGAATAGATTTGTTGACAATCAAGGCACATGATGTGTTTACCATTCTGCCTTGGTTGGCTTGGATAGCCCTCTTCTGAAGCAACTCAAGCTCATGAGTTTTTAAAACCCCATAGAGCACATCATATGCGATTGTTCAAATCTCTTTCTCTTAGAGAAATGACCCTTTGCTCTAGATGGTTTGGAGAAGACAGTAGAAATTTCATATTCAGCTCCTTGGTGCTGTATACCTTCCCATTCATCTGTAGCTCAGTCACCAGCTTGTGAAACCTTTCAAACATGTCAGTAATGCTTTCCTTGGACTGAGCCATGAAAGCTTCATACTGTGTGACCAGTATCTGTTTCTTGTTTTCTCTAACCTCTTCTGTTCCTTCACATAACACCTCAATATGATCCCACATCTCCTTTGCTGTTTTGCAAGAGGCTATGCTAGCAAACATTGACAGTTCCATAGAATCTATGATTAATAACATGAGATGACTGTCGAGAGCAACCATCTCCTTTTTTGTATTCGTCCATTTGGATGGTTCTTTAGGCACATAAGATCTTGGAAAGGTTATAGTTCCAACAGTCTTTTCAGGAATCTCTTGTTGTGGAACAAAGGGACCATTCTTGAGTATCTCAGGATATAGAGGATTAACAGCTTTGATGAACAACTGCATCTTGATCTTCCAGAGGTTGTAGTTCTCTTTGTCAAACTTAGGGACCTTCACCGTTCCTGTAGTCTTTGGTGTATTCATGATCGTTTTCTGTTTTTGAATAAACAGCCTGCTCTGATACCACTTGTTGAGTATTGAATACGACTAAAGAATACAGAGGAGGGGTGAATGAATTCTTGAACTTTTCTTTGTTTTTTAATCAGTGTAGCACAATATATGTTTGTGTGTGTAGATTTGTAAATGTGGATTAAGAAACAACACAAGACACAATATCACTTTAATCTAATATTTTATTAGATAAAGATTTTGCTACAATCTGTGAATACAAATGTTAGTATTCTCAGCTTTGTTTTTCTCAGAGAGATGTTTTCTTTTGTGTATGAAAAACTTAACTTCTAAGGAAGTGAGGTTGTATCCTTATAGAGCATGAATACAACCTACTTACTACAAATAAGGTAGCGAAACAACTTTATTTTCTAGTATGTCTATCCTTTTTGAGTAAGCATCCAAACAGCTACAGGTTTGACTTTGCAAAGCTCTGTTCAGATCCACTTTGGCTTTTTGTCTCTTGTATATCTCTCCAAGCTTCTTTGTAGGCTTTTCCAAAGTACATTATAGATTGTGGTCCATAAAGTGCTTTAGCTTGTTGCAGGTTTCTGAATTGTACAATTCTTCAGTATTTTGTCTTCAAGATTGTATTCGAGAAGTAACTCTGTTGGTGATTCGAGAACTAGAATTGACTTGATCGATAACTCTGAGTTCTCGAATACTGTTAAACTGTCATTTCGAATGGCTTCTCGAATAAGTCTTTTCTTCAGGAATCCTTGAGATATAAAATAGAGCATTTTACTTATCGAATCCCTGAGATATCGAATAGCTTCTTTAGTCCTTGAGATATCGAATAAAGCATTGACTTGTTGACTCTTAGAGAACTCGAATGATGCTTTGACCGTTGAATTCCTGAGTTCTCGAATAGAACAACTAGACATGTCGAATCTGAGATATCGAATGAGATATCGAATAGTTCATTCAGAGATATCGAATAGTGTCTTCTCAGATATCGAATCCTTGACTTGTCGAATGCTGGACTTCTCGAATAGACAAATGTACTTCTCGAATTGGTACTTAGGCAAATTCTTCATTTCTTCAAATCCCAACTGTGATTATTTGGCAGTCTTTATCTCCTTGCTTGAGGCATGAACCTTGGAACTTCTTTCAAGCAATATTCTTGACTTTATAAGTACAGTTACACAACTAGGATTGGTGCCTATTACTACAAAACAAATAGAAACTCTACAACTAGAGGTTCCCTCAGTTAAGAGGTCATGTACGTAATGCATAACATTACACATACTTAGGCTTGTTATTATATGAGTACAGGCATGTCTCTGTGACTAACGGTCTATTACTTAAATATTAAGCCTTCATAATATAGGGGGCCAAAGCCGCGCCCAATTGATAATACTTCCTCAAATGCTCCGCATTCCATGCTCTAGGGATTGTGTTACCTTCCAAATCTTCTAGATGATAATTGCCTTCCCAGATGATAGACTTGATCTTGTAAGGTCCTTCCCAATTGGGGCCAAAAACTCCATGAGCTGTTATCCTTGTATTAGGCATAACCTTCCGAAGAACCAAATCACCCACCTTAAAAGTACGGGTCTTCACCTTTCTGTTATAATACCTTGCAACCCTTTGCTGGTAAGTTGCTAACCTCAGCCATGAGTTGGTTCTTGTTTCTTCCAAAAAATCCAGACTCAGCCTTTGATTTATCATATTGGTCTCCTTATCATAGAAATCTCTTCTGAATGAACCTGCTCCAATCTCCACAGTAACCATTGCTTCGCATCCATAGGATAACACAAATAGAGACTCCCTCGTTGTAGTCCTTGGAGTGGTGTTATACGACCACAAAACCATAGGAAGTTCTTCGGGCCAATTTCCCTTGCTTTCTTCTAACTTCGTCTTCAAAGTATGCTTGATGATTTTATTAATAGCTTCTGTCTGCCCGTTACTTTGAGGGTGATACACAGCTGCAAATTCTTTCTTGATCCCCAAGTCATCACACAACTTCCGCAACTCTTTGCTATCGAACTGCTTTCCATTATCTGATACAAGCTTATATGGGATCCCAAATCTGCACACAATAGAATTGAAAACAAAATCTCGAATTTTCTTTGTAGTGATTGTGGCCAAGGGCATCACCTCTGCCCACTTGGTAAAGTAATCCACAGCAACAACATCATATTTCACGCCCCCTAGCCTTGGGGAGTTCTCCAATGAGATCTATTCCCCACAATGCAAACGGCCTCGAACTCATCAGAGAAGTCAAGGTAGTAATAGGACTGGTAGAGTAGTTGTCAAACCTCTGGCACTTATCACATGCCTTAACAAACTCATAAGTGTCCTTCTTCAAGGTAGGCCACTAATATCCTTGCCTTAACACCTTCATCGCTAATGAACCACCCCCCGAGTGATTGCCACAAATCCCTTCATGAATTTCCCTAAGCATGTAATTACACTCATCTCCATCTATGCACTTGAGAAGTGGTTGATTGAAATCTCTCTTATATAATATTCCATCATATTCCACAAATCTAGATGCTTGATACTGAAGCCGCCTTGCCTCAAGCTTCATACTTGGAAGTATACCTTCTCGGATATATTTTTGAATGGGAGTCATCCAAGTAACCTGTGGGGTTGATTCTACTTCCATGA
Source organism: Saposhnikovia divaricata (assembly GCA_036435485.1). Lineage (NCBI taxonomy): Eukaryota > Viridiplantae > Streptophyta > Magnoliopsida > Apiales > Apiaceae > Saposhnikovia > Saposhnikovia divaricata. The sequence goes on along the minus strand of CM071601.1, from coordinate 201,196,329 downwards.
CTTCTATCTCTGGAATACTAGGTACTTCCTGAATTTGAAAAGGAACCGTTCCCAACAGCATAGCATCTTTCTGAGACCCCAACTTGGCTAAAACATCTGCGCTACAATTCTCATCTCGTGGAATACACTCTACCCGTACTTCTCGGAACTTTTGGATCAACCGCTGAGCGCACTTCATGTAAAGTTCTGTCCTTGTACCTCTACACTAAAATCCGCCCTTTACCTGTCCAACCACTAATTCGGAATCACTTAACACGATGAGATTTACTACCTTCATCTCCAAATCCATCTTCAACCCATTAATCAAGGCTTCATACTCAGCATCATTATTGGTTGCTTGGAACTTGAAATGAATGGCACTCATGAGTTGATTTCCTTCGGGGGTAAACAAGATTACACTTGCTCCAGCCCCCCCCCCATTATTCACATGTACAGTTCCATCTACTTGTAACTTCCACCAAGGTTGAGGGACTTCCTCAAGAGGGCACGCCCTCTTAAGTGGAATTTCAGGCTCAACCAATACAAGTGACTTTTCTTCATTTTCTGACTATAATTCAAGAATGAAATCGGCAAGAACTTGACCCTTGATAGCAGTCCTTGGAGTATATTCTAAATCAAATTGTCCTAGCTCAATTGCCCATTTTAACATTCGACCAGAGGTTTCCGGCTTATGGAGAATTCCCCTCAATGGATATGCTGTACGAACCTCAATCTTGTGAGCTTGAAAATAAGGCCGAAGCTTCCTAGATGCTAGAACCAAGGCATAGACCAACTTCTCCATGCTAGTGTATCTGGTCTCTGCGTCAAGCAAACGCTAACTCACATAGTAAACTGGAGACTGATGATCAACTTCTTCCCTTACCAGCACTGCACTGATGGAATGCTCCGAAACGGCCAGGTATAAAATTAACGTCTCTCCTTCCACAGGCTTAGCCAAAAGTTGAGGATTTCCCAACTGCTCCTTTATTTTCTGAAAAGCTTCCTCACATTCAGGGGTCCATACAAAATCCTTGGCTGCCACCTTGATTGCCTTAAAGAATTCTCTACATTTATCCGATGACTTTGATACGAAACTGTTTAAGGCTGCTATTCTTCCCGCGAAGCTTTGAACCTGCTTCACATTAGAAGGCGATTTCATGTCTAGCAAGGCTTTGATCTTTGTTGGATTTGCCTCAATTCCACGATGATTCACAGTGAAACCTAAAAACTTCCCAGATTCCACTCCAAAGACACATTTCTGTGGGTTCAGCTTCATTCTGAATTTCCTCAAAATCTCGAACATCTCCTCCAAGTGTTTTACATGATCTTCTGCCTTCAAGGACTTAACAAGCATGTCATCTACGTATACCTCCATGGTTTTCCCAATCAAATCCTTAAACATCATGTTCACCAACCTCTGATAAGTTGCCCCAGCATTAATCAACCCAAAAGGCATCCCCATATAACAATATAATCCTCAATCTGTAATAAAAGAGGTGTGTTCCTGATCTGGTTCATACATAGGGATCTGGTTGTAGCCTGAGTAAGCATCCATGAAACTTAAAAGAGCGTGTCCTGCCGTGGCATCCACCAACTGATCAATCCTCGGGAGTGGAAAGCTATCCTTTGGGCATGCCTTATTCAGATCGGTGAAGTCCACACAAGTCCTCCATTTTCTATTTGGCTTTTTCACAAGAACCGGATTGGCCAACCAATCTGGATAATATGACTCCTTGATCATCCCAACATCTAGAAGTCTATCCACCTCTTCCTTCAATGCTATAGCTCTCTCTCCACTCATAGGCCGACGTTTTTGGCGGATTCCCTTCTTGGTAGGATCTATATTCAGACGATGACACATAACCTCCGGATCAATTCCAACCATGTCAGCATGACTCCAAGCAAAAACTTCCAGATTATTCAAAAGAAAGTTGGTGAGCATCCCTCTCAACTTGGAATTCAACTGCGACCCAATTTTCAGAACCTTAGTTAGATCCTTTTCATCTACCAGAATTGAAATTGTATCTTCTGCAGGGCCTGTCTTTTCAACCAGCTGTGGTGTTCTTGGATCAAGGTCAGAATCAAAACTTCGAGGATCTTCGATTGGTGCTTCATCCTTGGAGGGCACGTCCTCTTTAAGAGGGAAGTCTTCCTCAACAAGGGTATGCATCAAGCCTTCAAGTAACATTTGCCTTCCTTCAACTTGCTCACCTCTGATATTGATAGAGATTATATCCTCTGAATCTTCTTCAATTTCTTCCAGAATTCCTTCTTGAAGATCACCAAGAACTGGGGCATCTTCCTCAGGGCGTACCCCGTAAAGGGGCGCCTCCTCTTCCGGCTCTTGGACGAGATAATGAATTTTTACTTCTCCCAGGGTAATGCTCAAGACCCTTGAACTACCTTCAACCAGGGTGCGCCCTCCACCTTGTTGTCTCCTAAACCCTTTGATTGCCTTGTGATAACATTCTCTGGAATCATGTTGAGATCTCCTTATAGTCCCCACACCATTGGGTGTAGGAAATTTCATTGCAAGATGATAGATAGAGGTCAAAACTTTCATTTCCTTCAACAAGGGGCGCCCTACCAAAGCATTATGCGATGTTTCCACATTCAAAATCATAAAATCCATCATTAGAGTCTCAGAAAGAACTCCTTCCCCAAGAGTTAGCGGTAACTTGGTAGCTCCCAAGACTTTCACAGATTCGCCCGAAAAACCATAGATCCATCAATTATCTTGAATTATATCCTTATCTAGGAGTCCCAACTTCTTGTAAGTGCTATAATATAGAATATTCACCGAACTTCCGTTGTCAACAAAAACCCGATGTACATTCTTGGAACCAATCTGAATTGCTACCACCAGAGCATCATTGTGTGGATGATGTACCCATCTAGTTTCTTCTTCAGTGAAAGTAATATCTGTACACTCTCCCTTGAACGATTTGGGCGGCCTTAGCTCCAAACTATTCACATTTGTGAGAGGTCTGTATCTCGCCTCTCTAGCATACCTCTTCATAGCATGATTGCTATCACCACCCAGGTGATGTCCTCCAAATATAGTATGAATACTCCCTCCCTTGATGAACTTTTTCTCTTCGGGCTTACCATCTCCATGGAGGGCGCGCCCTTCATCCCTCCTGTCAGGATTCTCCTTGTGTTTCTTCACCTCCATAACAATCCATTCTGTCAGGTATCCTTTCTTAATCAAATCCTCAATCTCCTCCCTGAGCTGACGACATTCGTGAGTGTTATGCCCTGAAGACTCATGGAATTCACAATACTTCTTTTTATCTTTGCTCTGCCAAGAAGTTAGAGGCTTTGGCCTCCTGAAGAATCCTTTATTTTTATTCACCTCGAAGATGTGCTCAATGGAAGCCGCCAAAGGAGTATAGTTACCAGGCCTTTGATCGTAGGTGTACGTATTTGGAGGACCCCAATTTCTTCCAGCTTCAGTTAAATTCACCGGATTAGCACCAGTCGCTGTACGGCGCGTAGGACTAGGAGACCTATCCTTCCTTTTATTAGTCTTTCCCTTAGAGCCACTCTGAGCATCTGACTTTCGATTATCTGTCAAGGATTATTCTACGATCTTGAAAGACTCAGCTTGCGCAAACACATCAACTAGGGTTGGTGGATCTCGCCCTTGAAGATGCTTCCAAAAATCAGTCCCTACTGACAATCCAGCTATTAAGAAACTCTTAAGCATTTCATTTGTTGCTTCTCTCACCATAGTAGATTCCGAGTTGAATCTCTTGAAATATGATTGCAAACTGTCTCCTTCCCTTTGCTTGATATTGGCCAAGGTTGTGACTGGAGGACCATATTTTACTATAGCCTGGAACTTAGTCAAAAATAAATTCCTCATCACCTGCCAAGACGTAATTACTCCTGGACTGAGTTTTTGAAACCATTGTTGAGCACTCTCCCTGAAAGTTGCTGCCAACAATCGACATCTAGCCAATTTCGTCACCTGATAAACATCCATCTCGATATCAAAGCATCCAAGGAATTCCACAGGGTCTGCATTTTCATGAAAGCGCAAATCATTTGTCATAGATCTATACCCAGCTGGGAGCTGTGCCTCTCTGACTTCAGTCGAGGGTGGAGAGGATGTTTGCGCAATAGCAGATATCCTTCCCCCATCCAAGTGGGCAAGGAGCTTCTTCAGATCATCCACATTGAAAGTTCCCACTCCGGGAATATTCTGAATATTTGGTTGTGCCACAGTCTGTGTTCCCCCCGGGTGGTGGAGGTGGAGCTGTTGTCTGAGCACCTCCTTGAGCCCCCCCTTGAGGTTGTATCACAATATCCCCTGGGTTTGGGTTTGCTGGCCCTGAGGATTTCCCTGAGGCTATGGATTTCCTTGAGAGTCTCTTTGATACTGTTCTGCCGAGTGAGGGCGCGCCCTCCACCTAGACTCACTGGAGATGCTCGTGGGAATCTGGTGGATATGTGGTGACCTACCACCTGAGGGCGTGCCCTGATTACGGGGCCGCCTGTTTCCTTGATATAACTCAATTCGTCCATCACCTTCATCACGGTTACTTCTTCTTTCAATATTATTTCGATGAGGAGTTTGTTCAAATCCATGGGGCCGCGATTCCAATTGTTTCTCCCTTTCTTGGTTCTTCTTCTGATGCTCAAGGAGTACCATCCTTGGGTCATCATCATCAAGTCTTATTCCAAGGTGTTCTTTCAAAGTTGCAAAATCTCTACTCTCATTAGCCATCCTTTCTTCATCCTGTCGAATCTCACTAGGGGTGCGCCCAGACCGATGTGGGTGAGGGAGAGGGCGCGCCCTGTCTTGAGGATCCAACAACCTGTGATCAGAATTACCCTCACTAGGATATTCAATAATAGGATCTGAGTATTCTAACCTTCGAGGAGTGACCAGCTGAAACCTCTTCTCCTGCACTTCGCCGCCTCTTCGAGAACTTTCCTCTATCTGGAGGGCTTTCCCTGTTCGGCGATGGTTTCGTGGGATACTCCAAGATTTTTTCCTAGATTCTTGCTCTTCCTCCACAGGACCCAATCTTGCCCCGAAACTATTTATGGCATCTTGCATAATATACATCTGCTCCATTAATGCTGAATTACTGATAAGAACGGGCGGCTGTCCGCCGACGGCGGCAGAAGTTCCATGGTTATGTGGAGGAGCGGAGATCTCCTCCGGAACATAAGCTTCATGATGAGTTTGGTCACCTCTCAAGCTATCTTCAGAATCATACTCATCTTCTTCGCGAAAACCTCTGCCTTGATTGTGAGACATCTTTTCCTCTTAAGATGAAGATCTTGATTCCTCTCCTTTTAGCGCCAATTTGTTGACGGAGGAATTTGTGAACAACAAAATTCGAGGTACGTCGCCGGGAACAAGATCTACAGCGGTGGTCCTTTGCCGGAAAAAGCGGATGAGTGTGGTGGTTGTATGTAATTGGTGGCTGAGATTGATAGGGTTAGTGGCGGCTATTTCAGAGCTCTCGACTTCCAACCCCCCAATTGGCCTACGTACCCTGGTATTTATAGGGATCAAGCCATACGTAGTTCTTGGAGAGCAAGAAACCCAAATGGGCTTGGATTATTGGTCTAGCATCCGGAATGTTCTACTATGAGGCCTAACCACAAAGACCCAAGGCTCATCCAAGATCTCAAGACTTCACAGATAAGGAAACTTCCCCCGTCGAGGACTAATCCTATCCACTACCAGCTATTTCTTGATTTCAAGGATGCAGGTATAGCCGTGGTTTACCCTAAGTGCAAAACGCATCCCTGTCCCCCGAATGAGAAGCACCCACCAGATAGCATGACAGGTGATCCAGAGCTTTTGGGTGCAAAGTGCAGGATTACTCCAAAGTTCCCCAATGAGGACGCGTCCATTGGCTACAGGAACGGAGCTCCAAAGCACACACCAGAAAGTCTCCATCTTTCCACATTAGGGCGCGCCCTTAGTGTTTAAGAAGAGTCCTTACATCCAGGCAAACCCCTGGAGGTCTTTTATGACGGACATCCCCCTCCTGAGATACGACATGAGGGAATTCTTCAATAATTCTTGGAAAACCAGCGTTAGCAGAAATCCTCAACATGATTTTATCAGGTAGGGCGCGTCCTTATTGTAGGAGAGGAGAGGGCGCGGCCTAACCTCTGTAAATCCAACCAAAATCTTAATTTATCCTAGAAATCCCCAAATTGAACCCGTATCCAACCCGAATCCATTTTAGAATACCCGAACCGAATTTTGGCTATAACAGTTAAGTTTATAATTTGGGATGGAGAAAGTAAAAATTATGATTCTATAACATAATTGATAGGGGATGGGATTGGATTGATGTAGGACAAGGATAATGGGAAGGGTTAAAGGAGGATAAATACCTATCTTCGCAGAAAATTGATGGAATCATAAATAAATTTTCGAATTTATCTAATAAAAATAATTCATATTGCATCTTCATTCAATAATAAAGAATTATAATAGTTTAAATAAATAAATAAATAATTATTATAATTATATATGAATAAATATACTAGAATCTTTTAAACATTGGACTTCCAAAACCTTTTATATTACTCCCACATTTTTTCTTTGGACCTTTTAATGGCCTGTCCTGCGTCAAGAATTTTTTAGCATTTCTTTTGAATGAATCTTAAGCATGAAGTAATAATAATAAATAATATAAAGAAAAAGAGAATAAGCTCACATTCCCAAATCAATTCTTTGAATAGAAATATTCACATAAAAAGAAATAAGTAACTTTCAGTCTTTCACCATGAGAAAATCAAAATAGTATGAACGGGCCCCACCGGATATGAGAAGATTATAGACCAATTCAACAAATTTTTTGAAATCCGGAGTCTTCAAAGAGTACAACACACGCCCCTTGTTTTCACACACAGTCATACTTATTTCAACCCCCCCTCTCTCTTTCAAGAGTCTCTCTCAAATATATACACACACCTGTACACACACACAAACCCTCGCCAAAAAGCTCTGTTTCATCTCTCTCGATCGCAATCAGGTACATTTCTCGCTCTAATCTCTCGATTTCCCCTTCGCGATCTTGTTTTAATGCTTCATTTTGTGTATCCCTTTGTATATATCGTGTTTTTGCTTGTTTTCGCCGCTATTTGTGCTTTTTTTCGTGTTTTTTATTGTTTCAAAGCTTAATTTATGTGTACATTTGTGTTTTTAGTGTTTTTTAGTTGTTTATATACATGTTTTGTTGATTAAAATGTTCTAGGGTTTATAGATGTTAGGGTTTTAAGACTGTAAGGTGTTTTTAATGTGTTTTTATGGTTTTTGTTGGCGCGATTGTTGTTTTTGTGTGTCAAATGTGTATATACAACATCGGGACTTATCTATTGTTTTTGTGTTATCTGTGCTATGTTTTTGTATTTTTTTCCCTTTATTTTAGGGTTTTAAGACTGTAAGGTGTTTTTATGGTTTTTGTTGGCGCGATTGTTGTTTTTGTGTGTCAAATGTGTATATACAACATCGGGACTTATCTATTGTTTTTGTGTTATCTGTGCTATGTTTTTGTATATTTTTCCCTTTATTTTTCAGTATTCGAATTTTTTTTGTCATTTTAAGGTAATTTATGTCTACATTAGTGCTTATTGTATATATCAGTTTGTACACATGTTTTGTTGATGAAAATGAGGTAGGATTAATATCTGATAGGATTTAAATACTGTAAGGTGTTTTTTCATGCTTTTTGTGGTTTTTGTTGGTGCGATTGTTAATTTCTTTGTGTCATATGTATATATACAACATCTAGATTTGTCCATTGTATTCCGTATATCTGTGATATTTGGCATATTATCTTATTTTTTCCGGTATTTGAACTTTTATTTTTGTCATTATAAGGGTTTTAAGCTTAATCTACGTGTACATTTGTGTTTTTTCTTTTTAGTGTCTATTAACTGGTTATATACATGCTCTGTTGATTAAAATGATTTAGAGTACATATCTATTAGGGTTTTACTGCTGTAAGGTGTTTTTATGGTTTTCGTTGGTGCGATTGTTGTTTTTTTGTGTTAATTGTTGTTTTTGTGTGTTAAATGTTTCCAAACACTATATGGACTTGTTTAATGTCTTTGACATTTTGTTATATCTGTGTTATATTTCTGTATGCTATCTTGTCTGTTTTTGGTATTTGAACTTGTTTTTCGCTCTTTTAGGGGATTTAAGTGTAAGTTATGTGTACTTCTGTGCATTTTACTGTCCATTAATTGTTTATATACATGTTTTGATAATTTGGAGTTAGATTTGTTAGGGTTTTAAGAGTATGTATGGTGTTTTTTTATGTGTTTGTATGGTTTTTGTTGGTGCGATTATTATTTTTGTGTCTCAAATGTATGTATACACCATCTGGACTTGTTTGATGTATTTCTTATATGTGTGAGTGTCTCTGTTATACTTCCTATGTAAACTTATTTGTTTCCGCCTTGGGGTAACCAAACTTTCTTTGAGATGTTAGAGGTTTCAAGGTTAAGCTGTGTATACATTTGTATTATTTTTTTTTCTCAAATGTATGTATACACCATCTGGACTTGTTTGATGTATTTCTTATATGTGTGAGTGTCCCTGTTATACTTCATATGTAAACTTATTTGTTTCCGCCTTGGGGTAACCAAACTTTCTTTGAGATGTTAGAGGTTTCAAGGTTAAGCTGTGTATACATTTGTATTATTTTTTTGTCTCAAATGTATGTATACGCCATCTGGACTTGTTTGATGTATTTCTTATATGTGTGAGTGTCCCTGTTATACTTCATATGTAAACTTATTTGTTTCCGCCTTGGGGTAACTAAACTTTCTTTGAGATGTTAGAGGTTTCAAGGTTAAGCTGTGTATACATTTGTGTTTTTACTGTTATTACTTGTTTATTTACATCTTTTGATGATTGAATTTTTTTAGAGCATATAAATATCAGGGTTTTAAATTTTTTTTTTTTTTTATGTGTTTGTATGGTTGTTGCTCTTGTTACATACACTATACTGTACACCTGTTTGTGTATACACCTTAAGGACTTGGTTCATATATTTTGATTGAATAAATATTTCATGCAGATTTATGTTTATATCTTTTTGCTGTTATATTCCCATATAATTTCTGGTTATAGATTGTTAGAAGGGACTTAAGTTTATTTTTTGTTCTTTTTCTGTAAAATATTTTTCAATAGGCATGGATGATTAAAATATGGAGTGATCTCTGTGTGCTGATTACTCTGCTACAATTGTGATAGTGTTGTTAGGTATAGGGTTTGAACATGCCAGTTCTTTTTTTATGTTCTTGTTATACCTAATGTATGCAGGGTTTACCAATTTTTTGTGTAAATAGACATTTATGACTCATGTACCATGATTATATTTGTAAAATTTAAGATTTTCTGTCATTTAACGTGCTTTTTTTGTGATAGGTATTAAAGAACTATTGCGTCAGAAGCTGTGTTTGGGTCAGTTAAACGATGAGTTCAAGAATAGGGAGCGGATCTGGTTCGAAGCTACCTAGTGCTGGTTCAACTGAATCAGCCAAAGGAAAAAATGTTGCTCAAGTTTCTGATCGCTGGGCTGATCAGGTGGCTGATAGGGTGTCAGCCGTAAGTCTCGATTCTGAACAGGATGGAGGCTGGGAGGAGGTAGCTAGAAAGCCCAGAAATAAAATTGTTGGAAATGTGGGGATTCAGAACTCCAGTGCCAAAGTATCAGGCAATCCCTGGACAGGAGCTAAGGGGCCTTCTACTGCTTGGCCAGGAACTAAGCAGCCTAATGCCTGGGCTGGAAAGGGTTCGGCAAATGCCTTAGCAGTACCAGCAAGTGACTATAGAAGGCCTGCTGGAAGAGGTTGGAATCAATCTTTAAACCATTATGATCAACCAGCTGTTATACCTCCTCCTCTTGAGAATGGGTGGCAATGGCGCAGTAATCCATCTCAGGTACAAAAGGCGGGTAATGTACCTCCTCTCAACCCTGCCGATGCTACCGATGACAAAGAGGAAGAAAATTATGATGATAAAAGTGGTGAAGAAGAGGATTTTAATACTGAAGATATCTATGACTCGGATGAATATGACTCTGATGAAAGCCAAAAGAGTCACGAGACTCTGAAGAAGAGTTCTTTACTTAAGGCTTTCTTTGAAACCTTAGATGACCTGAAAGTAGAGGAAATTAATGAACCTGATAGGCAGTGGCACTGCCCAGCATGTCATGGCGGGCCTGGTGCCATTGACTGGTATCGTGGACTGCAGCCCCTGATGACCCATGCCAAAACTAAAGGCAAAAGAAGGGCAAAGGCCCACAGGGTACTTGCTGAACTGTTGGATGAGGAGCTCCGTAGGAGGGGAACCTCTGTAATCCCTGCTGGAGAAGCCTTTGGAAAGTGGCAGGGTTTAAACGAGAGTGCAGTAAGAGACAGGGAAATTGTGTGGCCTCCCATGGTAATGGTCATGAATACACAACTGGACAAGGATGATAATGGGAAGGTAAATTTTCTTTTAATATGCTAATGGATATTGCACCCTTAATTTATTGAGTGACAAATGTATCTTCCAATGGGAAAACGGCCTACCGTATAATGATCAATCCTTTCTTTCTCTGTTTGTTCCTTGTGCTAACCTTTTTACCGTATATTGCATTTTCAGTGGCTTGGAATGGGAAATGCCGAGCTTCTCGAGTACTTCAATAATTATGCAGCAGTGAGATCACGACACTCCTATGGCCCGCAAGGGCATCGTGGTATGAGTGTCCTCATCTTTGAGGCCTCAGCTGTTGGTTATTTGGAGGCTGAGCGATTAAGCAAGCATTTCGAGGAAGGAGGTACGAATCGTGAAGCTTGGGATCGTCGACAGAAGCTGTTTCTCCCTGGCGGCCAGCGCCTGCTGTATGGGTATATGGCAGAGAAAGGAGATATCGATAAATTTAATCAGCATTCTCAAGGTCCGCTATTTTGTCACCATTACTTCTGTTAAGAGTACCTATTCCTCATTTTCCTCTTCTTCAGTTAAGTAGAATTTTCTTTTCTTTGATTGGCTAGGCAAATCCAAACTCAAGTTTGATATGAGATCATACGAGGAGATGGTAGTTAACCCAATGAAGAAGATGAACGAGGACAATCATCTCCTCAACTGGTACAAGAACAAAGCTGTGAAGGAGAAAAAACATTCAAAAGCACTTGAAGAGTCGTTTGATGCTGTGACTGAGAAATTGCGCAAGACCCTGGAAGAGAACCGCATAGTGCGACAGAGGACAAAAATGCATCATAAGCAGAACAAGGAGGAGGTAATCAGTGATACTTTAATAGATAGGGCAATATTGCATGACTGTTTGGAACTGTGTACAAGTTTATGTTGTCTCTGCTGCACAATTCACTTACATTCTGTGTCTCCAGTTTGTAGTGATTGTTTTCTGAATTATAAAGTTTATACATTGAACTGGTAAGTTGTTTTAGATTCTATATGTTATATACTTGTTCACCAAGTACTATTTAGTATTTTGATAGGCTGCCTTTAAAACTTTATTTTTCTGTGCTTTTCGTTAAATTTGTGTGTACTTCAGTTCATCCTCAAGGTACAAGTTTGACTTGTTCATGTTTCAGAGAGTAGTAGTACATCTTTTCTTTACTCTCTATTATCAACTATACCTTCACTGCATTCATGGATCATAAAGTAGTTTCTAGTATGCATATCGTTTTTTACTTGCGTAATATTTCTTTTCATATCTTGTTATTTCACATCTGTAGTTGTCGTAGTTGTCAGCTTCGTTTTTCTGATAGTGAAATTTTTATTTTTTAAAAAAAGAAAAGCTTTTGGGTGCATTTTTAAGTTTTAACTGATGCTGGGAATTTTATTTTTCTCTAGATGGATTACCAAGAAGAATTTTATAAAGAGCAACTCAGGCTTATTCATGAAGCCCGCAATGAGAAGGAAGAGAACTTTGAGAAGGTACAGCAAGAGAAACGGGAGAAGATGAAAATCTATATGGAAAATCCTTCTTCAGCAGCGGATCGTCAATCCAGGTAAAATTCAAATAGTATGTGAACGGCGTTAATCATGTTTATGCACATGTTCTTTTCTGTGCCATGAAAAAACCACGGCAAGATTCAGTTCATATTCATATTGTAGTAGTTTCTGCATGATTGTTGATGTTAGTAAGCTACTACTTGTTGGACCTTTTGGCTTATGTGGATGTTAAATATGAGGTGCATGGTCATTATTTTTGTAATTTGTGAAGTATCAATCTGTTAGGTTTGTCTTCATGTCATGTTGTAGATTGATTTCATTTTTAACTTGTGTTACTGACCTTAGTTTTTTTTTGTAATTTGTGAAGTATCAATCTGTTAGGTTTGTCTGCATGTCATGTTGTAGATTGATTTCATTTTTAACTTGTGTTACTGGCCTTGCTTACTAAAATTTAGTCAGTATTAGTTATCATCTTCCCCATTGATTCTTAATTGTATTATCTATGAATTGCATCTTGTGTAACCTTTTTTGACTAAGCTTGTAAGCCCTTTTTACTTTGTTATCATGGGAGGCAGTTTATATCATGCGGCTAACTGCTAGAACGTGTGCTAAATATTGTGTGCTAGTTGTGCGAGTAAATGTATTAAAGAAAGGAAATTGTTATTTTCTCCTTGCAAAGATTTGCTTGTTTTCTTACTGTCCAGATTCATTGTCATAATTAGTTACATTCATTGTGTTTACACCTCTTCTTTCCTCTGGGTTCTTGAAATAGGATCGAGCAGGGTACTACTTTGATATTGTCTCAGCAAAAAGATATGGACAACTTTGCTGAAGAAAGGGACAAACTTCTAAAAGATCTTGAAGATAGGAAGGCTGAGTTGAAGAAGCAGCGCTATGAAGAGGACGTGAAGCTAGAAAAGGAGTTTGATGAAGAGTTGGGTCGTCTGATGGAGAAGTACAACCGTATCGGTTAAGAGGAAGATCGCCAGATATGTCCTGAGGAGAGAAAGAGAGCAGGAAGAGAGCAGCAACACAACTAGATGCAAAAGCTAAATGCGTTTTAGAATTATGAAACTGAAAAACTTTTTATGGAACTTATGGTACGAAGCTTTAGGCTTCAAATCGCAACAGCTTTAGCATGTTCTTGAGATGAAACTTAGAACTAAGTGATTACAAAAGCAAGTTTCAATTTGCTTTTTGTGGGTCTTTGTGATGAAGGTTTTTTTAAAAATGGTTTTCTTTGAAAGACAACAAAGACGAAGTTTTTTTTTTTAAATGGTTTACTTTGAAAGACCCCTTTATTTTTGGTTGCTGATGAATGGTCTCTATTCGTTTATCATGGTCTTGCACTTGACTGTTCTATGATAGTTTCCTTTGTATGACTGACCATTGGCACTCTCATCATTTGAGGTTTTAGGTTTGCCCATTGCATAGACTTTTCCTGCCCAGCTGCCTTACCCATATCTATTATTTTGTCCTCGTATGCCTATGCTGATGCCGAGAAGTGAAACAAGTACTTGAAGCATATGCTGGTCAGATATGCCTCTGGAAATATATTTCACAGCTGTTTTATAATGTATGTAGTTGGTTTTGCAACTAGTCCAAGCTGCCCCTTATTCGTTCAGGCATCATGGATTCATGGTATTTGCATGTATAATTATATAACGAAGCATACAAGAATTGCATTTATTTACTTGAAGTATAGGCGTACGGCGTGGTAAAACAAAAATCAAATGGAGAGTTAAAATACGAAAGACTAAATAAACAAGAACAAATATATGCATACATGCATACCAACGTATAAAATTCAATACAAATATTCGAACAATATGAAAATAATAAAGAGAAAAAAAAAGGATTAATACTCGTAGTAGAAAGAATCACTAAAATGTTTAGGCCCAGATTTATGCCTTAAACTAATAGCAATAAGGATCATCATAATGACGAAAAAGACGAAGATCAAAGGAGGTTCAAAGACGAAGATCAAAGGAGGCTCAACAACGTATTTGAAAAACGCCATCACCATTACCGCCAATACAATTCCGATTCCCACAATCAACTCCTTATATGCCCTGTCTTTTCTTATCATCATAGTTATAGATAGTGAAAAAATTTAATGATAACAATAATTTTTCAAGGTGTCTCTCTGTCTATCACTCTCTCGGCATGTGCATGTTATATAGGATGCTAGTAAAGATTAAAAATGGATATTTTCTTTGAATTTTGTTTACTTTCGGTTATTAATTTTCTATTTGAGCAGGATGATTTTCTTACCATATAATTTGCATGTATTTTGTCTAATATTTTGACAATAACCATAACCTGCTTCAAATATCAAGTCTCTAGCAAGTAGCAATAAATGAGATGGAAATATAAATGGGGTGAAGGACAACTTTACCTTTTTTTAAAACAAAATTTACTAAAATAATCATTTAAAAAAAAATACCTGATTGGATACGTATTTTCAAAATGGGTAATTGGGATACGTATGTGGTAAATGCGTATCTTACATAATCTTTTTTTTTGAAGCACACAATCTTTAAAAAAAAAAAAAAAGATTCTGCCTGGAATACGCATTTTCAACATGCTTATTCAATGAATTTTTTAAAAAAAAAAGGATTGTGAAAGATACGCATTTATCAAATGTGTGTCCCAGTTACCCATTTGGCAAATGCGTATCCAATCGGGTATTTTTACTCACTTTTTTAGAATCGGATATTATCATCAATTTTTTACAAAAATCAATCATTTTTACCATTTTTTCATGTAAATGGTCTTACAAGGCCTTACAAAATATGTTCATTACCAAAACTTTCTCATTATATCCTTATATATAACAAGCGTAAAAGAGAACTTATTCATAATTTTGCTCATTGTACAACCAAAATAATCTCAACCATGGAATATAATAATTAAAAAAATAGATTATCAAAATTATATCATATTAAAAAAAATTATAATGTAAAAAGGATATAAAAAATAGACTATCAAAATTATATCATATTAAAAAAAATTATAATGTAAAAAGGATGTAATTAAAAATGGTTGTATCAGAATTGAATTTTAAAAATTAAATTATAATATGAAAAGGATATAATTAAAAAAGATGAAATTGGATTTTATTTATTTTTTATTAATATTAAAAAAAGTTCAAATTTACAATTTTGGGTTCTATCTCGAGATCTAGAAATCAGATTTGGGTGATTTTACAGCCCACACGAAACTCATAAAATTATATTTAATTTAGTGATATTTAACAATTATTATCGAAATGAAAATACTCAGAATCTTGATAGAAAATATAATTATGAATTTTTACATTAATCCTATTCAGTGTAGAAGACCTACATTGATAATCCTATTCAATGTAGAAAACCAACCAAATTATATATGATTTATATCATTGATACACTTTTTCGTATTTCAATATAAATAAACTTTTTAGGTTACATGTTAAAAAATAAAATATTTTTTTATGCTGGATCCAACATTTTTCATCTATTTATTTTATGATCAATTGATTCTTATTTATTTTGTCGTACTACAAACCAAAACAAAACTACCGACTACCAAAGTTTTGAACAAAATCACTCTTACACTTTTTATTAAAACCGTATTTTGGTTGTTAGCAGAATCTTCAAATAATAAAAATGGTATTGTGATAATCAAAACAAAATATAAGTAGAATCGAATAGAATTTTCAACGTAGAATTTTGTTTATGCTTAGTTTTAATTGGAAAAAACTTGTTAAACCATCACTAAATTAAATATTTTTTTGTTAATTTCGTGTGGGTTGTAAAATCGTCGAAATAAAATTTTAAGAATTCAAGATTGAGCATAAATATTGAATTGAACGTTTAAAATCTTATATCTATCAATTTTTAACAATAATTTTATATGTAAATTAATAACATATAAATATTAAAAAAGTTAATATAATTATAAATATTAAAAAAAAATCCCGGATTACATTTATACATGTATATGTATTTTTACATAAAAAAGTGTTTTACTTTTTCAGCTAACGGATTGAGTTTACACACACGGGTGAACAGAAAATTAAGTAACATTTTATAATATATATTTCTTATATAATAATTGTATACAACGTCAGTTTCAAACTTGATGTATGATCTCTAGAGACTAGATATGAGGATAGTTGACGGGGTTAAAACTTGATGTCTTATTTGTCTAGGCATCATGGATTCATGGAATTTGCATGTATAACTAGCCCAGGCATCATGGTATTGCGTGTATAACTACAGTAAAAACCTCAATAAATTAATATGTCGGGAATTTTGGCAAATTTTATTAATTTATAAAGATTATTAATTAATTGACGTAAAATTTATACTAGCTATTATGCTGGGATAAAAAATCTGCATTTAAAATATTAATTTATCGTGGTATCGAATATTAATTTAACGAGGTTTTACTTTAGCTCCTTCTTAGTTCAAAACCATCCTCCAATACTCATAGTAGAAATAGCTCGTTTTTAGTTTTTCCCAACTATTTAAAAAAAGCATGCGAGATGTTTACAACAATACCTGAGCAAAAACAATTTACACAGAGCATCCGTGTTTATTCTTAGCATCCGTGTTTTCACTTCGGTACTAGGGACATATCATCAGAAAGCCATTCATGGTTTACAAACATCAAAACTACAACAAAAATTTTGGCTTGAAAACCTTAGCTGGCTTTCTTTTCTACATTCATGGTTGTATACTTGTATTATCTGTTTACAAAAATTTTGAACCAAAAATAGTACCATCATTTTATCATTTATAAAGAAACGTTTACACCGTTGACAAGCTGATTTTTAATCTATAAATCAAAACCAGAACAAAATTCTGCATACAAAAACTGACTAAATATTACAAGGTCGCGTCAAATCTTTAAGTTGCTTGATTAAAACCAGCTCAGTTAGTTTTCTTTTCCTCTCCATTCACAGCTGCCACATCTATGCTCCCGGAGGCCTGATCTACATCCTCACCAGCAAAACCAAACTCATTTACTCGTTTTCGGTCTACTGGATAAACCCATCTCTGATAGAGGTAAATCAGAAATATAACATCTTTAAAGCAAAAACACGGATTCATATTAGCAAGCAGGTCAGATGACACAAACAATTTTTCTCTATTCTCTTTCTTTTTTATTTTTAAGAGAGCAAAAAAAAAAAGCTTTCTAACCTAGACATAAATCAATATCTTGTCAGAAACAATACTCAAAGATACGAATTCCGAGAAAGGATACTCTAGTCTATTGCTCATCCTAGGTTTCTTCCACTAGATGAGCAATAATCATATACCTCGAGTCGCTTCCTCAATATTGTTGTGACATGGGTCAAAAGGAATCAAGTACTACCAAGGTAAGTAGTTAATATAGCAAGATTAAAAAAATTTGGCTATATACGGAAGTGACTCAGACCTAAAACAAAATTACTGTAAATCGGCACTTCGACAACAATTGAAGACTATCTCAGGACATTATGAAAGAAAGAACCCTTGTTGCAGTGCAACTGCTCAGAGTCATTGTCTAGGAAATCTTGAACTTAAGCAAGTGAGTACTGTAACCAAGGCTTACCATCTCTGAAAACAGAAAGGCGGTGTAGTAGTGGCATTTTTATGACGAAGGCAAAAAGATCATCAATAATCGTATTTAGAAACTTGTATGTCATTTGTCTCCAAGGTAGATGTGCCACGGATTGCAGCTTGTAGTTGATGAACAATTGAGGGCACATCATGATAAAACCTGGAATAGTTATGTAAAAATATATTAGCTTTTACTTGCATAATTATTCAGTACATATGATGGGGGTGACAGAAAAATGAATGAAAATGCTTATTTTTCAATGAATCTGTTATACAAACAAGCCCCTGTATTTATAGGTACAGCAGAGCTAATTAAGGCTGTAAATTAGCTGCCAAAACTGACTAAATCTGCTGCCTAAACTGACTAAATCTGCTGCCTAAATCTGCCTAATTATGCTGTCAAAACTGACTACCTAAATCTGCCTAATTATGTTGTCAATATTGACATCCCCCCTCAAATTGATGCTGGTAAATCTACAAGCATCAATTTGCCACAAAAAAAATTGTGTCGTTGGCGCGTCAAAGCTTTTGTGAGGACATCAGCTGTTTGAAGAGTAGTACTAACATGTGGGAGGTTAATAACACCACGAGTAAATGCGTCTCTAATATAATGGCAATCAACTTCGATGTGTTTTGTGCGTTCATGAAATACCGGATTGGCAACAATCTGAATGGCACTTTTGTTATCAGCATGAAGTGGAGTAGGATTATGTTGAGAAGCTCCAAGCTCATAAAGAAGACCACGTAACCAAACAATTTCAGAACAAGCTGCAGACATGGTTCTATATTCAGCCTCCGTGGAAGATTTAGATACATGATCGTGCTTTTTACACTTCCAAGAGATCAAGGCATCTCCAAGGAAAACACACCATCCAGTTGTAGATCGTCTAGTATCCGGGCATCCAGCCCAATCAGCATCACTGTATGCTGTCAAATGAAGATCAGAGTTTGTAGAAAAAAATAGACCGCGCGTAGGTGACCCAATTAAATATCGGATAATACGCTTTACTGCAACAAGATGAAAATGCCGAGGGGATTGCATGAATCTGCTAACTATATGAACAGCGTAGGAGATATCGGGTCTTGTAAGAGTTAGGTAGATAAGGCTACCAACCAACTGTCTGTATAAATAAGGATTAGGCAAAAGCTCCCCTTCATCTTTTCGATATTTAACATTCACCTCCATTGGTGTATCAACAGCAGTAGCTTCCTTTAAACCAGCCAACTCAATAAGATCTTTGACATATTTATGCTGATTTAAGAATACCCCTCGATTTCGAGAATGAACTTCTAGACCCAAAAAATATTGAAGATTCCCAAGATCTTTCATTTGAAATGTACTATGCAACATCTTTTTAAGTTTAGAGATAAGCACAGTGTCGTTGCCAGTTATGATAATATCATCAACAT
Source organism: Saposhnikovia divaricata (assembly GCA_036435485.1). Taxonomy (NCBI): domain Eukaryota; kingdom Viridiplantae; phylum Streptophyta; class Magnoliopsida; order Apiales; family Apiaceae; genus Saposhnikovia; species Saposhnikovia divaricata. Next base: position 201,177,396 of record CM071601.1, on the reverse strand, counting down.
AGACCAGGAGAAAAACCATACCCGTTGTTGTCTTATGAAAGAAGAGAGATGAATCATATTGGCTTTGTGTAAAAGAGAAGTTGATGAGAGTACTGCGAAACTTATCAAACCATTCTCTAGGAGACTGCCTCAGCCCATACAAAGTGCGCCTTAACCTGCAAACTTTATCTGGAGCTATCCAAGCCATACCATGTGGAAGTTTCATGTAAATTTCTTCTTTTAGATCCCCATTTAAGAAAGCATTTTTTACATCCATCTGATGTAAAGACCAAGATTTAGAGGGAGCAACAGCAAGAATGGTTCTTACTGTGGTCATTTTTGCAACTGGTGCAAATGTCTCTTCATAGTTGATTCCATATTCTTGTTTATTGCCAAGTGCAACCAGTCGAGCTTTGTATCGATCTAGTGAGCCATCAGATTTGAGTTTCACACTATAAACCCACTTACTTCCAATTGGCTTGACATTTGGAGGTAAGGAAACAATGTCCCAAGTATGATTTTCCGCAAGAGCTTGAAGTTCTGTTTCCATTGCTTGTTGCCAACACTCATCTTCCATAGCCTGTTTATAACAAGTAGGAATAGAAATAGGAGACAAAGTAGTGGTCATGACTACTGGATTTGAAAAACCATACCTGTCAGGAGGTTTTGAAATTCTTGAGCTTCTCCGAATTGGAGGTGGATCATTGGAAGTTGATACAATGGGATCAGGATCAGGTGTTTCCGAAAGAGTCGTAGGAGCCGTAATGGGAGAAGTGCGTCTATTATAAACATGGCCTGGTTTAAATCTTTGTGTTGGTGTTGATGACTCGGGAAAGTGAGGTAATATAGCCGTAGATGGGGGATGTGAAGTCATTGGTGTGATAAAAAAATGGCTGATTTTCAAAGAAAATAACATTTCTAGACACACGAATTCGACGGGCATTAGGATCATAGCAAAGAAAACCTTTTTGGGTGCCACCATAGCCTAAGAAAGCACACTTGACAGATTGAGCAGTAAGTTTATTTCTTTCATGTGGTTGAAGATGAACAAAACAAACACATCCGAAAATATGAAGATTAGAATAATCTGGTGCATCTTCATACAAACGAAGGTAGGGAGATTCATTGTTTATGGTGGGGGATGGTAATCTGTTAATCAAATAAACAGCAGTAGACAAGGCTTCACACCAAAAATGAGATGGAACACCAGACTCAATGAGAAGAGTTCGAACGACATCAAGAAGATGATGATTCTTCCTCTCAGCCACGCCGTTTTGTTGTGGAGTTGATGGACAAGAACGTTGTGATATGATTCCATGACTTTGAAGGAAAGATTGAAATTCGTTTGATATATATTCACCACCTGAATCAGATTGCAAAATTTTGATTCTAGCAGAAAATTGTGTTTCGATTAATGCATGGAAGGTTTTGAATGCATTGAAGACTTCACTTTTAGATCGAAGAAAATATACCCAAGTAAAACGAGTGAAATCGTCTATGAAAGTAACAAAATATTTGTTGTGATGATGAGAAATTACTGGTGAAATACCTCATACATCAGTATGCACAAGTTCAAAAGCTTTGGTGGTGTGGGATTTATGCAATGGAAAAGGAAGTGTTTTGCTTTTACCAAGTTTGCAAGATGCACAATCAACAATTTCTGAAGACTTCGAAAATTTATTTCCAAGCAAACCAGATTTTGTTAAAACACTAAGAACGTGTGAATTTGGATGCCCTAACCGTTTATGCCACACTTGATTATTACATTCAACGGAATTACAAGAAACGTAATTTGACACTAGAGAGGGTGATGGAAGTAAAGGAAATAGACGTCCCACTTTAGGCCCCTTCGCGATCATCTTCCCGGACACTTGATCCTGGACAAAGCAACCAGAATTTGAAAATTGAACAGTATAATTGTTATCAACTAATTGCCCAACAGATATAAGATTAGCGGACAACTTTGGGGAGACAAAAACAGTATTCAGAGATGCTGAAATATCACCAACAGCAGTTATAGGTAAGAAGTTACCATCAGCGGTTTGAATATGAAGATCTCCTTTATATTTTTGGACATTATTAAGGGGTAATGTTGTGCTAGTCATATGATTTGAAGCAGCAGAATCAAAATACCAAGGCTTATGAGCAGAATTTTTGTTACCTGAAATTCCTAAAGTTGAAAATGCATTAACTATCATCTGTTGGATCATTTCAGGAGTAACAGAAGACTGACCAAAATTAGGAGCATTTGAGGATCCAACTGAGACGTAGGCAGTTTCAGATTTCTTTGGAGGACGGATTGGACAATCTTTGATGATGTGCCCTGCTTTCTTGCAATAATTGCAGAATTTTTTAGAGCAACTAGTAGCAACATGTCCAAATCCTTTGCAACTATAGCATTGGATAGTACTCATATCTCTTCCACCTCTATGCTTTCCTTGGGCAGCATATGCAACAGGAATTGGAGAAGAATTCTGCGCTTTTTGATCGATGAAAGTCTGTGTCACAAGCCGCTGTTCTTCTCGAAAAAGCTCTCCGAGGCAAGCATCAATTGAAGGCACTGGATTCCTATTCATGAGGTTGGACCTGATTGGTTCAAAATCACCTCGTAATTTCATCAAAAACTGGTCACGTTTGCTCGTCTCATGTATACTTTGTACAGCAGCTAGTCCTTCAGAAGGCACATTCTCGTACACAATATCAGTGTATTCACCCCATAAATTCTCGAAAGAAGAATAAAACTCTTGAATTGTCTTGAATTGTCATGCTCCCTTGACTGAGTTGGCTCAACTCAAACTCTAATTGAAAACGTCGGGCTGCGTTGCTTTGGTTGTAAACTTTCTTCAAATATCCCCACATATCTTTAGAAGTCTTGTAAGGCCTGAGATTGAGAATCATGGAGGGCTCCATACTCCCAAGAATCCAAGACATAATTTGAGCATCCTTCACCTTCCATTTAGCAAGGTTTTCCTTTTCTTTTTCTTCGGTGGCTGGTGTAGAAACGGTGCCATCAACATGACCCCATAATTCTTTTCCCTTGACAAGAATTTCAAATAGGAAAGACCAAGCAGAATAGTTCTTCCCATTAAATCGAACAAGGAAGTTATTTCCTTGCTCTAATGACATGATTAAAGAAGAACAAGAACCAGGAGATGAATTCCAAAAAAATTTGACAGGAAAACTAGACAAGAAATACAAGAGCAGATTATTAAGAGATACCATGATAGAAAAATGAATGAAAATGCTTATTTTTTAATGAATCTGTTATACAAACAAGCCCCTGTATTTATAGGTACAGCAGAGCTAATTAAGGCTGTAAATTAGCTGCCAAAATTGACTAAATCTGCTGCCTAAACTGACTAAATCTGCTGCCTAAATCTGCCTAATTATGCTGTCAAAACTGACTACCTAAATCTGCATAATTATGCTGTCAATATTGACAGGGGGGAGAAAAAGCTTGTTCAAATAATGCATAACCATAGTTTCCTGAAAAACCCAAGCCAAAATCCAGAGGAATGAAATTTTAATGGCTTTTGGGTTTAACTCTGGTCACTGACAGTATGTAACAGGCGGACAATAGGAGATATACTCAAAACTTGTGCACTCTACAAATACTTGTACCATTTACTATAATTTGAAATGGCTTTTTGAATTTTTTACTGCTAATGGTTGAGATACCAATCATAAAATGATAGTTTTCACCAGATATTTAACTGAGGATCTGACCTCTCAGATCTAGGATATATATCTATTTTAAGAAAGCATATATATATATATATATATATATATATATATAGAGAGAGAGAGAGAGAGAGAGAGAGAGAGAGAGAGAGAGAGAGAGAGAGAGAGAGAGAGAGAGAGAGAGAAACTATGACTTTCAGTTAATTTGCATAAGCCAACCAATGAACAACAATGCTGCCAAATGAAAAAAAAAGTCAGGGGCGTGCTTCTGAAATTGAGGCAGCTCATAAATTAGTACAAAGATATGAAGCAGTACATTAAGCTTATTTTGTTGCAAAACCAAGTAGCTTTATTTGTTCTAATTGTACCCTCTTCTCTATCTGTCCTATATTAGCCACAAAAGTAGGCATGAAACTGAATGCAATAGAACAAAACTTGGAGAACAGAATTTAGGTGTTTACCAAACATGTAAACGCAGCTTGTAAGTGATGATAGAATCCAAGAGTACCAACTCTTGTGGCGTTCATACTTCAGAGAATAAGCAGAAGAGCATGCAACAAGTAAAAAGAGCACATATGACAAATACTTCATTGCAAGATCATCATACTCCTTTGTCTTGTTGCCCGCATAGGATTCACGATCACGGAACCTCAACCTAGGAATGCTTCCAGATCTATCAACCTGAATAAAATTAAAAAGATGATACTTTTTCACATAAAACTATGACAGTGTTATAGAACTATATCCAGCTTGTGAACATAATGAGCTTATGAGCTACATATTAAGTACACTAAAGCGACTCAGAAGCAAAGAAATTGATAACAAAAACAGTAGTGATGGACTTCACAGCAAGCTCGTCTGTGATATATTGGGAGGTGATATGTGCACACCCTCCTCTTATAGGTGCACACCCATTGTTGGTCATGTTCCCAAATTACCCTTATGCTTAATTAATATTTTTTCTTTTCCATTATCTTTTATTTTTCATGTTTGTTTTCTATTATTAAATTAATTAATTAACTGTTATTTATTTATAATTATATACCAAGATATTTGATGAATTTTTAAGTATAATTTGAAGATATACGTATATCATTTTCCAAATTATATCATTGTGCTTACATAATAAAAATTATAGATTTTAAAAGACTTAAAACTAAGTTATATATGGAGAACTCAAGCATGATTATAAAAAAACTTAGTCATTTATAAGGTATTGGCATGTTCTGTATATGCAAAATTCATAAATCACGAAAAGTAATAAATCATTCAAAAAATTGCTTCCATGAATAGAATTGCAAAAGTTAAAGCGATTGAAAATATTTAAAAAAATTTCTTAGTGATTATTCGAATTAACTAGATTGATAATTTTGCTCATTCTTGCAATTCCTCATTTACATTATTATCTTGCAAGTGTTCGTTGATGTTCTCTTATATTTGCAAAAGTTTTGTATAAACAAGAATTAGGATTTAGTTAGTTAATACATCTAATGTAGTTGTGAAAAAGGGAATAAACACAAAAAATAGTTAAGGATATTTTGGTCTATTTAACAATTTTGGGTGTGCACCTATAAGCATAGGGTGTGCACATATCAGCTCCCGATATATTTTCCACCAGTCTATGAAATTGCTAGCAAGAGTTTTCATGCCGAAAGTGAATGCAAAGAGAAAAATATTCAAAGAAACTCATTAACACTGTATACCAGCATTAATAGAAAGAACCCTAATTTTGAAGAAGTGGAAACACATTTGACTTTTTACTCTGCCTTGTTTAGAAAAGATTCCTAATGCCATTTTACGGTCCCGCTTTCCTCTGACGTAACTCAATTCGAACATACAGGCTACGATTTCACTAATCTCTCATTAGACTAGGCTACGTACATAAAAGCTGTCAACAATCAGTTCAATAATACAGAAGTTTATTCTATTTGTCCCAACACCAGAGCATCAGCTACCAAGTTTCAAGTAACTGGCATATGCTCCTAAAACAGTTGCTAGGGGTGGTTCTCACTTAGTCAGCATGACTGCCCTTTTCTTTTCAACTGTCTGTCGGGGATTGTCTTACTTTTTACAAAAATATTTTGTGAGTTTTAATTAAAAAACACTTGCCACACAGAGGCCCAACACCCCATCACCCCAGTGGGAAAAAAAAACCCACGACTAGAATTTACAAAGAAAAATGTATAGACATATGTAATACCTCGATGTGCATGGCCTTTCCAATTTTCCAGAACTCGATACAGCAACCCACCCCCAGAACTTGCAAGGATCATCCATGAAGTGTCGTTGTCAAGCAAGTAGAGGAAGACAACTAACTGACAAAAGAAGCTTACAATGACTGATTTTGCCGAGAGTCCTTCCATAGATTTGTTTTTGTTCCAAAATTGAATATCTGTGCAGAAGAGAATTTTAGTTAATAAATTACAAGGTAAGTAATTTTAGAAGAAGATAACCTGCGTGTTTAGATAAAGGTGTATACCATTCTTAAATGCCAAAAAGTCGAATACTGAATGTAGTAAAGAGACAACCATAGTAATCATCAGAAGGTAAGGATTTCCCTCCAAGAATACTCTCTGGAAAAGGAAATAAACATTAATCTCAATAATCCTTACAAAACGCAACATTTAGAATAGAAATTATAATAAGAGATTAAGAGTAACATTTGCAGCCAAATTCATCCAAGGAGTAAGACTGTAACAGTTGCAAGGGACAGCAACATTTCAAAATTTTGAGAAAGAAAACAACACTAAAATCATATTCCTAGTTTTGATTACAAGCAGTCAAGCACACAGAATATTTGGAGGTGCTGCTTATACCTTCAATCCTTCATTTAAATAAATATCACAAGGAATACATATACTAAGCAACAGTCGACTTTTTAAGCATTACCTTCAAGCAACTGTTACCTTTAGTTCATCAGCTTCATTTAAATAAATATCACGAGGAATACATATACTAAGCATTAGCTTAAAAAAGGAATAATGTTACCTTTAGTTCATCAGCTTCACCTTCAAGCATGCTTCCATAACTATGGTGAATCTGAAATGACTGGTCAATCTGCAGAAATAATTGCCACTTGGTCATGCTGATAGGACCCACTTCAAGATGAAATGGTAATTCTGTCACTGTCTCATTGATGGGTATTAACTTATCTCTGAGTAACCAAAACTCATTAAAATAAATGGTTGGATAGTAACCCCCTGCACCAGGTTCAACATTCAAGTCTGCAATTTTAAGTCAAGAAACTCAACACCGTTCAAGTGACTTGATGACATTCGGTCAGAAAACAACTAGTGGATGTGACATGCATATAACTTGTCACAGGACGATTTAACACACATTTGGTTCAAATAAAACCCACAGATGTTTTGCAAGCATTCATTTGATTTCATTGCCTTATACATGTGTTAAAATAAGCAAACATGTTTGATAGATCCAAACTTAGGGTAGAATATTTTAAGCAGCCATATGATCAGGATTGTCACCAAACACAAAAGAAGAAAAGAAGCCAAGGTAACAAAGTAAAAGTTTAAGGAGATGGACAATATAAGTTGAGGATACAAGGGGCAATATTTGGTGGGACGGCATTGTAGGTGTATCTGCAAAAGAATTCGGGAAGTTTGGATTATCACCACAAACATCTAGTTAATAAGAAAAAAACAACATTTTAATAAATTGCAAGGCTAAGAAATCACAAATCCTTATGAGATAATAATTTAAGGAACAATATGTTTCTCTCGTGCAGTGGCCACAACAGATTAAGGAGAACACTTAAATAATGAGTACACAACTAATATAACTTAAGTAAATAAGTGATGATGAACAAACTAAACCAAAAGCTTGTAAATAGTATTTTTAAAATAATTTCAACCATCTATCTAGTCTCTTTGCTTTGTTTCGTCAAATATTCAACAAGATTCACGCTATTCTTAACACAATATGTATTGCTTTTCATTTTAATATATTCAAATCAATACCAATGGTGTACAAATCAAAATAGCCATGCAGAATATTGGGGGGTCTCTATGGATCCGAAATGACATTTAAAAACCAGTCCAAAAACATTTTCTGCAAATTCCAGGTCATAGACAAATATAAAAAGGAATATTCGACAAAGCCCTTTTTGACCAGAAAAAGCAACTATACTACAACAATTTATTACATAGGACCACTGAAGGGATACATACTAGTAGCTAACTTACTTAGTAAAATCATCTACCAAATTGATGGTAACATTCGGCCTCCAGTAGGATATCCACTCCACGGGACCATCATCCTTTAAATCAGCTTGAGCATCTTCAATTACCTGAAGAAAATTAAACCTTACTGAGAACCACAGGCATACTAATTGTGTTTAAATAGCAAAAATAACCCATTATAACTTGGTCTGTTATATAAGCATTTGAAGGCACAATACAAATCAAGTATGTCTGTGTATGGAGGCTTCACAAAACAACACAGAGCTAAGGTAAGCTGTAACCCCATGAGACGATGATTATGATACCAATAATAATAATAAGCATACCTATTGCCATCATAAGTCATAAGATTGGAGTGATTATACTCCCCTTTTTGGCATCGAGTGATAGTGTTTTAGTGAAATTACTTGAGGTTATTTGAGGTGTCAAATACAACTACTGGACTAGCTATTTGTCTTGTAGCATAAATGACATTTTTATATTGTAAATGTAGTTGTATACTATGACCGCTAAATACTTCATTTTAACACATTTTCTGCTAGGACATGTAAGATATTACATGTTACTCTATTTTGTTTTCTGAAAATCATTAGATGCATACACTTATCATTAATCGTGTATTTGTACTCATAATGTAGTTTGCAATTATATCATAGTTATTCATAACTTAGTTTGCAATCACGTCATAGTTGTGTCTTCTCTTACTAAATATTAACTTCTCCCAAACAAACTCTTATTATGATATCGATGGAGAACTTTACATTGACATAAACACATTACACCACTAACAATAATCTTTAGTGTAAAATCATGCAAGAAATAATGCAGTAGTATTCATCAGTTGATTGTTAGATCGAACTTCGAAGTAGATATATACTAATAGGAATTCCATTTTAAGATGATATATGTGATATACCTAACATCAGCCTGCAATGCTGTGACGTAATCTTTGGTTTATTCTCGAAGTTGAATATTATAAGCTGAAATTGTTACACTTTTTAACTTTCATTTGATACTTTGCTGGGATGAATCTAATATCTCTTATTCAGTAATTTCCGATTCTACTTTTGACATTTTCCAAAGTTTACCAGCATCAGGGTAAATGCTTCCAACTTTAATTCTTTAGGATATGTTTACTGCAGCAGGAATTGATACATTTTTTATGATCTTGAGTAATTGCGGAGTTCCAAGGATAAATGTTTGTTTATTTTTTTTTTAATTTTTTTTCTTTTATTTTAAGTATCAAAAGGGCCATTGGGATAGTTATTACCTATATTACTTTAGTAGGAACATCATATATTCATAATGCAACAATTATCACAACAAAGTTAAGCACATTATGTCATGCATCGCACCAAAGTTGCCACCTTTACTCAGAATATCCTTATTTCACATTAAAGATGTGTATCAGTAGTAAGTGTTATACATGGTATTTATTTACCATTTTTCAAAATTTTAGCAGTAAAACACAATTTTGTTATGTAAATGAAGTAAATGCAGATATAGTTGAACAAACCTCAGTTGCAGGTTCACCCTTGTCATCAGAATCTGCTAAGAGGCTCCTCTTTTTATCTGCTTTAGACTTTGGCAAGTATGTCACAACCGCTGCGATACAAAGACAGATATTTAGTGCAAACCAAACACAAAGTTTCGATAAACAGTGGAATGAAACACATAGAACCTACGGTATGTCCTTCCAAAGGCAACAAGGGGTTGGTACTCAGGATCCTTGGGATCTGGAGGATAACCAGACCGCGCAAAGAAAATATGAGCATAAAGACTCCCATTGTGCGTCAACGCCTAAAGAAGGAGTACATAAAAAACATGTAAGATGATTTAAAAACTTCTGTAAAAACTGAAGAAACAAAATAGACAGAAGGATAATATTTTGAACTTTAAGCTATTTGGATTCGGAAGTTAATACAAAAACAGATATATACTTGCAGTACAATTGATGTACCTCAGAAGGATAATACTTTAAAGAAAGAGATCTTGTACTCTCTGGTCCCCAAGTTGCATAGGGTATATTAGTCTCGTGCCAAACAAGTGCACTTTCAGTGCCCCAGTCATTAAATGTTTCATTTTCAGAGAGATAAAACCACATATCCTGAGCAGAAATAAGTAGCACTGTCAAAATTGAATTCATATTATGCTAAACAAGAATGTTACAGTAGCACTGTATTAATAGAAGAAAAACTGTACATGACTAGTAAAAAAAAAAGGGAAAGTGTGGGAACAATTTGTAATTGCACTGAATAAATAAAAGAACTTCTCTTAAAACAAAAGAAGTATCCAGAAAAGGAGATAACCTCCAAGATTAGCACGAGCTGACATTTCACTAATATGTTCAATAGTTTACAATGAAAGAATAAAAAGATGCCTACGGAATCTATAAATCACATTCTCACAAGTCGAGTGATATTAGTTGGCACAATGTGCTCTGAAGGTTCTAACTTCAGATTTTGCCTAGATAAAATTTACAATACACTTTCAGGTTGCATAAGCATGCTTTGTAAGAACTCTTAGTCAGTGAAGAGCCGAGGGAAAAAAGGCGTAATATGCCAAAACAGCCTGCAACCGTACAAAATAAAAATAATGTAAAGATAACACATTTTTCTAGCCTCCAACATGTATTCTTTTTCTTAAAGTAATATTGAATCCCAATATTATGGTGGACAGTCTTTATATCAAGCCCATCAAATGGATCAGACACTTGATGCACATCTTCCTATTACAAGAACAATGATTAATAGGCCGGTGCAATTAAATATTGCTTCTATGACTAGGAAATGCAATCTATCTTGGCCTAAATTCTCCGAGAACTATATGGCCACCAAAATCTAATTAAAAAAATGAAAATGTAAACAGATTCTGGAGATCAACTTCCAGCACTAAATTCACTCAACGTCAGAGGAATTCTACAGCATGGAATGGACAATTAGGCATGCGAGTCTGACAAAAAGAACATCTAAACAACAAGGATGTTATTCCAGCCTAGTGTGACAAATACTTGCACTCGCACTATCAAATTCCCGATTAACCTAAATTTATATCCATATTACGAGGCTTTATGATAAACACTCTGTCCTTACTCCTTCCTACTAAACAGCACTACTCTTATACTCAGAACAATCAACTAAGCACATACACAATTCCACCAATCAAATCACAAGCCTAATCAACAATAGAACATTCACATAAAATGAACATAAATTATATCCATTGATCAGACTTAAACACTAACACTTATGCAGTAGCATCAAATTTCCGATAATACCTAAGCTTAATTCGGTATTACGAAGCTCTACGATAAACGCTCTCTCCTTATCTATTTCCTACTAATAAGCAGTTATCTTATACTCACAAGCCTAATCAACAACAAAACACGCATATAAAACACACACTAACACAAGGAATTTTCCAATTCCTTGCTGTTGTGGTTGTTGTTGTTGTCGTTGTTCTCCACCACCGGCGGCAGCGACGGCAGTCGTTGCCGGTGGCGTCATAGTAATATGTTTAAACCAAAAACCCTAACTCCGAGAGAGATCTCGAGAGAGATAGAGAGAAAGGAGAGAGTTTGAATTGGAAGAGAGCAATGTTGTCCAGTTAGATTATGCCACGTGGACGAAAGGTGTAACTATTGTCCCGGTTACTTGTTGCAAACCTGACAATAGGGCTGCACATGGGTAGGGTTGGGTCGGGTTTTTGTCAAACCCGACCCAACCCAATTAATTCGATTTTATTAAAAATCAACCCATTAACTTAAAAAAATAATTGTAACCCAACCCCAACCCAACCCAATTAAATTAATTCGGTTTGTTTCGGGTTGGGTTGGGTTAAATTTGTTAATAGGAAGAACTTTGCAGAAAATCCCGCACATCGTAGAAAATTTTGCACTTCGAAGAAAATGTTGCAGAAAAAGTTGCAGAAGTCAGAAAGTGTTGTAGAATGTTGTCGAAAGTGTTGCAGATTGTTGCAGAAGCCAAAAATGTGTTGCAAAACGTTCTAGAAAGTGTTGCAGAAAATTTATATAGTGCAGAAATTTATAGAAAATATGCAAAAAATATATAAAATATGCAAAAAATTCTTCATTTTATGTAAACGGGTTGGGTTGGGTTGGTTAATGGTTAAAATTTGTTAAACCCTTACCCAACCCAATTAGTTCGGGTTTTTAAAAATTAACCCGTTTAACCCATGATTTTGAATGACTCGGTTTGATCGGTTAAAAAGAGGGTCGGTTTGGATCGGTTTGGTCGGGTTTCGGAACCCATATGCAGCCCTACCTGGCAATGTGACATGTTTTATCAAGGAGATTTAAATTATCACATGATCTTTTTTAATTATTTTTCGGTGGTTAGTTTTAATTTGAAATTTAATTCTAATTTAATACTCGGTCCCAATTTACACGTCTTTTTGACTTTTTAAACGAAAATATGGCTCCTTTGATTTTTAGAATGCTCCTGTAACTGTAATACGCTCATGCATGGTATCACAATTGTTTTCTTGCAGCTGCTTTGTAATCATCTAGTAAATCAGTGTAATGGTTTGAACTGCATGTGTTGCTGTGGTTGTACATGCATTTCGATTTCTAGCCTTTGATTCGGTCTGATTTATCAAAAAACGCCAGCCTTGTGGGTTTTTCGCATAATGATTCTGAATAATTATTGTACATAGTATACAACACTTGATATTTGGAGCTAAAATTAACTGACCAGCACTGCTTAAACTCAGCCACTCAGGTCAGTCTAGTAACTAACGCAAGTTTCCCTCCACATCCAATATCAAAAAGTTGCTCATTCTTCTTTCAGAAGTACATTAAACGGATCCTAGTAGAGTTTTGCACATGACATGAAAATTCAAATATTACACGGCCAGATTGCTCCGCTCCATTAATTCTAATTAGCAAGTCCCCGCAACTACTTGAACCACCCCAGAAAAGTAATAACATAAATATTTTAGCTTTGTCCCGTGTAAATTTTGCATTTCACTGGGACAGGGCAAGACATTTGTTAGTACTACCAAACAGACTACGAATCTTTATATCAAGAAAATGAATTCATGATGCAACAGATCTGTAAACGTTTGCATTGAGTTCATAATATAGGATAATCAATTAGAGTCCGCGATAATGAGGTTTTCAGACACATTGGTCATTCGTCATTTTGCGCTGTTACTCCTAGTGCTTCACCCAAGTTAAAATTGCCCCTCATAGTTCTCCTACCGATTCCTCCATTGCCTTTTCTCATCATTGCAGCAAATTCTCCGTAATCTATCTGCCCATCCTGCAACAATAAGCCTCTCATTAGCAAACACCATCATTTCGTGATTATTCCAGCAGTTTAAGTAGGCATTACAACAGAATATTTACTGGGACAAACATAACATGAAGCATCAACACAAGTCTGGATGTTTAAGAAAACAGTATAGATAAACTGTAAATGCAAATATTAAGATGAAAACCGTGTATCTAGAATGAAAGAACAAATTTGGTTGTTTGAACAGTTGTCTGGACTCTGAAGCAGATAACTACTAGCAATAATCGATTGTTAGCAACAAATTTCCAAAACATGCACATAATTTAGTGGACAATGAAATTTCATCATTAAAACACTGCTCGTAGCGGAATTATAATTAGCTGTAGATAAAGTTGTATGGGTAGAAGCAACCTGTAAAAACCGCCACACATACATTTTAGACGACTAAAGATAGAGAGAGATAGCCACATAGTTTATGCAACTTATATTCTATAAGTAGTGAGTACCACCACTTTGCATAACCAGATTGTGTTTTGTGGCCCTAATTTAGTCCAAATTGCAGAACCGAAATTATAGGTTGAGGAAACTATTTTTTTTTAAAAAATATAATAGAATCCTCGAAAAATCCTTCAAAATTAGACCCAAAATAAGACTTAGAGGTGAAGGCTTAAACTTGAAGCCAGAGTCTTAGACTTGTGGCGAGTAAGAAGTTCTTGCACATGAAAGGGACTCTTTATAGTCTGGGGACAGTAACTCTGAGTTCTGAACAGAACATGGTAATAGGAGCAGATATTACGTTTCTAGACCTTCTATTTTGGTGTCTTTGTAGCTTGCTTTGAGTCATGAAGAATTAGTGAACAATCAAATCAAAGACGTCACAAAACTATGTAGAGCTGTGAGTCTGTGACAAATATTATCTTTTCTTTTTAATTGTAGTAGTTAATTAGAATGAAATTTCCTCCACATGCATGTATTATTATATATCATTTTGCATAATTTGTTAATAATGGCATTATTTCAAAGTTGTAATAGGTCATCCTGCAAAACTACAACAGTACATTTACTAGCTGTTAACTCCAAGAAAAAAAAATTGTGATCAAACATGCACTAACAATATAACAACAGTATATTAACAGATTCACTAGCAGTTACTCTATCGTGTGCAGATCATTCTTTAAAATTTTATTTTCATAAGATATGTTTGCCCAAGTTCAATATATATAAAATAGTAGGTTTTTTCAACCTTTTCCTAAAATGCCTACATGCACAATTCTCATGTATGGTATGTAACAGATAGGTTCCAAGAGATTATATTTATCTCAATTTTTTTTCACATTTAAGCTTTCCTAAGTCATTGGGATGTCCATGACATAAACGAAGGGTATCGAAGCCAAAATAATATTTAATTTGTTGTATAGATATATCTTTCTGAATTCTAATTATGTAACCTTGGCCAGAATATTGCAGACTTTCTATATTTCGCTACAGCAAACACAGACATATAATAAATAAGCAATTCACTCAACTAAACTTACATTATCTTGGTCAATTTCTCTAATCATCTCATCAAGGTGAGCTTCACCTAAACCAAAGTCATTACAAGCCTGTTGCAGCTCATCAATGGTTATGTAACCACTACCATCTTTGTCGAAAAATGAGAATGCTGAAACTAGATTTTCCTCTCTCTCCAACTTATTCAAGTGCACAGTAGCAGCAAGAAATTCACCATAGTCTATTGTTCCACTGTTGTCAATATCCGCCTGCAAACCCAACCAATTTTATGTGTGAAAAGTAATTACCAAGTTCAAACTACCAGCAAATAAAATAATAGAAAAGAACATCAAGTTAGACTCTAGAACGATTTCACTTACTGCTTCCATGAGATCCTGGATCTCAGACTCCATTAGTTCAGAACCAACTCTTCTCAAGCCTTCTTTCAGTTCATCAAAAGTGATAGTCCCACTGTTGTCAGTGTCTATCATTTTAAACAATTCTTTCAGCCCACCAATTTCTTCTTCTGAAAGCTTCTCAGCAATGACCTACACACGATCAAAGTTAAGAGGCAAATATTTCTAAATAATACTGCTGCTAGGAGCCAATTTGATTGAAGAAGGTAGATAATAGTTCACAGTTGAAAGGATATTTGTCTCAACAGCAGAACTTAAGAGATTTTAATTGAGCATGCAGCGTTCGTTATCTGTGTTTCATCCCTCAGGCAAATTGCATACCATGTACAAGCTGTAAAACCGTACAACTGGCCTCCTTGTACATACAGATATACAAGATCCATTTAAACCTAGCATTCTTTAATAACGATAAAAATGGACTCGGAAGTAAGTGCAGAAGGAAAAATTTAAGTTACTTGGTCTTCACCGATTAAACAACAAAATAGCTAACGCTGTTTAATTGTGAATGCTGGTGCACCAGTAATAGACACTTTGTCATGAAACTAGGCTTTTCAATTATTATTTTTGAATGTTTTTGTGTTTTTCAGATTATAAGTGCAGAAATTGAGAAACTGACAGCAAAAGTAGAGATACAGAAAGATACACTGAGAAATAGAGATAGACTGAGAGAGATCAAAGAGAGATACGAGAGATCAGAAATAAAGACAGAGTTTAGAGAGAGAGAGAGAGGCGAAGAGGAATTCCTTTTTTTTAGAGAGAGAGAGGTGAAAAGGAATTCCACTTTCATAATTTTCAACATAACAGAAATTAAAACTAATAATTTTATTTAAAGTCTCACTCACTCACTTGTAACTACTTCTCAATGAACAGACACAAATACCCCATGTACTTCAATACTCAAATACTCCTAATATTACTTAGTAATTGCTGATACTACTATTAAGAAGGATTACTAATAGCAGGTCCTGACAAAGTTCTACCACCTAAGCTAGGGAGGGGGAGTGCAGTTGAATGGAGCCTAGGGAAGACGACATGCTACCCTTCATAACCACTAGCTTCTCACTACCAAACATAGGGATAAAGTTTTAGCACCACAAATCTAGAGCTTCATAAGAATCTTAGACAATGTAGCCACGTAGGATTTACAAACCAATAAAAAAAAATCTTACTCGCAAAGCCATCTTTTTAAGCTTGTTCATAGCAGAGAATTGCTTCAAACGTGATAGAACTGCAGAATCAAGAGGCTTATCGGGGGCAATTCTATCATCAACAATCCATGGGTGGCCTGTTTAAAAATTGAATACAAAACATTTCAACAATTAATACATATTTATGGCTAGAAAATTCAAAATGGAAAAAATCAGTGTACATGAACCGCAAACATGTCGCTTTACTCTGGGAGTGAAAAGAAACTTACATAATACTTCGTGTGCACTTAGCCTCTTCTTTGGATTTCTGTCGAGCATTTTACGTATCAAGTCCTTGGCACTATCAGAAATGCCAGGCCATGGTTCAGATTCAAAATCTAATTTTGCTTGTAATATCTGCCTAAAGATCCCCATTTCAGTTTCTGAAGCAACAAGGGGTACAATAAGTTAGCAGTGACCGAGGGCTGAAATTTTATAAATGGCTTATAGAGGAAAATCTTTTACCACTATCTCAACAGTTATGAGGCCTAACAAGAGAGTTACCTGCCCAAAAAGGGGGAACACCGCTCAGTAATATGTACAAAATCACTCCTGCACTCCAAACATCTGATTCTGGTCCATAATGCTTCTGTAAAACCTCTGGAGCAACATAGTAAGGACTCCCAACCACATCACAAAAAGTCTCACCTAGATTAAAATGTAATGAGAAATCATTAAGAATTGATAGCCAAACATTTACATTATTAAGCAAAAAACCATGTATGAGAAAGAGTCCACATGAATATTGACTTTAAAAAACATTTTAACATAAAATTCTTGTCAATATGAATTACAGCCTCAAATCAGAACTGTTTGTAATAGATGCATAAAGTTCATGAAAGTCTGTATCTAAAAGGAGAATCTGAGAAAAATAGAATTCCCTCATATTTAACTTGTTTTCATATTGTATTTTATGCTTCATATCTAAATAATGGTGGAAAGCACATTAAATATGTCTCTACACACAAGTAGACAAAGGGAAGTTGTTAGGATGATCTATCAATTAATACTCTCTGATAACTATAATGTTCATATGCGTTTTTTATCTAACGCAACTATTAAGAATTCAACCCAATATATGATTCAGTAACAGAGATCAAACTAATAAAATTGCACAGATTTTATTATTAGAAAATTCAAGAAAATGTAGCTGAGTGCCAAAGTGACGAGTACACAAATGTCAACTTCAGTCCATACACCAACATCTACATCTCAAAAGGACCAATATTCTAAAGAGTAATGTAATATGCATCAGTTAAGATGATGAGAAACTACTGCACTTTGCTATAACAGCTTGACTGCAATAGATGAAGTAACATTTTAATTTGACTGCAATAGAATGTTAGGGAAAACCCCACATCAATCAAAACAACCAAGTCAAATCAGCCAAGAACTTTTACGTGATAGGTTAAATAAGAAGTGAAAAAGAAAATCCAAGGTAGGTTCGACCAAAAAAACAAAATGAAGCAAATGCAGCTGCCGTCATCCAGCACATAAAAAAGACACAATTCGCAAACAACAAAGTGAATTTGAATCGACATGATTGAAAGTTGCAACTAAATTTAGAAAGGTCAAATATTTACATATTTTTTATAAAGGGGAAAAAAATATAACTTTAACACAACAAGCCAATCAAAAATCTAAATTACCGAATTAAAAGCAAGCTATTAGTTGCTACAAGACTATATATATATATGAGGTAAGTAATTTCCTAACCTGGCTTATAGAAAACCGACAAGCCGAAATCAGTAGCTTTCAGAGCAGCATCCTCATCAGTGCTCAAAAACAAGAAATTCTCAGGCTTCAAATCTCTATGCATAACCCCTAAAGAATGACAAGCTTCGACAACCCCAACAATAGTTTTCAAAAGCTTAGCAGCTTCTCTCTCACTATACTGACCCTTCATCACAATCCGATCAAAAAGCTCACCACCAGCACACAACTCCATAACAATGTGAACAAAAAGTGGATCTTCATAAGTGCCTTTAATTAAGACCACGTTTGGATGTTCAGACAAATGGTGCATTATTTGAATCTCTCTCCAAACATCCTCATAATCCTCTTTGCAAATCAACTTTTTCTTAGGGATTGTCTTGCAAGCATAAAGGGTACCAGTAGATTTCTCAGTACAAAGATGGGTTGTCCCAAATTGACCTTGCCCCAATTTTTTCCCAATGGTATAGAGCTTTTGAAGCATTTGGGTCCTATAAGGAAGTACCCAAAAGTTGGGTTTTGGAGGCATTGGGTTTTTCACCTCTCCAGATGGATTTGGAGTTGATGAAGACATCTCTCTCCCTCTCTCTCTCTCAATCTCTCTCTCCCTCTCTCAATCTCTCTCTCCCCCTCCCTCTCTCAATCTCTCTCCCCCCCCTCCCTCTCAATCTCTCTGAGTGTAGTGCAAGAAACTTGATGAATGAATCAAGGAAATCAAGAATTTATAATAAAGATGATTCCTTTGCTAAAACTTAGGGTAAGAGATAAGAACAAAACCTGTTGACTGTATCAAGAAATCAAGAATATGTAAGAAAGATCAATCTTTTCCTGAAAATTTGGGTAAGAGATAAGAACCCAGTGAATAAATCAAGAAAAGAAAATACTAAAGATCATCTTTTTTCCTGCTGGTTTTCACTAATAGTATCACTAAGAATTTTAGATCTTCTCACTCTCTCTAGATTTTCTCCGCTCTATTTTCTCGGATTCCTCCTATATGGTTTGTCTTCTTTTGTTAACGTTTACTATTTTTTTAGATTTGTTCGTACACCATAAATTATTGTCGGAAAGTATTTATAAATTTTATTTTTGTGTGCATAGCTTTCCATTTTTCTATTCTACAATAATTACTTTATTTTTTAAAATATAAATTATAGAACTTATTTGTGAAAAAAATATGAAATAGTTTTGTGCATATTTTTAATTATAAACTTATTCAAATAGTTTTTTTTCTTTTTAAATTATTAGATTTATATACCTTAGGTATTAGCGAGAATCGAATTATAATAGATGTGGAACGATAAAAGATAAATCATTAATCATTTAGACTATATTATCGCACTCAATTAATGTGATATAAATTATCAATTAAGGAATTCAATTAAGGAATTCACGATTAATAATATCAAATTATATCATTGTTCCAAAAGGACCTTTTTTATATATATAGTCCTCGAAGAAAAATTATTAATCCTGCCATAAGTTTTTATAAATAATTTTAAAATAATATTTTTTTTAAATAGAAAACTTGATTTTAATGCAAAACATTAATGATATATTAACTTTACAAAAAAATTAATATTCAAAATTTTAAACCAAAAGAACTTAATTTTGAATTTGATTCTATAAAATGAATTTGAATATATGATAAAATTGTTTTGAATTATTTTATTAGTTTCAATGATTTTTTATAAGAAAAAATTATGTAATTTTATTTTCATTTCCTAATTAGCATTTGTAATTATATTTCATAAAAATTTAAATTAATATATAAAATTTGTGATAGGTTCTAGACTCTATATAAGATAAATTATTTCATGGTGCTATCCAATTATAATAATAATATCTTTCCATATCTTTGTAATTCAAATCAAACCACCAGGGTCTCAAAGGATAATTTATATTTTGTGCGCATCAAATTTGTTTTAAATTTATCTCACATGCATAATTTTATTTTTTGTTTGTTTATATGAATATGATATTCAAATATTAGTTGGCAAGACAATCATCAATATATATATCTAAAGAAGGATACGCGGGCGCTTATAGAGGAAACGAGTTCAAATTTATAGGAAAGACATATAATTATAAGTTCTATTAGAAGTAGAATGGGTATTTATGATACATATGATTAAAAGTTCTATTTAAAGTATAATAGGAGTTCGAATTTATAGAGAATAAGAGTTCGAATTTATAGAAAAAACATATATTTAAAAGTTATATTGGAAGTAGAATATGTGTTTGAATATATGAAGAAGACATATAATTAAATATTTTATTGGAAATAGAATACAAAAACGGTGACATCTTTTACGATCTTCTAAATTATATATTTTTTATATAAGTTAATTATACTTTTATTAGGAAAAATTATTCATAAGTCCTATACTATTCTCATTAAAAAGGTCTTTACATTTAAAAATAATTTATAGAGGAGAAGAGTTCGAATTTGAGAAGACATTTAATTAGAAGTTCAATTGGAAGTAGAATAACTATTTATAAAGTATATGATTAAAACTTGTATGGGAAGTAGAATAGGAGTTCGAATATATAGAGAATAAAAGTTCGAATTTATAGAAAAAACATATAATTATAAGTTCTGTCGGAAGTAGAATAGTTGATTAAATATATAATGGAAACATGTAATTAAATATTTTATTGGAAATAGAATACAAGGACTGTCGTGACATCTTTTACCATCTTCTAAAATTATATATTTGCATATCAGTTAACTATACTTCTATTTGAAAAATTTATTCATAAATCCAATACTATTCTCATAAAAAAATTTGCATTTAAAAAGAAAAATATTAATGTGTTAACTAAAAAACATTCTCATGCGAGAATCCTAAATAAATACAAGAGTATCTATAATATAAAAAGAAAATAAGATGTATTTTCATTTTTTTAAACTCCAAATTTTTTTGAAAGTTTAGAAAAGTAAAAATTGGAATTTAGTCTATTTTTAGGTTTTGATTTTATGGGAAAAAAATTGTTCTATAAGATAAGTATGATCAATAATATGTAATAAAGTTGGAATTTCGATCCCAAACGAGAGCAGCTCGAAATGTGTTTAACGGGAAAACGGTTCACTATAAAAGATTGTATTAGTTATTAGAATTTGATATTGATGTTATAAGTTTATTTTATTTATAGGATTCGATTTTTATGCATAAACGTTGTTATACAAGTAATATATGTTAAATTTGGGGTTTTGCTCTTAATGAGAAAGCGGCTTAATAGGAATAATCGTGTTTAACGAGAAAGCAGTTCATTATAGAAGACCGTGTTGAATATTAAAATTTAATATTAATGATATAATAGAAGATAAATATATTTTGAATTTTTTAGAACTTTAGGATTTTAAATATTAATAACTAAAAAACTATCTTTTAACATATTAAAAGCATAATAGGCATTCAAATTTATAGAGAATGATATTTTGAATTTATAGGAAATACATATAATTAAAAGTTCTATTGGAAGTAAAATAGGAGTTCTAATTTATAGAGAAGAAGAGTTTGAATTTATAAAAAAAAATACATATAATTAAAAAAATTATTGGAGATGGAAAATATGTTTGAATATATGATGAATACATGTAATAAAATGTTTTATTGTAAATAGAATACGAGGACGGTGGAGACGTTTGATATGATTTTTTACAACTACATATTTTTTCCTTAAAAATCCTTTATTTTTATTTTTATATATAAGTTAATTATACTTGCATTAGAAAAATATATCCATAAATTCAATATTATTCCCGTAACGTAAAGTCTTCGTATTTAAAAAAATGATGTTTTAACATAACAAAAAGACATTCCCATGCGAAAGCTGTAAATAAATATAGATTTATCTATAGTATACAGAAAATATAAGATGTATTTTCATCTTTTAAAATTCCATAAATATTAGAAAGTTTAAAGAACGTTAAAATTGGAATTTACTCCCTTTTTAGGTTTTAATTTTTTAAGAAAAAAGGTATTTTATAAGATAAGTGTCATCAATAATATGTAATAAAGTTAGAATTCGGTTCCAAATAAGAGCGACTCGAAACGTGTTTAAGAGGAAGACGACTCATTAGAAAAGATTGTATTAGCTATTAGAATTTTATAATAATGTCATAATTTTTTTTATTTTTAGGATTCGATTTTTATGGATAAAAATTATTATATAAATCTTTATAATATATGTTAATGTTAACGAGAGAGCGATTCAATAGAAAGAATCGTGTTTAACGAAAAAAAGGTTGATTATAAAAGATTACGAAACTATTAAAGTTTAATATTGATGATATAATATAACGTAAATATATATTGAATTTTTTTAAAAAAATTGTAACGCCGCCGCGAAGCGCGGCTTTATCGACTAGTATATATATAAAGGAGGATACACGGGGTGCTTGGGTGGCGCGTTAAGTTCGCCTCAGTCTACTTTTCTAATTTTTTAGAATTTTAGAATTTTAAGTATGAATAAATAAAACAATATCTTTTAACATATTAGAAGTATAATATGTATTTGAATTTATAGAGAAGAATAGTTCGAATTTATAGAATTAAAAGTAGAATAGGTGTTCGAATTTATAGAGGAGAAGAGTTCGAATTTATAGGAAATACATATAATTAAAAATTTTACTGGAAGTAGAATAGGTATTTATAAGACATATGATTATAAGTTCTATTGGAAGTAGAATAGGAGTTCGTATTTATAGAGAATAAGAGTTCGAATTTATAAAGGAAGATACGTCTCGTTTCAATCTACTTTTCTACTTTTCTAGAATTTTAGAATTTTAAGTATGAATAAATAAAACAATATCTTTTAACATATTAGAAGTAGAATATGTATTTGAATTTATAGAGAAGAATAGTTCGAATTTATATGAATTAGAAGTAGAATAGGTGTTCGAATTTATAGAAGAGAAGAGTTCGAATTTATAGGAAAGACATATATAATTAGAAATTTTACTGGAAGTAGAATAGGTATTTATAAGGCATATGATTATAAGTTCTATTGGAAGTAGAATAGGAGTTCGAATTTATAGAGGAAGATACGCGGGAGTTTATATGGCGCTCTAAGATCGTCTCAATCTATTTTTCTAATATTTTAGAATTTTAGGATTTTAAACACTAATAAATATAAAAATATTTTTTAACATATTAGAAGTAGAATAGGTGTTCAAATTTATAGATGAGAAGAGTTCGAATTTATAGGAAAGGCATATAATTAGAAATTCTATTGGAAGTAGAATAGTTATTTAATTATAAGGCATATAATTAAAAATTCTGTTGGAAGTAGAATAGAACTTCGAATAAACACTAATAAATATAAAAATATCTTTTAACATATTAGAAGTAGAATAGGTATTCGAATTTATAGATGAGAAGAATTCGAATTTATAGGGAAGACATGTAATTAGAAGTTCTATTGGAAGTTGAATAAGTATTTATAAGGCATATGATTAAAAATTCTATTGGAAGTAGAATATGAGTTCGAATTTATAGAAAAAACATATAATTATGAGTTTTATTGGAAGTAGAGTGGATGTTTCATCAAACAAAAGTATTCGTATTTAGAAAGAAAAGAACTGATGTGTTAACATAATAAAAGAACATTATCATGCAAAAACCTTAAATATATACAGGAATATGTATAATATAAAGAGAAAATGAGATGTTTTTTTTTATTTTTTAAAACGCCATAAAATTTATTTTTTTCGACAAAAAACGCCATAAATTTTAGAAAGCTTGGAGAAAATAAAAATTGGACTTCACTCTATTTTTAGGTTTCGATTTTAAAGGTAAAAAGTTGTATAAGATAAGTATCATCAATAATATGTGATGAAGTTGAGATTTCAACCCAAACGAGAGCGGCTTGAAACGTGTTTAACGGGAAGACGACTCATTAGAAAAGATTATATCAGCTATTCGAATTTGATATTGATGTTATAAATTTTATTTTATTTTTAGGATTCGATTTTTATGGATAAACATTGTTATACAAGTAATATATGTTAAAGTTAGGGTTTTGATCTTACGAGAGAGCGGCTTAATAGGAATAACCATGTTTAACGAGAAAGCGGTTCATTAAAGAAAACCATGTTGAATATTAAGATTTAATACTGATGATATAATAAAAAATAAATAAATAAGTTTGAATTTATAGATAAGACATATACTTAAAAGTTTTATTGGAAGTAGATGAGGTGTTTGTAAGACATATAATTAAGAGTTTTATTGTAAGTAAAATAGGAGTTCTAATTTATAAATAAGAAAAAATTGAATTTATAAATAATACAAATAATTAAAAAAATAATTGGAGGTAGAAAAGATGTTTGAATATGTAAAGAATACATATAATAAATTGTTTTATTGGAAGTAGAATACGAGGACGGTGAAGACATCTTATACGATTTTTTAAAACTATATATCTTTCTTCCTAGAAATTCTTTAGTTTAACTTTTTTATACAAGTTAATTATACTTGCATTAGAAAAATATGTCCATAAATTTAATATTATTCCCATAATGAAAGATCTTCGCATTTTAAAAAATTGATATGTTAACGTAACGGAAAAACATTTCCATGCGGAAGCTGTAAATTAATACAGGAATGTCTATAATATACAGAAAATATAAGATGTATTTTCACTTTTTAAAACTTCATAAATATTGGAAAGTTTAAAGAATGTAAAAATTGGAATTTACTCTCTTTCAAGGTTTTAATTTTTAAGAAAAAAAGTTATTTCATGAGATAAGTGCCATTAATAATATGTAATGAAGTTAGAATTTCAGTTTCAAATAAGAACGACTCGAAACATGTTTTAACGGGAAGACGGCTCACTAGAAAAGATTGTATTAGCTATTAGAATTTGATACTGATGTCATAATTTTTTATTTTTTATTTTTTATTTTCAGGGTTCGATTTTAATGGATAAAAATTATTATATAAGTCTTTATAATATATGTTAAAGTTGGGATTTAAGTTTTAACGAGAGAGTGACTGAGTCGAAAGAATCGTGTTTAACAAGAAATCGATTTCTTAGAAAAGATTATGTAACTACTAAAATTTAATATCAATAATATAATATAACGTAAATATGTATTGAATTTTTTTAAAAAATTGTAATGCCGCCACGAAACGCTGCTTTATGTACTAGTACTATTATAAAAGGAAAAAATAGGTGATTCAAATATATGCTTCTAGCCTTCTAGGGGTTAAATGGTTCAATTAAAAAGCAAGGAAATAAATACGATTCATACCAACTTAATATTTTTTATGAGTTACAAATTATACCCTTATCTATACTATTATATTAAAATCGAAAAATTGAAACTTTATCGGTTTAATTTTCGATTTGGTTATCCCAATTATTAAAATAAATAATAACAAGGATTTTTTTTCATAAATACCCCAACATATAAAATTTTTAGCAAAAATATTGTTATTTTAAAGTTGTATTTGCAAAAATACCATCTTTTGAAAAAAATTGCAAAAATACGGGATGCAACTACATTCAACCATATGCAACTGTTTTGGCAATTTAGTAAAAATACTATTTTATTTGTAATGGCTGCGCAGCATGTTGCATTCAGAATGCAACTAAAAATTGTAATTTGAATTTTCATTTTTTACCAACTTTCAGATCTATATAAGGGCTGAGCATCATCAAAAAATGGAAATTTAACTTTTAGTTTTTAGTTGCATTCAGTTGCATATGCACATATGCAACTAAATGCAACTAAAAATTGTAATTTGCATATGCAACTGAATGCAACTAAAATTGTAATTTGAATTTTCATTTTTTTTAACAATTTCCAGATCTATGTGAGGGCTGAGCATCATCAAAAAATGGAATTTAACTTTTAGTTTTTAGTTACATTCAGTTGCATATATGTAGTTGCGTGTGGTTGCATTCAGTTGCAACTGTTAGAAATCGAAAATTATGAGTGTCCTTGCGGGATCGGTGGAAAACAGATCGAAGGTGGGAGGGAGGAGCGCGGAGAAGGAGGGAGGAGATGGAGGGACCAAGGCGGAGATGGGGGGAGGGAGGAGGGCGGTGATTATCGATTTGGCGACCTGATGTGCGTCGGTCATAATTTGTTAGAGCAGAATGGATGTGAAAAGCATAGAAAAGTTATATCTAAAAGGGAAGGTTGTGGAAAGTATAGAGACAGGAAGATTGTATGTATAGATTAAGGGAAGGTTGAAGAAGATGAGGTATATTTTCAATTAAAATAGTATAAAATAGTATATTTGCAATTAATTTGAAAATATAGTATTTTCGAAATAACTAATTAAAAATCTAGCATATTTGTTAAATTCCCTAATAACAAATCTATACTATTATATTAAAATCGAAAAATTGAAAATTTGTCGGTTTGGTTTTCGGTTTGGTTATCCTAATTATTAAAATAAATAATAACATAATATAATTAATGGTAATTATCCGATTGCCTTTTTCCCATCTAATTTTAGTTAAAGATATTACCTTTTATAAACACCTAATAAACATCAATCGTACCATATCTTTCGACCATTAAAATTTCCTTTTTAATTAAAACACGTTACCTTTTTATTTAAAACTAATCTTATAATTATAAATATATACCCGAAAATAGTACACCATATTTTTCAATTATTAATATAATTTATTAAATTAGTATATCCGTAAACATGAGTATATTAAATTATATTAAATTAAAATTAAAAAAATTATTAAAAATAATGATGATATAAAAACATAATTGTAATACTAAAAAAAATTTATAACATAAGAAAGGAAACTTGTGCATCGCACGACATTGAAAGTTTGTCGGCTTGATTTTTGGCACGATTATCCTAATTATTAAAATAAATTATAAAATTATATAATTAAGGACAGTTAGCCAATTGCCATTTTAATTAAAAGAAGTTCAATTTTAATTGATGATATTAGCTTTTGTAAACATCTAAAATATCGTATCTTTCAATCAGTAATATTTTTCCTAATTAAAATATGTTAACTTTTATTTTAAAACATAATCTTTCAATAATTAATATATACCCAAAAATATCTCACCATATCTTCTACTCACTAACAAAATATGATAAAAATCGATATACAACGAATAATGACTATTAGATTTTTAGTAAAAAATTAGAATCGTTAGATCTAATGAATAAATACATTATATGATTAAATTAATTTATTAAAATTTCAAGGTTCGAATTCCGTTAACGACAAGTTTATTTTTAAAATTTTATAAAATAAGTTTAAAACCATGCATATCATTAATTAAATTTATGTTAAATTAGTTAAATAAAAATGAAAATAAATTATTGTAAATAATGATTGTATAAAAATATAATTGTAAAATGAAATAAAATTTATTACATAATAAAAGAAATCTGTGCATCGCATGGTTTATAATCTAATATATAATAAGCGTAAAAAGGATCTTATCCATAATTTTAATCACTATACTACCAAAATAATCTTAATCGTCGAATCTAATATTTTTAAAAATAAACGATTAAGATTATATCATATTAAAAAAAATTATGATCTAAAAAGGATATAATTAAAAGTGGTTGTATTAGAACCAGTGTTCTAAAAATCGGTCTAGGCGGCCGCCTAGGCGCTAGGCAGTAGAAAAACGCCCCGAGACGGGCTAGGCGGACAATTATACGTTTTTTCAAAAAATCGGTCAAAGTCGGCATTAGGCGTTCTAGGCGGTCAAAGTCGGTGTTATGCGGTCAAAGTTGTTCAATACAAAAAAAACTCTTTTTTTTTGCTAAATAATACAAAAGAACCTTGGAAACGTTAGAAATTAAAATACACACTCCCTTTCCTTTTAGTTCTAGGGTTTTACTTTCGCTCCCTTTTCCCTTTTATTATCAGTGACTTGTACAATAGATGCTATAAGTCTATAACTCGGTTATTATTTATGTGTATGTGATGTGTACATGGAAATGAAATGGAAGTAGTTTTTCAAATGTTATATTGTGCAACTAATATATTATTATATTTATAAAAATAAAAATAATATTTAAATACGTCCGATTAATGCTCCGATTAATCTTTCCGATTAATCCCCGATTTACCGATTAATCGCTCGAAGGTACCTCCGCCGCCCTAGGACGCCTAGCGAGTTTTAGAACACTGATTAGAACCGAATTAAAAAAATTATATCCTTATATATAATAAGCGTAAGAGGGATCTTATTCATAATTTTTGTCACTGTACTACCAAGATAATCTCAACCGTCGAATCTAATATTTTTAAAAATAGACGATCAAGATTATATCATATGAAAAGATAAAATTATAATTTAAATAGGATGTAATTAGAAAAGGTTGCATTAGAAGTGAATTTTAGAAAGAAAATTATAATCTAAAAAGGATATAATCAAAAAAGGTTGTATTAGAATTGAATTTTAAAAAAATAATTATAATCTGAAAAGGATACAATAAAAAATGTTGTATTAGAATTGAATTTTTTTTA
Source organism: Saposhnikovia divaricata (assembly GCA_036435485.1). Lineage (NCBI taxonomy): Eukaryota > Viridiplantae > Streptophyta > Magnoliopsida > Apiales > Apiaceae > Saposhnikovia > Saposhnikovia divaricata. Next base: position 201,148,993 of record CM071601.1, on the reverse strand, counting down.
AAAAAAAAAAATCATATTTACTATATGGGGTCTATCTTGAGATCTAGAAATTAGATTTGGATGATTTTACAATCCACACGAAACTCATAAAATTATATTTAATTTTAGTGATGATTTAATAATTATTATTAAAATGGAAAAACTCAGAATCTTAAAAAAAATTGATTACGAATTTTTTCATTAATTCTATTCAATGTCGAAGACCTACATTGATAATGTTATTAAACGTAGAAAATCTAGTTATATATTATTTAAATCATTAACATTCACATTTTCGCATTTCAATATAAATACAATTTTTAGTTTATAACATATTAAAATATAAAATTTTTTTTATGCTAGATCCAACGATTTTCATCTATTTATTTTAAGATCTAACAGTTTTTATTTATTTTGTCGTATAGTGGACCAGACTACCGATTAAAGTTTTGGACAAAATCTCTCATACACTTATAATTAAAATTGAATTTGGTGGTTAGTAGAACTATCTTCAAATAATAACAAGGTTAGTTTGATTATCAAAACGAATTATAAGTAGAATTCATAAATCGAATAGAAATTTCAACGTAAAAAAGCGTCAATTTCTTCTCTATTTTGTTTTTGCGTAGGTTTAATTGTAAATAATTGTTAAATCATTACTAAATCAAAGATTATTTTGTTAATTTCACGTGGACTGTAAAATCATACAGTTCAAATTTTAAGATTCAAGATGGAAGACAAATATTAAATTGAATGTGTAAAATCTTATAAATATCAATTATTTAGTAACAATTTAATATGTAATTAATAACATATAAAATTAAAAAATTTAATACAATTATAGATATTAAAAAGGAACCGTGCAGTGCACGGATTATAAGCTAGTATATTATAATATGAAAAGAATATATTGAATTTTATTTATATTTTTATTAATATTAAAAAAAAATTCAAATTTACTATATGGACTTTATGTCGAGATCTAGAAATCAGATTTGGATGATTTTACAGCACACGCGAAACTCATAAAATTATCTTTAGTTTAGTGATGATTTAACAATTATCATCAAAATGGAAACACTCGGAATATTAAGAGAAAATATAATTACGAATTTTTAAATTAATCCTATTCAATGTAGAAGACCTACATTGATAATCCTATTTAACGTAGAAAACCAAATTATATATGATTTAAATCATTAATATACCATTTTTCGTATTTCAATATAAATACATTTTTAGTTTAAATGTTAAAAATAAAATATTTTTTTATGCTAGATCCAACGTTTTTCATCTATTTATTTTATGATCTAACGGTTCTTATTTATTTTGTCGAAGTAAAACCAGAACCAAACTACTGACTACCAAAGTTTTGGACAAAATCACTTTTACACTTATTATTAAAATCATATTTGGTTGTTACTTGTTTGTAAACTATCTTCAAATAATAAAATGGGTATTTTGATAATCGAAACGAAATATAAGTAGATTTAATAAATCGAATAAAATTTTCAATGTTAAAAATGGTCAATTTCTTCTCTTTTTTGTTTCTGCGTAGTTTTAATTGGAAAATTATTGTTAAACCATCACTAAATTAAAGATTATTTTGTTAATTTCTTGTGGGTTGTAAAATCGTCCTAATCAAATTTTGAGAATTCAAGATAGAGCATAAATATTGAATTGAATGTGTAAAATCTAACATATATCAGTTTTTTAACAACAATCTGATATCTAAATTAATAACATATAAATATTAAAAAAGGATTATTTAAAAGGTCAAACTCAAAACAGAGTAAGATCGTGTTTGGCTCACCTTTTTCTAAGTCCTTATGAACTTATTTTCGGGTAAAAATTTCATATTTTGATAATTTATTTTTATACAAGTATTTAATGTATGTTTGCGATTCTATAAGTTGGAAAAAAAGTTAACTTTTTCCAGAAAACTGTTAGGAATATCTAACTTTTTGGGTGTTTGGGGAACTTATTTTTTAGAATAAGTCAACTTATTTTAAGAAAAAGTTAAGATTCCTAACTTTTTTTTCTGAAAAAGTTAACCTTTTTTTTGCAACTTATAGAATCTCAAACACGCACTAAACAATTGTATAAAAAAGAAGTTATCAAAATATGAAATTTTTACCCGAAAATAAGTCCATAAGGATTTATTTTAAGTCGGTGCCAAACAGGCCCTATCGCACATAACACAAAAGCAAACTTAGGAGTGAGGGTTAACGTAATCCTAATTATAACCGGTTCTATATTTTGGATTACAAGTTACTCGCAGTCTATAAAAGAAGGGAGCCAGGGTCATTTTAGGTTTAATACATATTTTATTTTGTTCGTAACTTCGTAACCAGCCTCTACTAAATCTGCTCTACTACGATCATCATGGCACTTAACGATATTTTCAACGGCGTTTATCACATTGTTTATGGCTCGTATTTGATCTTGCATGCATTGCTTATCTGTGCCTCTACTAAATTACTACCAGTGACGGATTTATAACAGAAATAAATTGAAAAGGTTTTTGAAAAATGTCACTAATCAGCAACGGACTAAAGACGGAATAAAGGTGTTGCAAGCTAGCAACGGAAATCCGTTGCTAAAAAGTCACTTGAGGTTGGTCAAACATGAGTGAATTTCGTTAGTAGGTTGTTGCAGATCCGTTGCTAAGTTACCAACGGAGTTTTTATTCCGTAGGCAAGCCCCTGCCTACGGCAAAAATCACAACGAATGTTTCCGTCGCAAATTCCGTTACGAACCTGAATTTCCAACGGTAAGTAGCCTTTACCAACGGAAATTTCCGTCGCAGATACCGGGAATTCTTGTAGTGGTTTATGCATGTGTAATACTTTGTCTTTTGCATCTGTCGGGGATCATTACTTTTTCAAGGTCTGACTATAAGGTACAGACAGAGGAGTGTTTGAAATTAGGTGGTAAGGAAGTAGGTAAGGAAGTAGAAGAACTAGATCAGTTGCCGTGGAAGGACAAGACAAGGATGCTTGATCGTCGATAATGTTGAAGTTGAAGGAGATGGCACCGCGTAATGGAAGAGCTGTGTATCTGTGTCGGAAAAAACTGTCTGGACCTTATGTTTCCAAGCTCGAGGTATGGAATTGAATGAATGAATGTGTTAGAGATATTGGGATGGATTGATAGTTTGTTTGGTCACGAAAGCACCAGGGTTCCATAATTTCTTTGTTTAATTAGTTGACCAAGATTTTGTAAACTCACCATTATAGGCCAAATGATATCATGTCTTTATTCCATCCTCCAGTCTGGTGGAAATTGATTGTCTAGTTTTATCACGTAGTACTTGAGAACATACGAAACGCCAGAGAATCTCTTCTCCAGTATGGTAGAAATTGTTTCAGGGTGAGTACCAAGTGCTCTGACAGAGATTTTAGGACTGGGAAAATATATAGAATCACTTATGCAGACTGGAAAATCTCGACCAATCTTAAACCTTATGTCATTAGTTTTTTGTGGTGATTATCTCAAGTATAGGGCTAGATGGCTCGTGTCTGTGTTTATGTGTATCGGAATTGAGGATTCTTACTGTAGGCCTCTACTTTGTTGGAGACTAGAACATGTACACCTATTTACCAGAGAGACAACTTTTTGAAGTTAACTCGATTAGGATTTAGGATTTTGTGATGAAAGCTTATAGTTGTGCACCTTGAACCTGTAGTTGTTAAGACCAAATTCAACACGCAAGTGCACGTGATCTCAAGTAATATAGATAGCAAATAAGATTCGTTCCTACATGGACTCGTTGTATTGTCTCGTTAATTCACTCACCGATGTATGATTATTATTCGATGTTACGACAAATTAACAATTGGATTTTTGTTATCACTACAATTACTCTAAGATTTATAACTAATTATCAACTACTTGAACTAAGAATTATGTCGAATTACTTATGCAAATAAAACATGGGATTTTAACTTCATTAAACACTCCATCTATAGTCTCCACTTCTCTAGCCTTTTCATGTGATTTGTTAATACCTGATCGAATACACAAAACTGATATAAGCCAACTTTCGTTGCACAAATACCATCCTAAATAACATCCACAATAAAGATAGAAATCACTTAGTCTCCTGATAACGTGTGTTTTATACACGTTTTGTCTTTTATTCTTATGCATTTTTGTTAGTTTCGAATGTTGTTTTATTAATATTTGTTATGTTTTTCATCTTTCAGTGCCTCGTGCTTAATTGTTGAAAAGATGGCTTAATTTGGGCATGAAAGCGAAGATTATTCAAGAGGGAAGTTAGAAGATGAAAGCTCGCGATGTCGGGAGGTGTTTAATGTATTATCTTGAAGATTTTATCTCGTACGGGCTGATGTACGGCCGTTCGATAGGCCGTTCAAAGGAGCAGATTTTCTGTACGGGCAGCTGTACGGCCGTTCAACAGGCCGTACAGAGCTGCTGTGTATTAAAAGAACGAAACATCTCTTAACCTAATATCATTTTTCTAACTTCATCTAACATCTTGGCCTCTTGAAGAACAAAAACTAGGGTTTGTAGAGTAGAGAGAGATACATCAATTACTCATAATCTAGCATTGATTATGAGTAACTAACTCCATATATTTGGCTCAAGGAGGAATTCTTGTACAAAAACCCATTTCAATTTAAGTAAGATTTATTTAACTCTATCTTGAATGCTTGTGATGTATTGCTCATGATTTTGCTTGAAGATTTGTAAGTTGCTTCAATTTGCTCTTCTTGTAATATCAATTGCTAATTGTTTGTTCTAATACGTAATCGTTAGTTCATTCATTATAGTAGCACAAGATTTAGTGTACCTAAATCCACAAGATTCAAGTGCAAATACCTAGGTTGAGCTTCTCATCCTTGGGTTTGTCCTAGCCTCTCTTTGTTTAATTCCTTGACTTGGTTAAATTGATAGTGCTTCTCATCCTTGGCGCCAATTTGAAGGTAGTGTTTTTCGTAGTTCGTTCACGGGGAAGGACTATCAATATCGATTTCGAGTAGATTATCTCTTACAATCTAGAAGTGTGTAAATGGGGGGTTTTGAGTTTGGTTAAGGTGTTTTATCAAACACCTTGCATACAATAACTAAATTTCTACAAAAATACAACTAAGTTAATGGCAACTATCCAAATTTACCAACACAACAACACAATGAATAAATTAGCAAGATAAGAGATATTTGACCCAAGGATAATGCAACTCAAGCACTTCAACCCAACAACAAGCAAAATTATATCCAACTCTACCTAACCAAGATAATTGGTGAAGCACACAATCACTTATTTCTCTTATATTATAAACACTAATTTAGTGAAGCACATAAATTAGCTCTCTTGACACTAGCAACCAATAATGAAGCACTATCAATTTAACCAAGTCAAGGAATTAAACAAAGAGAGGCTAGGACAAACCCAAGGATGAGAAGCTCAACGAGCTAACCAATTCAAGAATCAAGATAACACACTTTGTGCAAGATGTAACAAAGACATTAAAGATAGAATGAATGCACTTCAATCGTGAACACTGAGACAAGATTATCACAAAGCATACATGGCCTCGCATTAATAAGATGAAATTGTATGGTGAAAAATCTCACATCTCTCAATTATGTATCACACAAGTATGGGCTAGAGATTTCACTCAACTCCAAGTCTAAATGCATGTGCTCTACTTGACCTTGCATGTTCACCTAAATTCCGGATTGCACCAAAAACAAGGAATTCATAAAATGGGTTGTAATGAGGCTTGGGTGAAGGTGTGAAAATTTAAGTTCAAGGAAGGTGTAAAAGTCTCGCTAGTTGAGTCAAAATGACGCTTGCTCGCTTCATCCACCAAATTCTCAAACTAAAGAATGTCTTCACTCATTTACAATTACAAAACACAACCACATTTACTTAGAAAATTGAAACAAAATAAAGTACAAAGATTTATTGCTTTTTTTTTCTCTCTTTTTTTTCTTTTTCTTTTCTTTGTTTTTTTTACATCCCCTTTATTATTATTTTTTGGCAAAGGGAATGCATAACATAAATAAATACTAAAAAGAACTTTGAACCACATCTAGATATACACATCAAACTAGTTCCCACTTACAATAATTAGCATTCTTCCTCTTCATAACATCTCCAAATTCTCATGCTCAACAATCAATTCTTTCCAAGACTCAACTAGCTCAACTAGGTCGAGAGTGAAGTATTTGGCTATGACTCATGTATAAAAGGGAAAGTGTCGAAGAAAAATATGGATATAAGCTTCAAAGGGGGTAACTAAGGATTATTTTCATGGTTCATAAGCTAAAAAAAAGCCAAAAAAAAGTTATCCTAAATAGAATTTCCTTATTATGGTGCATCCATGAATGAAGGTTTAATGCAAGCCCTAGAGCAACAAACATACATAAAGACGGAGAAACACACAAGCAAAAGAAATCATCGTTCAAGGCCTCACAAGGTTTAAGTTGTAATAACATCTTCTCGATTTGATTCCATGCATTCTAAGAGATAATCGTCATGTTCATAATTTAATTACAACAATCTAGACTTTTCATGCCAGTTTAAGTGAGTGTGTGCAATAAGGTGCATCAAACTTATAGATTCGCATCAAATTGGTAATGCTAGGCACGAAATAGGAGAAAACAAGACTACAAGCTCACAATGTCATAAATTTCACAAACAAGTAAACACGCTCATGACTAAACTTATTTCCCAAATGCAAACAAAATGGACAACAAGACGGACATCAAAATGAACAATCCTTCCCTCACTTAAAACATGGCATGTCCTCATGCATGACAAATAAAATGAAGTAGAGATATGAGTGAAAGAGAACTCCCCTAAAAATAAATAACAAGAACCGGGAGCAAAGCCACTCATACTTGTCAAAATCCAACTCCAAATATTGCACGCCAAGAATTGAATTAATGCCACGAACAATCAACCCATAAAAATAACCGACAAGCCAAAATCCAACACCCCTCAAGGCCCTGCAATACACTAATTAAGGAATATATAATTAGTTAAAATTTTTGTTTTTTTTAAATAAAATAAAATAAAATAAAAAGGAATAAAATAAAATAAAATAAATAACTAACCAATTAATAATAAAATAAAAAAAAATCAAATCAAATTTAAAACTGAAATAATAATAATAATAAAAGCAAAAATCAAATTAAAACTAAAACTAAAATAAAAAAAATAAATAAAAGTAAAAAAAATCAAATTGAGAATTAAAATAAAATAAATAACTAACAAATTAATAATAAAATCAAAATCAAATTCTAAAGTGAAATAAAATTTATTCTTGAATTTATATAAATTACTTAGTTTTAGAAAATGAAAAACTAAAATAAAAATTAAAAAGAATTAAAATTTTGGTTTTTAATTTTTTTTAAAGATAAAATAAAATGAAACAAAATACATCACTAACAAATTAATAATAAAATCAAAAATTAAATTTTAAAGTAAAAATCAAATTAATAATAAAATCAAAAATAAAATTTAAAACTAAAATAAAATAAAATAACTAGGTAATTAATAATAAAATCAAAAATTCGAAAATCAATTCAAAGTGAATTTAAATTGATTTCTGAATTTATAATATATGTTTAGTTTTAGAAAAGTATAAACAGAAAAACAAAATTTAAAAAAAAAGGAATGAAAATAAATAAAAGAAATAAAAGTAAAACAAATTAAAAACAAAAATGAAACAAAACAAAAAGGAAAAAAAAAAACTAAACTAAAGAAAGGGTTGGTGGCGTTGAGAGAAGAACGGGAGGAAGGTAATGTACACACAAGTGGACTGCCTTTTGTTTTACTTGCAACTAACATTAATTGCTCACCATGTCCTTTTCCATATATGCAATTAAAAGAATAGGACCAAGGAGACAAATTCTCAAAAACTACATAGCAACATTCAAAGCAATGTGTATTTTAGTCCTGCACAGCGGAGGAAGGAAGAACGGATGGAATTAAGGGAGATGGGCGAAGTAGGTGGTGTTACAGCAGTTTGCAGGTGGTGTTGAGAAGGGTTTAAGGTGTGTGGTTGTGTGGATTGGTGGCTGTGTTAAACGGCGTGGTGGGTCGACGGTTGGTGAAGAGAAAGGAGAAGCACGGCTGAGAGATGGGAGGCGGGGGGGTGTAGGAGGAAGAGGACAGTAGTTGTTTGGTGGCTCGAAGGGAAAAGGTAGAAGATGAGATGAGAGTTGACATGATTGCTTGCTCTGTTTTTGAATTTAGCACCTCTTTTTTTTTAAGAGAGCTGCACAGCCCGTACCACAAGTGGGTGAAAAATTTTAGGACCCCTCATTTTGCAGTAAGTTATGGACAGAAGCAGCAAAAAAATTGCACAAGCTGCTGCACGGCTTGTTGCACGGTCTGCACCCCGTACGACAACCCGTACAGCCCTGAAATTTTACAAAAATATAATTTTTTTTCTTTTTTTTTTTTAGAAAATTCACATAAATCCTTGAATGCTTGAATAAAATATTAATTCCTGAAAACATGAACAAACACATCAAGGCACAAGTGGAACAAATATAAAAAATCATAAAAATTAGAATTAATGATACTAAAAATTATTGAGCGGAGAATTATCATTACATTTTTTTTTTTTGAAAATCTATTATAAAATTCATTAATCACACCACAAAAAAATAATAATTTTTTTTTGGGTTATTTTCTTAGAATTAAAATAGATGAAAAATGGAATCTCCACTCACTAATATTTAGATCAATCCTCAAATCCACAATATGCATAATACCTACATAAATGCGAGCGAGGAACAAAATTTAACACACGCATAAAAATATATAAATACATGCGTACCTTGGGTTGCCTCCCAAAAAGCGCTTTGTTTATTGTCGTTGGCTCGACTTATTTATACAATTACCATAACTAATGAGGTGAAAAAGCAAATAAATGCACATACCTACGAATCAATAATAGAAATAAGGTATGCAAATATACCTTTGATATTTTTATGATCTTCACATCTTCAAGAGACTTTGAAAAAGAAAAATAGCTAGAAAAATTGTCAGAATAATCATTATAACTACGACTCAAAAATTGTTCCCAAATTGGATCCTTATATACCCAAGCAAAAATTTCAACCTCATCAATCTTAAGCTCAAATTCCTTCTCAATTTTCATTGGACATTCATCAATTTTTATCTCACCTACCAATTCATTAAGCACAAAAGTATTTTCTAAATTTGGTAGATCCTCAACTGCATCCAATTCATCATCATTAAGCCTAGGGCAATCGTCAACTAAACAAGCAAATTCATCATGCACAACATTTTCATCAATTACAAAACAAGAATCGTGATTAGTAGGAGAATTGACCTCCTCTAATCGACTCACGGTTTCGGCTAGTTGGCTCATTTGCTTTTCTAAGTTGGATATGCTTTGAGAAGTGTTCTTTTCCATTTGAGAAGTTATCTTTTCCAAGTTGGATATACTTTGAAAAGTGGTGTTTTGAAATTGGAGGTTGTTTGCCGCCATTTGCTTCATCATTTCTTCAAGTGATGACAATGTAGATGAAGAAGACCCTTGATGGTCTTGGGAATTATATTGCGGACCATAGCATCGATTTTCAAAAGCAAGTTGGAGGTTGTTTGCCGCCATTTGGTTTATCATCTCTTCTAATGATGATAAGGAAGATGAAGAAGACCCTTGATGGTCTTGGGAATTATATTGCGGATCATACCATTGATTTTCACAAGCATATGAATAATCGATGCTAGGAGAGTAAGGAGCATAGCATGAGTTTGTAGAATATAAAGAATTCACCTGATACGCATTAAAATTCTGAAAATAATTAAAATCTTGATATCGTTCTTGATCATAGGTGAAATCTTGAGCGTTATTCCAACCAAAATAGTTATCCATTGTCTCCTGAAAGAGTTAGTTCATGTCTATATCCAATAAACATGAAGACACGCCAATAACAAAAAACAAAGAAAGAAAAAAAACTATGTACAAAGATAAAATCTAAACTATAAGAAACAATTAACTCAAAATTAATATTGTTGTCTTCCCCGGCAGCGGCGCCAATTTGAAGGTAGTGTTTTTCGTAGTTCGTTCACGGGGAAGGACTATCAATATCGATTTCGAGTAGATTATCTCTTACAATCTAGAAGTGTGTAAATGGGGGGTTTTGAGTTTGGTTAAGGTGTTTTATCAAACACCTTGCATACAATAACTAAATTGCTACAAAAATACAACTAAGTTAATGGCAACTATCCAAATTTACCAACACAACAACACAATGAATAAATTAGCAAAATAAGAGATATTTGACCCAAGGATAATGCAACTCAAGCACTTCAACCCAACAACAAGCAAAATTATATCCAACTCTACCTAACCAAGATAATTGGTGAAGCACACAATCACTTATTTCTCTTCTATTATAAACACTAATTTAGTGAAGCACATAAATTAGCTCTCTTGACACTAGCAACCAATAATGAAGCACTATCAATTTAACCAAGTCAAGGAATTAAACAAAGAGAGGCTAGGACAAACCCAAGGATGAGAAGCTCAACCTAGGTATTTGCACTTGAATCTTGTGGATTTAGGTACACTAAATCTTGTGCTACTATAATGAATGAACTAACGATTACGTATTAGAACAAACAATTAGCAATTGATATTACAAGAAGAGCAAATTGAAGCAACTTACAAATCTTCAAGCAAAATCATGAGCAATACATCACAAGCATTCAAGATAGAGTTAAATAAATCTTACTTAAATTGAAATGGGTTTTTGTACAAGAATTCCTCCTTGAGCCAAATATATGGAGTTAGTTACTCATAATCAATGCTAGATTATGAGTAATTGATGTATCTCTCTCTACTCTACAAACCCTAGTTTTTGTTCTTCAAGAGGCCAAGATGTTAGATGAAGTTAGAAAAATGATATTAGGTTAAGAGATGTTTCGTTCTTTTAATACACAGCAGCTCTGTACGGCCTGTTGAACGGCCGTACAGCTGCCCGTACAGAAAATCTGCTCCTTTGAACGGCCTATCGAGCGGCCGTACATCAGCCCGTACGAAATAAAATCTTCAAGATAATACATTAAACACCTCCCGACATCGCGAGCTTTCATCTTCTAACTTCCCTCTTGAATAATCTTCGCTTTCATGCCCAAATTAAGCCATCTTTTCAACAATTAAGCACGAGGCACTGAAAGATGAAAAACATAACAAATATTAATAAAACAACATTCAAAACTAACAAAAATGCAGAAGAATAAAAGACAAAACGTGTATAAAATACACGTTATCAAATCTTCCCCCACTTAAACTTTGCTAGTCCCGAGCAAACTAAAATTAACATAACCATATACTCCTAACTAGTACCACTTCCGTAGGTGATCACGGTTGCATTTGGCATATGCAACAAGCCCTTGGAACCCCTAGGTAGCCCTAGTGGACGAGTGAGGTCTCGTGAGGGTTTATAGATGATGTACCCACAAAATCACAAAAACCACTACTAAACAAGAAACTAACAATACCTACTAATTAAACTAACTACTACACTCACATATCCGAGTCGTCTACTAGTAACTAAAATCAAACATATAGAGCTATTCACCTTGTCATCCACTAAAACGACCTAACCAATTCAAGAATCAAGATAACACACTTTGTGCAAGATGTAACAAAGACATTAAAGATAGAATGAATGCACTTCAATCGTGAACACTGAGACAAGATTATCACAAAGCATACATGGCCTCGCATTAATAAGATGAAATTGTATGGTGAAAAATCTCACATCTCTCAATTATGTATCACACAAGTATGGGCTAGAGATTTCACTCAACTCCAAGTCTAAATGCATGTGCTCTACTTGACCTTGCATGTTCACCTAAATTCCGGATTGCACCAAAAACAAGGAATTCATAAAATGGGTTGTAATGAGGCTTGGGTGAAGGTATGAAAATTTAAGTTCAAGGAAGGTGTAAAAGTCTCGCTAGTTGAGTCAAAATGACGCTTGCTCGCTTCATCCACCAAATTCTCAAACTAAAGAATGTCTTCACTCATTTACAATTACAAAACACAACCACATTTACCAAGAAAATTGAAACAAAATAAAGTACAAAGATTTATTGCTTTTTTTTTCTCTTTTTTTTTCTCTTTTTCTTTTTCTTTTCTTTGTTTTTTTTACATCCCCTTTATTATTATTTTTTGGCAAAGGAAATGCATAACATAAATAAATACTACAAAGAACTTTGAACCACATCTAAATATACACATCAAACTAGTTCCCACTTACAATAATTAGCATTCTTCCTCTTCACAACATCTCCAAATTCTCATGCTCAACAATCAATTCTTTCCAAGACTTAACTAGCTCAACTAGGTCGAGAGTGAAGTATTTGGCTATGACTCATGTATAAAAGGGAAAGTGTCGAAGAAAAATATGGATATAAGCTTCAAAGGGGGTAACTAAGGATTATTTTCATGGTTCATAAGCTAAAAAAAAGCCAAAAAAAAGTTATCCTAAATAGAATTTCCTTATTATGGTGCATCCATGAATGAAGGTTTAATGCAAGCCCTAGAGCAACAAACATACATAAAGACGGAGAAACACACAAGCAAAAGAAATCATCGTTCAAGGCCTCACAAGGTTTAAGTTGTAATAACATCTTATCGATTTGATTCCATGCATTCTAAGAGATAATCGTCATGTTCATAATTTAATTACAACAATCTAGACTTTTCATGCCAGTTTAAGTGAGTGTGTGCAATAAGGTGCATCAAACTTATAGATTCGCATCAAATTGGTAATGCTAGGCACGAAATAGGAGAAAACAAGACTACAAGCTCACAATGTCATAAATTTCACAAACAAGTAAACATGCTCATGACTAAACTTATTTCCCAAATGCAAACAAAATGGACAACAAGACGGACATCAAAATGAACATCTCCCAATTATGCCCAATCTCTATATGTCTATATAGATTGAAACATAATGGTTGAAGTACAAGCATTCAATTGATTACATAGTCGTCATAAAACGGTTAGAGTTACGACACTAATTATGAATGATATTCTCACGCATAAACCTATGCTAGCATGGCAAGTTCTAAACTCCTATATTCACTTTCGCTTCAATAGGAATTAACACACAATTACAGGAGTTAGCTAGTCTCCTATAACGAATTAAATCAACCATGATAGGATATCACATCAATCACACTATAGGCATCGAGACGATTCAACAAATAAACTTCATGAATAAATCCGCTAAAATCCCATGACAACAAATTAGTTCATAATCAAACTAATCGTCACCATGGGTTCCAATGTAAACATGATAGAAGAAAACGAATAATAATTTAAATAAATATCAAGGGTTCTAAAGAATACACCCAAACCAAGCATCCGCAAACTAGGAAGAATACAAGAATAAATTGAAAACTATCTTCTTCCTCGTTTCTTCGTGCTTCAAAACTCCGTAAATACAATACGTGGTCAGCCCCCCTTATTCTAGGGTTTTTCTTCCTTTATATAGACCTCCAGGTGCAAGTAGTTCGAAAGGAATTTTATTTTTTTCTTTATCTCGAAAAATCAGCAAATCAGGAATTTCCCGTCAGAACAACAGCCGCTGCCACGCTCCTTAGATCGGAGAAGATAATCGGTGATGGTGCTCGGAGAAGATAATCGGTGATGAAGATGTGCCCTTGCGGGGCGTCTTTAGATCGGAGAAGATAATCGGTGATGGTGGTCGAAAAAGAAAATAGGTGGTCGTGGTCGGAGTTAGATGGTCGAAGAAGAGTCAGATCAGGATCGATAGGGTAGTCGGAGATGGTGATCGTGGTCGTGGTCGGAGTCAGATGGTCGGAGAAGTAAGCAGGTGATGGAGAAGAAGGTAGGAGAAGAGTTAGATGGTCGGAGAAGAAATCAGGTAGGAAAACGGCGCTACCGCGCCACAGACTTCCCTCGGCGCTGCCGCGCCATCCATGAGCTCCAACACGGCGCTGCCGCGCCGTACCTTCTGTCCAGAACATTGCAGTTTTCCCTTTTTCTTCATTATAACTCCGATTTGCGCTCCAATTGCTCCGCTTCATTCCTTTAACACCTGTGATTGACATTCATGCACAATACCCTTAAAGGAGATCAAAAATACCACAACTCGAGTACAAACATTCGTTTTAAGCCAAATGGAAACGCTTTAAGTGAATAAAATATCCACTCATCACACCCCCAAACTTAAACCGATGCTTGTCCTCAAGCATAAACAGACAAATTATTTACAACTAACTAGTACCACTTCCGTAGGTGATCACGGTTGCATTTGGCATATGCAACAAGCCCTTTAAACCCCTAGGCAGCCCTAGTGGACGAGTAAGGTCTCGTGAGGGCCTATAGCGAATGTACCCACAAAATCCGATCTATAATGCAACTAACAATGCAACTAACTATATGTATGCAACTACATGAAAAAAAATGCAAGGATCCCCTTTAAACTCACCAAAACCAACTAACAAGCAAATATCTCAAAGAATGCAACAAATCCAAATAGAGCTCGACTAAGTCCCCGTATACTAACAATACATGAACAGAAACGTGCGTGTGTGCAATGCTCATCAGAAATACTCCCAAAACTAGGTCAAAAATCATACATGCTTTCAGTCAGGACAATCACAGGTTTATAACTAGAATAGACTGTAGACACTTCATAGCCTAAGAACACCTCCACCCTTATCCAAGGTAGACAGAAACTCATGCTTTATTACTATGACACATAATACTATATACAATACGCATGCTTATTTAACCGTGTAATGAATGAGACCCCAAAAGGCTTATACAATAATACCCATGTAACGAGTGTTGGGTCAGTGGATCCCAGACTATAAAAGCCTTAGGTCACTAGGATTAAGTCCCCTCAGACTTAATTACTCGAGTATTAAAGAGCTCACTCTGGTTAATTTTGCATTCAACAATTAGACTTTTTTTTTCTCTTTTTTTTTTCTGATTTTTTTTCCTTTCTTTTTTTCCTTTTTTTTTTCTTTTTGCGATCTGGAATGAGCCTTTCTCATTTCCAACCCTAGACTACTCATATAAATATGAGCCGGCTACTAGCCAATTGACACCTAGCCATTATTAACAAATATTTACAACTAGCATGAAATCCCTGTTTTCCCCCAAACTTAGATTTTAGTGCTCCTACGCTATCAAGGGAATAACGAAAATTCTAAATATAATCAAGCGATTAAATCTCTAAACATCCAACAAGCATGACCCTAACCTAGCCCAAAAGCACCCAATGAGTCTGTGTAAAAGTTTTGTTTCTGAAACACGCAAGCCAATTTCATAGGCACTATAAATCAACCCTTTATTCATCATTACCACACTCAATTAGACACCTACCTACCAGTCAGAATTAGCAAGCTCTACGGGATCATGAAAATGCATGCCATGCTCACTATATGAACATAAATATCACAATAACAGAATGTCTTATATGAAACAAACATAAATAATACGAACATATATGCATGAACTATTACTACTATGCAAAATATATGCAATCTACATGAAACACAATAACACACAAATACTACTATACACTGCTTATCCCCCCAAACCACCCCCAAACTTGAAAAATTCAATGACCGCATTAAATGGAAGTAAATACGAGGGAAAGCAGAAAACATACCTACTCGACGAAACACATGGGTTGCCTCCCACGAAGCGCTGTCGTTAACGTCATTTAGCCGGACGTCACTTCCTCAGCTCACGGCGGTTTCAAAAGAATAACCGAACCGTCCTCAATCGAAAGACCATTCATGCACACGTTGACATGTTTGGTTCCTCCCAACACAACTTTTCTTTCACTCTTCAACTTGATTTTTCCACCCGTCGACTTCTTCGCCTTCTTTTTCTTCCTCACACCTCTAAGGTGCTTATTCGATTCGGACGGCTGAACAACACTCTCTTCTACTTCATCATCGGTCATCCACCTTCTTAACACGTTATCTTGGCATACTTCAAAAATCACAAGTTCATCATCCACAAGGACATACTTCAAGTGTGGTGGCAGCTTCCCAAGCTTCACATTCGAGAGATCTTGAATGGAAGAATTATCAATGGAATCACTGATGTGATGCTCGAGCTTGTGCACGTCTAACTTTTTGCTCAACAAATGATCAAACTCTTCTGCCTGACCCGTATCAACTATCTCCACACTGAAACACTCCTCATCCTCTGTCGGAAATTTCATGGCCTTGAACACATTAAATGTGACATTCTGATCTTGCACCCTCATTGTAAGCTCTCCTTTTTGCACATCGATCAAAGTACGATCCGTAGCTAGAAAAGGCCTTCCCAAGATTATGGGAATCTTCTTATCTTCTTCAAAATCTAGAATCACAAAATCGACAGGAAAGATGAGATTATCAACCTTCACCAAGACGTCCTCTACTATACCCCTCGGATACGTGATCGTCCTATCAGCCAACTGCAAGGAGATGTTAGTTGGATTTTGCTCTGGCAGACCAAGTTGCTTGAAAACAGACAAGGGCATGAGATTAATAATTGCACCCAAATCACACAAGCATTTGCTGAATGAGAGATCTCCAATAGTACATGGAATGGTAAAGCTCCCGGGGTCCTTCAACTTAGGCGGCAACTTTTGCTGCAAAATGGCACTACATTCCTCCGTCAAGGCAACGGTCTCTAGCTCCTCAAGTTTCAATTTCTTCGAGAGAATGCCCTTCATAAACTTTGCATAGCTGGACATTTGCTCAAGAGCCTCCGCAAATGGTATGTTAATCTGAAGCTTCTTGAAGACATCCAAGAACTTAGCAAATTGCTTGTCGAACTTTTACCTTTGAATTCGTTTTGGGTATGGAGGAGGTGGAAACACCTTATCTTCTTCTTCTTTCTGAGCATTATCATTCTTACAAGTTATAGGAGTCGAGGGAGTAGCATTAGGTAGCAATTTAGGACCAGATTCGACCCCATCATCAAAATCCACTTTTTCTTCCAGAAGCTGCGGCGCTGCCGTGCCAGTATTGTACTGGGGAACGGCGCTGCCGCGCCGTGCAGTCTGTTCAGATTTTTCAATTTTTTCCTCGGTTGATTTTTCTTTGTTCTGACCTTGTAGAATTCTTCCTAATCGTAATGTTACTGCCTGGACCTGTTCCTTGTGATCCTTCTTGCCTGGATTCATCTATGTGTCACTCGGAAGCGTTCCTGGTTGACGGTTCAACAATGCATTGGCCAATTGACCAATTTGATTCTCTAAAGTTTTCAATGACACCGCCTGACTCTTGTACATCATTCGAAGCTCTTCCAATTCAAACTTCTCAGACTGATTCAATGAATTCCCTTGAGATGGTTGAAATCCCGGTGGATTGAATGGTTGCCTTGGAGCATAAGGTGGTGGTTGATAGTTCTGATTATATGGCCTTGCATTGAACTGCTGATTTTGGGGTTGCTGAACACCACCCTGATTGTTGCTCCAACTGAAATTAGGATGATTCCGATTGTTGGGATGATAAACATTAGGTACTGGTTGCTGAGCTCTTTGAAAATTACTGACAAATTGTGCGGATTCAGATGAGATAGCACACAGACTCGTGTCATGAGCCCCTGCATACAATTCACACACCATAGCAACCTGGTTAGTCCCATGATTAGAAAGGGAATCTCCCTTCATTGTCAACGCCTTGAGTTGAGCAGCAATAGCAGTAGCTGCATCCAAGTCAAGAACTCCAGCCACTTTAGCAGGTGGCAAGCGTTGAGTAGGATTCTGAAACTTATTGGCCGCCATCATTTCAATAAGATTATAGACATCCTCATAGCTTTTTGCCCATATCGCACCTCCAGAAGCTGCATCTAACATAGGCCTAGACTGAGCTCCCAACCCATTATAGAAATTGCTGATTATCATCCAATCCGGCATCCCATGGTGAGGACAACGTGCCAATATCTCCTTGTACCTTTCCCAAGCTTCCCCCAAAGATTCCTGAGATTGCTGAGCAAACTGAGAAATAGAATTTCGATAAGCTGTTGTCTTCTCCATGGAGAAATACTTCGTCAAGAACTTTTGAGCATAGTCTGCCCATGTTTTAATAGAGCCTGATGGCATGGAATGTAACCAACTCTTGGCTTTATCCCTAAGAGAGAAGGGAAATAATCTCAATCTGACTGCGTCATCTGTAACTCCGTTGAATTTGAAGGTGTCACAGATCTCAAGGAAGTCCCTAATATGAGCATTGGGATCTTCAGCAGGACTACCCCTGAACTGTACTGTATTCTGAATCATCTGAATGATGTTTGGCTTAAGCTCGAAATTATTAGCCCCAATAGCTGGGTGAACAATACTGGTATGAATATCCTCCACTTTTGGCTGAGAGAATTCACTCAAAGCCTTCGCTGGTTGTGCTTGATCTGCCATTTCTTCTATTGATTCAAGATCGTCTTCTAACCCGATGTTCTCAAAGTCAAGTTTTCTCCTTGCTAGTTCTTCTCTACGTGCTTGAGCTCGTGTACGCATACACTATCAAAAAGTACCTGAAATTCACCAACAAGAAATTTGGTGAGAAACGTCCTAGTCACCGAACTTTAATGACCACTGATGGCAAATACTGAAACTAAACAACAAAACCGCGTCCCCGGCAGCGACGCCAAAAACTTGTTAAGACCAAATTCAACACGCAAGTGCACGTGATCTCAAGTAATATAGATAGCAAATAAGATTCGTTTCTACAGGGACTCGTTGTATTGTCTCGTTAATTCACTCACCGATGTATGATTATTATTAGATGCTACGACAAATTAACAATTGGATTTTTGTTATCACTACAATTACTCTAAGATTTATAACTAATTAAGTAATTATCAACTACTTGAACTAAGAATTATGTCGAATTACTTATGCAAATAAAACATGGGATTTTAACTTCATTAAACACTCCATCTATAGTCTCCACTTCTCTAGCCTTTTCATGTGATTTGTTAATACCTGATCGAATACACAAAACTGATATAAGCCAACTTTCGTTGCACAAATACCATCCTAAATAACATCCACAATAAAGATAGAAATCACTTAGTCTCCCAATTATGCCCAATCTCTATATGTCTATATAGATTGAAACATAATGGTTGAAGTACAAGCATTCAATTGATCACATAGTCGTCATAAAACGGTTAGAGTTACGACACTAATTATGAATGATATTCTCACGCATAAACTATGCTAGCATGGCAAGTTCTAAACTCCTATATTCACTTTCGCTTCAATAGGAATTAACACACAATTACAGGAGTTAGCTAGTCTCCTATAACGAATTAAATCAACCATGATAGGATATCACATCAATCACACTATAGGCATCGAGACGATTCAACAAATAAACTTCATGAATAAATCCGCTAAAACCCCATGACAACAAATTAGTTCATAATCAAACTAATCGTCACCATGGGTTCCAATGTAAACGTGATAGAAGAAAACGAATAATGATTTAAATAAATATCAAGGGTTCTAAAGAATACACCCAAACCAAGCATCCACAAACTAGGAAGAATACAAGAATAAATTGAAAACTATCTTCTTCCTCGTTTCTTCATGCTTCAAAACTCCGTAAATACAATACGTGGTCAGCCCCCCTTATTCTAGGGTTTTTCTTCCTTTATATAGGCCTCCAGGTGCAACTTGCAAGTAGTTCGAAAGGAATTTTATTTTTTACTTTATCTCGAAAAATCAGCAAATCAGGAATTTCCCGTCAGAACAACCGGCGATGCCACGCCACTTCTATGTAGGAAAACGGCGCTGCCGCGCCACAGACTTCCCTCGGCACAATATACTTAAAGGAGATCAAAAATACCACAACTCGAGTACAAACATTCGTTTTAAGCCAAATGGAAACGCTTTAAGTGAATAAAATATCCACTCATCAGTAGTCTGCTTATAGTTCCACATTTGAACATCATTCTTAAAGATACCCATATTTTTGGCGGTCATAGTTATCACAACAGATAGGCTAACTTCATACAAAAATATGACTGTTGGTCAGTAATGTCTTTGCTGTTTGTTATAGAGATACAGGTAACAGTCTCCTTAAACCAAAGCAAGCCTGTTGGCATAATTTGAAACAAGAAACCGCTTACTGAGCACGATTTGCAGGATATTTACCATGGGGCAACAGCTGATATCTTTGTTTTGAGTGCGAGAAAGACGAACTTTTATGTTAATTACTAGGGGCAATGGGTCTTGCACGCCCATTTTTGATCATCTTGGCTCTAACTTTGATTTTCTTATCGAAATAGTATGGGAAATTCATCATGAAAAAATTTAAGTTGCTTTGAATAATCCACAAAATTATAAAAGTCGAACCAATCCTAAAACATGTACTCAACACAAATAATCTCACAGAAAATTCAAAAAACACAAAGACTTGTAAGACCCGAAGAGCTTCCGAAAATGATACCGCTCATCAAATTTAATTTTTTGAATGTACAAAAAATTCAAAACAGTTCTGGAAAGATTTCAGAGTAAAGAAAAGCTCGCAAAACGTGATAAGCTACTCATAATTCATATAGCAATGAGAAATCAATCTTAATATAGTGCCAAGTAAATTAACACTTGTTCCATTCAAAGTTCCAAACCAACAAAACCAGTTCTATAGAGAAAAGTAGTTCACATCATCAGGTGAAGATATTACATATGCATAATAGCTCATCAAAAACATTTGTAATATAAGATGGATAGTTCCGGGCTCCAGCAGCATCTTCTTTCTGGCATATTTTCTCTCCTCTCCTCCATGCAAAAGCTTTTAAAAACCGTGACCTACAACAATTTTCAAACTATCAACTAAAACTTATATGTAATAAATATCGACAAAATATAAGTATCACTCCGAGTATAAAAAGAATCCACAGGACAGTAAACAAACTACAGTACCTTCTTTATTCTAAACTTCCTAATCCCTTCATAACACCAACTTGAATCCCTTTGCAAGGAATTTGTCCCTGCAAACATCAACAGCCAAATTTTCAGCTGGCATCATAATACTCCTCGGCTAGTCATGCAATAAAGATCCCACAACTAATTTGAAAGTGAGAAATGAATGTAAATAAGAGATAGATAAGATGCATAAGAGATTTGATTACTCCTCATCCTTCTTTTTCTTTTGCATCTGTACTTTCTTCTGCTGTGGCTGCTTCTGCAGCTGCTTCCCATCAGAACTCATGTTATAGTCGAGTGGAACAAGACTCTCGGTGTAAACTTCCAAATCAAAGATACTGGGTAAATTAGCAATCTTCGCAGTCCTAGCTTTCTTCCTTATAGGGTTATACCACATCACCTTCTTGTTGTCCACTTCTAACAGAACATCCTTACGGCTCTTTGAATAAGCAAGAGGTGTGATAGTCACAAAAGATCCAATTACTTTTCTTTGTTCCACCGAAAATAGCTTGCACCAAGAATTTCCCACCCCATAATCTTTCATCACCCATACATTAAGACGAACACCAAGTAGGTATTCAAGTATGCAAAGGGATTTTTCAAACGTAATTATACTCAGTTGATTCACATTCTTAGTCTGAAGTTTAGGCAGAGGAAGCTCCCTATAATTTTCAACCTCAAGATCAACTGCAAGAATTGATGGGCATCCCTGACCCTTAACTGTAATCCAGTGCAAAGATCCACCCATAAACATACCCCATACACCGAAATACTGAAACTGATAAGGAATATTTTTAAGTCGTTTCCATGAGTGAGTTTTTAGACCATACACTATGACCTTAGAGCCTGCCAAACGACTATCATCAGTCTGAATTCTCATAACCTTGTAGTCATCATTAGCAGCATCATACCCAAAGCCACAAAGAGAAGACCCGCCAAAGCCGAAAGGACGATTAAAATCAGCTGGTAAGGTAGGCAGGTGTCTGTACTTTCTGGTTGCCGGGTTCCATATGAAAATGTCTGGCTTTGGGTTGAACAAGCAGTGTAAGCCATTAATAGAACTTACAACTGAACAACCATAGAGACGAGTCTTCAGCGGCTCATCAATTTCAACAGGAGTGGTATGTTCTAGAGAATCAAAATCCAACAAGTGAAAATTTTCGCCTCTAATAATAAGACCAGTATTAGTGTTGCCCTCAATGGATCTCTTAAGATGTGTTTTGACAAAACGTGGACTATCAATAAGAGAACACCACGGTTTGGATACACATCTATATTGCAACAGAGTCTTAACCGGAAGGCGACATAAGATTTCAGAAACCAGATGTTCCGTCAGGTAGGGGTTCACTCTGGGCATTTGTGATCGAGGTCCATTGCTAAGTTAAACAGGTAAAACATCAGATACATTTTAATATCATCACAATCAACAATTTAGAACCAAATCCGTAACCAAAGAAAATTAATATAGTATAACCAACTAACACGTATTAAGCATATCTGCACCAAATATTTTCAAACGTGCATCTCTCTCTCTAATTAAGCAGCCAAATCAGTAGCAAGGGAAATTATAAATTAGCATTACGGTCATAACAATGTTAACATCCAACAACTTAAGAAACTGAAACACAAGCTAGCAAACAGCAAGTAGAATAAATTCCATGCTAGGCGTCAAGCATCTACCTGGATCACGTATACGAAATCAACCTATTTATGTAAAAATACGGAAGGCAATATCACGTATTCATACCACACATTACTAATTTTCGATTCATCAGCATAACATTATCTATAAAAACATATATAACTTATTGCACTACTTAGATAATAAAAATAAACCGCGGCACTATTTTTCATCTTTTAATGTACATTTATGCGATGAATAATACAACAAACACTAGGTAAAAAAGCTTGGATACACCATAGATATGAAGTGATTTAAAAACCAAAGATACAATGAGCAACATCTAAAATTTTAGCAACGTATCATCAACTTAACATATGATAAAAGCAGAAAATGCTTACCCCTTGTTCTTCTGTTGCTGTTGCTGCTGTTTTATCTTCTCTTGCGGCTGGCTCTGCAGCTGCAACCCACCACAACTGAAATTATAGTCTGGTGAAACTAGACTCTCAGTGTAGACTTCCAAATCAAAAATTTCCGGGAGATTAGCAATCTTAACAGTCTTGGCTCTCTTCCTTTTAAGGCTATACCACATCACCTCCTTGCTATCCACTTCTAAAAGAACATCCTTACCACTCTTCGAATAAAATATAGGCCTAATAGACATACCGCGTCTAGTTACCTTTGGTTGTTCCACTGAAAATAGCTTGCACCAAGAATTTCCCACCCCATAATCCTTCATCACCCATACATCTATACGAATAAGAGGGAAATATTCAAGCATGCAAAGGGAATCTTTAAAGATAACCATATTCATGTCCTCAACATTCTTCTTCTGCAGTCTAGGCATGGCAACCTCCCTATAGTTTTCAACCCCAACATCAAAAGCAAGAATTGACGGGGAGCCTAGAGCTGTCACTGTAATCCAATGCAGAGCTCCACCCATAAAAATACCCCATGCTCCCCAAAATTGGAAGTGACCAGAAATATTTTGAAGTCGTCTCCATGAATTAGTTTTTAGGCTGTAAATTGTGACCTTAGAGCCACACAAATCATGACCATCAGGCTGAACAATTCTCAGAACCTTGTAATCATCATTTCCAGCATCATAGCCAAAGCCACATAGGGAAGACTGGTCAAATTCGAAAGGACGGAGAAATTCAGCTGGTGCAGTAGGTAACTTTCTGCACTTTCTCATTGCAGGGTTCCACAAGAACATGTCTGTCTCTAGATTATACAGGCAGTGTAAGCCGTTGCATGAACCCACATCCCCAGTAGCATTAAGAAGCGGTTCATCAATTTCTATAGCAGTAGTCGCATTATTATGTAGAGAATCAAAGTCCACCGAGTAAGAAATGAAACTCTTAACAATGATACCAGGTTTGTTGTTTTTGCATTCAGTGGATCTCTTAAGATGTGCTTTGATAAAACGTGGACTATCAATAAGTGAACACCATGGTTTAGAGACGCATCTGAAACGCAACAGAACCTTAACTGGAAGACGACATAAGATTTCAGTAATCAGATGTTCTGTGGTACTCACATTTAGCTTTGGCAGACGGGATCCATCACTAAGTTAAAAAGGTCAAAAGTCAGTTAAAATTTAAAATTTTAATATCATAATGCTTTGCAAATGAGAACCATATCAGTAAGAGAAAAAAGAAAATACAATTTCTCCAACTCTAACACATTAAAGTATATTATCCCATATGGTCTCCGAGGTACTCAAAACAAGATGCAAGAATCCTTTACCTTTAGCATAGTTCTTTCAAGTAAATCAACTTGGCTCAGGAAAGTTAAAAAGCATGGAACATGTACTATATTGGTAACATTGGTACATAACTATCATCACAATTCACAAATTAAGTAAGCCAAATATAAAATATAGTATCACAATTAACTTAGAGCCAAATTAACACCCAACCAAAGTCTAAAACCACTAAAGTTTTTTTTAGCACGCATAAGGTTGTACTTGGTGGTATTATCATTATGTACTTGTAAAAGCGTTGGGCTAAATTTTTTGATGGTTGTAATCACATATCGCTCTTGGTCTTCACTCTACGGAAAAGGCTTGAAATCTTTTATTATTTTAACATAGTAACGTCGGCTGGGGATAATTCAATTTTTTTTAAATTTAACTCCCAGACCAGGCTTTAGCCTCCCCCAGACCCCATCTTCTAGTTCAACCCTGTGACTGAAGAAAGATTTTTTACGGAAATATATACAATATCGATACATTGTACAACATACAGACTATCTAATTATTCTACCAATCCACACCACATACCAATATTTTAAGAACATGCATTTTTTTTTAGTTCACTGTGAACTCATAACTATTTTTCATCTCCTTTCTTAACCTCTGTGCCATAATGGACAAGACAGAGGGAGTACAAGATAAGATGCAAAGGATATTTGCTTACCTCTCATCCTTATTTTTCTTTTGCTGCTGTACTTCCTTCTCTAGTGGTTGCTTCGGCAGCTGCTTCCCAACAGAACTCATGTTATAGTCGAGTGGAACAAGACTCTCGGTGTAAACTTCCAAATCAAAGATACCGGGTAACTTAGCAATCTTCGCAGTCCTAGCTTTCTTCATTTCAGGGTTATACCACATCACCTTCTCGTTGTCTACTTCGAACAGAACGTCCTTGCGACTCTTTGAATAAGCAAGAGGAGTGATAGTCACAAAAGATCCAATTACTTTTCGTTGTTCCACCGAAAATAGCTTGCACCAAGATTTTCCCACCCCATAATCTTTCATCACCCATACATTCATGCGAACACCAAGTAGGTATTCGAGTAT
Organism: Saposhnikovia divaricata; assembly: GCA_036435485.1. Classification (NCBI taxonomy): domain Eukaryota; kingdom Viridiplantae; phylum Streptophyta; class Magnoliopsida; order Apiales; family Apiaceae; genus Saposhnikovia; species Saposhnikovia divaricata. Next base: position 201,123,656 of record CM071601.1, on the reverse strand, counting down.
GCAAAGGGATTTTTCAAAAGTAATTATACTCAGTTGATTCACATTCTTAGTTCGAAGTTTAGGCAGTGGAAGCTCCCTATGATTTTCAACCCCAAGATCAACTGCAAGAATTGATGGGCATCCCTGACCCTTAATTGTAATCCAGTGCAAAGATCCACCCATAAACATACCCCATACGCCGAAATACTGAAATTGATAAGGAATATTTTTATGTCGTTTCCATGAGTGAGTTTTTAGACCATACACTATGACCTTAGAGCCAGCCAAACCACTGTCATCAGTCTGAATTCTCATAACCTTGTAGTCATCATTAGCAGCATCATACCCAAAGCCACAAAGAGAAGACCCGCCAAATCCAAAAGGACGATTAAAATCAGCTGGTAAGGTAGGAAGGTGTCTGTACTTTCTGGTTGCCGGGTTCCATAAGAAAATGTCTGGCTTTGGGTTGAACAAGCAGTGTAAGCCATTGATAGAACTTACAATTGAACAACCATAGAGACGAGTCTTCAGTGGCTCATCAATTTCAACAGGAGTGGTATGTTCTAAAGAATCAAAATCCACCAAATGAAAATTGTCGCCTCTAATAACAAGACCAGTATTAGTGTTGCACTCAGTGGATCGCTTAAGATGTGTTTTGACAAAACGTGGACTATCAATAAGAGAACACCACGGTTTAGAAACACATCTATATTGCAACAGAGTCTTAACCGGAAGGCGACATAAGATTTCAGAAACCAGATGTTCCGTCAGGTAGGGGGTCACTCTGAGTATTTGTGATGGAGGTCCATCGCTAAGTTAAACACACATCAGATACATTTTAATATCATCGGAATCCACAATTGAGAAACCAAATCCATAACCAAAGAAAAAAAAAACCTAATATAACCAACTAACACGTATTAAGCATAATTACACCGAATATTAATACAGGCATCTGTCTTTCTAATAAGGCAGCAAAATTAGTAGCAAGGGAAATGAATGAATACTACAGCAGTAAAAATGCTAATATCCATCAACCTAGTTAAAATTACGAAAGGCAATATCATGTATTCATACCACATCTTATCATTAGTTTTTTCATCAGTATCAAAGTCCTCTAAAAACATGTATAATTTATTGTCCTACTTATATAATAGGAAAGAAGCCTCCACATTGTTATTCAATTTTTTGTAAGTTTATATTTGATAATTGATATGAATAAAACAACAATCCCTAGGTAAAAAACTTGCATATATAGTTATGAAGTGATTTAGAAACCCTAAGGTATATGGTTCCGATTTCGATTTTATACTTAAAACCGAACCGAATCGATCCGTGTTCTATCCTCCTACACATTAACACAAATCTCAGATATACATCCACTACTACAAAAATGCACAACAGAATATGCACAAAATATTCACCACAAGCAAAACATAAATTACAGCATTTGCAAAATTATTAAACAAAATGATCAAAACTGAAAAAAAAAAAGAAAGAAAAGAGTTCAGAATAGAACCTGGAAGTGTAAGACGACGACGTACTAGCGTCACAATGACAAGAAATAAGCTTGGACATCATTTTTCTTCTTCTTCTTGGTTTTGCGTTTTACTGTACGATCTATGGAGCAAAGCCTGTTTAATGTGAAAAAAAGTAACAAATCTTATCGAGCACTGCTTAATGTCGCATTTTGAATTATATACATGGCGTACACGAGAAGCTTGTAGTTGCCTTTTTCCTGTTTTTTTTATTAATTAAATAGGTTTATATATGTTCAGGGTATTTGTTCTCAAAAAATACGGGATGAATGAGAATTGAATTCGAAATCTTATCTATACTATTATATAAATTCCGAAACATTAAAAGTTTTGGTACCAGTTTTTTGGTACTAAGTGAATTTACTTATTTACCCTTCATTATCAAGAAAAATAAACACACCTAAAATAAATAATAACATAATATAATTCATGGTAATTAGTCGAGATATTACCTTTTATAAACACATAAAAACCTCAATCGTATCATATATTTCCATCATTAATATTTCCTTTCGAATTAAAACACGTTACCATTTTAATTTAAAACAAATCTTACCATCATTAATATATACCTAAAAATATCATAACATAATTTTCAAGAAAAATATTACACCTAAAATAAATAAAAATATAATATAATTAATGGTAATTAGTCGATTAACATAATAAAATTAATGGTATTAGTCGACTGCATTAACACACATAAAATAAATAATAACATAATATAATTCATGGTAATTAGTCGAGATATTACTTTTTATAAACACCTAAAACCTCAATCGTATCATATATTTCCATCATTAATATTTCCTTTCGAATTAAAACATGTTACCATTTTAATTTAAAACAAATCTTACCATCATTAATATATACCTGAAAATATCACATCATAAATTTCAAGAAAAATATTACACCTAAAATAAATAATAACATAATATAATTAATGTTAATTAGTCGATTAGCATAATAAAATTAATGGTATTAGTCGACTACCTTTTTCACATTAGTATAATAAAATTTATGGTAATTAGTCGATTGTCTTTTCACAATTATTTTTAGTTGAAGATATTACCTTTTATATCATATATTTCGATCATTAATATTTCCTTTCGAATTAAAACACATTACCTTTTTAATTTAAAACAAATCTTATAATTATATATACCCGAAAATATCACACCATAATTTTCAAGAAAAATAGAACACCTAAAATAAATAATAACATAATATAATTAATTGTAATTACTCGAGTGCCTTTTTCACATTTACTTTTAGCTGAAGATATTACTTTTTATAAACATCTAAAAAGATCAATCGTATCATATCTTTTAATCATTAATATTTCCTTTCTAATTAAAACACGTTACCTTTTTAATTTATAACAAATCTTACAATCAATAATATATAATATTTCCTTTCGAATTAAAACACATTACCATTTTAATTTAAAACAAATCTTACCATCATTAATATATACCTGAAAATATCACAACATAAATTTCAAGAAAAATATTACACCTAAAATAAATAATAACATAATATAATTAATGTTAATTAGTCGATTAGCATAATAAAATTAATGGTATTAGTCGACTACCTTTTTCACATTAGTATAATAAAATTTATGGTAATTAGTCGATTGCCTTTTCACAGTTATTTTAGTTGAAGATATTACCTTTTACATCATATCTTTCGATCATTAATATTTCCTTTCGAATTAAAACACATTACCTTTTTAATTTAAAACAAATCTTATAATTATATATACCCGAAAATATCACACCATAATTTTCAAGAAAAATAGAACACCTAAAATAAATAATAACATAATATAATTAATTGTAATTACTCGATTGCCTTTTTCACATTTACTTTTAGCTGAAGATATTACTTTTTATAAACATCTAAAAAGATCAATCGTATCATATCTTTTAATCATTAATATTTCCTTTCTAATTAAAACACGTTACTTTTTTAATTTATAACAAATCTTACAATCAATAATATATACCCGAAAATATCACACCATATTTTTCAATTATTAATAAAATATACTAAAAATTGTATACATTGTTTATAATAATAAAACATTAATATAATTCGTAAACATGAGTATATTAAATTACATCAATTTAAAATTAAAAAATTATTGAAAATAATGATATAAAAAATATAATCATAATATTAAATAAAATTTATAATATCTATACTATTATATAAATTCCGAAACATTGAAAGTTTTGGTACCTGTTTTTTGGTACTAAGTGAATTTACTTATTTACCTTTCACTATAAAGAAAAATATATACTATACTATTAAAATTCTTAAAATAAATAATAACATAATATGATTAATGGTATGTAGTCGATTGCTTTTTTTTCACAATTACTTTTAATTGAAGATATTACCTTTTATAAACACCTACTAATCTTACAATCACAAATATCTATATTATTATATAAAAGCCGAAACAATAAAAGAGTTTTGGTATCTGTTTTTTGTTACTAAGTGAATTTATTTATTTACCCTTCATTATAAAGAAAAATATATATGATGTCTATACTATTAAAACTCCTAAAATAAATAATAACATAATATAATTAATGGTAAGTAGTCGATTGCCTTTTTTTCACATTTACTTTTAATTGAAGATATTACATTTTATAAACACCTGCTAATCTTACAATCATTAATATATACCTGAAAATATCACATCATATTTTTCAATTATTAATAAAACATATTAAAAATCTGTATACGTTGTTTATAAAAACATCAATCGTATCATATCTTACAATCATTAATATTTCCTTTCAAATTACAATATGTTACCTTTTTAATTTAAAACTAATCTTACAATCATTAATATATACCCGAAAATATTACATCACATTTTTCAATTATTAATAAAAATATATTAGAAATCTGTATACGTTGTTTATAATAAGGAAACATTAGTATAATCGGTAAACATGAGTATATTAAATTATATTAAATTAAAATTCATTAATTAAAATAATGGTAAGTAGTCAATTGCCTAAATTAAATTATAATTACTATAAACTAATCAATTACCCTTTTCACATAAATCGTATAATCTTTTTAATTTTCACGTTACCTTTCTATTTCTATAGTTAAAATATATTTTTTTCCAATTATATCACGGGAGGTTCTATTTAATAAAAGAAACTAATAATATTCTAATATTAATAATTAACTGATTTTCTTTCTCAGCTAAAACGTATCATATATATTTTCTAACTAAAATCCCTCTTTTAATAGAAATATCACGTACAATATTAATTTCTTCTTTTCAAAAACCATTACGAGCAATTGTATTTAGTAAAATAACGTAATTAAATTATAAATACTAGACACCAATCAATTACCTTTTCACCTAAAACATGTTACCTTTTTAATTTTCTTTAACTAAATCCTCTCTTATTCTAATCATTACACGGGCATTATATTTAATAAAATAAAAGAATTATTTTATAATTAATAATAATTAAACAATTATTTTTTTGAACTAAAACCTATCATCTTTCTACATTTTCTCACTAAAATCTCTCCATTTTTAGAAATATCATGGATAACATTTATACAACTATTATCAAATCATCTCATATAAAAATTTAATCCTCCAAAATTAATATTTCAAAAAATAATTTAAATTAATACAAAAAATTTTATATAATATTTTAAAAAATCCGTGCATCGCACGGGTTTTAAGCTAGTATAATAAAATAGATAAATGTAAAAAAAAGGTTGAGAAATGTAAAAAAAGTTAGTGAAGAGTGAATAATTATTAAAATTTTATTATTGGGTATATTAGAAAGGTGGAGAGAGGTAATTTACTCATTTTAATTTTAAAATTATTAAAATTTTATTATTTTTAAAAAAATTTGAAATTGTAAAGAATTGAAAGTATCAAATCTTATCGCACCGTTTGGCAGTTTTTTAAATTTTTTTAGCACTGCTTTAATGTACGGGATTTTAAATTATTTCAAGATTTTTGGCGAAGATAGTGTGTAACACGAGATACATGGCGTACACGAGAAATTTGTGGTTGGAGTTGTAAAGAGTAATATCGTAACTTAAAAATATTTTCGAAAAATTGTGACTTGATAATTTTTAAAAATCCAAAATTTAATCTAATTTTTTTTTTATGAATTCGGATACAAATTCATATCACAACTTTTTATAAAGGGAGTGTTTGGAAGTTAGAGGTTTGAAAAAATATTAGAGGTTTGAGCCAAATTAGAGGTTTGACCATTTAAAATACTCCTATCTAATATTAGTGTTTGGTAGTTAGCGGATTTTCAAATAACTTTTTGGACCCAAAAAACTAATTTTCAAAAAGCTACTTAGAGGATCTTTTTCAGTTATATGTTTATTATGTGTGTAATTAATATAGAAAAAGCTAACTCAAACAACTAATTACGAAACAATTTGATGTAAAACAAATAACTCAATCCGCTAGTCAAAACAGCTAACTCAATCCGCTAGTCAAAACAACTAATTCAATCCGCTAACCACTAACAGCTAATTGCCAAACAGGACCAAAATCGGATATCCAAATCTGATCCGATTTTTAATTTTACATTAAAAAAACGGATTAGATTTTTAGTGATTCGAAAAATTGGATATTTGATCCGAATTTCATAATCGAACCAAATATCCGTTTTTTCTCACTCCTACTCACTTATTTACAATTGCCATTAAAATGAATTAGAGGACTTACCTAAGTAAGTATTTAGAAGGATTTTTTTCTAAATTTAATATGAAATTAATTTAATTGCATATATTTTTATAGAAATATATATTCTCCTAATAACTTAAATAATAAAATATAAATAATAATATTTTAGGGTTGTGTATCTTAAAACCTAAATTTTTCGTACAAAATTAAAAAATCTAATAGTACCTGAAGTTTTTAAAAAAAAATTAACTATGATATTTTGGATTGTTGGTGCAAAAGAACAGGGATTGCAGTTTTGTAAATTTTTAATTAACCTTGATTATTTGTCAAAAAAAAAAACCTTGATTAATATTTCCATATCAAAAACTGTAAATGATAAACGACTAGCAAAACAACACAGCATTTTCACAATCGGCCAACAAAACGGCAATGTTACAGGCTTACAGCCCAAGACCATAACCACAATGGCATAGTGCTATGCAAAGCCAAACATTTCTTCACATTCCAGCCAACAAAACCGGTACTTATTACAGAGACCATACTGACATTAGTCACATAAACATGAATTACGCACTGCTAGTGATGAAGTATATTTTTACGTTCGTTCGCAGGAAAACAGATTTTATCAATTTTAATTTAATTATCATAAATTATTTCTATATTTAAAATAATTATTGAGAATTTTTGTATAACTAAATAACGCAAATAAATGTGTTTTAAACTCGATTAACTAAAAGTCTAGGGTGACCGGGTTCACCATGTTTACACCGAAACAAATTATATGGATATAGTAATTTAAAGGATTTAAATAATTAGAGCATGTGTTAATCTCTCTCAAGCATTAACGCTCTCGGAAATCCAATTATGCTCTCGCACTAAAATTCAATTCCGCTAATTGTATGTATGCCTCTAGTGAATAAAATCTCTCGATCTATTACTCCCATTCGCAAATAATTAATTAATGATACCGGCCGATAACACAAATTAAATTTCATAACATATCGTTTAGAATTATTTTATATATGTTAAACAACTAATAAAATTAAAGTATTATCGTGGTGTAACCTTCCACCCTAGAAATAAACTACTCATTCATGCTATTAATACAATTGACAAAAATAATTAAACAAGACATGTAGAACATATATTAACAAATAAGATAAAATTAAAGAGCACCTCAAATTTGCAATAAATGAAGAATTAAGCCATAATGTACATAAAATAGAAGAAATTCAAGTCCTAGCTCCTAAAAAACTTGCAGTAGCCGAATTCATATGTAAAATGTAGAAATGTGGTGTGCTGTAGAATGAATATGTCTATGTCCTGGTGTGTATATGTATCCCTCATGTATGCACTGCACTGCACTTCCTTCTTTATAGCTTGATTAGTGCCTCCAAATTGCATTAAAATATTCCTTCATTATTGATGTTCACCATTAGCTCCACTTTTGAATTCTTTTTCTTTCTTTTCAAGCCAACCATTTCATCTACTTTCGGCTGAATTTTCTACAAAAACTATTCAATCAAACACATATTTTATACTTAAATAAACTATAAGAAAATTCCAAATCCACTAAAATTCCGAACCGCACTTGCTCTTCAGATTTCGAGCTGTCCCAATCGTATTTTTGCCTATTTATATTTTTGCCTATTTAATCCCTCTGAATTGAAGATAGTTTTTCTAAGCTTCGCGCGGACTGTAAGATTGTCCAAATCTGACTCCTACAACTCCTAATATGAAATAAATATTGTAGAAAACGAGCGTAGCCCAATAAATCCGAATTTCTTCCATTCTTAGTTCAAAAATAGCTCTTTAAGCCCAAATTATTCCAAACTTAGAAATTTTTGTCATCCTACAATAAAACATCAAAATTTATTAAATAAATATCCAAATCAATGCAAAATGCAATTAAATATGAAAATAAGTTTCAAAAAAAAAAAATTAAATATGGAAATAAAATTATCTAAAATATATATAAAAATATATATCTTATCAGCTAGCAAAACCAAAAGAGAGGAGAAGTACAAATTACACCGTGTGGAGATGTTTCATAAGCAAATTAGTTCATCAAAAGATTCGTAATCCTAAGATACGAAATTCCAATTTAGCAAAAAAAAAAAAGATACGAAATTCCATCATTCTTCTTTCCGCCACATTGTCTCCTCCACGCAAAATCCTTAAATTCGAATCAGGTCTGGGACAAATCTAATTACCACTTGAGTAAAAAAGAAAACCGTAAGATGATAAACGAGCCAAGTTACCATGTATTTACCTTCATTCTCCATTGGTAGTGTTCATAACACTAACTTGAATCCCTTTGCAACGGATTTCTCCCTGCAAAAGGCAGCATCCAACATATCCAATACATTAAAAAGCAAGGAAATAATTACGATTCATACCAATTTTTTTTTTTTTACGAGTTACAAATATATCAACATATATTTAGAAGAAAAAAACCCAAAACAGAGTAAGTTCGGACAGAGCAACTTAACACAAAAGCAAACTTAGAGGGTTAAAATAATACATTTGACATTTGGGAAATATTTTGGAAACCGGGTACCTAGCATTTTCTAAACAAGTTACTCACAGTCTATAAAAGAAAGGAGCCAGGGTCATTAGGTTTAAGGATTAAATATCTTGTTGGTCACTGAAGTCAGCCTAATATATCAAGATGGTCACTGAACTGAAAATGGGCTCAAATTGGTCACTAAGTCGTATCATATGTACATTCCGTTAAGTTTTCTAAAATTTTTAAACAGATTTGTGAGTTGGCAGTCTACGTGGCTAACGACTGTTATATATAAGTATAGTTGTTTAAAATTTCTTTTCTAATAAGCTTCAATACCAACCCCCCGTGTACACTAGTCTGTTCCGTGCTTTGTTTTGGTGTTTTTTTTTTGGATATCCCCTCTCCCCCCATCTGTGCTATTGATACTACATATATATATATATATATAATTGAAATCTGAAATAATTTTAGAAAATTTTATAATTTTAGAAAATTTTATAATTTTAGAAAATTTTACAAAACGTACTAATTAAAAATAATAATGCATCGTTTCTTAAATAAAATTTAAATAAATATCAAATAGAAAGAAAAATTTATTCGAAAAATTTACGGATATTACAGAACCAGATTTTAAAGTCAATATGTGAAGAACAGTCATTGCGGTTAGTCACTCATGAACCATTTAATTTAAAATTAATATTACAATAATTAATATATATCCAAAATATCACACCATATCTTTTCGTAATTATTTTTAGTAGTAATTTTTGTAATTAAAACATGGGGTACTTTTTAATTTAATTTACAATAATTATAGACAAGTAACATCAACAAGACTATATATTAATTAGCAAAAAAAAAAACAAGACTATATATTAAATAAGTAATACCGACTTCTATAGCTAGGCAGCGGATCCTAACATTTAGCCATTCAGAATTTTCGAATTTTTCTTATGTAAATATAAAATATTTAAAAAATATATACATATAATTTCGAACCTTAAAAATTAATTTATTTTTAGACCTCGTAGACTTCAGGCCACCCTTTTCTTGTCACAATTTACAACTATAACATCCTTGGAATCACCTCCGTAAATGTATAACAGTGCAATAGTAGTAGAAAATGTCCATGGTTTTGGGTTATACCTTCTTGAATGAAGATCAATTTATTAATTCCTACACTTATTAATTCCTACACTATCATACCATATCTTTCCGTAATTATTTTTAGTAGTAATTTTTGTAATTAAAACATGGGGTACTTTTTAATTTAAAATTAATCTTGCGATCAATAATATACACCCAAAAATATCTCACCATATATACAAATCATTATTTTTATTAATAAATAACAATCGTTAGATCTAATAATAAGATATATTATATAATTAAATTAATTTACTAAAATTTAAACCATGCATTTCATTATATAAATTTATATTAAATTAAAATTAAAAAATTATTAAAAATAAGGATTATATAAAAACATAATTATAATGTTAAATAAATTTTATAACCTATCAAAAGAAACTCGTGCTTCACACGGTGTTGTGGAATAAAAACCAGGTTGAAATTATTGCGGCTAGGGTTTGTGTATTTAATGCTAGGGTTCGTGAGCTTCGTGCTTTAATGGCTGCTTCTGCGTTCGAGACTAAGCGGTCCTCACAGAATGCCTACGTATCTCTGTATTAGAGAATCAAGCCAAGAAAACGTAGTTCTGAGAATGAGGGGTCAGACCCTTTATATAGGCTGAGAAGCCTTAGAATTATGGTAGGATTCGGAGACTTGGCGGGCAAGTCACCTCCTTGAGGAAGGTTCTAGACTCCTTGTAGGAATCAGTTTCCAAGTTGAATTGTATGCCTTGGTGGCTAAGTCTGAAAGGGATAATATCCTTATCCAACTCTTATTGCTGAGCTGTTTGTTTCCCCCAATATTAATTACGAAATTAATATTAAAATAGGGATTCTGACCTCATTAATGGGCCCCACGTTTGGACCATGCTGGGTCTAATTAATGCCATATTAAACGTGTCTTTAGGGCTTATTTTTAGCCCATATCATTTGCCCCCCAACTTCTAGGAAAACTGATCAGGTTTTCGTAGAAGTTATATTTGCCTTAATCGAGACTCGGGGTCGTTTTTATCCCTTACCCGGGACTTTTTAATTTTTCTACCCTTATATGGGAATTTTGGTTTACACTAGTGTTTCACGATTACCGTCTTGATTGTAAAGTGTGGAGCGACCTACACATTTACGACGATTTGCCTTATTCGAGGCTTTAACTTGCGCTTGCTTTTAGCAATTTCGGCACTTTCATAGAGCTTTTATGCATTATTAGCATAAATTATTGCTCAATTTGTCAAGAAAATATTTCTATAATTTTCCTCGTATTTTTCTGTACTTTTCCTAATATTTTAGGAATTTTTATGTACTCACAAGTATTTTTCGTAATTTTTCCTAATAATTTAGGAATTTTTATGTACCAACAGGTATTTTCCTTAATTATTCCTAATAATTTAGGAATTTTTATGTACCAACAGGTATTTTCCTTAATTATTCCTAATAATTTAGGAATTTTTATGTACCTACAGGTTTTTTTCTAAATTATTCCTAATAATTTAGGAATTTTTATGTACCCACAGGTATTTTTCTTTATTTTTGACTTATCAATCAAAAATATTAAATTGTGCTTCAAGCATAAAATAATTTTTTTTTAAAAAATTATTTTTCTATTTTTCTGGGATTTTTGGAATTTAATTTCCAGCCCCTTTTTGAAAATAATTTAATAATTATTTCCTATTTTTCAGAATTTTTGGGTACCAACAGGTATAAAATATTTGGGCTCCCAACCTTAGAAATAATTTTATAAATTACTTCTCAATTTTTCAGAATTTTATAGGTATTTTTACCTATTTTATTGTTTTTCAGAAATTAATGAAATAATTTCTAAAGTAAAAGATTACCATTTATTCAAAAAATAGGGGTCAGTTGAGTTTTCACCCTGGGCGTGGGTGTGGCCGCCCAGGAGACCACCTTCAATCAACGCGCAGGACTTGTTGTCTAATAGGCGTGGCTTCCATTTTTCCTATTTTTCTTTTTTTTTTTTTTAAATGAAAAAAAGAGGGTTCAATTTGTAATACACCCTGGGCGTGGGTATGGCCGCCCAGGGGTCCTTCTTCTCTCCACGCGCAGGGGAAATGGCCTGGGTGGCGTGCGTGATTTCAATATTTTTTTTTTTTTTTTTTGAACCTTCAGGTTTTATACATTTTATTTTTGATAATTATACCAAAAATAAAATATTGGGCCTCATGCCTTAAAAATAATTTTTTAAATTATTTCCTTATTTTTTCTTGATTTAATAGGTATTTTTACCTATTTTTTCATCATTTTTAGACTATTTTCAGAATTTTTAAGGATTTTATTCCTTTTTTAATTTCTGAAAAATGGCTTGTCGTTCGAAGAGGAGCCCTGGGCGTGGGTACCCCCGCCAAGGAGACCTTCTCCTTAGGCACGCCTAGGAAGTTTGGTCTCCTGGGCGTGGGTGCACCTTCGTTCCTTGAAATGCTTTCTGGGCGTGGGTACCCCCGCCAAGGAGACACTTTCCTTAGGCACGCCTAGGAAGTTTGGTCTCCTGGGCGTGGGTATGCCCTTCTCTAAGAAAAGTCAAGTTAGGCGTGGGTACCCCCACCAAGGAGACACCTTCCCTAGGCACGCCTAGGAGGTTTGGTCTCCTGGGCGTGGGTACAGCCTTCTTTTTTCAAAATTTATTCTGGGCGTGGGTACCCCCGCCAAGGAGACCTTCTCCTTAGGCACGCCAAGGAAGTTGGTCTCCTGGGCGTGGGTATTTCATGCCTTCATTTGTACAACCACTCTAGGCGTGGGTATCCCCGCCTAGGAGATGTTTTTGCCAACCACGTCTAGGAGATATGGCTTCCTGACCGTGGGTATTTTTTTACCCTCAATTCGTACAACCTTGGCGTGTGTGCCCCCGCCAAGGAGGCACTTTGCGATACCTTGTCTTATGATTTTAAGTCTTCTTGGCGTGGGTACTTTAATACCCTTCATTTGTTACTCCAGCCTTGGCGTGGGTATCCCCGCCAAGGAGGCTTTTTCTTAAAGCACGCCTAGGAGATTTGGCTTCCTGGGCGGGGGTAATTTAATTGATTTTGTAGAGATGCTATGGGCGTTGGTATCCCCGCCAAGGAGGACAATCTTCTAACTGCGCCTAGGTGATATGGCTTCCTGAGCGTGGGTGCTTGCATCTCATTCTTTTGGCCAATTTTCATTTATGGACCGTTTCTTTGGCTTTTGTCGGGCTCCCAGCCTTATTATTTTCGAATTTTTGAGATTCCTGCGGAACCTTGAATCGACCCGTTTCTTAGCTTTCGTGACCTTCAGGGCCTTAATTCGTTTGCGGAGTCCTTGATTCGAAAATGAGAATTCATTCGTGGTTGTTGGTTATCATCAACCCTTCAACCTTTAACTCGCATATTCTTTGCCCCCTTGCTTCATATAGTGGAGGTCTTGCTCCCGGTTGATCGTTCAAGAAGTTCACTTGCCACTGAGCACTTGACTTCAAGTCTGGTGTGCCTTGGCTGGTTGTCAACCCTCTATCTTACTTCTAGATTTCCAACCTTCTTCTTATATTTGTAGAACCTTGGCTAGGTTTTAAGTAGCCTGATGCCTCTTGTCAGGTTCGTTTGGAGGCAGATAACCTTGTTGGCCATCAAGGCTCGAATTTTGAGATTTGAAGTTCAAGACCTCAAGTGTGGAATTGTAAAGGACTTCTTATCTCAACACTCTCATTAACAGTTTCCGTGCTTTCAGGAAATATCAAGGAGCCAACCAGTCTTAAGATGAGTTTTGATAAGGTCTATCTGACAGCTTCCTACATCAAACGGTGCCACCAACTTCGAATCGATGGTGGGGGTCTTCAGGACTTGGAAGTAGACGCTCCCAGAATGGGTCTCGACCATTGAATTGAGATAAGGCATCGACCTTTGTATTCTCCTCCCTTGGGATATACCTGGCACTCATCTAACTGGGCTATCGCAGCTTTCACAATCCTCAAGTATTTGGGCATATTCTTTTCTCTAACTTCAAACTCTCCATTGACTTGTGAGACTACCAACTTTGAGTCTCCACAGACTTTCAGGTTCTTGACCCTCAGGGCTCTTATCAGTCTAAGGTCGGCTATCAAAGCTTCATACTCCGCCTCGTTGTAGGTTGTTTGGAAGTCCAACTTCAAGGCATACTCGAGTGTGAACCCATCGGGGCTTTGCAGAACTTAACCTGCACCACTGGTTTTTGTTTTTGATGCCCCATGAAAATAGAGCTTTTTGTTTTTGATGCCCCATCAAAATAGAGCATCCAATATTCCTTCTTCTCTTCCAGGGGTTTCTCACCTTGCTGACCTTCCTGGTCTATTACCTCCTGCCCCCCGACTTCTTGGTTGTCAATGATATATTCAACCACGAAGTCAGCTAGAGCCTAGGCTTTGATGGCCGTCCTAGGCTTGTACTTAACATCGAATTCTCCTAGTTTGATTGCCCATTTGATGAGCCTTCCATTGGCTTTCGGGCTATGGAATATGTTTCTTCAGCGGGTGTTCCATCAGGACTTCAACGTTTGTCTTTATCCAGGGTCCTTCAAGGACTTAAACTCTTATCTGCTGTAACCTAACTCTACCCTTCGGGGTATGCATTTGTTTGTTTTCATTCATGTATTCTTTTATTTTCGGTACTTGGTCTTCTTTGACTCACACATCAGGTGCTTGGCACATAAATAAAATCACAATCAATGAATGGAAAACAATCTTGCATTAATAACTTGAAATGGGTTCAACCCTTACATAGAGTACTACTGTCCTACTCGGAGCAACATGCTCTGCAATGGTTTTAATGAACCTTATTTCTACTTCTACTATATAAATATGAAGCTAAGTCCTACTAGAATAACTTAAGCCCAATCGGGGTTTTGCAAGACTAGGCCTGCACCACTTGATTTTGTTTTTGATGCTCCATCAAAATAGAGCACCCACCACTCCTTCTGGTCTCCTCATTCTTATTCTGAAGTTCACTTCCTGCTTGGGGTACTACCTCCTGCCCCCCGACTTCTTGGTTGCCAATGGTACACTTAACCACAAAGTCAGTTAACGCCTTAGCCTCAATTGCTGTCCGAGGCTTCTGTGTGATGTCCTCTGCTGACCTTTCTTTGTGTTCCTTACCACTGTAGGCATCCATGTCTTCAATCGGAAGGACCTGCCCCCCGACTCCATCAGGCCTTAACGAGGCTACATAACAGCTTCGTGCCATCTTCTGATCACCTTTATGTTCTCCAACACCATTCCTGGTAGGGAACTTGATCTTCACATGATAGGTTGAGGCAACAGCCTTGAATGCATGAAGTCCAGTCCTTCCAAGGATAGCGTTGTACGTTGAAGCCGCCTTGATTACCAGGAAGTTCAACATCTGAGTGGCCTCCTTGGGCTCTTGCCCGATAGTTACAGGCAGCTGAATAGTCCCTTCAACTTTGGATTCTACTCCATTGAATCCATATATAGGCATGTTATTGGGGGTCAACTGAGAATCAGTGTATCCCATCTTCACAAATGCATCATGAAACAGAATGTCAATGGAAGCTCCATTGTCTATCAAGACTCGCTTCACCTTCGAGTTTCCAATCACAGGAGTTATGACCAACGGGTCGTCATGGGGGAACTTCACCCCTTCCAAGTCTGAATCATCAAAGTTAATCGCTACCTCAGTTTTTGCACGCTTCGGGGCCTCTCCCACGATGTGCAACACCTCTCGGGCATAAGCCTTTCGAGAGTTCCTAGTTGTCCCGGCCGCAGTCGGGCCTCCTGAGATCATGTTGATTACTGGCCCTCGGGGCTGTGGGTTGCGTTCTTGATCGTCATCCCTTCTATTATAGTCTCTTCTCTGATTACCACGGTCTTCACCCTTAGTGAAGTGCCTCAGCTTCCCTCTACGGATCAAAAACTCGATCTCATCTTTGAGTTGCTTGCAATCGTCAGTGTCATGCCCCACGTCTCTATGGAATCTGCAATACTGATTCTGGTTTCTCTTTGCGGGATCACCCCTGAGTGGCTTCGGCCATCTGAAATCCTTATCATTCTCAATGTCCAACAAGATTCGACTCCTAGGAGTATTCAACCTTGCATACTCAGTGAACCTTGACCCTTGGTTCTTCTTAGGGGCAGAGTCGGAGTCCTCGATAGTTCGGGGATACTTGTCCCTGGCATCATACTCTTGATCATCATAGTCCTGGTCTTGCTTTCGCTTCTTGGAGTCATTGTTACCTCCCCCTCCACCTACGGTGGTTTCTTTATTCAAGCTATCCTCAGCTTTAATATACTTATCAGCCCTTCGTTGGAGCTCAGCCATGTTCTCCGGGGGATGCTTCGCCAATGATCTCTTGAAGAAGAGGTCAGTGGTTCCGTGCTCCAGGGCTACCATTGCCACCTTATTTTCCAAATCAGTGATATTCAGGGTCTCCTTAGTGAATCGCTTGAGGTAATCCCTCAGATTTTCATTCTTTCCTTGCACCACATACATAAGAGATGCGGAGCTCTTCTCATGCACCCTTCCGCTAATGAATTGGCTGATAAAAGCAGTGCTCAATTCCTTAAAAGATCCAATCGAATTTGCAGGCAAACGGCTGTACCACCTTTGAGCCATACCCGACAGGGTTTGAGGGAACGCCCTACACTTGAGAGCGTCACTAGCAGGCTGCAACAGCAGTGCGTTCGAGAATGTTCTCACATGGTTTGCGGGATCACCCGTTCCATCATAAGCCTTTATTGTAGGCATCTTAAACTTCCTAGAGATGTGAGCATTCATCACTTCCTCGGTGAACGGGGGTGTGGGATCATCAGGATCTCCAAGTGGCATGAGATCCTTGGGGTTACTCCTGGGGGTTTCCACCCTCATAGCTTCTCTTGATGGGACATCAGCCCTCTTCTGTCTTCTTGAGGACCTCTCCAAATCTATAACGGGAATCCTTCCTGAGATTGGAGGGGGTCGAATTAGACTCAGTCTTGCCTGTTCCATTGCCATGTCTTCCTTCAATTTTAAGATCTCGGCCTCATAAGCCTTAATCCTTTCAGCAGTTGTCAAAGATTGTCCATCACGGATGTCTTGAGTCCTCCTTCGAGGTTCCCTACTAGCACGTCGCCTCCTCGGGGCTTCATCACGGTCATCATCCTCATCGTCGGAGGAGGTTTCATCAGTATAAGGACCCGAATAATCGTGATACTCTCGATCTCGGATCTGCAAAGCGTGACCACTTGGGCCTGTCCCTTGGATAGGAGGATAATTAGGCAGCCCGTATGTCGGGTTAGTACTCACGGGGAGATCTGTAGTGTGGATCTGGACCCCATGCGATGGATCAATCAGAGGAGAGACCACCATCTGAAGAGGATTGGTTTCTCGTCTTGTACGGGTAATCGGAGGTAATGTACTCTCAACGTGGGGGATCCCCCCTGATTGTTGAGAAACTTGAGATTGGGTGATCGCCCCTGATGCTGGCGGAGCTTGTTGGGCAATCGCCCCTGATGCTGGGGGAACCTGTTCGGTGATGGGTGGAGTAGATCTGAGAGGTATGGCCTCAGTTTACAACTGGTGTTGTTCTTCGTGTTTGAACCATGGTTGATGTTGTCTTCCCACAGACGGCGCCAAATGTTGTGGAATAAAAACCAGGTTGAAATTATTGCGGCTAGGGTTTGTGTATTTAATGCTAGGGTTCGTGAGCTTCGTGCTTTAATGGCTGCTTCTGCGTTCGAGACTAAGCGGTCCTCACAGAATGCCTACGTATCTCTGTATTAGAGAATCAAGCCAAGAAAACGTAGTTCTGAGAATGAGGGGTCAGACCCTTTATATAGGCTGAGAAGCCTTAGAATTATGGTAGGATTCGGAGACTTGGCGGGCAAGTCACCTCCTTGAGGAAGGTTCTAGACTCCTTGTAGGAATCAGTTTCCAAGTTGAATTGTATGCCTTGGTGGCTAAGTCTGAAAGGGATAATATCCTTATCCAACTCTTATTGCTGAGCTGTTTGTTTCCCCCAATATTAATTACGAAATTAATATTAAAATAGGGATTCTGACCTCATTAATGGGCCCCACGTTTGGACCATGCTGGGTCTAATTAATGCCATATTAAACGTGTCTTTAGGGCTTATTTTTAGCCCATATCACACGGGTTATAAGCTAGTACATACATAATATGTAATGATTATAAACTGTTTTGCCAAAATACATACATAATTACATATAAAATCAACAGTAAATATCCCACAAAAAAAATCAACAGCAAATACGTAATGATTCTTCCATGTCAGCATATTTTGCCACGTCACGTCACTAGTCAGCAATTTCTGTTAACACAACTTAACGGAGTGTACATATGATACGACTTAGTGACCAATTTGAGTCCATTTTCAGTTCAGTGACCATCTTGATATATTAGGCTGACTTCAGTGACCAACAAGATATTTAACCCTTAGGTTTAATACATATTTTATTTTGTTCGTAACCAGCCTCTACTAAATCTTCTGTTGCTGTTGTACTACAATTAATCATCATGGCACTTAACGATATTTTCAACGGCGTTCAACACATTGTTTATGGCTCGTATTTGATCTTGCATGCATTGCTTATCTGGTCGGTAGACCTGGCCATTAGTGCGGTCCGGGCCGGGCTTGCACCGGGCCGTGCCAAAAAAACACAACACTGAACCGGCACTAAGAGTTATCCGGGCCGTGCCGGGCCGGTTCC
This sequence comes from Saposhnikovia divaricata, assembly GCA_036435485.1. Classification (NCBI taxonomy): domain Eukaryota; kingdom Viridiplantae; phylum Streptophyta; class Magnoliopsida; order Apiales; family Apiaceae; genus Saposhnikovia; species Saposhnikovia divaricata. The sequence continues at coordinate 201,105,136 of CM071601.1, read as the reverse complement.
GAATCAGAAAATGTAAACCGGTGACCGGATTCGTGGGTTAGTGCGGGCCGTGCCGGTTATTCGTTTTTTTGAAAATTAATTTATTTCTTTATAGATCCGCTTTACTAATAGATTTTGAAAATTAACTTCTAGATGATGTAGTTAAAAGAGGACGGTACCGGTTTTTTAATACTGAACCCGTATTCGGACCGGGTTTTTCAGCGGTTTAGTACCGGTTCGGGCCGGTTCAGGACGGGCCGAATATACACGAATAAAAAACCGGGCCGGTTCAGTACGGGCCGGGCTGAACCGCCCTAATGGCCAGTTCTAGTGGTCGGTTTATGCATGTGTAATCCTTTGTCTTTTGCATCTGTCGGGGATCATTACTTTTTCGAGGTGTGATGAGAATGGTTTATAAAACCTCATCTACTATTGCTTGACATTGCACACATATATATAGCATGCTTGACATTGAACACATGGCTTCTAACAGATCGATCGCACTAACACTAACAGCTATCATACTTGACATACATGTGATAACAGCTATACATGTGCCTCTCATAATGTGCTATCACTACTGCATGTGCTACCACTAGAGTTCTTCATGTGATTCCTGCCGTTTGGCCTTTTCAAATGTTCGCCTTGCTATGGTATTAGGTGTTTCTATCAGATAGTTGCATCTTCACTCGACGGTTGCGCTATTGTAGGCTAAACTGCACTTGCTCCTGTCTTACAATTATATATTCCTCGTCCCATTAATATTGGTCACCTACTTTTTGGCACACATTTTTAAGTTCAAATAAAATATAGTTCCAAATTTCTTTTCAAAATTTTATTTTTCTGAATAAAAATTTAGTAAAAATGCATGCCGAAAAACAGGTGACCAATATTAGTGGTGGGACGGAGAGGGAGTATCTAATTTGTATAGAGTAAAAGCTTAAATTTTTACATGAATTTCATGCTGCTTTCCTTAATCAGCAGAGAGGGAAATTAGTCGTACTTAAAAGTCAAATCTCATGGCAAAAGAAATGTCATTGAAAGTAGAAACTAACAGATGACCTCCAATATGTTCTACTATATTAAGTTCTTAACCTCTATTAATGGTAAAAACTCAACTCAACTCAATGTACTCAATATATCCCGCATGAGCAGGAGTCGAACCCATGACCTCTCGATTCATGGATTGGGCACTTAACCACTATGCCAACTCAACCCCTTTCTTAACCTCTATTAATGGTGCACTCCTTAATTGCATGGGGATATGGCTTGGTTGAAAATCTTTCTTTTGAAGTCTTAAATAATGATTCAAATGAAAAACCGTAGACAAGTGGCTGGAGATCGAGGCCCCTGCCTCCCGTGTAAGGAATAATGGTATAAACAAGAAATAGCTTACTGAGCATGATTTGCAGGATATTTACCATGGGGCAACAGCTGATATCATTGTTTCTGAGTGTGAGAAAAATGAACATTAACGTTAATTGTTTTAAGAGCTTTCTAAAATGATATGGCTCACCAAAAATAATTCTTCGAATGTACAAAAAATTCAAAACATTTCTTGAAAGATTTCAAAGCAAAGAAAAGCTCACAAAACAAGATAGGCCCTTCATAATCCATATCTTATAAAGCCAGACAAATCAACATTTGCTTCCATTCAATGTTCCAAACCAACAAAACCAAGAGAAGCAGTTCACGTCATAAGGTGAAGATATTAGATATACATACTTACTCATCAAAATTTCAAAAACATTTGTAATATAAGAAGGATAGTTCCAGGCTCCAGCAGCATCTTCTTTCTGGCATATTTTCTCTCCTCTCCTCCATGCACAAGCTTTTAAAAACCTCGACCTGCAACAATTTTTAAACTACCACCTAAACTCATATGTAATTAATATCGACAAAATATAAGTGCCACTCAGTGTAAAAGAATCCACAGGACGGTAAACAAACTATAGTACCTTTTTATTCTTAACTTCCTAATCGCTTCATAACACCAACTTGAATCCCTATGAAAGGAATTTGTCCCTGCAAACATCAACAGCCAAATTTTCAGCTGGAGTCGTAATAAAGATCCCACAAGTAATTTGCAACTGAGATTTGAATATGGTTAAAAGATAGATAAGATGCATAAGGGATTTGCTTACCTCTCATCCTTCTTTTTCTTTAGCTGCTGTACTTTCTTCTCTTGTGCCTGTTTCTGCAGCTGCTTCCCATCAGAACTCATGTTATAGTCAAGGGGAACAAGACTCTGGGTGTAAAATTCCAAATCAAAGATACTGGGTAAATTAGCAATCTTCGCAGTCCTAGTTTTCTTCCTTATAGGGTTATACCACATCACCTTCTTGTTGTCCACTTCTAAAAGAACATCCTTACGACTCTTTGAATAAGCAAGAGGTGTGATAGACTGAAAAGGTCCAACTACTTTTCGTTGTTCCACCGAAAATAGCTTGCACCAAGAATTTCCCATCCCATAATCTTTCATCACCCATACATTTAGACGAACACTAAGTAGGTATTCAAGTATGCAAAGGGATTTTTCAAATGTAATTATACCTAGTAGATTCACATTCTCAGTCTGAAGTTTAGGCAGTGGAATCTCCCTATGATTTTCAACCCCAAGATCAACTGCAAGAATTGATGGGCATCCCTGATCCTTAATTGTAATCCAGTGCAAAGATCCACACATAAACATACCCCATACACCGAAATACTGAAACTGATAAGGAATATTTTTAAGTCGTTTCCATGAGTGAGTTTTTAGACCATACACTATGACCTTAGAGCCTGCCAAAGCACAATCATCAGTCTGAATTCTCATAACCTTGTAGTCATCATTAGCAGCATCATACCCAAAGCCACAAAGGGAAGACCCGCCAAAGCCAAAAGGATGATTAAAATCAGCTGGTAAGGTAGGAAGGTGTCTGTACTTTCTGGTTGCCGGGTTCCATATGAAAATGTCTGGCCTTGCGTTGCACAAGCAGTGTAAGCCATTGATGGAACTTACAATTGAACAACCATAGAGACGAGTCTTCAGTGGCTCATCAATTTCAACAGGAGTGGTATGTTCTAAAGAATCAAAATCCACCAAGTGAAAATTGTCGCCTCTAATAACAAGACCAGTATTAGTGTTGCACTCAATGGATCTCTTAAGATGTTCTTTGACAAAACGTGGACTATCAATAAGAGAACACCACGGTTTAGAAACACATCTATATTGCAACAGAATCTTAACCGGAAGGCGACATAAGATTTCAGAAACCAGATGTTCCGTCAGGTAGGGGTTCACTCTGGGCATTTGTGATCGAGGTCCATCGCTAATTTAAACATCAGATACATTTTAATATCATCACAATCCACAACTGAGAAACCAAATCCATAACCAAAGAAAAAAAATATAATATAACAAGCTAACACGTATTAAGCATAACAACACCGAATATTTTCATACGTGCACCTCTCTTTCTAATGAGGCAGCCAAATTAGTAGCAAGTGAAATGAAAAAATTAGATTTACAGCCTCTCTTTCTAATGAGGCAGCCAAATTAGTAGCAAGTGAAATGAAAAAATTAGAATTACAGCCGGAACAATGTTAAAATCCAACAAAAACTTAAGCAGCTAAAACACAATTAGTGCAAGTCCATGCTAGGCGTCAAGCATTTACTAAATCAGCCTATTTACGAAATATATGAGGGTCAAGACCATGAACATGACAACTATATATTTACTCTATCTAACCATACCCCACATTACTATTATTTGATTCATCAACATCTAAATTATCTAAATAACCTGTACAAATTATTGTACTACTTGTGAAATAAAAAAAAACACAGACATTATTGTTCATCTTTTTATTCATATTTATTAAAGGACTTTTTTCATAAATACCCAAATCCAGAAATTTTTTTGCAAATATTTTGCGAAAATATCTATCTTATTTGCAAAAAAAACGGTGTTAAAACCAAATGCAACCTGTTACGCAACCATAATTACATACCGTATTTTTGCAAATAAGATGTTATTTTTGCAAAATATTTTTTTGAAAAATGTATTTCTGCAAATATTTTGAGAAGATCGCAAAAAACTTAGGAAAAGTGGTCTTTTTGGTAAATATTATTTATTAAATGAATAATACAACAAATTCTAGGTAAAAATACTTGCAAATATATGAAATGATTTAGAAATCCAAGGTATATGGGTACAATTTCGATTGTAATCTTAAAATCGAGCCGAACCGACTCATGTTCTCCAATTACACATGGACACAAGTCTGAGATCTACATCTACCACCAAAAATATGCACAACATAATATACAAAATATTCCACACAAAAGAAGACAGAAATATTGCAAAATTATAAAACAATGTGATCAAAAGGTGAAAAAAAAGATCGAGTACAACCTGGAAGTAGAAGACGACGACGTACTGGCGTCGGAGTGACAAGAAATAAGTTTGGACATTATTTTTTGCCTCCTTCTGCTTAGTTTGCGTTTACTGTACGATCTATCTTCCAAAGCTTGTTTATATGGGTGCAATCATGCAATGCGAAACAAAGTAACAAATCTTATCGCACCGTTTGGCAAATCTTAGTAAAAAAAGTAAGATAGTGTAACTGTTGCCTTTTTGAATTATTGGCGTACACGAGAAGCTTATCAAAAAAAAGTTTCTCGGGGTTAAATGGCGGTTAGTTCCATACTATTGGAGTACTATTGGCGTACATTAGTATGGAGTACTCAGGATCGTATGGAGTACTATTTTTAAAAAATTTTGAAATGTAAGGAATTGGAATGGAAATCCCAAAATGAATATAACTTATTTTAATGTTACATTAGATACAAGTATTGTATTATTTTTATTCGACATAATATATATGTGTTAAGATAGAGATATGATTTTGGTAAGCCGAATTCCTAACATGTTGAGCTTTTAGGAGAACTGGTTACTTAACATGGTATCAGGGATGAGAAAAAAAAACCTACGAAAGTTCGTGGGTGTGATAAAAACATCCTACAACACCGACAAGAGTTTGTGGGTTTGATAAAACTATCGTACGAGAGTTCGTGAATATGAGACGAAGATCTTGCGTGAGTTTGTGGGTGAGAGGAAAAAAAGAACATGCGAGAATTCGTGAGTGCAAGAAAAAAAAAAGATTTATGAGAGTTTGTGGGTGAAAAAGAAAAAAAAATCCTTATGAAAAGTTCATGGGAGAAAAAAAAATCAAAGAGAGTTCTTGGATACGCAAGAAAGAAAAATCTTGAGAACGAAGACGGTGATAAGATGGAAGCACAACGATAATGATGATGGTTTTGGTGAATTTGTGTAAGAAATTGTCTCAAAGTAACGACGATAGAAAGATGAATATTGAGGATAACTCTAACTTTATTGTATTGGAGCTTTGGTTGTGGGAGGTTTAAGATTCGAGTCCTTCCTATCCCAATATTCTTATTAAAAAATTGAAATATTGAAATTGTGTGCTATAGTGGACCCAAAAATATTTCAGAAGGAGTGAGGGTCAGAAGGTACTTGCCTCGATCTCGAAGTGCAAATAAGTGTAGATAAAATTTGTACTCTACCCGTGAACTTGGCTTCGGTCTACGGCTCGGGAATTATTCTCTAAAAATGGCAACCAGAAATATGTGAGCGCTTCGTCAAAATAAAATATTTCTCAACCGATAATATAATATTTAATAAAATATCTCTCGAAAATTCTACGATAATTAACGGAAAATAATTCCCGGGTAAATAAATCTCTCTTCGAACTCAGGAATTAAATCTCGAAAATAAATCCTATTTTTAATAATGTAGTATTAAAAAAGCTAGTATTAAAAATTGGACCAACCGGACATTAGGGCAAAAAAGACACGAACAAACTAGTGATCCACTACCCAAATAATGGACTTTTGAGTGAAGGGATCTTAAAACAAATATACGATCCTGGTAAGTTCAATTCCTAACACCTTTAAATTTTAGGAGAATCGGTTATTTAACCATATGTATACGTTTATATGTAAAAAGGATATTTTACTATAATTATAATATAATTTATTAAAATGTAAATGTTTTTATTTCATTATATTTCATAGCTGTGTACTTTGGAAAATAAAAATTTATTGTGCAAAATTACTGAACCTAACAGTGCCTAACATTTTAATAAATTTAACTATGATATTTTGGATGTTTGTGTAAGAAAACAAGGTTTGAGGTTTTGTAATTTTTGATTAATCTTGATTAAGATTTCCAAATCATAAACAACTCGAAAAACAGAACATAGCAATTTCACATCTCAGCAATATTACAGACCATAACCACAATGACAGATACAATAATCTATCTTAAATATAGTGCTCAGCAAATCCCAACATTTCTTCACATTCCAGCCAGCAAAACCAGTAGTTATAGTCTTATAGACCATACTGACATAGCTACATAAACATGAATTACGCAGCGGTGCGAAGATATTACATAAGAGACATGTAATATCTTGTTCCACTGAAAATAGCTTGCACCAAGAATTTCCCACCCCGTAATCATTCATCACCCACACATCTATAATATGAGGGTGGGATTCGAGCAAGCAAAGGGATCTTTCAAAAACAACAAGTTCCATTTCATTAATGTTCTTATGTTGAACTTTGGGCAGCGGAACTTCCCTATAGTTTTCAACCCTGATATCAACAGCAAATATTGATATGCAGCTTTCTAGACTCACAGTCTTAATTGTTAACCAGTGCAGAGCTCCGCTTGAATAAATACACCATGCTCCGATGTTTTGGAAGTGACTAGGAATATTTTGAAGCTGTTTCCATGAGCCAGTTTTTATGCCATAAACTAATACTTTATAGCCATCCACAAGCACAACATGAGCTGTCTGAAGAACGCTTAGAACCTTGTAGTCATCATTAACACCATCATAACCAAAGCCATATAGGGAAGACTGAGAATATTTAAAAGGCCGAAGTAAATCAGTAGGTGCAGGAGCTAACCTTTTGCACTTTCTTGTTGCCGGGTTCCATATGAACATGCCTGAGTTTGGAATCAACAAGCAGTGCAAACCATTACAAGAACCCACGATAGTAGAACAGTGTAGAAGACTCTTCAATGGTTGATCAATTTCAACAGCAGTGGCATTATCTCGAGAACAAAAATTCACCGAGTGAAGAAGAAGAGCACTAACAATTATATGACTAGTGTTGGTGTTGCATTCAATGGACCGCTTGAGATGGTCTTTGACAAAACGTGGACTATCAATAAGAGAACACCATGGTTTAGATACACATCTGCAACGCAACAGAATTTTAACCAGAAGGCGAGATAAGATTTCAGAGATCAGATGTTCTGCGAAGTAGATGGTCACATTCATCGGATGTGATGGAGATCCATCGCTGAGTAAAACAAGTAAAATGTCAGTTCGTTTTACTACCATCACAACTCACAATAAGAAAACAAATCGCAAGCAACAGAGACAACATAATATCACTCACTCTATTACAAAGTCATATTTATATTTTTGCCCACTTTCAATGTTCGTTACTCCTTCCGTTCCTTCCAATATTTTTATAAGAAAAAAAAAAATTTAAAAATAAATTATAGAATTATCCTTAAAATATAAGTTAAAATGCGTGGGAAATCAAAGATCATGAAACAAAAAATATAAAGAATATCATCGCAAGTGACAAATTAGTGAAATAGATCCACAATTAGTGAAATACGAGTGTACGAAAATCAATATCCACAGGTTAAGTAGTTTCAACACACACATATAAAGGTTGTGCTTGGCATGATGGTCCATGCTGACTATCTATTGGATCTTAAATGAAGGACAAGACGCAGCGGAATAACACCCCCAAAGATAAGACTTTTATGTAGAACTCATACTAAATTTTACCACCACAAGTTATAAGTTATAACACTAATCAACTAAACATTAAACCGAAAATACAAAGAAGAAGTATTTTGTTGGTCACGTGAAAGTGCCTTTTTCTTGTATATATTGATACGTATAAGTTTTTTGTATACAATATCATAATCCTTAAAACCTAATTTAAGAAGTAAACTAAAAACACTTTTGCGCCAAAAAATATCCACTCCAAATCGCCTCACCACGGGTGCTTAATCCATACTGTGATGTAACAATCCCTTCTCCTACCTCAATAAACAGGAATTTAGATACACGGGTAATGAAGACGCTATCCAAAATTTAGGACGATTCGATAATTGAAATTCCGAAAAACGTAAAAACAAAACCGCTAACGTAATTAGAAAAACTTTTACAAAATTTTCAATTTAACACCAAAAACTAGCCCAACCTTTTTGATTTCCACCATAGTCCAGAACTTAATTTACACTATGTCACTGGTACAAAACTTCAAACGTTAGTAAAGATACCACATTCAGACTATCTAATTAATCTATCTATCTACGCAACATATCACTATTCTAAAAACACTTTTTTTTTATCTTCGTTCATATGAGTTCCGATTAAGTAATTCATAAAATAAAATGCTTTATGTTAAAACTTGCATGAAGTAGGAGTCAGTGACGAAGCCAGGAACAATACATAGTGGGGGCAAAACCTTTGATATATATATACATAGTGCAAAACCTGCTTTTCTGTTACTATACATAGTGCAAAACCTGCTCTTCTGTTAAGGGATGGTGGGGTCAAAGGACCCCAATGTACCCCACATAGCTTCGTCCCTGGTAGGAGTACACAAGCGTTGGTGTAACTAGGGGAGGCTGACCTAGATTCAAAGTCTGCTTAACATAAAAAAAAAAACAGTTTTTTTTTTTTGCTAAAAATAAACATAACTCAAACCCTGACAGCTAGAGTTCATAAATAATTTAGCTCAAGGTATTCCAGAGTCTTAAGTTCAAACTTTACTTACAATGATATCTCCACAAGTGTTTACTAAAGTGCACAATGTGTACATACACTATGCCAACAGAATGCAATATAACATTCACAATTTGTTACATTTATCCTCATTTCGCTCATAAGTCGTATCCAGGATAACCTTTTTGTCAAATTCGTATTCCAACGACTATATTTTTAGATGTAAATTTGATGATGGGGTTGTTGCTTATTTTTTTAGAAGAACAAAATATATGATTGTAATTGAAAAGGTCAGAAGCAGCAATGGAGCATGGGACTCGTCCGATGTTAAGAAAACTGAATGCCAGTTGATAACTCCGAAGTGGTGTAACTGTTGTGGGGTGTCTGCAAAACAACACCGGAGGGGGGGTTTGGCCCCGAGGTGCCTCCGGCGTGAGAATAAGAGTTGGCTTTGGAAGAAAATAATCAAGGAGAGTATCACGAGAGCAATAAATGTGTGTGGGTGTGTAATAGTGGCTAACCCCTAAACCCTATTTACAAGGGGTATTTATAGCCCTAGTCCTAGGGTTTAGGGGTAGGTTACCTTCACCCCCGACCGTTGGATCTGGGGGACAAGCCGCTGAATTTCTGGGATGTAGGACACGTGGCCTAGTCTGGGGTGACCGTTGACTGGAGTGTGGCCATGTTGTTGTAGACATGATTTGGCACGTGCCTTCCCTTGTCTTTTAGTGTTGGTCAGCGCCACATGTAGGAATGTTAGCTGAGGTGGGGTGCCACGTGTGTTAAGTGTCACCCATCTGGGGTCCCCTAGTCTGGGGTGGGGACCACGCCACGTGGTGGTGGCCCCGGGCCCGGGGTCCACTACTCTGGGCTGGGCCGTTCTTATTCTCATGAGATGATTTGCTTATTGTTTTGGGCTCCTTGTTGGGCCTTGGCTGTTTATAGCCTATCATTTGCCCCCCACTCCATAATGCGGATTTTCCGGATGGGGGAGTAGTAAGGAGTGTTTCTGCCTTGGAGAGTGAACTTTCTGGATTCTCTGGAGTTCTAGATATATGTCCTCGGGGCTGGAGGTTTTTGTAGTTGTTCTGTGAGTCCGTGTCTTCTTTGGGGGGGGAACTTTTTGCCTTGGTTGCCCCCAGTTCCGGGGTGTGCATTGAAGTACGTACGCCCGGGGCTAGTGGTTGCTGGAGTTTGAAGGCTTTGTTGCTTTGACTGCCCCCAGGCCCGGGGTTGGGAGTGAGGTGTGCATCCCGGGGCTTTGGCTTTTGTATACGTGCGAAAATGCACGTATATGAATAATATTGCACGTATGCACTTTTGGGTTTCGTTTTTTCTTTTCTCTCTTTTCTCTTTTTTTTTTGAAAAGTAACAGTTGTCACCCACTATCTCCGGATTTTGGAGATAGTGGGCCGATTTTTTGGGCCGCCACGTGTTCATGGCCTTTAGAATTCAGGATCTGCCTATAAATAGTGGCAATCTCCCCCAGTTCCATCTTTTACGAGTTCTTAATTTGCTGCCGTTATCCTGCTTCTCTGAAGACTATTGCTCCGGGCTAAAGGTTCCTTCTTCCAATTTAGGCGTTCTCTGTTCCCTGATCTCCGGATCTCTTCGTAAGTCTTCTTACCCCGGTCTCTTGATTCTTTGTATTTAAGTTCTTGCTTATATTTCCTTACTTAGATTTGCATCTTGGGTAGATAAATTGACTTAGGTTTTCATTTTTTGTTGGGTAGCCCGGGGTTGTAGCCTTGTATGGTTAAGAGACGTGTTACTGCTAACCGTGTATTAATACCCCTCTCCGAACCCAGTAGTTCTGATAGTCGTAGTTCTTCCGATAGTTGCTTCGAATTGATAGATCTAGAGTGGGCTGTAATGGGTAAGAAGAAGAGTAGTTTGCCCGTACTGACGAACATAGCCACTAAGGACCTGGGTCCGGGGTTCAGCCTTAGCGAACCGGATGGTAGTTGGAGTCATACCAAATATTATTTCGTGAGAAAGGATCCGGGGATACCCCAAGCTTACTTTTACAAGGATCTGAGCACAGAGCTTTCTCAGAATCCAGATGTTGCGGAGGTGACTAAATATGATAAGGCTTTCCTGGACTCAAAGTTTGGGGATAAACCGGGCTCTGGGATGGATGTCGGCCCATTTAGGTCACAATATATAGAGAATCCAGTAGACTGGGATCGAATATTCCGGGCTACCTTTCATTTAGATTCTGAGGTAGAGTGGAGGTGGCCATAACCCGGGGAGAGGATCTATGACCGCCCGGAGGGAGGCTGGGTCGGAGTGTGGTTGGAGCATCTTAGGTCGGGGTACAGGCCCAGGTGTCACCAATTTGTCAAGTCCCTTTGCTTGTTCGAGTATGGGGTCCCTATAACCCAGATGACCCCAAACGTAGTTAAGTGGATCTTTAATTTCCTGGGCTGCTGTGAGAAGGCCGGGGTGCTTCCTACTTTCAAACTTTTCCACCACTTGTTCCAGATGGTCCGGTCCAACAATAAACCCTTGTTTGAGTTTAGGTTCCGGGGTAAGGCTTGTGGTTATCCATCTGGGGCTTCCAAACCTCTGGCTATGTTGCCTTCTCACAAGGGTTGGAATGGGGAGTTTGTTTTTCTCCGGGGCTTGGATTTGCAGTACATGCCCACTTTCCAAGAGAATCCCCTGGTTATGCAGTTCGAGGTGTATGACCTTCAGGATGCGGCTCTGGACCGGATTAACGCCTTTTGCCGGGGTTTGGGGAGGCAAGTGACCCGGGATGACCTTATGAGCCACAAGTACCTTTCTGGAATAGGATGTAAGTTCGGGGTCTGTTCATGTTGAAATACGTATATTTTTCTTGTTTTCTTTTTTATTTGATGCTTTTTTTCCCCGGGCTCATGTTCTTTGTTTCTTATTTACAGGTCTCCCAGGCTATAACCCGGAGTTTGAGGAATTTGCCATGGATAAGGCCAATGCCGCTCTTCTTGGCATCGGCCAAGTGCGCGACAACACTAAGGCCCCCGGGGAGGCCAGTGGCTCGCGGGCTCAGCAAGAGGGTGACAGCACCTCTAAGGCCCCGGAGAAGGCGGCTGTTGACGTGGATGGGGAGGAGGTACCCCTGCATCCGAGGAAGAGGATCCGCAGCACGGTTCGGCAGGAGAAGTTTGGGGACTTAGAGTCCGACTGCGAGGTCTGCCCCTCCGGAGCTCATTTTGAGAAAGATATTCACTTCCAGCCCCACGTCCCGGCTGCCATTGCCCGGGAGGACCGTAACTTCATTGGCTTCCTGGCCGGGCTTCCAAGCCAGAAAGAATGGGATGAAATGGGCAAGGATTCGGCGATCTCCCTCTTCGAGGATGCGGTAGCGGTCTACGGCCAGGTAATCTTTCCGCCGAGCTTGTCTTCACTTGGTTTTATTTTGCGTACTGACTTGTTTTTGCATTTGTTTTTTGCAGCTCGGGGTTCGTGTTGCTGGGGCCGGGGCTGCTATTCGCCGGGAGCTGGAGTTGGTCAAGGAGGCCCGGGAGGCGGTCAGCTCGGTGACGGAGGTCAGGAGGTTGATGAAAGATGAGGTGGATGCCCTGAAGCAGGAGCTTGCTGAGGTGAAGGAGGCAGCTGACGCCCGGGCCAAGGAGCTGAAACAAGCCGCTAAGACTCTTCAGGATGAGCGGGACTAGGTCCGGACTAAGCTAAGGGACTCCAAGGAGGATGTGAAGAAGCTCCGGGAGGAGCTGAAGGGTAAGAAGTCCGAGGAGCAGGTGATTGCTGAGTTCCGGGATTCGGATATCTACCACACTGATCTCGCCACGGTCGCTGCCTCAAAGGTCCATCGTTGTTGGGTCGTGGCCGAGAACATGTGCAAGACCGATCCGGGGTCAGCCACCTAGGAGAGCTTCGTCGCTGAGTACATGAAGGCTGAGGCTGCTTTTGCCCGGGGTGAGGGCGAGCCTAAATCTTACGCTGCACCCAACTCTTCCCCTCCTCCTCAAGACTGATTCCGAAGACTGGCTGCGTCCAGATCCCGGGCCGTGCCCCTGTAATCTGTTTAATTTGGTTTATGTATTCTTAACTTGGTTGTATAACTTTAAATTCTGCTGTCGTGTAACTTTTAACTGTCAGGTGTTTCGGGCTGTCGGTCAGCCCGGCCTGTCTGCTGCTTTCTTTTTATATCTATTTTTGCTTCGTAAGTTTTGCCTTGTTCTTTTGTTGTTGGTTGTTTGTAGTTTGTATCCGGCCCCCCACTCCTTAATTCGGGTATTCCGGATTGGGGAGTGGTGGTTTGTCCCCGGGTTTTGGCCTACTTGGAAAGGATGTAAACTTTTCCAAGTAGGAATTTTGATGCCTATGTCTTCCCGGGCCGAAGCATTGCTAAGGTCCCGGGCTTTGGCCTACTTGGAAAGGGTGAAAATTTTTCCAAGTAGGAATTTGGATGCCTGTGGCTTCCCGGGCCGAAGCATTGCTAAGGTCCCGGGCTTTGGCCTACTTGGAAAGGGTGAAAATTTTTCCAAGTAGGAATTTGGATGCCTGTGGCTTCCCGGGCCGAAGCATTGCTAAGGTCCCGGGCTTTGGCCTACTTGGAAAGGGTGAAAATTTTTCCGAGTAGGAATTTGGATGCCCGTGGCTTCCCGGGCCGAAGCATTGCTAAGGTCCCGGGCTTTGGCCTACTTGGAAAGGATGAAAACTTTTCCAAGTAGGAATTTGGATGCCTATGGCTTCCCGGGCCGAAGCATTGCTAAGGTCCCGGGCTTTGGCCTACTTGGAAAGGATGAAAACTTTTCCAAGTAGGAATTTGGATAATAATTGTAAGATTGAAATGCCAAGTAGGAAATAGAGCTCTTTTTCATTGATAACAGAACGATTACATGATTTCCAAGTACAATTCCCAAAAAACGCCCGTATATGAGCTGAAACTATTTCCCTTTACTGGTAGTACTTTCTTAGTCTGAGGCCGTGCCAGGTGTTGGGGACTTCAGTGTTGTCCATGTGACTGATCTTGTAGGTTCCGGGGTGGAGTACCTCTTTAACTCTGTAGGGACCTTCCCACTTAGGCATAAGCTTTCCTATGTTAGTGGGGTCTGAAGCCTCGGTATCCCAGAGTACTAGGTCCCCGATTTGGAAGTTTTTGACCCTTGACTTCTTTCCGAAGTATTCTCTTGTTTTCTCTTTATACTTCTCCATTCTTTGTACTGCTTTATCCCGGACCTCATCAACTAGCTCTAGATTGACTCGTAGCCCTTCTTCATTTGCAATTTCATCAAAGTTGATTACCCTGTGGGAAGGAGAACCCACTTCAATTGGCAACATTGCTTCGGTTCCGTACGCTAGCTTGAACGGAGTTTCCCTTGTCCCGGACCGTGGGCTAGTTCTGTATGCCCATAACACATGTGGCAGCTCTTCGGGCCATTTGTTCTTACTTTCCATCAGCCTCTTCTCAATTCCTCTTAGCAAAATTCTGTTTGTCACTTCCACTTGCCCGTTGCCCTGGGGATGGGCTATTGAAGATTTCTTGTGTTTGATTCCCCTTTCCTTTAAATAGTTTTCAAAATCTGAGCCGATGAATTGGGGACCATTATTTGAGACCAGGACCCTGGGTAGGCCGAACCGCATTAATATGTTGTCCATGAACTTGATGCAGTCTTGTTGATTTATGGTCCTCATTGCCTTTGCTTCGGCCCACTTAGTCATGTAGTCAATGGCTACGAGGAGGTACCTCAGATCGCCCTTGGCCCGGGGGAAGGGCCCTACTATGTCGATGCCCCATAAGACTGAAGATGGCAAGACCGGGCTTTGTCTTGGTACATTGCTGAACAGTTGGCAGTTTCTACACTTCTTGACGAATTCTACTGCATCTGAGTGGATTGTTGGCCAGTAGTAACCTTGCCTTATGATTTTGTATGCAAGGGCCTTTGCGGACATATGGTCCCCACAAATCCCTTCATGTACCTCTTGTAAACAGTAGTTGGCTTCCTCCGGGCCTACACACTTCAGTGTTGGAGATGAGAAGGTTCGGCGATAGAGTTGGTTTTCTTCTATGAAGTATTTCGAAGCCTTGTTTTTCAATCTTCTGGCTTCATTCTTATCTTCAGGCAACTCTCCTTTCTCCAAGTAGAGGATGAAAGGGGTCATCCAGCTCGGGGTTCCCTCTATCTCGGTTACCTCTTTTTGATCAATGGCCGGGGTTCCCAGTTCTTCAAAGTAGACCGAGCTGTCTAGTTCGGCTGAGTTCTGAACCAGCTTGGATAACTCATCAGCTTCGGAGTTTTCTTCCCTGTTGATTTGGCTGATTTGATACTCCGGAATGGTGGCTAGGTAACTTTTGACAAGGGCTTGGTATTGGGCCAGTTTTTGATCTTTGGCTAGGTATTCCCCTTTGGTTTGCCGCACCACGATTTGGGAGTCACTATAGATGTTCAGGCTGTTGATTCTCAAAGTTCGTGCTAACCTTAGCCCGGCTAGAAGAGCCTCATATTCGGCTTGGTTGTTTGTTTCTGGGAATTTGAATGTTATGGCTTATTTGATTTGGAAGTCTTCCGGGCTTTTCATGATTATTCCTGCTCCGGACCTGTCAGCTGTTGAGGATCCATCCACGTGGAGAGTCCATGACCCCGGGGCTTGGTCCGGGGTTGCCATATGTTCGGTTACTGTGGTAGCCTGCTGTGGTTCCGGGAAGGAGCATTCAACTATGAAATCTGCCAGAGCCTGTGCCTTGATGGCTGTCCGGGGCACGAACATCAAGTGAAATTGGCTTAACTCAATTGCCCAATTTATTAATCTTCCGGATGCATCTGGCTTATGGATTATTCGCCTTAACGGCTGGTCTATTATCACCTTGATCTCTCTGCCTTGGAAATAGTGCCTGAGTTTCCTTGAGGCCGTGACTAAGGCAAAGGCAAACTTCTCCAGATTGGGGTATCTGGTTTCTGCATCTTTCAGGACTTGGCTGATGTAGTACACCGGCCGTTGGTTTCCCTCGACTTCCCGGACTAGGGCCGCGGCCACAGCCAGGGGCCCGGCGGAGAGGTATAGATCTAGGGGTTCCCCGGGCTCCGGCTTTGTTAAAAGGGGTTGTGATGAGAGATATTGCTTGATAGTTTCAAGAGCTTGCTGGCACTCAGGGCTCCAGGTGATTTCTTTCTTGTTGCTTGCCCCCCTGAGCAAATTGAAGAAGGGTAAGCACTTTTCTGCCAACTTGGGTATGAATCTTCTTAGGGATGCCAATGATCCGGCTAGCTTCTGAATGTCTTTCTGAGTCCGGGGTGATTGCATATCCAAGATGGCTTTTATCTTCTCCGGATTAGCCTCAATCCCTCTCTGGCTGATCATGAAGCCTAGAAATTTTCCTGCTGCTACTCCAAAGGTGCATTTCTCCGGATTCAACTTCATATCATTTTTTCTAAGGTTTTCAAAACATTCCCGCAGGTCGGGGACATGTTCCTTGACGGTTTCAGACTTGGCAATGATATCATCGACATAGGACTCCAGATTCCGGCCAATTTGGTCCTTGAAGACATCCACCATGGCCATTTGGTATGTAGCCCCAGCATTCCGGAGTCCAAAGGGCATGAACTTATAAGCATAGACAGCTCTGTGAGTGATGAATGCGGTTTTGGCTATATCTGCCGGGTTCATCTTGATTTGGTTGTATCCGGAGAAGGCATCCATAAAGCTAAGCATCACATGTCCGGAAGTGGCATCGATGAGCTGGTCTATACTTGGTAGTGGATATGGATCTTTGGGGCAGGCTTCATTTAGGTCCGTGTAATCAACACACATCCTCCATTTCCCACTAGGTTTTTTGACTAGAAGTACATTGGCTAGCCACTCCGGGTACTTGACCTCGCAGATGATATCTGCCTTGAGTAGTTTGTCCACTTCCTCGTCTATAGCCTTTTGCCTCTCCGGGGCGAAGTTCCTTCTTTTCTGTTTCACAGGTTTTCTCCTGGGATCAACATTCAGGCTATGCATGGCAAGGGATTCCCGGAGCCCGGGCATATCAGATGGGCTCCAAGCAAAAACATCAGCATATTCCAGGAGTAGTTGGATTAGTTCTTGTCTGAAG
Source organism: Saposhnikovia divaricata (assembly GCA_036435485.1). NCBI lineage: Eukaryota > Viridiplantae > Streptophyta > Magnoliopsida > Apiales > Apiaceae > Saposhnikovia > Saposhnikovia divaricata. The sequence continues at coordinate 201,088,284 of CM071601.1, read as the reverse complement.
GCAGTTTCTAGACCGGCTCCGATCTTGATTTTTCTTTCTGAGTTTCCCGGTATGAGCTCGATTGTTTCGGTTTCCACCGCAGGTTCTACCTTGACTTGGTCTTGCAGTAGGGATGATTTTTGCACTCGGGCCTGGGAATTGGAGGTCAGGTATTCCCGGGCCTCAGCCATACCTGATCCCTGGGTCAGGGCTCCGGAGATTTCGATGTTTTGTACCTCTTTCCCGGGGTTCTTGTAAGTTGAAACTCTGTGTTTCTTTCTGCTTAGATTCTTGTGGTAGGAGGAAGCTTTCCTCTTATTCTCCGGGTCGGTCTCTGCCATGACTAAGGCTTGGCCATAGCATCGGCTGGCTGTTTCTGTGTCGCCCTTTACCTCTCCGACCCCGGAGGGTGTGGGAAATTTGAACTTGAGATGTGGGGTTGAGGTTATGGCTCGGAGCTTGGTCAGGGCTGGACGCCCCAGGATCACATTGTAGGAGGAAGGACTATTGATCACATAGAATTTGACCATATGAGTTATCTGTTTCGGGGCGGTGCCGAATTGGACAGGCAAGTAAAGGGTTCCTTGAATGGGGACCAAGTTGTGGCCGAAGCCATATAGTGGGTCTTCCCGGCACTCATTCATTCTGATGCTTCCGAGTTGCATCCTGTCCATGGTATGTTTGAATAGTATGTTGACGGAGGAGCCGTTGTCAACAAGAGTTCTCTTTACCTCATTTTCGGCGATGTCTAGGGTCACGACTAGGGCTTCATTGTGGTTAGGATCTACTCCCTCAAAATCGGCATTACTGAAAGATATGACTTGCTCTGGGGCCGAGTTTATCATCATTACCTCATCTCCGGAGTCCGGGCTCGCCGGAGGGGAATTGGATCCTCCCAATACCACGTGCACCACATTCTTGGTCTTCTGGGCCCCGGGTCCCTCTCCCCTTTCCGTGGTTCTCCGAGCTAGATACTGGCCCATATTTCCTTTCTTGACTTGGTCTTCGATGAAGAACTTAAGGGAGACACAGCTTTCCGTCTCGTGGCCATGGGTTGCGTGGTAGTCGCAGTGTTTGTCCCGGGGCCTGTTCTCCGGGGCTGATACCAAGGGTTTGGGAGGATAAAGAAGGGTTTGCTCCGGACTTCTTTTAGTATTTCGGCGCGTGGCCGGTTCAAAGGTGTCCACTCTGGTTCCGGCCTTGGTTCGGCTCTTCCCGGTCTCGGGGGCCTGGCTTCGGACTTGGCCCTGGAGGAGCGGTCGTTGTCCGGGACCGTCAGTTGATGACTCGGGATATAGTTGTACTGCTTGTTGGGCTTGAACTTCTTGTCCGGGTTGTGATCATTTCTAGAGCGATCATCTTTACTTCTTCCCGAGGAGGTGCCCTGGCGGGTCATCCTCATTGCTTGTAGGATATCTGTTTCTTTGATGAACTTGGCGGCCATAAAATAGGCTACAGCCAGGCTTTGGGGTTCTTTGTTCACCAATTCAATTACATAGCGCTCGCTACGCTCCGGGTCCAGGTTCTTCCGGAATATGCTCAAGGCTTCTCTTTCGTCCAGGTTCGTGACTTGGTTTATGGCTTCTTGGAACCGTTTCATAAATGCTTCAAGTGTTTCGTTGTCATGTTGCCTGATTGTTTCAAGGTGGCACATGTGATACTCCGGGGGTTTGTTGGCTCGGAACCTCCGGAGAAAGGCTTCCCTGAACTCCTTCCAGCTGTGTATGCTCCGGGAAGGGATCCGGCTGAACCATCTTTGAGCTGCTCCCTTTAATGTGGAGGCGAAGAACCTGCACTTGGTTAGGTCATTGTAGAAGTATATCAGGGCTATTTGCTCAAAGTAGTTGAGGTGTTCTTCTGGGACCTCCAGCCCATTAAAGGAGTCAAAGTTGTAGTGCTTGAGGTTCTTTTGCCGGGGTATGGCTTCAAGGGAGTGGCTGAAAGGGGTGAGTGTATCTTGGATCTCAAATCCGGAGTCACTGTTGACTTTCCTTTGTAGCTCATGGATCATTTGTACCAGGTTGTTTGGATTTTCTTCATCGTCTGAGATAATCTCCGGGCTTACCTCTCTCCGGGTTCTTTTGGATTTGGATTTTCTCATCCTTTCTTCCTCCTCTTGGAGCCTCTTCTGGATTCTGAGCTCCAACTTAGCCTGTTCCTCCTGCCTTATTCTTTCCCGGAGCATTTCTAGTTTCTTGACTTTATCGGCTTCGTCATTTTTGTCCCTACTCCGAACCTCCTGGTCCTTTCTGTTTCCTTTGCCCCGGTTTCCAAGGCGGTCAAAGACCGTGGCCCGGGACTGATGGGAGTGGGCTGACCCCCCGGAATTTTCCGCTTGCTCAGGTTCAGGCTCCGGGAGGGGACGGTTCCTATAGTTTCGGATTGCCTGGGCTAGCTCCTCGGGTGTCAGGTTTTCCATTTGTGCGGAGTCCAGAGGCACATCTGTATACTTGTACCGGTTCACCTCAACGGTTACTCGAGCGTCATTGGGCCCGATTTCGAGCCTTTCCTGGATTGGGATCTGGACAGGTGGGACTTGCTCCGGGATAGTTATTAGGGGTTCGTCTCTAGTGGCACTGGGTGCCTGGCGCTGGGTAGAGGTAGTTTTTCGGGGCATGGTTGTGGTTCTGAGCGGCTCGGGCTTCTTTATACTGTCTGTTTAGTTCGGGGTTCTTCGGTTCGGAGGTTCAAACCCCTCCTTCTAGCGCCAATGATAACTCCGAATCTTGACCGGGTACTTCCTCGCCAACTCCTGTCTCGGAAGTAGTGTAGCTGCTGTGGGGTGTCTGCAAAACAACACCGGAGGGGGGGGTTTGGCCCCGAGGTGCCTCCGGCGTGAGAATAAGAGTTGGCTTTGGAAGAAAATAATCAAGGAGAGTATCACGAGAGCAATAAATGTGTGTGGGTGTGTAATAGTGGCTAACCCCTAAACCCTATTTACTAGGGGTATTTATAGCCCTGGTCCTAGGGTTTAGGGGTAGGTTACCTTCACCCCCGACCGTTAGATCTGGGGGACAAGCCGCTGAATTTCCGGGATGTAGGACACGTGGCCTAGTCTGGGGTGACCGTTGACTGGAGTGTGGCCATGTTGTTGTAGACATGATTTGGCACGTGCCTTCCCTTGTCTTTTAGTGTTGGTCAGCGCCACATGTAGGAATGTTAGCTGAGGTGGGGTGCCACGTGTGTTGAGTGTCACCCATCTGGGGTCCCCTAGTCTGGGGTGGGGACCACGCCACGTGGTGGTGACCCCGGGCCCGGGGTCCACTACTCTGGGCTGGGCCGTTCTTATTCTCATGAGATGATTTGCTTATTGTTTTGGGCTCCTTGTTGGGCCTTGACTGTTTATAACCTATCACCGGTAGCAAATTTTGAATCCAAAGAGAACAGGCTACGCCTACTCAACCCATGTCTGTAACGGAGATACTTCAAACCAAATATATCCAACACGATTCGACTCAGTCGAGTAAGCCAGTAAGGTATAAAACTGGTGAGAACAAACTCAACGCAGAGGGAAGAAATACGATGTTTAAAACAAAACCAAACACATTCAATACCTCCTCTTGAGTATGGTAGAAAAAGAGTGAAACCGTTAGGAGACAATTTAGTAAAAAACAAATCAGCAATCGCCAATTTTTATAGGTTTGCGCCAAGTGAATCCCAACGTTTCACATTTCAGGCAACAAAACGCCATATGAACCACACACCGCTCACATTTTTTGAAAAAACAGAAGTACAGTTCACCTAGAAAGATATTAAATATACATATCAGTTCATCAAAAACATGTGCAACTAAAGAAAAGCAATCTCATCGTTCTTCTGTCCACCATATTTTCTCTTCCATGGAAAAACCTTCAGAAACCTTTGACGTCCAATTCAGACCTGCAACAATTTTATTTAAAATCGTTAATTGACAACTAACATTTTAATCACCATAAATAGATTATATGGAGTATGTCTCAGGGTAATAAAGGAACCAAAACCCGCAGGATTATAGACAAGCAATGTTAACTTACTTTTGCTTCATTTTCTACTTGCCAGCATCTCATAACACTAATCCAAATCCTTTTGAAAGGAATTTATGCCTACACACAACAACATTCAAAATTTGAGCTAACATATCACTTTTAAGGTCATGTAATAAACGATCCAAAAACCAGTTTTCAAGATTAAAATGAATATCCAACACAGCATCACTTTGGTGTATAGATATAAGAAACTATATAAACAAGACAGGAGATTTGGTTACCTCTCGTTCTTTTGCTGTTGCTGCTGCGTTCTCTTCTCCTGTGGTTGCTGCTGCAAAGTACAACTGAAATTATAGTCGGGTGGAACAAGACTCTCAGTGTAGACTTCCAAATCAAACACGCCTTCGATATTACCAATTTTAACCATCTTAACTGTCTTCTTTTCGAGGTTATACCACATCAACTTCTCTTTGTCCACTTCTAAAAGAACATCCTCACCGCTTTTTGAATAAGTGACAGGTCTAACAGGCCTAGTAGACTCAAAAGATCTCATTACTTCTGATTGTTTAAATGAAAATAGCTTGCACCAAGAATTTCCGACCCCGTAATCATTCATCACCCATACATTAGTACAAATATCAAGGTGGTCTTCAAGAATGCAAAGCGATTCTGCAAATATAACTATACTCAAGTCATAAGCATTACAATACTGAACTTCAGGCATTGAAAGCTCCCTGTAATTTTCAATTCCAAGATCAAAAGCAAGAATTGATAGTGACAATGATAAGCAGCTTCCTAAAACCTGAGTCTTAACTGTAATCCAGTGCAGAGCTCCACTTACAAACATACCAAATACTCCAATAAATTGAAAGTGACTAGAAATATTTTGCAGCCATCTCCATGAATTAGTTTTTAAGCTGTAAACTATGACCTCAGAGCCAGCCATTGTAGGACCTTCAGGACGAAAAATGCTAAGAACCTTGTAGTCATCATTGACAGCATCATACCCGAAGCCGCATACGGAAGATAGGCCAAAGCCATTAGTACGCCTAAAATCAATTGGTGCAGTCGGTAACTTTCTGCACTTTCTGGTTGCAGGGTTCCATAAAAAAACGCCTCCCTCAGGATTAAACAAGCAATGCAAACCATTGCAAGAACCCACAAGAGCAGCACCGTAGAGATGAGTCTTCAGTGGTTCAGCAGTTCTTATAGCATTGACATTATCTAGAGAATCAAAATCCACTGAATAAGATCTGAAATCCATCCAAATAACAGCAGCATTGGTGTTGCATCAAATAGATCTCTTGAGATGTGTTTTGACAAAATGCGGACTATTGATAAGAGCACACCATGGCTTAGATACGCATCTACAACGTAGAAGATCCTTAACTCGAAGACGATACAAGATTTCAGCAACCAGATGTTCCGGTAAGTAGCCAGTTAAAGTCCGCAATTGTGATTGAGGAAAAACATCAGTAACATTCTTATATCTGAACAATTCGCAATTGACAAACTAAATAAGTGAGCAAAAGAAAATATCGGTCACATCCTAATATCTAAACAGTTCGCAAATGAGAAGCTAAATTAGTAATCAAAAGAAAATTTTCAATGTTACCAACTCGAAACAGATTCAAGTCAATCAAATATATAGACCAGAATTCATCATTTTATACACAAGACTTTTCTTCCACTTGGTGTATGACATACTAAAAACTACTTCAGTATTCTAAAAATCCTTTACGATAGTCCTTTACAGTTTACAGCACATTAACCGGTCATTGGAAAATTGAAGACCAGAGCATGTACTATATTGGTAACACTCATATCATCATAATCGGCAAATAAGTAGCAAGAAAAATTAAGATCACACTTTTCTCCATAATCCCAAAGATCACATTCCACACTGACTATCTAATAAAGGTCCTGACTGGCACCATATTCAAATAACTTACTTTACACCAGATCACTAGTATGTGAACAAGGAACAACCTCTTTATCATGAAATAGTATGAAAAACAAGGATAAAGCTGTGTACATCAAATACGACATTCAGACTACAAAATTAAATAGTATGAAAAACAAGGATAAAGTTGCGTAGATCAAATACGACATTCAGACTACAAAATTAGTTAATGTATCTGTACACACCACGTATTATTAATTTAAACTAAAGTTATAATTAATCTAAAAGCTTGTACTGTTGTTTTTCTTCTTCTTTTTTTATCTAGAATTTTTATAATTTTAGAAGTAACTTGCTAGCTCAAAATTTATCAGTTTACCAAGTTTTAAGTAATGACCCAAAATTAACTCGAAACTTAAATTTTATTTAAAGGTAGGAAACAGGTACATTTCTTTCAATATTGAATAGGTATTTACAAGGTAAACTTTTTTTAAAAAAAAATTGATCAGATATCCAATGAAAGATCCGAGATCCTAACGGATCCGGACATGGAACGGCCTATAAAACATTAGACATTGATCCGATCCTAACTCGATCCATTGACGGTCCTACTTTGGACTCATAGAGTGAGGCCATTCTATGTTAATTGTAAGATTTGTTTTTTTTCCCTTTTTTTACTTTTTACACAACTTACAAGTTCCAATATACTGTATTAATTTGATCCAAACACATAATAACAAAAAAAAAGTAAAAAAAATTAAGCGCCACAACCAAAAAAAAAAAAGTGACAATTTACATTTTTTAGTTAAGCCAAACAACGATTTTTGGGCATCATTGCGAAACCATTTTACAACCTAGTCCGAAAGTCTAATTTGGCTAACAATTTGTAAAAATTATCTCAAACAAGATGTAATAACTAATACTCCTTCCGTCCACTTTACTTTTTTCACGCATTTTAAGGGATATAACTATATTTATCCCTTAAAATCCCTTAAATAACGTGCAAAAAGTAAAGTGGACAATTGAATTTTGATGGAGGGAGTATGAAAAATCCAGTTGAACCTTATGTGTAAACTTGCATAGATATTATATATAGCACACAAATCTAAATTTACTGATGGTAAAAAATAACAGGCGGTGATCTAAATATTTACCGCATTCAACATAAATGATATAATTTGCAAAAAAATCATATATAAAAGCAGAACCTAGAAGAAGACGACGTCGTTTTCGCATTGGAATGAGAAGAAAGAAGCTTCGACATCATCTTTTTCGGCTTCTCCGATCAAGAAATGGTAAAAAAACGCTCCAAGAACTCTTATAAAGAGAAAAATGGGGCAGTTTGTACATTTATTTGCTTTAAAGACGTGCCTACAGGCCCAGCCCAGTACTCCTAAAATGGACTACGTGCCTAGGTTTGTTTTTCACTCAATTCAAATTTCTTTTTTTGCTAAATTAACTTCACAACTTTTTTTGCTAGATGATTATCAAGAAATAAATTTATTTGAGAAATTCAAATTAAATATACAGAAAAGGTATTCAAATTCGATCATATACAAAGAATCCCCATCTAGAGAGAATTTGTTATACAGAGAATAGCAGAGAATCATATATTTTTTCTGATTCTACAACAAAACCATTTTTTTTTTATTTTTTTCCCCAAAATGTTTCTCCCAAAAAAAAAAATTTTAGGCAGTGCCACGTCACTGATGACCTCATTGATGACGTGGCACTGCCACGTCAACAATGATGTCGTGGCAGGTGACGTCATCAGTGACAAGTCAGCAGGTCTGTCACGTCAACATTTGGTTCTATTACAAAATCAAAAAATTGGTATTTTTTTTATAGAACAAAAAAAAATGGTTTTTTTTATAGAACCAAAAATTAAAACTTTGATTCTACTATAGAATCATAAAATTAGTAGTTCTCTCATATTCTCTATATAAGGAGGTCTCCTCTGGAATAATGACCCATATTATACAAATATTCGACTACACGTAAACTTGCAATATTTAATTTTTACTGTACAATTATTGAAATAAACATTATATTAGATATAGTGAATACATCCGTAAAATTAAATGAACTCACATATTGGTTTTATTGTGTGATGAAGTATTTTATATTCACCCTCAATTCTAAGTTTTTTAGTAGTAACCAAGAAAGTATAATATGATCAAGTTTCTTAATATTTACATATTTTTTTTTTATAATTTAGTTCTACCTTAGTGAGATACTGGAGAAAATTTAATTATTATCGTTAGTCGCACTTAGGGATAAGAAAAATTGAACTTTTAATCGACAAATCGAATCGATTCATATATTTTTGGATAGGTTCGATTCGATTCCATTTTTTTAAAAATTTCGGCCTATTCGGCTTTTCAGTCCGGACCAAATTAAATTTCGGTTCGATCCGATTTTTAAGAGAAAAAATTCGGCGGACCAATTATATATTACATATAATATCTGTTTATTATTTTATATTTATATGATATATATTCTAGAAATGCAATTTGCTCTAATTCCATAACATCACCTTATTCTTAATTGATTAATTTGTATAGTTTATTAGTTTGCATCATACTTTTTCAGAATATACAAAATTTTCTTCTTGATATATATATCCGTAAAACTAAAAAATTACTATTAATTGTTACCATATTTGATTTATTATGGTGCCTAAATACAGATCTATTTGATTTTCAACGGATATTGTATTCATGTTCTATTAGAAATTCACGTAATTTTATTTTATTTTATTTTCAAAAGAAATTCGGTTTTAAAGAACCAAACCAAAATTCTTTCGATTCATGCCAGTTCGATCCATAATATAAATTCGGTTCGATTCTATTCCAAAAATATTGATAATTCAGTTTTCGATTTATTCGATTCGATCCACTTTTGAATTGAACCGATCGAATACCCAACCCTAACGGCACTCAAAATGAGGTGCACGATGAACATGCTTCAATATACATATCATATTTAAATATCTAAAACAAAAAATAGTAAGGACATTGAAATCATATTTCATTCTCATATGCATATGTTATACTCGGCAAGTTATATAGAATATCTGTTTTACCTTGACAAGTAATATAATTATAAATTATTTATATATTTAATATAAAATATTATCATAAATTATACTTATTTCAAATATTTATTATTTAAAGTAATTATTAGTATTGTTTTGTTGTTTACAATAGTTATTTTTATATATTATGATTAATTATATAATCCATATCAACTTAGTCGAACCAAGTTGAAAGTTTTGGTGATAACAATACACCATAAAAATAATGAAAATAAATTTTACAAAAAATTATATTTTTCTCTAGAAAATAAGTCAAGTTCCTCTTTTTTAATTGTATATCATCCCTAATTTATCGTTGGTATAATCCAAATTTACCAAAGATAAAAATTCTGAGTTTAGGCCCAAAATTATTGATGGGTGTTATTTTCAATCTCTCTAAAATTATTTTTGCATCCAACAGAATCCTAATCTAATCCCTTCCCTAATACAGTATCTCCGATTTATTACATCAAGTATTTGATGAGGAAAAAAAACTTAGTAGTCAAGTCACTTAAACGACACCACCAAGGAATGTTCATTGTATTATATTATGAGCTCAAAAAGCACGTAATGGTGAAAAAACTTGTAATTTAACTACATAAACAACATCACCAAGGAGCGTTCATTACGAAAGGCAAATTAGATAAACTCCATACTAAAAATATTATTGGAAAATGGGGATTTTTAATCTCACATTGACGAGTCACTTAGAGATTTGATTTAAGTAAATCTTGTATGCGTGTTCACAATAATTTTAGTTAGAGTGTGTTCTACTCTGTGAAAACTTTCCAATACATGTTTAAACACTCAAAACGATTAAGGAATGATGAGTTGAGATTATCCAAAGTTGCGTCTTTGGAAGTGAAAAAATAGATGCTGAAAACTTTTTTTTTTTTTTTTAACATGGGAACCCGAAGCCGCTACCCTTCGGGTGCGCTCCGGGTAAACCCATGGGCTCACGCAATAGCCTGCAAACCACGTGATCCAAGGCAAACCGCACAAGTGTGACAGACTCTGCCCCAGAATGGCATAATCACAAATCCGCCTCCCATGGTATAGATGCTGAAACTTGAATCCCACATGAAAATGAAAAAGAGCCTCTTATGATTTTACATAGCAAGACACTTGTGTAGTGTCCAAATGTGTTACTGTTGTATTGTTTCTTCACCTAAGTGCGCGAATGGGGTACAAATTATGAAATTTCGAGAAAAAAGTTTCTAGAATTCATAAGTCTTCGAACTTTCTACGTGTATGACATGCGGACACAATGGAGCAAAAAAATGGATCAAATAAAATCGAATCAGTTTTGTTAAATTATTATTTTCATTAGGGTTGGGCTTAAAAAAATATGACTTAAATTAATTGATTCATTAAAATCACTTCTGTTTTAAGGTACAAGTCCTCTCGATTAGGGTTATTTCGTTTTAGTGATCCGGAGAAGTATGGTACATTTATTGGTTGGGATTGATGTACAATACCGAGCATCAACGATTATGTACCCTGAAATTTGAAAAATGGTTAATAATTTTTTAATTTTTTTTTAAATTTACCCTTATAAATGCCATGTACCCATGTAAGAAGATGATACTGTTCATGAAGATCGCTTACTCCATCACATATTCATTTTCTAGAATTTTGATGTTATCATATAATAGAATCTTGGTTCGCGATGCTGGCTCCCTTCCCTTAACTTCCCTTCCCATCCCATCCCATCCCATCCCATCCCATCCCATCCCATCCCATCTCATGTAGAAAAAAAATCAGTAAAAAACAATCACAATAATTCTTGAGAATAATTAACATTAATAATGTGTATTCGAATCAATGAAAGTAAAAAAAAAAAGAAGATGAAATGATTTTTTTTTTCCTACATCTTTTCAAAAGTGGAAGAAGATTTTACATAAATTTATATAAGATTTTTTTTTCAAATCTTTAAAGATCAATCCGTTTCTCCCAAAATAATTATTTTAAAAAAACTAAAAAGTAAGTTCTTTTCTTTTGTTCCAAAAAAAAGTTTCTAAAACATATGTAAAGGTTATGTAAATTTAGTCGTTTGTAGATTAGCTTAATTATTTATTTGCCAGATTATATTTATTGTATGAGAATTGTTTTACAGTTGCTTAAAAAAATTTAGACAAGCATATTTATTTTCGTAATTTAATTTAAAATTATATATGGTTCAGCTTCTGAAAATTAAATAAATTATGTGCCATAGATGTTCAAAGTATCAGCATGAGAGAAGATGTGTGCTCATATTAAATACTTTAACATTTAAGGCTACTGTTTTTAAATGGAAATTCTTTGTTTATATTATTTTAAGTTATTATATATAGAATATTTTACTTTATTTTAATAATAATTGATATGTAATTTTGCTATAAATCTCGTATGGAGTGATGAATTTTTTAAACCTTCTCAACGAATCATATTTTTAACAAATGATATTAATTTTTATTAAATAAAATTTCATCGTGAAAAATGTTCTAAGAACGATATAGTAAAGTAGAAACTAGTGGACGACTAGATTCAACATCATCCCTTTGCTTCAATTTAGTTTAAATTAAACATTTAAAAAATTGTTCTATCACTTGGCTCCAATTCAAAATACATTGTGATATTTATTTTCAATTATATTATATTATTAGTAATTATTAATACACAATGATCACATTAATATTGTGATCAGCAAAATTGAGTGAATTCACACATATTAGTTCTAGTATGTGATGAAGTCTTATTTAGGTTTTCCTTAGTGTTAAGTATTAACCAGATGATAGGATAATAAAGGTTTTCCTTAGTATTAATCAAATTGTTTGTAAGTGTCAGTCATTTACATTTTCTTAAAATATTTTTATTTGTTAAGTGAGAATAATGAGATGTAGGAGAAAATTTAATTATCATATTTGGTTTGAAATTGGAGAGAGATTAACAATTATATTATATTATTAGTAATTATTAATACACAATGATCACATTAATATTGTGATCAGCAAAATTGAGTGAATTCACACATATTAGTTCTAGTGTGTGATGAAGTCTTATTTAGGTTTTCCTTAGTGTTAAGTATTAACCATATGATAGGCTAATAAAGGTTTTCCTTAGTATTAATCAGTCATTTACATTTTCTTAAAATATTTTTATTTGTTAAGTGAGAATAATGAGATGTAGGAGAAAATTTAATTATCATATTTGGTTTGAAACTGGAGATTGAACTTAGAGGGAGAATTAAATAAATATCCAGAGATTAGCAAGACTCGGTTTTTTCTACTCTAGATATCTACTAAAGTACAAAGTGATGAGTGATATAAAAATGATAAATAAATTTTACTAATTATAAGTTAACTAATGTATTTGGTTGATTCTCTTAAAAGTTTAGTATTTTTTTTAAATTAATCAAATTATTTTAAAAGAAAATTACTTTCTTTATTCTTATAAGGCTTCACAAAGAAAAGTTCCATAAATTATATTTTAAATATATTTACATGAAATTTTAATGTTTACGTTTTAAAGTGATATATTTTCTTTACACCTTTAATAACATATAAATAATTAAAAGAATTGCTAATTCATCCATAATTTAACTTAACAACATTGAAGAATTACGAATTAAAATAAGTATATTTTACCTTAACAAAGGTTCACGCACTAAACACAAGTTTAGAATATAACAAGTTAACAACCTTAATTCAAGAAAGTACTTACTTTTTTCATATCCTCACATAAAGTTCACAAAAAGTTCGATTTACAAATCTGTCATGAACTTTAAATTTCTCAAACAGTCACACAGTCCTCTATGTACTTATTTCATTTTGACAAATGACTTAATTGATACTTATTTATAAATTTATAATGATTATTTACCAAAAATATTAGATTTAAAGTTTCTATTTGCAAAAATACCATCTCCTTTAATGATTCATTGCAATTTGCAAAAAGTTTCTATTTGGGTTGCAAGGCCCCGCCAGGGGCAATATTCAACCAAATGCAACCACATTCAACTTTTTTTTTTAAGGTGGGTGATATTGGTGGATTTGGGTTGCAAGGCCCCGCCAGGGGCAATATTCAACCAAATGCAACCACATTCAACTTGTTGCATTCAGTTGCTGATTTCAAATTCCATTTTTCAGTTGTCATTTTCGATCTCATTTTTGAACTCTAATATATATAGGCTAACGTTCAAATAGAAACCAACTTTAGAATAGAAACTAGAAACCTACACTAAATAAATTATATTTCATTTATTTTAATGGCCCCGCTAGGGGCACCTTCACAAAAAACGTTTAAAATTCTTGGCTCTATTCAACAAAAATATAAAAAAATAAAAAAAAAATTTACAAAAAAGTTACTGTTCACGTGCCACGTCATCACGTGAACAGTAACTTTTTTTTAAAATTTTTTTGTATTTTTGTTGAATAGAGACAATAATTTTAAACGTTTTTTGTATTGGAGTACCCTAATTTGGTCATTAGATTAGCTTGAAATATTTAATTTAGGTTTAGTTTCTAGTTTCTATTCTAAGTTAGTTTCTATTAGAACAAGACCCAATATATATATATATATTCTAATAGAAACTAACTTAGAATAGAAACTAGAAACTAAACATAAATTAAATATTTCAAGCTAATCTAATGACCAAATTAGGGGTACTCCAATACAAAAAACGTTTAAAATTATTGTCTCTATTCAACAAAAATATAAAAACATTTAAAAACATTTTAAAAAAAAGTACTGTTCACGTGATGATGTGGCACGTGAACAGTAACTTTTTTTTTAAATTTTTTTTATTTTTTTTTATATTTTTGTTGAATAGAGCCAAGAATTTTAAACGTTTTTTGTGAAGGTGCCCCTAGCGGGGCCATTAAAATAAATGAAATATAATTTATTTAGTGTAGGTTTCTAGTTTCTATTCTAAGGTTGGTTTCTATTTGAACGCTAGCCTATATATATATATATATATATATATATATATATATATATATATATATATATATATATATATATATATATATATATATATATATATATATATATATATATAGAGGTTGGGGAACCTGAGATATATCTCAGGTAAGTTTCCTAAGATATCCATCTTTTATATGTAAAAATAAGGTGGGTGTTTTAGTAAATTCACAATTTTTTTAATTAGCCCTGCGGGCCCAGGAAAATTTAGAGTTAGTTTGTATGTATCTTAGGAAAAGTTCCCTGAGATATATCTCAGGGTCCTTTTTCTCGTATATATATATATATATAGAGTCCCCTTCTAGAGAGAACTTGTTAGATAGAGAATTGTAGAGAACCATATAATTTTTTCTGATTCTACAGTATAACCAAATTTTTTCTTTAATTTTTTATTGCAAATTTTTTTTTTTAAATTTCAAATAAAAAAAATTCTGACCTGTCACGTCATCACTGCCACGTCAGCAGTGACGTCCACATTGTTGACGTGGCAGTGCCACGCCATCACTGCTGACGCCACTGATGACGTGGTAGTGTCACGTCAGCACTGCTGACGTCACTGCTGACGTGGCAGTGCTGACGTGGCATTGCCACGTCAGCAGACTTTTTATAAAAAAAAAATTTTGAAAAAAATTTGGTTCTTTTACAGAATCAGCAAATTGGTCTTTTTTTAATTATAGAACCAAAAAAATTTGGTATTTTTTTTATAGAACCAAAAAATTAGAACTTTGATTCTATTAATCATAAAATTGGTAGTTCTCTCATATTCTCCATATAAGGAGGTCCTCTCTAGAATAATGGTATATATATATATATATATATATATATATATATGATTTTGGTCCACAACCACAGCTGGTTATAAAATTTTATGCAGCCAACGAATCTGGACCGTTTGTTGAAGCATCCAACGGCTGAGAGATTGTACCACAACAATGCTTCATTGCGGCCACCGCTATGTTTCATTGCGGTGCCTCAATGTCACCGCTACGTTTCATTGCGGTGCCTCACCTTCAACAATTTTTTTTAAAATACAAAACTACCCTTATAAATAAAATAAGGTTAGCATGAGATCGAACTCTTGACCTTCTGTAGTTAGACTGAATAATAATAATAATAATGAAACAATTTTAACTAATTGAGACGATAGAGCTTACTATATTTTGATGATAAACCTTACTACATGTCCGGATTTCGAAAGTCGTTCATTATGAATATTTTTTAAAATTGAATTAATTTTACATTTTAATAATAATAATTTAATAGAAAATTTTCATTGCTAATGTGCCCAACCTTGTATGTAAGTTGCTTAAGTCTTTGTATGGTCTCAAACAAGCTCCAAGGAAGTGGTTCTTGAAGTTCTGTTCAGTTTTAATTCAATATGGTTTTACTCAAGCTAATACAGATCACAGTCTGTTTGTTCTTCACAAAATGGTGCAACTATGGCCATCTTAGTTTATGTGGATGACATCCTCATTACTGGGAGTAGTTCTACTCTGATTACTGAAGTTAAAACTCATCTGGCAATGCATTTCAAAATTAAAGACCTAGGACCATTGAAGTATTTTCTTGGTATTGAAGCTGCTAGATCCACAAAAGATATATTTTTGAATCAAAGAAAATATACTCTAGATATTATTAATACTGTTGGTTTATCAAATGCCAAGTCTTCTATTATCCCCATGGAGCAACATCATACTCTTCTATCCAATTCTACCTCTCCATCTCTTGCAAATGTTTCATCTTATAGACAACTGGTAGGCAGATTAATTTACTTAACAATTACTAGACCTGATCTTGCCTATCCAGTCCATGTTCTATCTCAGTTCTTAGCTACTCCAAAACAATGTCATATGGATGCTGCTCTTAAGGTTGTTAGATATTTGAAATCTACTGTTGGTCAAGGTATATTACTGTCAACAACTTCTCCTTTACTCTGACTGTTTATTGTGATGCTGACTGGGGTACTTGTCCAGAGACAAGGCAGTCTTTAACAGGCTACTGTGTTACATTTGGTTCTTCTCTCATCTCCTGGAAGTCTAAGAAGCAATCTACTGTGTCTAGGTCCTCTGCTGAGGCTGAGTATAGGGCAATGGTTGATACTTGTTGTGAAATTCAATGGTTACTTAATCTCTTTCATGAACTTGGTTGTCCTAAACTTACTCTTGCTACTTTATTCTGTGACAACAAGTCTGCTCTTTATATAGCTTCCAATCCTATCTTTCATGAGAGAACCAAACATATTGACATTGATTGTCATATTGTTCGTTCTAAACTCATGAAAGGTATCATTCGAACTGGACATCTGTCTACTTCAGAACAACCAACAGATCTTCTAACTAAGGCTTTATCTTCTTCTAGTCTGACTTATTTGTTGTCCAAGATTGGGGTTTGCAATCTCTTTCAACCCTCAATCTTGAGGGGATGTAAATATACTATCTGAGTCAAAGTCAGAAACAAGTCAAGTCATCAAAAGTCAGCAACTTCAGTCAAATACAAAACAGGCGGGAAAATCAGTTAGAGAGGAATGAATCAATTTGATTGATATATATTAGTCTCTCTCTCCCTCTATCTGTGAGTAGTTAGTTAGTTCTAGATCATTTTATTCTTGTAGAAGAAGATACACAATGTAACAGTGTTGATAAGATTGTATATACAGTTTTAATGGAGTTTTAATAAAGTTTTACAGTCTTTGTTTTACAAAGTATCACTCTGTACTAAAAACATGACTCCTGGTAAAATTTTGTACGATGGTGATAAAATAATTTCTTTTCGAAACGAAGACGGGATCGAGGTTGAGTACAGGATCTGGAATCCCTCTAAATCTGATTTAGCAGCTCTCATTCTCCGAAGCGTCAACGACATTGGTATTAAACCTGGTTCTAATGTATTATATCTTGGAGCTGCATGTGCAACAACTGTTGTTGGACCTAATGGACTTGTCTATGCTGTTGTCTACTTGTGGTATTTTTAATTTCGTAGTTTAGCTTAAATGTTACAGTCTCATTTTATGAGTCCTGGTTCCCGGTCTTTTTCCCAAAACGAATGTGATATGGATTTGCATTAACCCTGGAAAAAAAAACAGACAATACAAGATAATCACAATAATTCTTAAGAATCATTAACAAAGGCTATGTAAATTTAGTGGTATGTTTATACACTAGCTTAATTCTTTATTTGCCAGATAAAACTTAATGGCTGAAAGTCGAATTACAAGCCTGTTAAATAATATTAGTGAACCTTGATTTTGATTTTTTTTACGTAATTTTATTTCAGTTTATGGTCCGACTGGAGAAAAGGAAATTCAAATTCTGCATTCACCCATAAAGATACTGTAAACCATAACATACTTCCAGAAATCGTGCAGTTGTGAAGTGACAAAGCCACACTATGTTTATATGATTCCGTTATCTGCTCAGAAAGCCTATTTTTGAACTGAAAAGGACCAAGACAAAATTTTGTTTGAAAATCGGAGATTCCAGAATACAATGGGTTGGGATCCTCTGTCCCCTTCATTGTGTCCCCTTCTGTGTCCCTTGTACAAAAAGGGTGCCCCTAGCGGGGCCCATGGTAAGTAAAATGGAAATAAAATTTTTTATTTCCATTTTCCTTATCATGGGCCCCGCCTTTATTTCCATTTTCCTTATCATGGGTCCCGCCAGGGGCACCCTTTTTGTACAAGGGACACAGAAGGGGACACGATGAAGGGGACAGAGGATCCGGGCTCGAATACAATATCCATATAGCAATACATCTTAATATTGTTCCAAGGTAATTCCAGAATTTCTTGGGATCAAAACCAACAAAACCAGTATTATAGACCTTAATAACATGAAAAGTAACAAGTGAGTTTCAGCGTATCTAGAAGAGAGGAGAAATACAGATCCACCAGGAGAAGATATACATATGCATATTCATTCGTCAAAAAGCACTTGGACATGGATAAGAAATTCCAGGATCATCTCTCCGCCACATTGTCTCCACGTAAAAACCTCGAAACTTGACCTGAAACATTTATTTCCAACATTGACAACTCGCATTTAAATACCATTAATAATTTATATCTCGCTAAATATAATAAAGAAAACCAGAGGATGATTAACAAGGTACGTACCTTATTCTCCCACCATTTCAAATAGTTAGTGTCTCATAACACTAATTTGAATCCATTTGAAAGGAATCCATCCCTACAAAGAGCAACAACTAAAACTTTAGCTACTTTATTTCTTCTAGGTTATTCATGTAAGAGTATCCAACTAGTTATCAAGCTTGAAATAAAAATCCAACATATCATCAACTCGACATAAGATAAAAGTAAAAATGCTTACCTCTTGTTCCTCATTTTTTGCTGCTGTTTTTTCTTCTCTTGCGGCTGGCTCTGCAGCTGCAACCCACCACAACTGAAATTATAGTCTGGTGAAACTAGACTCTCAGTGTAGACTTCCAAATCAAAAATTTCCGGGAGATTAGCAATCTTAACAGTCTTGGCTCTCTTCCTTTTAAGGTTATACCACATCACCTCCTTGCTATCCACTTCTAAAAGAACATCCTTACCACTCTTGGAATAAAATACAGGCCTAATAGACATGCAACAGCTAGTTACCTTTGGTTGTTCAACTGAAAATAGCTTGCACCAAGAATCTCCCACCCCATAATCCTTCATCGCCCATACATCTATACGCTTAAGAGGGAAATATTCAAGCATGCAAAGGGATTCTGCAAAGATAACTATATTCATGTCCTTAACAATCTTACTCTGAAGTCTAGGCATTGGAACCTCCCTATAGTTTTCAACCCCAAGATCAAAAGCAAGAATTGATGGGAAGCCCTGAGGTACTGTAACTGTAATCCAATGCAGAGCTCCACCCATAAATATGCCCCATGCTCCCCTAAATTTAAAGTGACCAGATATATTTTGAAGTCGTCTCCATGAGTTATTTTTTAGGCTGTAAATTGTAACCTTAGAGCCACAATTCTCATGACCATCAGGCTGAACAATTCTCAGAACCTTGTAATCATCATTTCCAGCATCTGAGCATCATAGCCAAAGCCACACAGAGAAGACTGGTCAAATTCAAAAGGACGAAGAAACTCAGCTGGTGCAGTAGGCAACTTTCTGCACTTTCTCATTGCTGGGTTCCATAAGAACAAGTCTGTTTGTAGATTATACAAGCAGTGTAAGCCGTTGCATGAACCCACATCCCCAGTAGCATGGAGTAGAGTCTTTAACGGTTCATCGATTTCTATAGCAGTAGTGGCATTATTATGTAGAGAATCAAAGTCCACTGAGTAAGAAACGAAACTCTTAATAATAATACCAGGTTTGGTTTTGCATTCAATGGATCTCTTGAGATGTGCTTTGACAAAACGTGGACTATCAATAAGTGAACACCATGGTTTAGATACACATCTGCAACGCAACAGAATCTTAACTGGAAGACGACATAAGATTTCAGCAATCAGATGTTCTGTAGTACTCACATTCAGCTTTGGTAGAAGGGATCCATCACTAAGTTAAACAGGTCAAATGTCAGTTACATTTTAAATTTTACTGTAATATCATTACGGTTTGCAAATGAGAACCAGATCAGTAAGCGAAAAAAGAAAATATAATATCACCAACCCTAACACACTAGAGTATATTATCCCATATGGTCCCTGAGGTACTGAAAACAAGTTACAAGAATCCTTTAGCATAATTCTTTCAAGTTTCAAGTAAATAAAATTGGCTGGGGCAAGTTAAAAAGCACGGAACGTGTACTATATTGGTGACATTGGTTCATTACCATCATCACAATTCACAGATTTTTTTTTTTTTTTTTAGTAGTAAGCAAAATATACAAATATAGGATCACAATTAAGTTTTTACCAAATTAACACACAACTAAAGTCTAAAACCACTAAAGATTTTTGAGCACGCATAAGCCTGTACTTAGTACTGGTATCATTAGTATGTGCTTGTAAAAGCGTTGGGGATAAAACATTTTGTGACAACTTTTCGTCTATTTTCTTAACCTCCGTGTCAATCCCTATTGGACGAGATCGAGAAAGTATTTTATCCGACTCGCAAAACATAAATAAATAACGTAATTTGGAAAATAATGAGATGTGAATTGAACCTGGAAAACGACGACGACGTATTGCGATCGGAATGACAAGAGATAAGCTTAGACATCAATCTCGTATATGTTCTCCGATTGTGTACTTGACAAGATATTGGAAAAGCGCTCCAACAACTCTTTGTTTTCCCTCTTGAAATCTACTATATATAAACAGTTTAGTACTTGTAATTTCATTAGAAGACGACTCATAGGCCCAATATAACTATATGGGCCTGTTTGTATTGTATCGGATATTTTGGCACTAATCAAGATAATTTCAAAATTATTTTTCTGGTTTAAATTTAGTTTATTTTTCTTTCTGTAAAATCTTTTAAGCCGATTTTTTTTTTAAATTTTGGGATGAGCGAGAATCGAATTCAGGACTTGGAATGATAAAAAAACAAACTATTTACCACTTTATCTCATCTCATCACGTTCTTTAAGCTGATTTAGCTTACTTTTTTTTTGATAACTTCTTACTCAGAATTAATTTTAAGATGTATATTGTAATAGAAAGATGCATTTATCTATATTTATATTCGTTTTTAGTTTGTATTATAAATTTATGAAAAATCTTCGGAAACAAAAAAGACGCTTCAAAAGATAAATTCCATTAAACATGTCAAAATCCATAATTCATAATTCGAATCAGTAACTGTTGGAATTTAAAAAAAATTAATGATTATTAATTTACATAATAAATCTGGTTTATGAGTTATGCATCAGTTTTATTTCTCTCTTTCGATGATACCTTCAAGTAGGGTTGATAATTTTGGACCCGCGATACGAACCCGACACAAACCCAACCCGCAAGGGTCGGGTTCGGTTTATATTTTTCGGGTTCGGGTCGGTTTTGGGTTTACCCAAACTTGATCCGAAAAAAACGGATTGGGTTCGGGTAACCCGAAACTGACCCGAATATATATAATTATTTTTAATATATATATATATATTTATTTATTTAATATATATATATATATATATTTATATATATATATATATATATATATATATATTTATTTATTTAATATATATAAATATATTTTTTAATATATATATATATATAATTATTTTCGGTCACCCGAAACCCACTCGTGTCGGGTTCGGATTGAGCACCTAGACCTATTAAATTTCCGGGTCGTGTTCGGGTTGGGTCAGATTTGCGACCCAAATATGCTGACCCGAACCGAAACCCGAAATTGCTAGCCCTACCTTCAAGGTTCGTTTTGTAATCGTCGGTGATTTTACGGGGAGGCTTTCAGCTTCCGCGTTTGTTTGCTTTGGTTTTTATTCGGAGGCGCCTATCTAAGCAATTAGCATCTACCGTCGAAAATCATTTGATGATTTATTCATTTATCGAAAATTAGAAATACACTGTTTCTATTATGTTAAAAATATAAAAGCTTATTTAGTTAATGAGATTATTCGTATATTTCACATAATCAGGATATCCAAGTTATTTCACAAATAAATATCAATCTGGTAATACCTTGGTTGCGTATGTAGTTATCACCTTGAGTTCACTTCTACGACTAATTGAATAAACGATTGGCCTGACAGGACATACAAGATCTAATTACTTATGGGTGTTCCTGTAAAAAAAGCTTGCACAACTAATTTCCATTCCAATAATCATTCATCAATATCCATGCCTCTGTACGAAAAGGGTAGCATTCAATTCAAGCATGCAAACGGATTCTGTGAAGAATGCTGAGCTCACTTCATTAAGATTCCTATGCTAGAACCTCCCTATAATTTTCAACTTCGAGATCAGAAGCAAGAACTGACCTTTTATTAAAACACATACCTCACGCTCAAATAAACTGAAAGTGATTAGAACATTTTGTTAACCATCTCCATGCGTTCGTTTTGCAAGAATGTTTCAATAAGAAGTCCCAAATTTTGTGCAAAGTAAAAGAAGACAACATTGATAAATTTTCATAATATCTGCATATTCAATGTAGCAATAGCAACCATCGTAAATTAATAACAAGTAAATACTAACATTTCTTCACAAAAACATAAACTACATCAAAAAAGGAAAGCTTATGCATATAATTTCATCAGAAAGATTTGTAATCTGAAAGGCAATTCCGTTCTTTTTTTTCCACCATATTATCTCCTCCATTTAAAAACCTTTGAACCTGGAATAATTCTTCATAGAGTTGATTCAAAACTTCCATAAAGACAATTAATAAGTTAATTTTGTCTCACTTCACTAGAAGTGATTAAGAAAACAACAAGAAGTGGATTTCACGGACGAAACAGTCCGCCAATTGCCATCAAAATCCTTCAGTAATTTCATCTACATGATAATTAATATGTTAATTTTGTCTCACTTCACTAGAAGTGATTAAGAAAACAACAAGAAGAAGTGGATTTCACGGACGAAACAGTCCGCCAATTGCCATCAAAATCCTTCAGTAATTTCTAGAGCTCCCTTACCTTCTTTTTTTCTTCGTTCTAATTGCTAGTGTCTCACAACACTAACTTAAATCCCTTCGAAAGAAATCTGTCCCTACAAACAAAATCCGAAATTAAACCAACATATCACTTCCAGGCAAGTCATGTAATAAAAGCTCCAAATATTACAATTGTGAAGTTAGAGATGAAGATCCAACATGATCATAAATTTAGTATATAGTCCCAAAAACTAGATAAGATAGACACATTTGTTTACCTTTCATTCCTCTTCTGTTGTTTCTGCCGTTTCTTTTTGTCTTGTAGCTGCTTCCCATCACAACTGAATATATAGTCAGGCGGAACAAGACTTTCAGTGTAGACTTCCAAATCATGAAACACATCTGGCATATTAGTAATATTAACAGGCCTAACATTCTTCCTTTCAAGGTTATACCACATCACCTTCTTGTCAACCACTTCTACAAGAACATCCCTGCGACTCTTTGAATAAGAAACTGGCCTAACAGATATAGCAGAACTAACCAACTGTGGGTGCTCCAGTGAAAATAGCTTGCACCATGAATTTCCAACCCCATAATCATTCATCAACCAAACGTCCATACGAATGAAAGGGTAGAGTATAAGCACACAAAGAGATTCTGCAAACATACATAGACTCAATTTATTAGGGTTCTTAAATGGAACATCAGGCATTGGAACCTCCCTATAATTTTCAATGGTAAGATCAAAAGCAAGAATTGATAGGCAGCTTTTGGAACCCAGAGTCTTAACTGTAATCCAATGCAGAGCACCAGCCAGAAAAATACCCCAATTTCGAACTAATAGGAAGTGATAAGAAATATTTTGAAGGCATTTCCATGAATTGTGTTTTAGGCTGTAAACTATGACCTGGGAGCCAGCCAAATCACGACCATCAGGAGGAAGAATTCTCAGAACCTTGTAATCATCATTAACAGCATCATACCCAAAGCCACATAGGAAAAACGGGTCTATGTCAAAAGGACGAATAAAATCAATTGGGGCAGTAGGTAACTCTTTGCACTTTCTGGTTGCCGGGTTCCATAAGTAAATGTCTGTCTTGCGTTGATACAAGCAGAATAAGCCATTGCATGAACCCACAAGTCCAGTACCGCGAAGAAGAGTTCTCAGTGGTTCATTAATTTCTACAGCAGTAGTGTCATCTAGAGAATCAAAATCCACCGAGTAAGCAAGAAAACCTCTAATAATAACACCGGTATTTGTGTTGCATTCAACGGATCTCTTGAGATGTGCTTTGACAAAACGTGGACTGTCAATGAGAGAACACCACGGTTTACATACACATCTGCAACGCAACAGATCCTTAACAGGAAGGCGATCTAAGATTTGGGCAATCAGATCTTCCACAAAATAGACGGTCCCATTCATCGTTTGAGATTGATGAAGTCTATTGCCAAGTTACACAGATAAAATGCAAGTTACATTTTAGTATCAAACAATATACAATTGAGAAAGCAATTCATCAATAAGAAAACATAATTCCGCATTACTAACTCGAACAGGTATCAAGTCTATGTCCACCTGAATTGACAATTATATGTGCAGCCCTTTTCTCTAACGTAATCCATGATGTACTCAAAACTACTTGGTCATTTTCTTTTTTTATAGTCTTCTATTACTTCAAATTTCAAACCGAAATGCAATATAACGAAGTAAAAACTGGTTCAACACAAAATAATCTCACTGCAAGGAAAAGAAATATTCTCTGGCCAATCAATAACGGCCGGTTATGAGAAAAAGACTACTACTGATATACCCCGGACACAACTGTTGATTGCATATGGAAACCACACACTTATAAACCGACTGCAAGGACAATAGAATGGAAACATGGGACCAACATGCTCACTGGCAAATAATTTTTATTTATTTTTTGAAACATTAAAAGGTGTCGTTTATGGTGTTAATTAAATTTAAACTTTGCTTGACCAAAAATGCAGTGTTATTTTGTCTACATATAATCTTGATTATCATTATCTTCCCATTTTGATCACTTAAGGTCTATCAGTACTATTTAGAAAAAAACAACAACTCAGAGCATAGTTAATCGACTTTGCAAGGTTACATTCAGCTTTGTTTGTCCATTTTGAAAGTCGATTTTACTTCTCTTAAGGTCTATCAATAATATTTAGAAAAAAAACAACTCAGAGCATAGTTAATCGACTTCGCAAGGTTACATTCAGCTTTGTTTGTCCATTTTGAAAGTCGAATTTACTTCTTGTTTCCAACTACTTCATGACGGTTTGAAAGTTAATACTCCCTCCGTCCCACTTCAAGTGGCTCATTTGACTTTTTAATGGTCAATTTTTTGAACTTGACTCAAATTTACATCTATCATATAATTAAAAATAATTACAAAATATAAATCAATGGAAAACATATTTAATTTACTTTAAAATGTATTTTCCGTATTTTTAAAATTATAAATATATGAATTTTAATTTTCAGTCAAAGTCGAATAAGTTTGACCGTTGAAAAGTCAAATAACACACTTGAAGTGGGACGGAGGAAGTACTTGATAATGATCTCTTTCGCCTTTCAGTGCACAGAACCATTTTTGATACTTGATATGGACAAGAATTATCTTGTTTTGGCCTATCTCACGAATTGATGCATTCGTTTACTTGGTAATGCCCAATCCATGAACCGAGAGGTCATGGGTTCGACTCCTGCCGGGAGTCAAAAAAAACCGGAAACAGCCTCTCTACCCTTGGGTAGAGGCATGGCTGCGTACAACCTACCCCCTCAGACCCTGCACATGCGGGATATACTGAGTAAGTTGAGTTGAGTTGAGTTTACTTGGTAACCTAAAAGAAGTCCTGAAATAAAAGCAAGTACGTGTAACGTGGATCCTTGGGTAAATTATTGACAAGGAGTCAAGGACAGTGGATTATGTTCAAAAGTGAATATTGTCGTCGTTGAGAGAAATGTTACGATTTTCGAAATTTTCTTTAAAAAAATTTCAAGTACTCAAATTATAATCAGTGGCGGTCTAAATTTCTCAGATGCCAAAAACACACAATAATCTAATTTAATTGTTCAACAAACAGTAATCTAATTGTTCAACATACACATACATAACACAATAAACCCTAGCTAGGTAAAAATTTGCACAACCCTAGGTAATAAGATAAAGAATAGAACCTGAAAGTAGACAACGACGTCGTATGGGAATGAGAAGAGAGAAGCTTCGACATGATCCTAATTTCTGTTGTGACGAGAAAATAGTGAAAAGGCGGAGATTTATAGCAGCATCGATCTCCAGGTGACTCTTAATCTTACCTTTAAAAAAAAAAAGGGTTAAATTCAAATTAATCACTATATAATTATTAAAATATCAAATTTATAAAATAAATTTTAGCCCCTGGTTTTACAAACATGTGGCTTAACTTTTTAGCCCCTTTTCAAGTGTTTCGAGCATTTATATATGAAAAATAAATAATTTCTGTATTATACTCTAGAGAGCATAGGAAGATAAATTTTACAAATTATTTTTAAAAAGTTTTAGTATTTTTTATACATTTTAAATTACTGAGTATAATTCAAATGACAATTAATTTAGAACATACACCGCATATAAGTAATGTTTTAAATTTTTTGAACTATATTTAAATTCTCTTGTAATTAACAAATATATATTTTAACAAGCAAAAAGTCAAGCAAATTAAGCATTTAAGACTAGGAAATGTATTTTTCATTTGAACTCACCGATCAAATGGCATTTTAACTAAAGCACCTCTAGTTTATTTCACTAATTTTATAATTTTTAAAATTCATGGTTCAATGTAAAATAATATTTCTGTTTGGTTCTTCACTTTATAAGGTGGAATATTATGTAGGGAAATGATGGTAATTAACCAAATTCACAATATGGTTTGAACCTAAAACTTCGATTAATATTTGTCCAATTCAAAATTCATTTGTAACCAAAAGTTGTAAACTATACATAACTTATAAACATTATTAAAAAAACAGACTTAGGGATAACAGATTTCATAAAACACATAAAAGGATCAGGTGAGCGCTTGCACTTGCTTTTCATAAGCGGGGAGTTGAATAAAAAAAAAAAAAAAAAAAAACTTGAAAAAAAGAGAATTCACAGAAAAACACTTGAAAAGAGAAATTTCAGAGAACTAGCTGTGCTTAAAGCAACATTTCTTCCTACATATATTACAGAACATAATGACATAGTTTCGATTACATAAATGCAACTGCCAGCAATTCTAAAAGAGAGAAGTAGAGATAACTAGGTGAAAATACATATATATTATGCTTAGGAGTTCATAAACATTTGAAACTAAGATAGCTAATGTCGAATACATGAATAACCGCAACACAGCCAGCAATTCTAAAAGAGAGAAGTAGAGATAACTAGGTGAAATATATATTATGCATAGGATTTCACTGAAAACATTTGAAACTAAGATAGGTAATTCCAGCAGCTAGCATTCTTCTTTCTGGCATATTGTCTCCTCCATGCAAAAAACTTCAGAAACCTGGCACATTTGTTTTCAAATGGTAAACTGAAAACTTACGTGCAACTACAACTACTAGAAAAACCAGAAGACAACGAACAAGCTATAGTACCTTCTTTATCTTTAACCTCCTACGGGAGACTGTCTCATATAGGGGTGTGCATCGGGTGGTTTGGGCGGTTTGGGACGGCCAAACCAACCAAATCATAAATTTCGGGTTTTTAATTTTTCAAACCATAACCAAACCAAAAACCGTATCATTCTAAAAAAACCAACCAAATTATAACGGTTTGGTTTGGTCGGTTTCGGTTTAAAACCGTTATTAAATATATATTTATACTTGATGTTATTTTTTTTCTCCAACATTAAATACAAGATTCAATTTTATTTTAAAAGATCCAACAAAATAAATGCACAAATAGTAGAACAAAATATCATCAAAAATAGTTATAAAATAAATTATACTCCTCAAATATTTTCATTAAATCATAAAATAAGTCTCAAAAGTCTTATATATAGCTTTCTGGTACTTTCTTCTTTTAACTGGTTTTTGACATGAAATAAAACAAGTTAACCACTATAAATCTACTAAATACAAAACACACGTGCACACACGTAAGCATGGTTAAGGCATATAATATTATAGTCTATAAGTGTGTTGAAGATAGGTGTGTTGAAGAAATAACCACACGAAAAATACAATATATATATATATATATATATATATATATATAATATTTTTATACGACTTGATGGTCGGGTTGGTTTAATCGGATGGGTAAACTAGTGAAACCAAACCCAAACCAAAATTTTCGGTTTTTAAAAATATAAAACCATAACCAAACCAAACCGAAAAAAAACCTAAATTTTCGGTTTGGTCGGTTTGGTTTGGTCGAGTTGGTCGGGTTGGTCGGTTTTTGGAAAACCATGCTCACCCCTAGTCTCATAACACTAACTTGAATCCATTTGCAAGGAATGTGTCCCTAAAAACAACCATGCACATCAGAAATTTGTGTTACTTCTAGTAATCTAGACTAGTCAGTAGTCACTATTAACAAAGACCCAATAACGAGTTTTCAAACTGGAATTGAAGATCCAAAGTATCATTACCTTGGTACATAATTATAAGGAACTAGATAAGATACATATTGAATTAAACAGATTTGATTACCTATTGTTCTTCTTTCGCTCTTGCTGCTTTTTCTTCTTCCTTTGTTGGTGGTCCGGCAGATGCTTCCCATCACAACTAAAATTATACTCGGGTGAAACAAGACTCTGAGTGTACGCATCCAAATTAAACCTGTACGCATCCAAATTAAACCTATCTGGGAGGGTACCAATATTAAGGGTCTTCACTTTCTTCTTTTCAAGGTTATACCATATCACCTTCTTGTCCAATTCTAAAAGAACGTCCCTCCGGTACTTTGAATAAACGACTGGCCTAACAGCCATACAAGATCTGATTATTTTAGGGCGGTCCACTGAAAATAGCTTGCACCACAAATTTCCAACCCCATAATCATTCATCACCCATACGTTTATACGAATAAAAGGATTGTATTCAAGCACGCAAAGGGATTCTGCAAAGATAGTTAGACTCAACTGATTAGGATTCTTATGTTCAACGTTAGGGAATGGAACCTCCCTATAAGTTTCAACCCCAAGATCAAAAGCAAGAATTATTAGGCAACTTTCTACAGTCTTGAAGGTAACCCAGTGCAGAGCTCCACATGTAAACACACCCCATACTTCAATAAACCGAAAGTGACCAGAGATATTTTCAAGCCGTTTCCATGAGTTAGTTTTTAGGCCATATACTGAGGCCTTGGAGCCAGCTGACAAAACTTGACCACCAGGCTGAAAAATTCTCAGAACCTTGTAGTCATCATTAACATCATCATACCCAAAGCCACAAAGCTGGGAAGAACGGTCAAGGTCGAAAGGACAACGAAAATCAGTTGGTTGAGCAGGTAACTTTTTGCACTTTCTTGTTGCCGGGTTCCATAAGAAAATGTCTGGCTTCTGATTATACAAGCAGAGTAATCCATTGCATGTCCCCACAAGTCCAGTACCATAGAAAAGAGTCTTCAACGGTTCATCAATTTCTTTAGCAGTAGCATTGTATTGAGAATCAAAATCCACCAAAGAAATGTAAAAACTTCTAAGAAGAAGACTAGCATCGGTGTTGCATTCAACGGATCTCTTGAGATGTGCTTTGACAAAACGTGGACTATCGATAAGAGAACACCATGGTTTAGATACACATCGATATTGCAACAGAGTCTTAACCGGGAGGCGATCTAAGATTTGAGAAAGCAAATCTTCTGTCAGGTAGGGGGTCACATTGAGCACTTGGGATTGTTCAAGTCCACTGCTAAATTAAACAGGTAAAATGTCAAAATTAAGTTCATATACACCAAAATGTATTATTATAATTTTCTTTTATCAAAGTTTAAAATGAAATGAAAAAAGGATAATCTACAGAAGTAAAAACTTTCAGCTCTGCATGTACTAATGCTAAAAACCCCAACACCCCCACACACAATCTAAATCCGAAACACACAATATAAACCCTAATTAGTAAAAACTTGCATATATGCAGTGATTCAAATGACACAGCAGTCAGATCTAAATGTACCAATACTAAAAACACAGAAGAATACCAATGACATCTTGGTCTAATGGTATATCCCCTCCCTCCCTCTACGGCATGTCGAGCTTTTTCAAAAACATGTGGGTGTGAGTGTAGAATTAGCAACAAAAATTAAAAGAAAAAACAAGCAGAAGAATCCAAAACCCTATCCTACTATCCTAGCTAGTTAAAAAAAAACCTGATTACTAAATCTCAATATGAAATGTAAAGAGGATAATGTATAGATGTAAAGACTAAATAAGATTATGTAAAAGTAAAACCTGGAAGTAGATGAAGAGCTCCCATCAGAATGGGAAGAAGGAAGCTTCGACATCATCATATTTTTCTTCTTCTGCTTCTCTGTTCTTTGTTTTTTCGGGGCATCTTGTGCTTCTCAAGTTTGTGTACAAGTGAAAACTAGACAAAAAATTTATACTCGTTTGAACTGCCCCTTAACCAAGTCTACAGACAACTAGACAACTCTAGTATCATTTTCAAAATGTCTCGAAAATTGGGAAATCTTTAATACTAAAGTGCACAGGCAGCTAAAGTACGTGAAATAGGGTCCCGATCCTTTGTCCCCTTTTTTTGTGTTCCTTTGTATTTCATGCTCTTTTTAATATAAAAAAAGTGTCCTTGTGGGGCTCATTTTAATAAATAATTATTATTTATTAAAATGGGCCCCACCAGGAACACTCTTTTTGTATTAAAAAGAGCAGGAGACATGGAAGAAGGGAACAGAAGATCCCAACCCGTGAAATAAATGCCATTGACAATTACTTCCTCCGTCCCACGATATAAACATTAAATAGATGATATATTTCCTCTTATACCCATTATAAATTCCTTAATTTTTAAGAACATAAACTATTTTATAATTTATCTATACTATTATATAAAAGCCAAAACATTAAAAGTTTGGTTGGTTAGTCGGTCTGTAACAGCCCCAGATCCGGGGTCGGGGATCTGATCGTTACGGTCTCATATCCATAAACAATACTTGCACTTGAATCAAAATAAATAAAAAGCATGCTACGACCCCACAATAATACCACATCACACACAATCAGTTATAGTCCCAGAGATGAAATTGAAATAAGTCTCTACTTACAGAATCCACAAGTTAATAGCTATTACAACCCAAAATGATTACAGCATAAGTTTAATAGTTTCTGCCGTTGATTAACATTAGTCATACATATAATTAAGGCTAATAAACAAAAGTTGCCAGTCTAGTCTACTGGTTGCTCCTACCTCAGCAATGACATCAACGATATCAACGGGCAGTCCTACGACTAGGGTCACCTGCTTGCGCCGAGTGCGCCTTACGCGGGCCATCAGAACTAGCTCTTGTTGTGATTTAATAAATAAAGCAAGGGTGAACAATAGCCCACCAAAAATAATGTATAACTGTACAATAATTTATAAAAATAAAAAATATCCTTGAAACCATATGCCATGCATGAAACGAACAAGACACTAGTATAATGTAAAAGATGAAGTTACGAGGTAAGTAAAGGTACTTTTAGTTCTGAACAGTTTTCAAACCCTATCAACACGAGTGATACTTCATGTTTCAGAAAATAAATAGATTTGGATGATGAACTAATACTGGAGCATGTCGCGCCAGATGGCACCACCTTACAATGATCAATCGCAGGTCTGCATCTCAAAATTTGTTTCTCTACACGTAGAAGGAAGAACATATGGACACCAACATACGCCGGATCTCCCTAGCCATCTTTGGGCTTAGACGGGACCGGCGCCACTCGGACCCTATTTCCAGGATGGACTGTCCCACAGCCTCTTATACCAGTTTCAATGATGGACTGTCCCACAGCCTCTTACACATTACACAAATACTCCTAGTTCGAGTAAATCCATGACTCTGAAACGTAAAGTTCGTCCCCCTTTCCCCAAGTATAATACTTGTTGATAAGACTCCACAAAGTAGTCGTATCTAGTTGGAAAGGAAAATTCACCAATATTTCCCAAGCTGTTGCTTGTTAATGGATATCGACTTGTTCCAACAATCTTACCCCTCGAATGATGAGGAAGTAAAACAAAGACTCAATTTGATGAATAACAACCAAGTTGCGAGCGAAAATAATAGTTTCAAAAGATTTATGACCGGGCAGTCAAACAAAATAAATAACAGCTCTCAAGTAAAGTTCCCTTATAATTTGGGAGATAGATTTAAATGAAAAATAGAGTTTGAGAACTTCCCCTTGATAAAAATAATCATAATAAGACTCAGAAATATTTTACATAATATTTGAAGGTCGAAGATAATATTTGAATAAATCAGTTTTAAAACTAGTTAAAAGAATTAAATAAATATTCAAAGAATATTTATTAAATCATAAATATTTAAAGAATATTCTTAATATAAAATATTGCTCATAAATAACCCTCGAATGAATATATAAAAAAATATTCACTAAATAAATAAATCCTCGAATAAATATTCAAAATAATATCCATTAAATAAATCAACCTTAAATGAATATTCAAAATAATATTCGTTAAATAATTAAAGCTCAAATGAATATTCAAAAAATATTCATTAAATAAATAAAACTCAAATGAATATTCAAAACAATATTCATTAAAGAAATAATGGAAAAATATTTATGTAAATATTTTCCTCAGAAAATAATCACAATATATAGAGAAATACTGACTCCCGGTCTATACTTGAAGACTGAGATTCATATGCCCTTCACTAAGTGTCTTAGCAATATCCGTCTTATAACCAATATATCACATCTAACTTGTAAGCCAATATCAAGTCATAAAATAAGTATCACAATAATTTGAAAGCAGGAATGCATGCTATGACATATGTATAACAACAATCAAATCATATATATTATCACAACAACAGTTCCAAAATGTTTGGAAACTTGCCTGGAAATCTGGTGGGGGTAGTGTGTCTTAAGTCAGTCCGGTGATCTATAAACAATCAAAATATTCGAGATTAATCACTTAACGCTTTTGAAATGCTAAGTAGATGCTTTACTTAGGTTAAAACACGTTTTCAAGTTATCTCGTTATGCACCCTTTAGTGTACTCTTATTAACACCGTTATGATCCGACACTTGTTCGTTATTAAGGCATGTCATTACACTTATACTTGGTAGGTACTTAAGTCGTATAAGTTCTAAGGTCGGTCTTTTACTAACAAAGATTATACCTCGAGATTTATTGTCCATTTTCTAAGTGGTTTTCCAAAGTTATAACCAAGTGTTCCTCAAAGGGTTTCATTCGCACTTAACCTCGATTCGAACATTTTTATAAAATCGAAATACGATCCATTTGACATGAGGTTTTCTCTCACACCTTCCTTATGATTTCTAATATTTAATTATCAAGATTCGCCACTGAATTATTCATGTTAAGGGGGTTCAATTTCAGTTATGAACTCGCACTTACGGTTTCGAACCACTTTTACTAAATCAACCATATCTCCTAAACCGTAAGTCCATTTGTTTCTATTCTCGCGCCAAAATGATCTATGACTCGAGATCTACAAGGGCAGGTCATATACTTGTCAAGATCAGTGACCTATAGCTACTGTTATGCATGGTTCTTTAAGGTCTAACGGAATTTCGACATTATGACGGCTATGTTTACACGCTTTCCAAATTTTCAATCAACCAAGATCACACCATGATCTAACCAACAACTTATACACATGATATTCATCTTAACAAGTCCAAGAACATCTTACTTCACCATCATATTCATCATAATACTTAGATCAACTAAACCAACTACATAATCATGCTTATAACATCATCATAATCATAACTCATTTAACCACCAAGAATATTCATAAAACTCAAAGTAAGATCTAGGGTTCATGAGAGATATACCTTCCTTGGAGTGTGTAAAGACCTTACTAAGCCTTGTATAGTCCTTAGATCATCTTAACCAAGCTTAGATCATCCAAAGAAACAAGAAAACTAAAGTTAGTTCTTGAAAGTTACTATTTATCATCATCTTTGATGATTTTATTACCTAGGAAGGAATTGGAATTTGAAGCTAAAATTCTTAGGGTATCTAAGTTATGAAATTTAGTACTCACCAAAATAATCTTGAGATTTAACAATGGTTGTAAGTTGGATTTCCTCCTTGCATTTCTTGAAATAACCGAATGTGCTAAAATGGGGAGAGATGGAGTTTTTGCTTGGTCTCTTGCTTGGTTATGTGAATTATTGTGATGTTTAGATAATATCTTAGCATAAAGCTACTTTATTAAAGTGCTTTGGTCATCTCTTCCATCATCAAGTGGACAAGTGTTGTGGTTTAGTGGTATAATGATGTAATTAGGCAAACTAATCTAGTTTGTTTCCAAGGATGCTTGTTACCTTTGTTACTACTTGGTTACTTGATCCTATCCACTTGCACATGCATGCATCTGGGCTCTCTGCTTGTTTCTTTGTCCGGTTATTGCTCAATTTCATTGATCGTTCGGAGAAATATCTCAAGTATTTCTTGTTAGGATTTTACCGGAAATCTTCTTGATATTTATACTACCATTCTCAATCCTCCTTTATAATCCTTGAATTTAAATTCCTTAAATCTCTTTAATAAATCCTTAAATCCTTCAGTGTCTAGGGAAATCTCGGAGAAAATAAAAGTGCTATTTTTCTGAATCTGATATCGTTTACATACACTTATTTTGCCTATAGATCATCAATAGGAACTCAGAAATCCATTATGAATACTTCTATATAGTGTCGTCTAATAATATTCCAATTTCCACCAAAAACACTATTCATTGCTTTTTCTCTCTTTTATTCCTTGTACTTAAAAAGATGCTATCGCGCTTCCTTGAGCGTTCCCTGTCTGTTTTACGGAATCACTGGACTTATACTAGATATCGATTTGGATGACATGAGCTACCAGATATCGATTTGGATGACATGAGAATATTTCCCTTCTTGGAATACCATAGCTTATTCTTTCGATGATAGATTATTCTTATATAATTTTATCAACCTATTGCAGCATTCATATCATATAAACTACTTGAATCCAAATCCATTACATAATCATTCATTAGAACCACTGTTACATTGTAGTCGTAACCACTATTCATTTCTACACTTAATACATAATAAAAGTTTTTAATTCCTCCAATAATCTGGGTTCTTACAGTCTCCCCTCCTTAAAAGGATTCCGTCCCGGAATCAGTCTGAAAACAAATGGGGGTATTTTTCCAACATTGTGCTTTCTAGCTCCCAAGTTGATTCTTCTACGTTGTGGTTCTGCCACAAGACTCTGACTAACTTGATGACCTTATTTCGAAGTACTTGTTCCTTTCGATCTATAATTTCCACAGGCTGCTCCACATAGGTTAGGTCTGGTTGCATGTCTACGTGCTCATATTCTACCATATGCTTGGCATCCGGATTATATTTCCTCAACATCGAAACATGAAACACATTGTGCACTTGTTGCAGATTTGGAGGTAATGCTAGTTTGTAAGCTAGCTCTCCGATGCGTCTTAAGATCTCAAAAGGCCCAATGTATCTAGGACTCAGTTTCCCCTTCTTCCCAAACCTCATTAAACTTTTCCAAGGAGACACCTTTAAAAACAGTAGGTCTCCTACTTCATATTCCTTGCCTTTCCTAGCTAGATCAGCATATTTCTTTTATCGATCTTGGGCTGCCACCAGCCGTCCTCTGATTAGATCTACTACATCTTTAGTCTGTTGGACCACTTCGGGCCCGAGCATCTTTCGCTCTCCAACTTCATCCCAATATAAGGGAGATCTTGGGCATTCCTATGCTTGAATGAAAGCTATTATTGTAAGAGAATTCAATCAGTGGCAAGTGATCATCCCAATTTCCTTTAAAGTCTATAGCACAGACTCACAACATATCCTCTAGCGTTTGGATGGTCCTTTCACTTTGCCCGTCTGTCTTGGGGTGATAGGCCGTACTCATGTTTAGCCTGGTTCCTACACATTCTTGAAAGCTTCTCCAAAACCTGGAGTTAAATCTAGGATCTCGATCAGATACTATGGTGACTGGGACTCCATGTCGCACCACTATCTCTTTTAAGTAGATATCCACTAGTCTGTCGACAGCGTATCTTTCATTGATCGGAAGAAAGTGATCTGACTTCGTTAGTTGGTCTATAATTACCCATATGGCGTCGTGATTAGCTTTGGTCCTTAGTAAACCTACTATGAAATCCATGGCTATGTGTTCCCATTTCCATTCGGGAATCTCTAAGGGTTGCAAAAGTCCACTGGGTCTTTGGTGCTCTGCTTTCACTCGTTGGCAGTTCAAGCATCTGTTTACCCACTCCGCTATGTCCCTTTTCATGTTAAGCCACCAGTAGTACTCTTTCAAATCCCTATACATTTTGGTACTACCGGGGTGCACTGAGTACCTTGAGTTATGTCCCTCATATAGAATTTCGTCTTTTAGTTCTTGCACATTTGGGATCCATATCCTTGATGCGTATCTCATGATCCCTTCTTTCTCTCTTTCACACTTAATTTCTTCCCCGATCATTATCTCTTCCGTTGAGTTCTCTTCTTCCTCCATTATCCATTCTTGACATAGCCTAATCTTTTCCAATAATGGAGGTTGGATTCGAATTTCCATTAACCTTTCTTGACCATTTCCTGGTATCTTGACCTCGATTTCCAACTTCTCGAAGTCTCTCACCAATTCTTCTTCTGAGGTTATCATTTTGAGTTTCTCTTTCCTACTGAGGGCGTCAGCCACCACATTGTCCTTACTCGGGTGATAATGAATCTCATAATCATAATCCTTGATTAACTCTAACCATCTCCTCTGGTGCATGTTAAGCTCTTTTTGAGTAAAGATGTACTTGAGGCTCTTATGGTCAGTGTAAATCTCGCACTTCTCTCCATACAGATAGTGTCTCCAAATCTTTAAAGCGAAAACTATTGCTACTAATTCTAGATCATGAGTGGGATATCGAATCTCATATTCCTTTAGCTGTCTTGATGCGTACGTAATTACCTTACCGTGCTGCATAAGCACGCACCCTAATCCTTTATGCGAAACATCACTATAAATCACAAAATCTCCTTTTCCATCAGGCAACGCCAACACCAGGGCCGTCACCAATCTCTTCTTTAGCTCTTGGAAACTCTTCTCACATTTTTCGGTCCATTCAAATTTCTCAGTTTTGTGGGTAAGTCGGGTTAACGGAGCTGCGATCTTTGAAAAATCTTGAATAAATCTTCTATAATACCCTGCCAGTCCGATGAAGCTCCTTACCTCTGTTGGAGTGGTTAGCCGTTCCCAATTTGAAACTGCCTCTATCTTGGAGGGATATACCAACACTCCTTCCCTATAGATCACGTGTCCTAAGAACTGCACCTCATTTTCCAGAACTCACACTTCGAGAATTTGGCATACAACTGATCTTTCCTGAGTATTTCTAAGGCTATCCTCAAATGTTCGACGTGTTCTACCTCGGTCTTTGAGTAGATGAGAATATCATCAATGAAAACTATAACGAATTTATCCAAATATTCTTTGAACACCCTATTCATCAAATCCATGAAAGCTGCTGGGGCATTGGTCAATCCAAATGACATCACCAAGAACTCATAATGTCCATATCTGGTACGGAATGCAGTCTTTAGGATATCTTCGGGTTTAATCTTCAGTTGGTGATATCCGGTTCTCAGGTCAATCTTAGAGAAATACACCGCACCCTTTAACTGGTCAAACAGATCATCTATTCTGGGTAACGGGTACTTATTTTTTATGGTTAGCTTGTTCAACTCTCGGTAGTCGATGCATAACCTCATACTTACATATTTCTTCTTAACAAACAACACTGGTGCCCCCCAAGGCGACACACTGGGTCTTATCATACCCTTATCCAACAGTTCCTGTAATTGTTTAGCTAGCTCTTTCATTTCTACTGGGGCTAACCGGTACGGGGTCTTCGACACTGGCACCGTCCCCGGGGCTAACTTGATAGCAAACTCAATTATCCTATTAGGAGGTAATCCGGGAAGATCTTGTGGAAACACGTCTTCGAACTCATTAACTACCGGAATGTCCTACAATTTAGGCGCTTCCTTCTGGGTGTCGATAACATAAGCTAAGTAAGCCTCGTTCCCTTTTCGTAGCAATCTTTTGGTCTGCGCCATGGTTAGAATTTTCTGGGTCTGTCGTATCCCTCTAAACACTATTTCCTTCTTTCCTGGGGTTTTCAACTTAACCTTTTTCCCTTTACAATCTATCTGAGCGTTATTGCGAGACGACCAATCCATCCCAAAAATGACATCAAACTCCCTTAGTTTAAAAAGAATCAAATCAACATAGAAAGATTATTCTCCTGTTTCTAATTTGCAATCGGGGTGAATCTGATTAACTGGAACTACTTCCTGGTTGGCTATCTCTACTTGTAAGGAATCCCTCAGTGGTTGGGTCTTAAGTTTCAATTTACGATCAATATAAAAGACTTGGTTGCCCCGAAATCAAAAAAACGTTTGTACTAACTGAATTAAGAGAAAAGGTACCTGATATCACGTCCGTGTCTCTCACGGTATCTTGCACTGTCATGTTAAAAGTTCTAGCAGTTGGTGGCCTATTGGAGGCAGCTTTGCTTGCCCCTGATGCTGCTGGCTTGTTCATTGGGCAATCCTTCTTCATGTGACCTTGACGTCCGCACTGGAAACAAGCAGTGCCCTTGCTGGCAATAGGGGTAATTGTGGTACAATAGGTAGCATAGTGGCCTGCTCATCCATACTTAAAATAGGTTACCGGTTTCTGGTGACATGCACCGGAATGTTTCCTTCCACAAGTTGCACATACGGGTAATGGAAGTCTAGAATGGTGGGAGTGGATCACTCCTGATTGCCTGCCGCCCTGGCTCACACTTGCGCTTACAGATTGTTTGAATCTTATACTCCTTCCAGGTAGGGAGACTGTCCCTCGGTTAAACTTGTTTGGGGGTTTTCCTCATGCTGAACCTCCGCCCATGCTTGCATGCTTCCTTTTTATCCCCCCTCTCTCTCTCTCTTTCCCTCTGCATCTGATCACTCCCTACTTCCACAATTGATGCCTTCTGCACCAAGGTGGCATAGTCTGTAATCTCTAAAACCGCTACCCGATTCTGGATCCACTGCTTCAACCCTTGCTGAAACCTATTCGCTTTCTTCTCCTCAGTATCCACAAACTCTGGCACAAACCTTGATAGCTCGGTAAATTTAGCCTCGTAATCAGCCACTGACAAATTGTTCTGCTTCAGTTCTAAAAATTTGAGCTCCATTTGAGTCTTCATAAACCTCGGGAAGTACTTTTCCAGAAACAATTGCTTGAACCTTTCCCAGGTTACTATATCATCCGTCTCCATGTTTTTCTTGGCCTCCCACCAATAGTTGGCCTCTCCTTTGAGAAGGTAAGTGGCAAAAACTGTCTTTTGCACCTTCTCAATGCTTAGAATCTCAAAGGACTTTTCCATTTCCTTTATCCAGGCTCTTGCCTCGACTGGGTCAGCTGATCCTTGGAATTCTGGGGGCTTGAGTGATTTAAAGGCCCTGAAAGAGTTTGCCACGGTACTGTTGTTTACCTGGGGTGGTTGGGGGTAACGGTTCACATTTTGCCTAAGCAGATCCATAAACTAACCCAGGGGGTCTTTATCCTGGTTCTCCCCTTCTTGCTCAACTTCAGTTTCTGCTCCTTCTATTTCTTCCTCGAACTCCTCAGTGTAAAAGGGTTCATCTTCTGCCCCATGCTGGGAATCATCCTGCTCATTATAATCCTCATCTTGTGCTTCATCATACTCGGGGTCTTCCCTATGTTGATTGTGACTTTCTTGATCGGTAGACTCACGGGGGTTAGCCCTAGTTCCCATTGTTCGTGGAGGCATCTTACTGAAAATTTGGACAATTACACATTAGGCTAATTCACTTGTTTTAAAGATTCCTCCTTGCAAAATCGTTACATATTTGGATTTAGGATCCCACAGTTCTATATTTCATGGCAACTTAATCGAAAATAGTACGTGCAGAAAATAATCTAATAAACTTGTGATCGCGTCACACCAGAACTGAACTGACCGAAAGGAAACAAATATCTACATGGTACTGGAAGATAAATAATCCGAGTCACATCGACAGTTTAGAAGTACAACCATCCTAACAACATCTAGTCAAAAGTGAAATACATGGTCTATCCGTATAGTCAGTAAAAGGGAAACTAAATAAAATGAAACTATCCCACAAAAGTCGGCACTTCTACGTCCGTACATGACTAGAAGACTAGACTACTACAACATTGTCTCTGAAATCAGCCACCAGTGTGGCCCAAAGCCCTAACCCTTGCTATAGCAGTGCGAAAGATCTCCTCAGCATCTATCCTGGATACCCTGCCATCTCCATCAGTAGGTAACCCTCGAACCCTAATCCGGGCCCTCAGATCAATACAGGTCATTGCCTGATAAGTGGATTTCATATCCACTTGGAGCACTTCAATTCGGCTTAAATTGATGTCTTGACCTCAAGTATATTGTATTTTTGATGTGTTTTTGTTTAGTTGTGCAGGATTGTAAAACGTCGGCTAGGGTTGGTGAATTCCATTGTTCTTAGAGTGGATTTTGAGCTAAGGAATGAAGAATGAAGTATTTTCCTATGTTACTATGAAGATTTCAAGCCAAGGTATTGAAGAACGGCAACTATCGCAAAAGGTATTAAAGAAAATAGCAAGAAATCAGTTTCTGGCAGATTGTTGTAGCGTAACCGCGCCATATGGTAGTGCATGGGTGCCAGAATAGTGATTGAGTAGCGCATGGGCGCCATATAGTAGCGCATGGGCGCTACCTGTCGTTGGAGAAATCCTGATTCACTGTTTGAGCCATATCTTGAGTTCTACAAGTCCGTTTTGGACGATCTTATAGTCCACGCGAAGATAACGGAATTTTATTTCATTCTAAAGTGGTCCAGATGTCCAAATACAAATGGAACGGACCAAAAATACTGAAGAAAAGTCAATTACAAATTTTCCTTCAAAATAGAATCAGTTTAGGAAGCGTATTTGGTGCCAAACTGTAGAATTTTATTTTAATTCTATTTTGGTAGTTTCTTGTTGGAAAAGACACCCGTGGCCTATATAAACACGTGCTACCATCCTTGAACGTACAACTACTTAGAAAAGCACAGAGAGAGCCAGAGATAGAGAGTCAGACTTGGAGACGGATTCCCGGAAGATCGTGACAACATTCGGAGATCTAGATCTACTTTTTTATTCTTCTAAATTAGGCGATACTCTGGATTTCAGATTTCTTTTCTTAAACTCTTACTCTAGTTTATTTGTAATCGTTAATACTTTGTTTATTATCATGTTTTCATTAGATCCCATGATGACGAACGGTTCAATTATGAACTAATCATTGTCATGGGATTCTAACGGATTTATTTACGGAGTTTAGTAGTTTTTTGCTTTAAAGATTTGTGTGTGATGAATTCTTAATATCCTTGTATGGTTATGCTTATTCTTCTTGGATGCGTAGCTAACATCTAAGTTGTTTGTTAATCTCTTGTGAAGCGAGAGTGGATCTTGAGATTTAGAACTTTCCATGCTAGCATAGGTTCATGATTGTTTACCAACATGATTCGTAGTGTAACTTGAACTATTTTACATTGCCCTATGTGATCTCTATGGATAACTTGTGCTTAAACCGTTATGTTTTCAAATCTTATAGAGATATAGGGTCTAAACATAATTGGTGTCTACCCATTTTCTATCTCTTTTGTGGATGTATGAGTAGTTTGGTATTCGTATACTGAGAGGTAGCCTATACTTGTTTCGTGTTGTCCGATCAGATATCATAACCATCACATAATTTGATTAAAGGCATCAACTCTAAGCGAAGTATTTAATGAAGTTAGGATCCCATGTTTTCCCTTGCATAAGTAATTCGATTTAAATTCTCGTTAGTTAATTAATTCTTAGTTTGTTCATTTGCTTCTTAGTTAATTTTAGTTAATCAAAACCCAAATTTGTTAATTGTCTTAGCAATGAATAAAAACCATACATTGTTGCATAGGTGCATTAACTGAATTGAAACCTAAACCAGATCTCTGTGGGAATGAACTTGACTTATTCATATATTACTTATGACCACGTACGCTTGCGTGATTTTTTGCAAACAAGTTTTTGGCGCCGCTGCCGGGGATCATCGGTGTTTTATTTTTAGTTTATGTTCTTGTCATCAGTGGTCGTTAGAGTTCACTTACTCGGATTTTTTACTTACATATCTTGTTTGTTCGGTGCTTTTCAGGTACTTGAGCGTGTATACGAACGCGTTCTCAATCTCGTAAACTGGAAGACGTAGATCTAGTCACAGATAAAATTGAAAAGGAACTTGAAACAACAGTAGAGATGGGTGATCGAGCAGCAGCTGTAACTAAGGCTTTGAAGGACTATTCTCAGCCTAAAATCAATGACATTCAATCTAGCATTGTCAGACCAGCCATTGCAGCTAATACCTTTGAAATCAAGCCTAGCACAATTCAAATGGTATAGAATTTAGTTCAGTTTGGGGGTGCTCCAACAGAAATCCTAACATGCACATCCGGGACTTTATCGAGATTTGCGACACTTTCAAGTTCAACGGTGTGTCGGAAGATGCTGTCAAATTGAGACTTTTCCCATTCTCTTTGAGGGATAAAGCTAAGGGCTGGTTACACTCTTTACCAGCCGGTTCCATTACTACATGGGAGGATCTTGCTCAGAAATTTCTCACTAAATTCTTCCCCATGGCTAAAAATGCAGCAATAAGGAACGCTCTTACTCAATTTGCACAGCAATCTGGTGAATCTTTATGTGAAGCTTGGGAACGCTGCAAGGAGATGCTTAGGAAGTATCCTCATTATGGTATGCCAGACTGGATGGTGATCAATGGCTTCTATAATGGGTTGGGAGCTCAATCTGGACCTTTGCTAGATGCGGCATTGGGTGGAGCTTTTTTGGCAAAGAGCTACGAGGAAGCTTATGAGCTTATTGAGACAATGGCTGCTAATGAATATCAGAATACAACTCAGAGATTATCTCAAGGCAAGGTAGCAGGAATTCTGGAAGATGATACAGCTACAGCCATAGCAGCTCAGTTGAAAGCTTTGACTATGAAGGTGGAGTCTCTGACTAACTATGTAGTTCAATAGGTGGCTAGTGTTTGTGAGCTTTGTGTGGGTGCACATGAGACGAATCAATGTGCCATTTCTAGTGAGTCGGCACAATTTGTGAGCAATTTTCAGAGACTGTAGCAACCAGCTCCAGCCACCTATTATCCGAGCAACAGAAATCCTCCGAATTATAGTTGGAGCAATTATCAGGGTGACATGCTACCATTCCAGCAACAAAATCAGCAGTTTCAAGGTCAACAATATAGAGCAAAGCCTTACAATCCTCAGAATTTTCAGCAGCAGCAGAACCAGATTTTTCAACAGCAGCAAGGGCAGAATTTTCAGCAACAGTATGCCCCTAGGCAATCTCAACCTCCGGGTTTTCAGCAACAACATTCACATGCAGGTTCTGTGCATTCCACTTCTGAAAAATCAGAATTAGAGGAGATGAGATTGATGTGCAAAAATCAAGCTATCTTACTCAAGACCTTGGAAAATCAGATTGGGCAAATTGCTACTTTGCTAAATAGGCCGCAAGGAACTCTTCCTAGTGACACCGAGCCAAATTCAAAGAGTGAGCGAAAGGAGACTTGCAATGCATTAACGTTAAGAAGTGGTATGGAGACTGAGGGGAACTCAAAAAAAGCTGATGAAGAGGTTAAAAAGGAATTTGAGTCTAATGAAGAGTCTCAAGAGTTGGTACATGAAGAATCCAGAAAAGATGAATCAACTAAAGCATCGATTCCAGAAAAGCATGTCTATCCGCCTCCTCCATTTCCTCGACGCTTGCAGAAAAGTAAAGAAAAGCAATTTCAGAAATTTTTGGACGTCTTCAAGAAATTGTTCATTAATATTCCTTTTGCGGAGCTTTAGAAAAGATTTCGATCTATGCTAAGTTTATGATGGGGATTTTATCAAGGAAGTTGAAGCTCGATGAATTAGAGATCGTTGCTTTGACGGAAGAGTGCAGTGTTGTTCTGTAGCAGAAGTTGCCGCCTAAACTGAAAGATCCGGGAAGTTTCACCATCCCGTGCACTATTGGCAACTTATCTTTCGACAAGTGTTTGTGTTACTTTGGAGCTAGTATCAATCTAATGCCTTTATCTGTCTTCATTCAACTTGGTCTACCTGATCCGAAACCTACAAATATCTCGTTACAGCTGGCTGATCGGTCGATCACATATCCTAGAGGTATAGTGGAGGATGTCTTGGTAAAGGTGGATGAGTTTATCTTTCCTGCTGATTTTGTCATTCTATAGTTTGAGGAAGATAAGAAGATTCCCATCATCTTGGGAAGGTCATTCTTAGCTACCTGCCGAACTTTGATTGATGTGCAGAAAGGGGAGCTAACTATGCGGGTGCAAGATGATAAGGCCACCTTTAATATGTTTGCTACTACGAAGATTTCAGATGATCCAGAAGTGTGCTTTTCTGTGTAATCTCTTGCATTGTCTTTCCAAGAAGAAAAAGGTGATTTGAAATTGGATGCAGTGCCTAGTGTTCCAAATTTTTCGAAGAACTCTGATTCAGTTAAGATGCTCGAGGAAATTGATGCTGTTAAATCTTCCACACAAGATCTCTCGAATGTAAAGCTCGGAAAACTTCCACCGCATTTGAGGTATGTCCTTTTGAATGATGAGTTAGTGATTTTTGAAGAGGGTCATGATAATGTGTTAAGAAGGTGGATAGTTGATGATGAGGTAGAAGAGTGTTCTGTTTAGTCGGCTGAGAGGGATAAACACCTTAAAGCTGTGAGGAAGAAAAAGAAGGCGAAGAAGTCGACGGG
This sequence comes from Saposhnikovia divaricata, assembly GCA_036435485.1. Taxonomy (NCBI): domain Eukaryota; kingdom Viridiplantae; phylum Streptophyta; class Magnoliopsida; order Apiales; family Apiaceae; genus Saposhnikovia; species Saposhnikovia divaricata. Next base: position 201,043,815 of record CM071601.1, on the reverse strand, counting down.
TAAAAAAATCAAGATGAAGAGTGAAAGAAAAGTTTTGTTGGGAGTAAGAAAACAAGATGTCAGCATTTACGTGACTGGTCTTTCTAATAAGGGCAATCCTATTATTCTCTTGAAATCGCCAAGAATTTAGGAAGCAACGTCCGGCTAAATGACGTCAACGACAGCGCTTCGTGGGAGGTAACCCACGTGTTTCGGTAGTTTTCGTTGTTAAAAAAATGATGAATGGTGAGGAGCAGCCCTATCTCTACTTCAAATATTTCACCCCATTCAAGCTTTCAAGGACTCTCTAATTCAAGTTTGGGGATTCAAGGTGCGAGTTTTCTTGGGCCAATTTTTGGAGCTCATTCTGTTTATCCACCACCAGATTCACCACCCGAGGAGGGTGATTCTGCCGATGATTAGGTATGTCTACTATCCCTTGTATTACCTTCAATTCAATTGGGACATTGAATACTTTATGTTTGGGGGTGATTTGGGGATTAGTAGTGTTAGTGCGTCATTGTTCATGTAGAATCATATTTTGCATGTTTAGTAATAATTCATTCATATTTGTTCGTATTTTTGCATGTTTGTTTCATGTTGGACATTTTGTTATTTTGTTTTTATACTATGTGACTTCATATAGTTGCATTTGCATAACATGCATATTTTCATGATCCCTTAGGATGAGCTATTGGTAGGTAGATGTCTAATTGAGTGTGGTATTGATGAATAGAGAGTTGATTTATAGTTCTTATGAAATTGACTTGCATGTTTCAGGAACAAATTCTTTTCACAGTCTCATTGTTTGCTTTTGGGCTAGGTTGAGATCATGTTTGTTTGGTTGTTTTAGATTTAATCACTTTATTATATTTAGAATTTTCGTTATTCCCTTGATGGCGTAGGAATACTAAAGTCTAAGTTTGGGAGAAACCAGGAATTTCATGCTAATTGTTATTAGTTATCAATTATGGCTAGGCGTCAAATGGCTAGTAGCCGCTCATATTTTTATGAGTAGTCTAGGGTTGGATGAGAATACTCATTCCAGATTGCATTGAAAAAAAAAATTGAAAAAAAAATGAGAAAAAAAGAGTTATGTGAATGTTTAAATGCAGAATTAACCAGGGTGAGCTCTTTAATACTCGAGCAACTAAGTTCTAGGGGACTTTGTGCCTAGTGACCTAAGGCTTTTATAGTCTGGGATCCACTAACCTAACGCTCGCTACATGGGTATTATTGTATAAGCCTTTAGGGGTCTCATCCATTGCACGGTAAAATAAACATGCGTTATTGTAAATAGTATTATATGTCGTAGTTGTTAGTAATAAAGCATGAATTCCTGTCTAACTCGAATGATGATGGAGGTGTTTCTAGGTTATGAAGTGTTTAACGTCTATTCTTTTTATAAACTTGTGATTGTCTTGGTGAAGAACAGGTATGATTTTGATCTAGTGTTAGGAATATATCTGATGAGCATCGCACATACTCACATTTCTATTCATGTATTGTTAGTATACGGGGACTTAGTCGAGCTCTGTTTGGACGTATTGCATTCTTTAAGATATTTGCTTATTGATTGGTTTTGGTTAGTCTATGGGGATCGTTGCATTTCATATTAGTTGCATTCATGCATTGCATTAGGTAGTCTTGAGTCTGTTTTATGCTTGATGTGATAGCCCTAGATCCGGGGTCAGGAATCCAGATCATCACAGTCCACTCTCCATTACAATCACAGTTACATCCTTGGCAATCTGAATATTTAGTAACATTTATACTTATACCATAGACCCCATACTTATCACATCACACACCAGTCATATGCTCAGAGAACAACATCCATCATATAGCTCTCCCTTTACCCTCTTCCGGGGTGTAGTGCAATGTATCGACCGCTTCTGATACAGCTGTTATATAAAAATAAGCAAGAATGAGCTATAATAGCTCAGCAAGATAGAGTTTTAAATCATTGTAAAATATGACATATGATCAATTTATAAAAATCCCAGAAATGTTTGTTATCCATAAAATGAACAATTTTCCAATATATTATAAAAGATGAAGTTCAAAGGAAATTCAATATAATCTTTTCGAAAAAATATCTGCTATATAGAATATAAGCAAAATATCAACATATAACTTTGAAAATGAAGTTATAAGGTAAATTGAGTATATAAAACTTGTTTGCGCAGCAATACACCAACATAAACTTGCTTGTCATTCATCATAAAAAAAAAATTTACCTTACTCATTATGTTCATATAATATCAGTTTCTCTTCTAATCTTTTCAACACTTTCCGTTGTTCCATAACATTTCTTTCCATTGTTCCATACCATTTCTTTCTTTTCAAAATGTCAATATGATTTCCATCAATTTCCTTTTTAAGAAACAATTTTGGGGGGTCTTTCCTTTAGCCAAATACGTCAGGTCGATGATCAGTCGCCCTGCGTACCTGTCCCTTTTTACTACTAGTAGAAGGAGGAAGGTTCTCCACTACATCCTCCTTCGGCAACACATGGGCCGGAATAAAAATTGTTGGATGTTGGATCACGCCAAACACCCCCTTTGTAGAATCCCCCTTTTATAAAAATTGTTATATCATTTTATTCTGAAGGATATCCCTTCAAAATTTTCATTTTCCATTGTCACATTTATCCTTTCATACATTACCCTTTTTATTAACGCTGGATAAACCTCAGAGTTAAGATTCAGCAAAGAATCTGCTTTGAAAGCGTTTGACCAGAAACCTTGTATATTGAATAAGCCATTGGCTTTTTAAATCACATATGTAATACCTTTCATATTCTTTAAAACAATTGTAAGAAAATATCTTCTCTCTCTCTCTCTCTCTCTCTCTCTCTCTCTCTCTCTCTCTCTCTCTCTCTATATATATATATATATATATATATATATATATATATATATATATATATATATATATATATATATATATATATATATATATATATATATATAGCATAACCCTTTTATTCATAAAGTGCATTGCATTTTCCCTTATCCTTTTCAAGTAGTGGCATAAATCAGGGAAAACATGCCCTTATCAGTATGATATTCATAGAGCCATGTTTATATCTAGCAAAGCCATTTTTCCATAACCTTCCAATATATATATATATATATAGGCAAGTGCTCAAATGAGAACCACTCTTAAAATGAGAACTTAGTCCCCAAAGCATATCACCAAAATCCAGCAGAATCACCAAATCGTTAAAATTAATAAAAAAATTAAAAAATCAAGTCTGTGCTTACATCATCATGATGACATCACTGTTGACATGGCAAAAATATTTCCCGCCAAAATTTTGGTGATTTGGAAAAATTTCCCGCCAAAAAAAATTGGTGGTTTAGAAAAATTTCCCGCCAAAAAAATTGATGGTTTGGAAAATTTTCCCGCCAAAAAATTGGTGATTTGGGAAATTTTCCCGCCAAAAATTTGGTGATTTAGAAAAATTTCCCGCCAAAAAATTGGTGATTTAGAAAAATTTCCCGCCAAAAATTTTGGTGATTTGGAAAAATTTCCCGCCAAAAAATTGGTGATTTAGAAAAATTTCCCGCCAAAAAAAATTGGTGGTTTGGAAAATTTTCCCGCCAAAAAATTGGTGATTTGGAAAATTTTCCCGCCAAAAATTTGGTGATTTCGTGGGGCCCCACTACCACGTCATCATGCTGATGTCAGCAGTGATGTCATGCTGACGTCAGCATTGACGTGGCACTGAAAACTAATATTTTTTATGATTTGGTGATTCTGCTGAATTTTGGTGATTTACTTTAGGGACTAAGTTCTCATTCTAAGAGGTTCTCACTAGAGTAGCTCCCTATATATATATATATATATATATATATATATATATATATATATATCAAAGTAAAGATTTAAGAAATCTTGCCTTGGTCTCTAAGTCGAGTAGGAGCGATCCGAGGTTCGTTTCGAGTCTCTATAGAAACGAAAGAATCACCGTTAGAAATATATCCCATTATAACTTGATATTACAACAATTACTTTTAACCACTATGCTCCCTTAATCCTTGTATAACCATACCAAAGACATTAAAATATAATGTCCATAAGTTCAAAGTTAACACTTTTAGGGATTTTCGGTTATCCCCCTTATGCCTTTTTACTTGTTAGACATATTCTAACATAACTCTTATTAACCTCATCACTCAATGACATCTGACTTATTATCAAGGCATGTCATCGTACTATACACTTGGTAGGTACTCAAGTGTTAAGTCGGCCATTTACTCGAGAAGTTTATCCTTTGTCCGTTTAAGGGGTATTCTATTAACGTACTCTTGACTTAAACATTTTTATAAAATCGAAAAATTATCCTATTGACTTGAGGTCTTCTTCCACACCTTCTTTATGACCTCTAATATTTAATTATCAAGATTCACAACTGAATTACTTATGACAAGGGAGTTCAATTGAAATTACGAACTCACACTTTCGTTTAAGAACCACTTTTACGATTTTGTCCATATCTCCTAAACCGCTCATCAGATTTTTACGTTCTTTATATCAAAACGATCTTTGAACCAAGCTTTATCTTATCATGACCAGTTAGTACCCCTTACCGACCTTTTACCAATTCGAGATTTCTGCCCAAATAAAGGTAGTTTTTGTTTTAACGAAAATCGGGCATTATAACGGCTATATTTTCATACTTTCCAAATTTTCACCCTTCCAAACTCATCATCCAACACATATCTCATTCTATTCACCATGTGGTCATCATACCAGCCATGGTTACAATCTCAATACACTTCCATATTCAATCAAAACACTTATATAACCATGATTTCATGCTTATGACATCATTATCATCATATATCATCCAAAACTCCATTAAAACTCAAGATTCAAACTAGGGTTTCAAGTGGTATACCTTCCTTGGAGTGTGTAATAACCTTAATAAGCCTTGTATAGCCCTTATATCACCTTGGTATAGCTTAAATCATCCGAAGAAATCAAGAAAACAAAGTTAGTTCTTGAAAGTTACTATTCATCTGTTCAAAGAACTGCAAAAACGAGGGCCTTACCATGCTTTTCTGGACAAGGCTCCTAAAGAAGAGTTGTAGAGCATCTCAATACCTTTCCAACAAGCTATAGAACACAAAATTTCATTATTAAATGAGGAAGATATGGCCATTTTACTGAACTGCTGTCTTGGTTGGCCGAAAATATGAAACATGAAAATGCTGGAGTTGTTTTTGTGGTGGCTAGAAAGGTCTTGACTTGGTAGATATTTTGTATTGTTTATATGGATAATTATCAAGGAATTTGCTAGATAATCCTTGGTAAAAGCTAGTGGAAGTTGGCCTAACTTGGTGTTGTCATGGATGATGTCATGTAGCTAGATCATTAATCTTGTTTTTGATTTTCTACATAATATGTTTATGATTTTGGTAAGTAGTAATGTGGTATACATCCTTGTTATGATGTTGATCTTGGTTGTTTGGTTTTTCATACTCGTTTAATCATGATTCGTTTGTCAATCCAAGTTCCAGTGGTAATCTCTTTGCTTTGTTCGTTTCTAGGGTTTATTCTCGTTCCGTCTACTTCCTTGTACTCATAAAATGTTCTCACACCTTCTCGAGAATTTCCAACCCCTATCACGGAACCACTAAACTTATACCAGATATCGATTTGGATGACATGAGAATAGCTCCTTTTTAGAATACCATAACTCCCTTTTTGGACGATAGATTATTCTTATCTAAATCATCAACCAGTTACATCATTCATTGCATATATATATACATTCGAATCCAAATCCTTTGAAATATTCATTCACTAAACCACTGATACCTCGTAGTCATAACCACTATTCCGTACACATCAGTTCATAAGAAAAAGTTTTAATTCCTACCAAAATCTGGGGTTCTTACAGTCTCCCCTCCTTAAAAGGATTCCGTCCCGGAATCATGTTGAGAATAGCTGTGGATATTTTTCTTTCATAACACTTTCTAATTCCGCTTAATTTCTTATAATGTAAATCCTTTTAAAATTTCCATATTCCTTAATATCCATTACAATGAGGACTCATTTGAATCAAAAACCTTTAGAGTCCATACTCGAGAATCTTTAAAATCCGTGATCATTTCCAGTCACTCATTTTCACAGTACAACAATAATATGATTTCAATGTATTCATTTCCTGATTCGCACATAGATTAATTACCTATATTTTTTCGTAAATCCATAAAATACTATTCATTGAGATACTATAGCATTACCAAAAATTAGGGAATATCACAGTGTTACTTTTCTAGCATTTCGCTTTACAGCTCTCAGGTTAATCTTTGAACATTCTGATCCTTTTTCAGCACATCCCACTAGTGCTATCATACACATTTTATCTAGTCCATCAACGCTGCCATTTTCTGTACTCCACCCTATTCTGGTTATACTCTTCCTCATTCATATACTATCACCATTGTTAAAAATTTGAAAGTATATATATCCTTGCTCATACTATACTTTCCCTGATCGTTTTAATCTCTGCAATCTCGATTGACATATAGAAGTGGAAGAATTTATTGAGAGATCACTATGATCCATGAACATTTGTTATATTGCATAGTTAGCATAGAAGGGGGCCAACCTTTAGTGCTTAACAAGCAACTAAACAATTTATGGTATTCTACTTAGGCTTCTATCACACAGACAGATAGTCACTCAGTAGTACCTCCCCTCCTTAAAGGGTTGTTCTTCTCAATTTAAAAAGAAGATGAAATAAGAGAAGAGAAGAAATTTTAAAGAATTATAGAAAATTCATGATTTGAAAAGTATCATACTTAAAATTTACCTCTGAATATAGAGGTTATCAGAGAAGAAAATAATCGTATTCGTATCAAACATCACTTTATCGTAATTTCGCGCGTCGGCACATCTTTGCTGTTATGTCCATCATTCTATGGACCCATACTCTTATTTAATCTCATTAACATTCTCTTTTGAAATCCTTTTCAATCTTTAGAATTTAATCCTGAGTTCCTCACTTGACCCCATTGTTATTGGAATTCCACGCCTTATCACAGTTTCCTTCGTATACATAATAATACCCCGTCAGGTTGTAATCACATGAGATCGTTAGAAAATACATCTATAATCCATTCATAACATTCCTTGCTTCACACTTCACAATTTCTTTCACAACCTTTCTATATCAATTGTATCCTTCTTATTACTCGATTCTCATTTATTTCCGTTATTTATCTCAACCGTCATCCCATTATGGGGATATCCTTTGAACTTGGTATTTCTCTATTGATATCTTGCCACATATTCTCAACAAGCATCACTTCCTTGGGGTTCAAATTCCCCTTGGTTTAGCAATCTAGATTCTTGCTTTCTTGTCTCCTTGATTTATTTATGTAATATCCCGTTATTTCAGAATAATAATAATAATAATAATAATAATAATAATAATAATAATAATAATAATAATAATAATAATAATAATAATAATAATAATAATAATAATAATAGAAAAAGAATGAATAAAAAATTACTAAAAAGTTAGGTATTAAAATTGAATTTGAAGATATTAGTCTAAAATATAGATGAGATTCTAAAACTAGGATAATTAGTAAAATTGGAATTAGTGTTTTAAAAATATACTAGATTAATTCTTATTTATAGCATTAATTTCTTTTTGTACAAGTTAGTTAATCAAAGATAAGATTTGTTATTATGGGAAAGAAGCGTGAGAAAATTTTAGAAGATTGATATCATAAATAGGATATTTTATTTTAAGAATTACTTGGGGAGGTTGTAAAATTTTTAGGATCAATTTTTAGAATTACCTTATTTAATTAGGGTTTGTAAGACATTATAAATACATCATATTCTCCTTCTCCATCTTTATTTACAAAATTCGTAGGTCTATCCTTTACACAAATCAGCAGTTTTGTAAAATTCGTAGAAAATTCATCGTATGTCGGAATTCATTGATTCTGGACTTTTCGGAAAGATCTTTTCGTGCTCTACAACTTTCGTTCTTTGAGTTTTTCAAGAAAACATCGTTTAGAGGGTCAAAAAGGCTAAATACAGATCTGATCAGAATTGTAATCATGGAGTCTTTCAAGATTTTAGATGTTTTGCTTCTGAGGGGTTGCTACATGCGTTCTTATGTGATTATGTGAATTCTTGATTTGCGTAATTGAGGTAAGTAACTATTCGTTGCTCCGTATTATTGTAAGTAACTATTCGTTGCTCCGTATTATTGTAAGTAACTATTCGTTGCTCCGTATTAATTTGAAACATGTTTTATATTATTTGATTACATGTTAGATATTTGTTTTAGTTATCGAAAATATGATTTTGATATGTGATTGATAAGATAAGAACTTTGTTTTGATTCCCCAGTTTTAGTTGCGTATCGAATCATAGAATCCGGTCACTGGATAGTGTGGCATATAGAACTAGTTTACGCACGTTCCGGAACACATAGATACCTTGTTGAGTTTGACTTAATGAGGGACGTAAACTGGCCCCATCGAACATAGAGCCGTGTCACTGGCATAGTGTGACCGTAATTTAGAACTGTGGGAATTAGAAGAAGAATTTGATGCTAAGATTTATTTGTTCGATTCAGAATTTAGATTATGTAAGTTATTGAAAATATTGTGTACATTGATTTGATATTTGTTGTAGAATGTATGGTGTGAATTTTTGTCGTAATTGTTATTGAGTATGTTGTGTGAAACTATGTGATAGATGTTATGTGCTACATGTGGAAATCGTGTTTTTGAAAATTATAAAAATATTATTTTGAGCCGTTGAACGGTAGTTGCTTGCTGGGCTTCGTAGCTCATTCTTTTAATATTTCAGGTTCGGTGTACGATCGAGTTTGCTAGCGTCAGAGTTCGAGGATCTTAGAATTGGGCAAGATTGACTTTTCGATAGATGTTAGCTGCGCTTTTGTAATAAGTACCTTTGTAATTGACTTTTGGTTCAATAAATTGTAATTTGTTTTAGTTTTTGATTTAGAATTAATAGTCCGAAAAGTCGGGCTGTTACAGTTGGTATCAGAGCAGGCTGTCCTACGGAGTGTGTTAGGTAGGGGACTATTACATTCCCTAGGATGCGATCCTATAGACTTTCGCTTAGGTGTAGATACGTAGAATAGATGTGTCACAAACATTTGGAATATAAGAGTTTGAGAATTTGGGGGCCAAATTCTTTTTAAGGAGGGTAGTATGTAATATCCCGTTATTTCAGAATAATAATAATATTAATAATAATAATAATAATAATAATAATAATAATAATAATAATAATAATAATAATAATAATAATAATAATAATAGAAAAAGAATGAATAAAAAATTACTAAAAAGTTAGGTATTAAAATTGAATTTGAAGATATTAGTCTAAAATATAGATGAGATTCTAAAACTAGGATAATTAGTAAAATTGGAATTAGTGTTTTAAAAATATACTAGATTAATTCTTATTTATAGCATTAATTTCTTTTTGTACAAGTTAGTTAATCAAAGATAAGATTTGTTATTATGGGAAAGAAGCGTGAGAAAATTTTAGAAGATTGATATCATAAATAGGATATTTTATTTTAAGAATTACTTGGGGAGGTTGTAAAATTATTAGGATCAATTTTTAGAATTACCTTATTTAATTAGGGTTTGTAAGACATTATAAATACATCATATTCTCCTTCTCCATCTTTATTTACAAAATTCGTAGGTCTATCCTTTACACAAATCAGCAGTTTTGTAAAATTCGTAGAAAATTCATCGTATGTCGGAATTCATTGATTCTGGACTTTTCGGAAAGATCTTTTCGTGCTCTACAACTTTCGTTCTTTGAGTTTTTCAAGAAAACATCGTTTAGAGGGTCAAAAAGGCTAAATACAGATCTGATCAGAATTGTAATCATGGAGTCTTTCAAGATTTTAGATGTTTTGCTTCTGAGGGGTTGCTACATGCGTTCTTATGTGATTATGTGAATTCTTGATTTGCGTAATTGAGGTAAGTAACTATTCGTTGCTCCGTATTATTGTAAGTAACTATTCGTTGCTCCGTATTATTGTAAGTAACTATTCGTTGCTCCGTATTAATTTGAAACATGTTTTATATTATTTGATTACATGTTAGATATTTGTTTTAGTTATCGAAAATATGATTTTGATATGTGATTGATAAGATAAGAACTTTGTTTTGATTCCCCAGTTTTAGTTGCGTATCGAATCATAGAATCCGGTCACTGGATAGTGTGGCATATAGAACTAGTTTACGCACGTTCCGGAACACATAGATACCTTGTTGAGTTTGACTTAATGAGGGACGTAAACTGGCCCCATCGAACATAGAGCCGTGTCACTGGCATAGTGTGACCGTAATTTAGAACTGTGGGAATTAGAAGAAGAATTTGATGCTAAGATTTATTTGTTCGATTCAGAATTTAGATTATGTAAGTTATTGAAAATATTGTGTACATTGATTTGATATTTGTTGTAGAATGTATGGTGTGAATTTTTGTCGTAATTGTTATTGAGTATGTTGTGTGAAACTATGTGATAGATGTTATGTGCTACATGTGGAAATCGTGTTTTTGAAAATTATAAAAATATTATTTTGAGCCGTTGAACGGTAGTTGCTTGCTGGGCTTCGTAGCTCATTCTTTTAATATTTCAGGTTCGGTGTACGATCGAGTTTGCTAGCGTCAGAGTTCGAGGATCTTAGAATTGGGCAAGATTGACTTTTCGATAGATGTTAGCTGCGCTTTTGTAATAAGTACCTTTGTAATTGACTTTTGGTTCAATAAATTGTAATTTGTTTTAGTTTTTGATTTAGAATTAATAGTCCGAAAAGTCGGGCTGTTACAATTTACATATCATTATTAATCGACCAATCTATTCCAAATTTTTCCTCGAATCCTTTCAATTTTAAAGGAAAGTAATCTATATATCGCTTATGCTTTCAGATCTCAATTTTCCATTGTGATCAGCAACATTCACCATTATAATTTCCTACTTTTCTATCTTCCTTGCTAAGGCTCCTTAGGAGTTCGCATACCTAATTCCCTTATTGTTCCTCAAACTCTATATTCCTTTTTATCAGTTATCTGGTTTCCATTTCTACTATAGCCGCTTTCCAAACCATTATAATATTATCATTCATTTCAATCATTCTGTCAATCCCGAATTTGTACCACCCGAACTGCACCTTGACAAATTTCACAAACTTATATCCATCATAATATAGTTCTATTTTCCTTTCAGCCTTTCTATAGTTGTTATCATCTAATTTCTCAAAAGAATCATCACTGCTTTACTGTAGTCTATTGTTGAATCACCATAGTATATTGTTTCCTTAGTGCTCTAATAACTAATCATACAGGGTTCTTATTTATCGTATCCAAATCTCTCCAGGATACAAAATGATCGCTATTCCTGATCCATGAAGGACATTTCCTCATTGACGTAGATATTACATGAAGTAGATAAAATTGCAAAAGAGTTTCAACCAAAGCAATGTTGACTAGTTACTCAAATCATCTCTCATCTGTCCTCAACAGGAGACTTGAAGCTCAAAGTTTCACTTAATCATTCTTTTGGTATCATGGTCCTGATTCATCTCAAGATTGGACCTTTTTAGGTATGTACCGTGTTCAAGAAAATATCATGAATCGAATCTTTACTTAAACTACCATTATGGTTTTATTATTGCACCGTCATCAGAAGGAATATAAATTCCCTCCACCACCTTATGACTTTCATGGTCCTTCCTATTATCACTTTGCTCCTTTAGTACGAGCATTTATAATTATCCTTTGATACTTAAAAGTGTCGGCCACCTCATTGGCCTTTCCTAATAATAATAATTTCTTGCAATCAATATTTTCTGGATTTATTCCAACTCAAATGTTTCTACCCCGTTCCCATCACTAATGGGTAAAAGCATTGTCCCTTAAACTCTGCTGAAGGAGTGAAATATATATCAGTATTTTCCATAAGTCATTGCTTCCACTTTGTGTAAACTTTCTCACAGTTACTCCCAATCATACTTAGGATATTTCTTCTCTTAGCTCTTTCTTGTTTTAGGATAATCTCAACCTTCATTGGTTCAATCCATACCTCCTCATGGTTTACACACCCCCCATCTGGCATTATTATTATTATTTCATACATTCCCCACCAAACTCCCATTTTGAGACTCAGAATATTACCTTTTTCCTTGTAAGGTTTCTTAGGTCATCCTCATCATTCCTCCTGTATTTTCCGGGTACAGGGTATGTCAAAATGTCATTTATCCATCCTATTAACAATTCTGTCTATGTACTTTCCGAAACTCTTTTAAATAAATCCTTAAAGGTTATTGTTGCGTTAGTAAATCCAACTTATATCATCTGAATTCGCAATGTTTTTATCTGGGTAATGCTGTCCTTTGTGCATCCCTAGGGTTCATCTTAATTCATGGATATTTTATCCTCAATTCTATTTTTAAGAAATACTTACATCTGTTAATTGATAATCAAATCAAATGTCCTTAATAAGGTTTCTTTTCCATAACCTTCCAATATATATATATATATATATATATATATATATATATATATATATATATATATATATATATATATATATCAAAGTAAAGATTTAAGAAATCTTGCCTTGGTCTCTAAGTCGAGTAGGAGCGATCCGAGGTTCGGTTCGAGTCTCTATAGAAACGAAAGAATCACCGTTAGAAATATATTCCATTATAACTTGATATTACAACAATCACTTTTAACCACTATGCTCCCTTAATCCCTTAATCCTTGTATAACCATACCAAAGACATTAAAATATAATGTCCATGAGTTCAAAGTTAACACTTTTAGGGATTTTTGGTTATCCCCCTTATGCCTTTTTACTTATTAGACATATTCTAACATAACTCTTATTAACCTCATCACTCAATGACATTTGACTTATTATCAAGGCATGTCATTGTACTATACACTTGGTAGGTACTCAAGTTTTAAGTCGGCCATTTACTCGAGAAGTTTATCCTTTGTCCGTTTAAGGGGGTATTCTATTAACGTACTCTTGACTTAAACATTTTTATAAAATCGAAAAATTATCCTATTGACATGAGTTCTTCTTCCACACCTTCTTTATGACCTCTAACATTTAATTATCAAGATTCGCAACTGAATTACTTATGACAAGAGAGTTCAATTGAAGTTACGAACTCGCACTTTCCTTTATGAACCACTTTTACGATTTTGTCCATATCTCCTAAACCGTTCATCTGATTTTTACGTTCTTTATATCAAAACGATCTATGAACCAAGCTTTATCTTATTATGACCAGTTAGTACCCCTTACCGACCTTTTACCAATTCGAGATTTCTGCCCAAATCAAGGTAGTTTTTGTTTTAACGAAAATCGGGCATTACAACGTCTATACTTTCATACTTTCCAAATTTTCACCCTTCCAAACTCATCATCCAACACATATCTCATTCTATTCACCATGTGGTCATCATACCAGCCATGGTTACAATCTCAATACACTTCCATATTCAATCAAAACACTTATATAACCATTATTTCATGCTTATGACATCATTATCATAATATATCATTCAAAACTCCATTAAAACTCAAGATTCAAACTAGGGTTTCAAGTGGTATACCTTCCTTGGAGTGTGTAATAGCCTTAATAAACCTTGTATAGCCCTTATATCACCTTGGTATAGCTTAAATCATCCAAAGAAATCAAGAAAACAAAGCTAGTTCTTGAAAGTTACTATTCATCTGTTCAAAGAACTGCAAAAACGAGGGCCTTACCATGCTTTTTTGGACAAGGCTCCTAAAGAAGAGTTGTAGAGCATCTCAATACCTTTCCAACAAGCTATAGAACACAAAATTTCATTAATAAATGAGGGAGATATGGCCATTTTACTGAACTGTTGTCTTGGTTGGCCGAAAATATGAAACATGAAAATGCTGGAGTTGTTTTTGTGGTGGCTAGCAAGGTCTTGACTTGGTAGATATTTTTTATTGTTTATATGGATAATTATCAAGGAAATTTCTAGATAATCCTTGGTAAAAGCTAATGGAAGTTGGCCTAACTTGGTGTAGTCATGTATGATGTCATGTAGCTAGATCATTAATCTTGTTTTTGATTTTCTACATAATATGTTTATGATTTTGGTAAGTAGTAATGTGGTATACATCCTTGTTATGATGTTGATCTTGGTTGTTTGTTTTTTCATACTCGTTTAATCACGATTCGTTTGTCAATCCAAGTTACAGTGGTAATCTCTTTGCTTTGTTCGTTTCTAGGGTTTATTCTCGTTACGTCTACTTCCTTGTACTCATAAAATGTTCTCACACCTTCTCGAGAATTTCCAACCCCTTTCACGGAACCACTTAACTTATACCAGATATCGATTTGGATGACATGAGAATAGCTCCTTTTTAGAATACTGTTAAATATAATTGATGTGTTTTGATCAGTGTTTAAGTGTTACAGGGAGTTATCAGAGTTTAGCTGGAAGCAGTCAGAGTTTGTGTAAACTCTGACAGTTGGAAGCTCGACAGAGTTTGTTAAACTCTGTCTGGAGGAAGCGCGTCTACTGTTCAACAGTGATTAAAGATTATTTATGGAAGCGATATCTTTGAAGATTGGATAGCTATCAAAGAGATCGAGTTGACATAGGAGACGTGTGACAATCTGTAATTGATATCATTGTATAGCTGATTATTAGGAATATCAATTAGAGATTGTATCGTAGCTGTATGTTATATAAATACAGATAGGTTAACCCTAGAAGGGTATCGATAACGAATTATCATTATTGTAACCTAGCAGCTCTTTGTGATATTTTACATCACAAAGAGGGTTTGAAATACCAGAAGTTTTTTAAGTGCATAAACGCTTTTACTTGTTAATCTCTCATACAAAGTTGATTATTATTTGTGTATTCGGCCTAACAAGTGGTATCAGAGCCAATCTGTTACTTTATTACAGGTTAAGATCCAAACACAACAATAATCATGTCAGAAATTCCTCCACCAACACCTACCGCTTCTGAAAAGGCTCCTACTACTGTGAGTCGTTATGAACCAATCAGGGTTCCTATTCTGAGGCCATTAGAGTATGCTACGTGGAAGGTCAAGATGACTATGTTTCTGGAGGCTACAGATCCAGAATATCTTGACAGGATTTATGAAGGTCCTCACAATCCTACAAAGCTATCTGTTGCAGTTGCTGGTGAAGCAGCAAAAATGGTTCCAAAGGAAAAGAAGGACATGACTCCTGAAGATCTATCATCAATTGCTAAGGATGCAAAAGTTAGGCATTTACTACATAGTGCCTTAGACAATGTCATGTCTAACAAAGTCATTAACTGCACCACTGCAAAAGAGATATGGGATGCACTTGAAGTCAGGTGTCAAGGAACTGCAGCTATTAAGAAGAATAGGAGAAACATACTCACACAAGAGTATGAGCATTTTGAGGCTAAACCTGAAGAGACCATGACAGAAACATTTGATAGATTCTGTAAACTGATTAATGATCTGTCATTGGTCAACAAAGAGTATGATCTAGAAGACTCGAATCTCAAGTTTCTTCTTTCTCTACCTGAAAAGTGGGATGTGAAAACAACCACTATTAGAGACAACTATGATCTTGCTGAAACAGAGATTGATGAAATTTATGGACTGCTCAAAACTTATGAATTGGAAATGGAGCAGAGAAACAGGAGATCAAGTAGAAAAGGAAAGTCAGTTGCTCTTAATGTTGAAGAGAAGCCTCAGAAGAAAGAGGCATCAAGAAGGAAAATGAAGGGAAAAGCTTTGGTAATACATTCAGAAAGTGATTCACCAAACTCTGATTATGATTCAAACTCTTCTGAATCATCTGACTCTGAGGATGATGAAGAAGAAATGAGAAAAATGGCTGTGCTGATGGTGAAAACTTTCAAGAAAATGGGCTTCAAGAATTTCAAGAAAGGAAAAAGGTTTTCTAGGGATTCAAATGAAGACAGGAAAAGCTACAGGAAGTTTGATAAGAGAGATTCTAAAGGGAAGAAGGATAAGTCTGAAATTCAATGCTACAAGTGTAAGGAGATGGGTCACTATGCTCCTGAGTGCAAGAAGGGTAAAACTGGAAAGGTACTCTACACTAAAGGCAGAGATTGGGCAGATACTTCAGATTCTGATGAAGAAGTGAACTATGCTCTCATGGCTACAACTGAATCAGAAACTTCTGAAAATCAGGTACCTCCAACTACCTATGCTTATAATATTGATGACATTGCTCAATTAAGAATTTTTCTTAAGTCATTGCATATAAGTTATAGGGATCAGACTTTAGAAAATGAGAGGATAAAAGCTGAAAATTCTGAACTTAAAGAGAGAAATAAACTTGTTGAAGAGAAACTTGAAAACATGCAACAAGTTCAGAAAGAGAGAGATGATGCTGTTTGCAAAGAACAGATTTTGCTTCAGAAATATAAACAACTAGAATCTGAGTTGGAGGAAGCAAATAAGAAAATTAGGACTTGGACTAATTCTGGAAAGGACACTCAACAGATTTTTCAAACAGACACTGTTGGTCTAGGTTATAATGAGGAAGATGAACTTAGATTTCAAAATCAAGTTAAAGTCAGAACTAAATTTGTTCATGGAACCAGTAAATTTTTGTCTGAGAATGAAAAAGAAGCTGTCAATAGAAAACCAGTAAAAACTAGTGTTAATCAGGTTAATATTGGTTCAATGACAGATAAACAACTCAAACATAAACTGAAGGAGTTAAAATCTGTTGAGAAAAAGAAAGTGTCAAACAAGAACAGAAATGGAAAAGTAGGCATCACTTCAGGAAATAAACCAATGCTTGCTAGTTATGCTCCAAGAAAGACATGTCATAACTGTGGTAGTACTAAGCATCTTGCAAATTCCTGCAAGAAAAATAAAAATATAAATTCTTTACCTTCAAAGTCTGAGGTAAAGAAGGATTCTGCTAGAACTAAGCCACAGACTCTATGCACACACTGTGGAAGCACTTGGCATTCCATCTATACTTGCAGAAAATATCATGCTATCTATCATAATTACTATGAACTGAAACCCAATCTAAAATGGGTTAAAGTTGATACTGCAAGTGTAAACACTGATACTGTTAGCTCAAACTCTGATAATGTTAATTCCGCTGCAAAAGCTAACAAAGTTAAGAATGCCAAAGGATCCAAGCAAGTCTGGATCCTTAAAACTAATCCTCAGTAATTGTTTGTGATTGCAGGGTAACAGGGAGGCAACCCTAGTCGTGGACAGTGGATGTTCAGGACACATGACTGGAAATAAAGCCCTGCTATCAGAATATGAGGAGAAGGCTGGCCCAAAAGTTTCCTATGGTGATGGCAATATAGGAAGAACATTGGGATATGGCAATATCAATCTTGGAAATGTCATCATCAACAATGTAGCTCATGTCCCAGGACTCAAGCATGACCTGCTATCTGTGAGTCAAATCTGTGACAAGGGATATCATGTAGATTTTCAACCTGAATATTGTGAAGTTATCAGCAAATCTACAGGAAAGGTTGTTCTAGTTGGTCACAGGCAAAACAACATTTATGAAATCAAGCTTTTGATAGACTCTGTTGGAAAAGCTGTTTGCCTGTCTACAAGAATGTCTAGTGAAGAGAGTTGGAAGTGGCACAAGAAACTCTCACATTTGAACTTGAACAACATCAATGAATTGATCAGAAAGGATCTTGTAAGAGGACTTCCAAAGACCCTGTTAAATGTTGATGGCCTATGTGACTCATGTCAGAAGGCTAAACAAAGGAAGTCATCTTTCAAGAGCAAAACAGAATCTTCTATCACTGATCCTCATCATCTTCTTCATGTTGATCTATTTGGTCCAGTAAATGTTATGTCTATTGCAAGGAAGAAATATGCTTTAGTCATTGTTGATGAATACACTAGATTCACCTGGGTGTATTTTCTAGCAAAGAAGGATGAAACTGCATCAACTCTGATGGAGCATGTGAAGCTTCTGGACAAAGGATCAAGCAACAAAGTGAGAATCATCAGAAGTGATAATGGAACTGAGTTCAGAAATGCAACAATGGAAGAATTCTGCAAGGACAATGGAGTGAAACAAGAATTTTCAGCACCTGGTACACCACAACAAAATGGTGTAGTTGAGAGGAAAAATAGAACATTAATTGAAGCTGCCAGAACTATGCTTGATGAAGCAAAATTGCCAACTTATTTCTGGGCAGAAGCTGTTCAAACTGCTTGTTTTACTCAAAATGCAACACTGATCAATATGCATGGAAAGACACCATATGAGATGGTGAAGAAAAAGAAGCCTAACCTGAAATACTTTCATATTTTCGGGTGCAAATGTTTCGTTTTGAAGACTCATCCAGAACAGTTGACCAAGTTTGAGTTAAAGGCAGATGAAGGAATTTTTGTTGGGTATCCACTGTCAACAAAGGCATTCAGAGTTTACAATCTGAGAACTAAAGTGATCATGGAATCAATACATGTTTCTTTTGATGATAAGAAGATAACTGGACTTGAAGACAAAGACGAAAATGATCAACTGAACTTTGGAAATGAAGTTTTAAACTCTGATGAAGGAAACACTGATGAAACAATTCTGACAGACTCTGTTGAAACAAACTTTGAACCTCTACTGGTAAATTCTGGAGAAACTTCTCAGTCACAACAAAGAGGAGAACCAGTTGAGGGGGAGCATGATCAAGATGAAGAATCAAATACTGATACTGAGTCAACTGAAAAATCTGGATCAAACTCTGATGCTTCAAACTCTGAAAATTCAAATTCTGACTCTGGACAGTCAAGTTCAGGGGGAGTCTCAGAAAACGAAAATAGATCACAACAGAATCAGGAGAGCATGGATCAAGGGGGAGGATCACATGTTGATAGAAGTCATTTGCCTTCTGCTAGGAAATGGACTAAATCACATACACCTGATTTGATAATTGGTGATCCAGATGCAAAAGTGAAGACAAGAAGTGCTACTGCTAGTGAATGTTTATTTCATGCATTCTTGTCTAAAAATGAACCAAAGAAAGTGGAAGAAGCTCTTCAAGATGCAGACTGGATAACAGCAATGCAGGAAGAGTTAAATGAATTTGAAAGAAATGAAGTTTGGACCCTTGTACCAAGACCAAAGAACAGATCTATTGTTGGTACTAAATGGGTTTTCAGAAACAAGACTGATAGTGAAGGTGTTATCACAAGGAACAAGGCTAGACTGGTAGCAAAAGGTTATTCACAGCAGGAAGGAATAGACTATGATGAAACATTTGCTCCAGTAGCAAGATTGGAGGCAATCAAAATTTTTCTAGCATATGCCTCTCACAAGAAATTCAAAGTGTTCCAGATGGATGTGAAAAGTGCTTTTCTGAATGGAAAGCTTGAAGAAGAAGTGTTTGTTGAACAACCACCAGGATTTGTGGACCCCAAATATCCAGATTATGTCTACAGGCTAGATAAGGCACTATATGGACTTAAGCAGGCACCAAGAGCATGGTATGAGACACTTGCTCAGTTTCTTCTAGAAAGTGGATTCAACAGAGGTACAATTGACAAAACTCTGTTTTATTTCAATCAAGGAAGTGACCTCCTTTTAGTTCAAATTTATGTTGATGACATCATCTTTGGGTCTACTAATGATAAACTCTGTAAGAAGTTTGCCAAGCTCATGCAGTCCAGATATCAAATGAGCATGATGGGAGAGCTTAGTTACTTTCTAGGCCTACAGGTGAAACAAACAGAAGATGGAATTTTCATTAATCAAGAAAAATACACCAGAAATCTTCTCAAGAAATTTGGTATGCTTGACTGTTCATCTGCATCAACTCCCATGGCAACAGCAACTAAACTGGACAAAGACACAGGAGTTTCAGTGGATATGACAAACTTCAGGGGCATGATAGGATCTCTTCTATACTTGACAGCTAGTAGGCCTGACATCATGTATGCAACCTGTCTTTGTGCAAGGTTTCAGGCAGATCCTAGAGAGCCACATCTGACAGCTGTGAAAAGAATCTTCAAGTATCTCAAAGGCACCATATCATTAGGTCTGTGGTACCCCAGAGAATCAGATTTTAAGCTACTTGGGTATTCCGATGCAGACTTTGCAGGCTGTAAGGTAGACAGAAAGAGCACCAGTGGAAGTTGTCAATTTCTTGGTGACAGACTTGTTTCCTGGTACAGCAAGAAACAGAAATCAATCTCCACATCTACAGCTGAAGCAGAGTATATTGCAGCTGGTAGCTGTTGTGCACAGATCTTATGGATGAAGAATCAATTGCTGGATTATGGATTGAGGTACAGTAATATACCTATTTACTGTGATAACCAAAGTGCTATTGCTATGACAGGTAATCCAGTACAGCATTCAATGACCAAGCACATCAGCATAAGGTACCACTTCATCAGAGAACATGTGGAAGAAGGAAATATTGAACTACATTTTGTCTCTACAGAACAACAGCTTGCAGATATCTTCACTAAACCATTGAGTGAAGTTACATTTACAAGGCTGGTTAATGAACTAGGAATGATCTCTGGTTCTGACTAGAAATGTTGGTTAGATTCAAACTTTACTTATGTGATGTATTAATCATATTTCCTTATTGGTTAAATACTAAGTGAACTCTGTTGATTAAACTCTGTTATGCATACTCTGTTAAACTCTGTCATATTTTGTCCTCAAGAGTGTATTCGAGAAGTGACTAAGTGAGTGATTCGAGAACTGGAGTTGACTTGATCGATAACTCTGAGTTCTCGAATAGTGTTATCTTGACATATCGAATCACTTCTCGAATAGCTCTTTTCTCTGGGACTCCTTGAGATATCGAATAGAGCATTCTGAGATATCGACTCCTTGAGATATCGAATAGAGCATTTTGACATATCGAATCCCTGAGATATCGAATAGAATATTGAGTCTTTGAGATGTCGAATGTATATATGTCATACACTGTTAATAAGTTTGATAAACTCTGTGAACTTTGAGTTGATTTTTGTCTGAATGAAAACACCAATGAAGAAATATGTATGAAGCATGATTCTCAGCAATTAATCATGAATCTTTCTGAGTTATTGAGATCTAATCTTAGATTGTGCAGAAAGTTAACACATCATGATACTGGCTCATATTTATAGCATCTCTTAGTTTATTTTGTCCTAAACTCTGAGTCTATAAATACTGTGTGCATTACCTTTCATGAAAAACTACTGATGTTGATGAACTCTAAACTCTGTTAGTCATACTCTGATAAAATAAAATGTTTACTGCAATACCCCAAAGAAAGTGTATATAGGTTGTTATACTCCTTTGAGATTATGTTGGATACTAGGATGACCCAGGAACTTATTGGTATATAATATGTGCTAAAATTCTCTGATTTTTGGTGACTAGTTATATACTAGGATGACCCAGGAACTTATCAAAATGATAAGGGCTAAAATTTTTGAATTTTTGGTGACTGGTTCCAACCTCTGATTACTGGAATGAAAAAAAAAAAAAAAAAAAAAAGTGAAAAAAAAAATGTGTATATAAAGAGGGGTATAAAATAAAAATTACTGTATAAAGTTCGAATACTTCAGAGTTTAGCTTTCATCATACAGTCAGTGTTTACTATGACAGTTTGTGCATCCAGTGTTTATTGATTTACTTTATGGATGTTATGAAAAATTAGATGCTCTAAAAATTGACTTAGTAAACTCTGCTTCACACACACACATATTCACAACTGTGCAATTTATGAAAGGGTTTCGATGATAAAGTTGGAGAATTGACAAACGCTGTTGATTCGTGATTTGTACTCTAAGGTAAATTTTCACTTGGACAATTTGAAAGTCTTGGAGTAAGTAGGGTTTTTGACAACTGTTAATCAGTGGATAGTTGATGAATGTGTTCTTTATATGATTACTTTAATTAGTTTTCATATTCTTTTCTTGATGTATTTTCTAGAAGAACAGTTCATATAACTCAAATAACAGTTGCAGAACACAATGAATATGATTAGAAAAGCAAAATTTTCATTGATAATAAGAAAGAGATTACAAGCAAATATTACATATTTTTGTTCTCTCTATCTGCTAATCTATTCAACAGGAAAGTAAAAGGTCCGTCCACACCACTCCATTGTTAGCAAAAACTCCCAGATCCCATCTTTGCCACTTTATTTGGGTGGAAGTTGAAGGGATAAGGTTATTTTTGCTGACATATTCATTAACAATGGTTGGTGGTGGTGGATGAGGATGCCTTCAAGGAGAGCCATGCCAATGTTGCTTGGAGGGCAGCATCGATGTCGATCACCCTTGCAGGTTTCTCTTTCTCGAGCTCTTCCAGACCAGCATCCATTTGCAGCCACAGCGTCTCAAGCTGCCTTTCCCACTCAAACGCTTCAAACTCTTCACGAGTATAGCTGAAGATGTCTCTGTTTTCGACAAGATGAAGGTTTTTCTCTTTGATGGTAAGGTTAGCCATTGTTTTTCAAGAGTATTTGGTTTGAAAGGTTTGTGATTTTACAGGGGAGACTGAAAGGTTAAAGGTTTGATGAAATAATCTGATCAAGTCTCTAGGCCTTAAATAGAGATGGGTAAGAACGAAGTCCTTAATCGCTTCGTATTCTGGTTATTAAAGGCAACAGGTAAACGTTTCAAATTCTGATTTTACTTGGGTCCAGATATTTTTAACAGAGTATTATTTGATTTTTGTTAAAATCAAATATTTTAATGCTTTAATTTTAATATACTCTTTTTAAAAATAGGCGCACATGACCCACTCGCCTTTAATGTGTCCCACTTACCTATTATCGTGTCCCACTACACATTAATCAAGGAACTGATTGAGTATTTGTTACATAAGAGATTGAGTTTTTATTAATTTAATCACTTTTGTGTCCAAACGAGTTTGCTTTATTCTTATTCTCACAGTTTTCTTATTTTTCTCTTGGGCACTCACGCAAACACCTTTTCTACATTCATATCTTTTGGAAATTCTTGGAAATTCTTAACTCAATGGCATCTAAAGCATTCACTGCTCTTGGCTTACGGTTTGTTCCTAATAACTATGAAGCTCCACTCTATCATGAACGCGTTCCAGAATCGTTTCATCTCATGCAGAACTTTTTGAGGGATTCAGAGATTGGACAAGCTCTGACTGGACCTGCTACTCTTTCTGCGTCTCAAATTGCTTCATTCTGGCAGAACTCAGTTTATGTGGATGGAGGAGAAAGTGGAACTCCTACCATTATCTTCACCTATGACGACCAAGACCATGTGATTACTCCACAGACTGTACGAGATACGATGGGTTTTGACACACATACTTCTTATGCTCTGGTTAATGAAAGTTATCTGAGAGATATGCTACAAGAGATAGGTTACATGGAATCTCTTGACAAGCTTGGCAGTATAAAGCGACCAAATCTAAGAAAGGAATGGAATTTCTTCTTTGATTGCATAACAAGAACATTCCAGAAGAAAGTCACAAACTGGGATGCCATTCCAATGGATAGTCTCCATATCGGGTATTCTTTGCTCTATGGTATTAATTTTGATTTTGGTCGATATGTTTTGATGAACTTAGGTGATAAATTGTCAGAGACTACCACTGTCTACTATGCTCGTTTTTGTCAAATGTTGTTCAATGCATGTGTACCTGGTCTTGACATTGATGAAACTGATAAAGTTGATCCTTTCAGAGTCAATAAGCGCATATTCTCTGATATGACTAACAAGGATGTTGGTAAAGAAAATCTTCCTGAGTTTATCATGCCTCTTGCTCTACGAAATTTTCTAAATCAACCACAAGAACCACAACAAGACCAACAGGAACCACAACACGATGCACCACAACAAGATGAACCTGAACAAGAACCACAACAACCTGAACCACACCCTGAACCTCAAACAGAACCAAACACTGACTCACCTGCAAAGCAATCTTCACCCACTTCAAACTCAAACTCTGATTCTCCATTAACATCAAAGTCTAAATCTCAAGGTGTTAAGAAAGCACTTGCTGCAAGACGTGCAAGTCTAAGACAGGCAGAAGAGACAAAGAGGCAATCAAAACAAAAATCTCCTGAAGCTGTTTACACTAGAAAAGGGAAGAGATTGAAAGCTCGAGCAAACATGCCTAAGTCACTACCTTGTGAAGAGGATTCAGATAATGTACCTCTAGCAAAACGAAGAAGAGTGATATTCTCTGACTCTGTGGATGAAGATATTGAAGCTCCAGAGGTTGTTTCACAGCGAATACCTTCTGTTGAGGCTGAGAAAGTTGCAATACCTGCAGAGGATGTAATGCCTGCAGAGGATAAAATTCCTGCAGAAGAGGATGCAAGAGATGGTGTTTCTCCAATAAATGATGTTCCTGATTCATTTATGCCATTTTCTGATCCTATCTCTAATGTTGGTGTAGTTGATCAACTTACATCTGTACCTTCTGAAGTTGTGGCATCTCATACTGAGATAATATCTGATGCTCACCACACTGTTGAAGAAGGTGAAGAAATTGATCAGGCAACCAAAGTAACTTCTCAGTCAATGCCTATTGCTGAGCCTGAGCAACATGAAGAAAATTCTCAAAAGCCTACAGAAGATATTGCTAAATCTATGGCTGACGATGAACCAGTTAAAGCTACAAGTGTTGAAGCTGAAGGTGACAGTAGTGCAAACTCTGATACTTCTCTGAGTGCACCAGTACAAACTGATGATAAACATACACCTTCTTCTCAACCTTGTTCTTCTCATGAAGTTGAAAGAGCACAATTTGCCAAGAATGCTGCTGAATGGTACAAAGAAGATTGTATTTTTCCATCAAGAAGAGCAGCTACGTTTGTTAAGCAAAGTGCTGATACTATCTCTAATCCAGAGATTCTTTCTTGCTTGAAAGCAACTATAGTTCAAGTTAAAACTCTGGATAGACGATTTGATGATACTAATTTGGCAATCACTTCTTTGAGAAATGAGGTTGTAGCTAGAGAGATGAAGATGGAAACACATTCAAAACTAGTGACTACAAAATTCTCTAAAGCTCAAGACAATATCCTTGCCAGATTGAGTAAAGTTGAAGAGAATCAGTCTGATTTATCTGCTAAAATTGATTCTATTGCTACCTCTCTGGAGTTAATTACTTCTATCCTTATGCCTGATGATGTCAAAAAGGGGGAGAGAGTTGTCAGAAGGGATAGTTCTGGAGATGGAGGGGCAGGTAACAAAGACAAAGGAAAGAAAAAGGCTGAGGAGGTTCAAACTCTGAGAACTAGTAAGTCATCCAAATCACAGTCTGTTGGGAGAAATACTGATACTCAAGGAACTTCAAGGACCAAGAGTTTACTGTTGTTTTCAAATCCACAAACTGATGAAGAGTTGGCTGCTAAGTTATTCATTGAAGAGAATGAGGAAGGAGTAACGATTGAAGACATTGAAGCTGAGGAAAAGAGTTTACATGAAGTACATCTTAAAGCTTTAAAGTCTGACAAGGTACAAAAAGAAAAAGCTCCTAGGCCTGTTCTTAAAGGCGTTGTGATCAAGGAAAATGTTGATGTTGATCAAAGATCACATTTATCTAGGAAATCAACAGAAGCTGAAACTAAACACAAGCTGAAAGGCATTGCTATGGAAGGAGAAGATTCAAAGAAGAAAGATACAACCTCTGTTGCTACACAAGTTGTGTTTAAACCTCTATCTTCTCAGTTGAAATCTGTTTTTGGCAAAGGAACAATCTCTGATCCAAATGAGTTATCTGGAGTCTCAATGAATATTTCTGATGGAAAAGCTTTATCTGGTAAGATTGGAAATAATAAGGCTGGATTAGGCTCATCTAGAGACAGAAGGCAATATACTGGTCCTAGGGATCCTTCTTCACTGGCTGTTCCAGGTCGTGGTGTACCTCAAGAGAGTCTGGATAGACTGGAATCAGTGCAGTTGGTTCATCAGAAGAGTTTAGATAAAGATTTTCTTCTTTACTTCATGGCTGATGGGACAGTATTCAAAGTTGGTGAGAATGATATCAGCTTGAAATATTGGGAAGAACTAGAGTATGTTCTATATCTTCTCAAGGTGAATAGTCGAAGGACTCAATCTGTTGCTAATGTTCTAAGACAGAAGATGACTCAGAATTTGGCTATTAGAGGACAGAAATATAACAGCAGATACATTCCTAAGTACAGGGATTATCAAGGCAATCTCATTGAAATGAAGAAAGGTACTGCAAAATTAAAAACTGATTTGGGAATCACAGTACTTGACTTCAATACTCAGGCAGAAAAAGACAGATTTATCAGACTGGGTAATGAAATGAGAAGAAACAAGATTTATGATCTTAGGGCTGCTATTTACCAAACAGATGAAAGTGATCCTCAACTCAGAGAAATCAAAGAAGCAATGATGACTGAACTTGAAAATGCAGAAAGAAGATTGCTGATTGATTATCTCAGAACCATGCCAGATCTTGAAATGATTAGAGATTAAAGTTTTGTAAGAATTTTCTTATTCTCTATAGTCTTTAAGCTTAAACTCTGAATCTGTATAAACACTGTATTTATCATTTGTTTTGACATCATCAATTATTGTTATTAACTTGTACATTTTTGATAATGAACAAGTTGGGGGAGATTGTTAAATATAATTGATGTGTTTTGATCAGTGTTTAAGTGTTACAGGGAGTTATCAGAGTTTAGCTGGAAGCAGTCAGAGTTTGTGTAAACTCTGACAGTTGGAAGCTCGACAGAGTTTGTTAAACTCTGTCTGGAGGAAGCGCGTCTACTGTTCAACAGTGATTAAAGATTATTTATGGAAGCGATATCTTTGAAGATTGGATAGCTATCAAAGAGATCGAGTTGACATAGGAGACGTGTGACAATCTGTAATTGATATCATTGTATAGCTGATTATTAGGAATATCAATTAGAGATTGTATCGTAGCTGTATGTTATATAAATACAGATAGGTTAACCCTAGAAGGGTATCGATAACGAATTATCATTATTGTAACCTAGCAGCTCTTTGTGATATTTTACATCACAAAGAGGGTTTGAAATACCAGAAGTTTTTTAAGTGCATAAACGCTTTTACTTGTTAATCTCTCATACAAAGTTGATTATTATTTGTGTATTCGGCCTAACAAATACCATAACTCCCTTTTTGGACGATAGATTATTCTTATCTAAATCATCAACCAGTTACATCATTCATTGCATATATATATACATTCGAATCCAAATCCTTTGAAATATTCATTCACTAAACCACTGATACCTCGTAGTCATAACCACTATTCCGTTACACATCAGTTCATAACAAAAGTTTTAATTCCTACCAAAATCTGGGGTTCTTACACTTGAGGACAAGCATCGGTTTAAGTTTGGGGGTGTGATAAGTGGATTTCATATCTACTTGGAGTGCTTCAATTCGGCTTAAATTGATGTCTTGACCGCATGTATGTTGTATTTTTTATGTGTTTTTGTTTAGTTGTGCAGGATCGTAAAACGTTGGCTATGGTTGGTGAATTCCATTGTTCTTAGAGTGGATTTTGAGCTAAGGAATGAAGAATGAAGTATTTTCCTATGTTACTATGAAGATTTCAAGCCAAGGGATTGAAGAACGGCAACTATCGCAAAAAGAACGGGAGAAAACAGAGTTTAAACGAAGAAAATAGCAAGAAATCAGTTTCTGGCAGATTGTTGTAGCGCAGCCGCGCCATATGGTAGCGCAGGGGTGCTAGAATAGTGATTGAGTAGCGCATGGGTGCCATATAGTAGCGCAGGGGCGCTACCTATCGCTGGAGAAATCCTGATTCACTGTTTGGGCCATATCTTGAGTTCTACAAGTTCGTTTTGGACGATCTTACAGTCCACGCAAAAATAACGGAATTCTCTTTCATTCTAAAGTGGTCCAGATGTCCAAATACAACTGGAACGGACCACAAATACTGAAGAAAAGTCAGTTACGAATTTTACTTCAAAATAGAATCAGTTTAGGAAACGTATTTTGTGCCAAACTGCAGAATTCTATTTTAATTCTACTTTGGTAGTTTCTTGCTGGACAAGACTCCCGTGGCCTATATAAACACGTGCTACCATCCTTGAACGTACAACTACTTAGAAAAGCACAGAGAGAGCCAGAGATAGAGAGTTAGACTTGGAGACGGATTCTCGGAAGATCGTGACAACATTCGGAGATCTAGATCTACTTTTGTATTCTTCAAAATTAAGCGATACTCTGGATTTCGGATTTGTTTTCTTAAACTCTTAATCTAGTTTATTTGTAATCGTTAATACTTTGTTTATTATCATATTTTCATCAGATCCCATGATGACGAACGGTTCGATTATGAACTAATCGTTGTCATGGGATTCTAACGGATTTATTTACGGAGTTTAGTAGTTTGTTTGCTTTAAAGATTTGTATATGATGAATTCTTGATATCCTTGTATGGTTGTGCTAATTCTTCTTGGATGCGTAGCTAACATCTAAGTTGTTTGTTAATCTCTTGTGAAGTGAGAGTGGATCTTGAGATTTAGAACTTGCCATGCTAGCATAGGTTCATAATTGTTTACCAACATGATTCGTAGTGTAACTTGAACTATTTCACATTGCCCTATGTGATCTTTATGGATAACTTGTGCTTAAACCGTTATGTTTTCAAATCTTATAGAGATATAGGGTCTAAAAATAATTGGTGTCTACCCATCTTCTATCTCTTTTGTGGATGTATGAGTAGTTTGGTATTCGTATACTGAAAGGTAGCTATACTTGTTTCGTATTGTCCGATCAGATATCATAACCATCATATACTTTGATTAAAGGCATCAACTCTAAGTGAAGTATTTAATGAAGTTAGGATCCCATGTTTTCCCTTGCATAAGTATAATTCGATTTAAATTCTCGTTAGTTAATTAATTCTTAGTTTGTTCATTTGCTTCTTAGTTAATTTTAGTTAATCAAAACCCAAATTTGTTAATTGTCTTAACAGTGAATAAAAACCATACATTGTCGCATAGGTGCATTAACTGAATTGAAACCTAAACCAGATCTCTGTGGGAACGAACTTGACTTATTCATATATTACTTGTGACCACATACGCTTGCGTGATTTTGTGCAAACACTGCCCTATGCATAGCTCGAGACCTAGCACGCCTCCCGCCCTGGTGTCTCATCCTGGCAGCTCTCTCAGCCGCTAGTTCCATCCTGGACTCTGCTAGCCTGGCCTAAACCATCGCCAGATCTGTAGAAAGTCTACTCACCACATAGTTATGCACACATACTGGTATCCCCTCTATCGGGATATGGGGTGGTGTAGCTGGTTCTGCTGGAGGTGCAGCCTCTGCTTGCTGCGGCTCGGGGGTAAACTCCTCAAACTCCTCAGGAAAAGGGCTCACAGGCAAGGGTAGTGGGATAGGGGCCCTCTTAGTAGGGAGTGGTGGCAAACGAAGTCCTGGACTCCCAATAGCATGATCAACTAGCTCATCAAAATCTCCCTCATCCATTATCAGCTCTCTAACCGCATCCATAACCTGCTCAGTAGCCATATCAGTGTCCTCTTCCATAACCCTAATATCAGATATAGCCTGGATCTCCTCCGGATCTTCATCATCAGACTCCTCACCAATAACCTCGGTGTCCTCAGCTGTCTGGACCTCCTCCGGTTCCTCCTCCTCAGACTCAGCAACCTCAGTATCCTCAGCTGCTTGGACCTCCTCCGGGTCCTCCTCCTCAGAATCCTCATCTCCCAGATGCTCATAGTATGGATCTGTAGTCTGGAGCAAGTCCTCATCATGCTGTCGCTCAAAAGCCTCAGGGTTAGAGATGTCGCTCGCCTACACGATGCGATCTATGTTACTATCATGATACTTAAAAAGTTCCCGTAAGGGTTTTAGGTGAACTTGGTAAGAGTTCTTATTATCTTAGTGAATTTATTATTATATAACGTCGCATCATCTCTTGGGATATATAACTCTCGCTCTGATACCATTTCTGTAATAGCCCCAGATTCGGGGTCGGGGACCTGGTCGTTACGGTCTCATATTCCATAAACAATACTTGCACTTGAATCAAAATAAATAAATAGCATGCTATGACCCCACAATAATACCACATCACACACAACCAGTTATAGTCCCAGTGACTTATTTCAATTTTATCTCAGGGACTATAACTGGTTGTGTGTGATGTGGTATTATTGTGGGGTCATAGCATGCTATTTATTTATTTTGATTCAAGTGCAAGTATTGTTTATGGAATATGAGACCGTAACGACCAGGTCATCGACCCCGGATCTGGGGCTGTTACACGGTCGGTACAGTACCTGTTAATTTTACTTATTTATCCTTACTCATCCTACTAACTAATCAATTTCTTTTTTCAGGTTAAACATATTATCTTTTCTATTTTTCAATAACTAAATAATTTTCTTTTTCAGGTAAAATATAATATCTTATACTCCCTCTGTCCCAAAAAACTCTTCCCATTTTGACTGGACACGTTTGCCAACGCACACTTTTAATCGTTAATATCTTTAATTTCGTATTGGTATTAAATATAAAAACTTCACTGTATTAAAGTACTCATAAATACGAATCCAACAAGATCACTCATGACTATATTTGGTTTTATAGGTTAGACGTAAATTAGTAATTTGTCTCTTGTTATGAATAATCCCGACATATGAAACGGGAAGGGTTTTATGAGACGGAGGGAGTATATTTTATCTAACTAAAATTTCTCTTTTATTAATCAATTTCGTTTTTCTGGTTAAACATATTACCATTTCCATTTTTCAAAAACAAAATAATTTCCTTTTTCAGGTAAAAATAAAATACAATATCTTTTACATTCCATCTAACTAAAATTTCTCTCTTTTTAAAAACACTACGAATAATTTTTTTAATCAAATAACGTAATTATATTATAACTAGCGTTCTACCCGTGCTACGCACCGAATGGTAAAATTAATTAATTAATTAATATAAATATATTATTTAAATTATTACTTAGAAAAAAGATAATTTCATTATAATGTAATTAATTTAATTATAAAATTACTTATTCGGCAATATATATCAATTGAATTAATATTAATATTATCAAACAATTATCATAATATTCACATCCCCGCTAAAATGTTCTAAGCTCCTCTTTATTATTTTTTCTTAATTTTTTTTGTTTGATTTATCTCATTTTTTAGAATCTTTCTACCAAGTTCATAAGTTTTTTATCCATATTTTAAGTTTTGTTCTTTTGAAAATTTGGTATTATTTAAATGTGTAGTACTTTTGGTTTCTAGATTTTTTATCATATTAATTCAATCAAAAAATTTTAATGGATCACGATCAATTTTTCGAATACACATTAGATTGTCTTTCATAAAAGAGTTGCATGTTTTAACGATATGAGAAAGGATCTCTACTGTGCAATCCATTAAACGAACGTAGTTATGAAAAAGAAAACTTTCTTCTAATCTAGTTTCCTATGTGTTCGTTCAATACCAGTTTACAAATTGTATGTTCTTTTATTAGTGAATTGATTTACAATAGAAAAATAAATATTATCAATCAACCAAACATATCCAATAAATCATTTTTTTAGAGTAAGATATGAATGTTAGAGTTTATGGTGATTGCCCTCAACTTGGTTTTAATAATGACAACTTAAAATGTTTACATCCAGTTTGGGAGTTTGTATGTTGAATTTGTATTATTTTCTATTCGAATTGGTATATTAAATATTAGTTTTCTTTTATCCATAAATAAGGGTGGCAAATTAATTCGATCTGATGATACCCGATCCAAAACCCGATATTTTGGATGTACCGAACCTGAATTTTCGGATTTAGTTTTGGATTTAAATTTTAAACCCAAAATAGTTTCGATTTGAATTTGGATTTTAATTGTGCCAAACCAAAACCAATCCGAAATCTGAAATTCGATCCAATATCGAAACCCGATACATAAATAATGTAATATCATAATTTGAAATTATTATTTTTAATATTTTAGATGTAAGACATATACTTTTTTTAATTCAAATATTTCATTAAAAATAATCAATACTAATTTAGTAATAGAACTTCTATTTCTCAATCTCAAGTTTTATTAAATATTTAAGATGTAGATTTCTTTGCTTTACAAAAAATTTTCGTTTATGTTTTATACGAAGAATTATTTTTTTTAATATTTCTTTTCCTTTACCCATAAATTGGGATGACAAAATAATTCAATCTTATGATACCTGATCTGAAATCTGAAATTTTGGATATACCAAACCCGAATTTTTGAATTTAGTTTTGGATTTAAATTCTTAACTCAAATAGTTTCAATTTGGATTTGAATTTTAGTTGTACCAAACCGATATGCAATCCAAAACCCGATACATAAAAAAATAATATCAAACATTGAAATTATTATGTGTAATATTTTAGATTGAAGATATATAATTTATTTAACTTTATTCAAATATTTTATTAGAAATAGTCAATACGGATTTAGTAATTAGAACTACTATTTCTCAATCTCAAGTTTTATTGAAATATTTAAGTTGTAATTTTCTTTGCTTTACATAAAATTTTCATTTGTATTGTATACAAAGAATTATTTTTTGATATATTTTAAATTTTAATTTGTATGACAATTCGTACAATGTGTTACATTTGACTACTTACTTTATTATATATGTGTCCTTGTAATTTAATTACCGGGTTGAAAAACATAAAATTCATTTTTCTTTAAGAGTTAGTATATTTTTCTGACATATATTATAAAAAGCGCTTAAGTATACCTGACAAATCGTTTGTGTTGTGTGCATTAATACCGAGTGTCTTTGGGGTTCTTGCATGAAAACTACATGAAATTTTTGTGCACCCAAAATTCGAACACAAACGTAACTACACTATACGAATTTGTTTTGTACACGAAACAAAAATAATACGCGAAAAGAAAAAATATGACAACTACATGTAATGTTACTCTCTGCCTAAATTATCTAAGTATGTTACTATATAACTGTGTACAATATTGAGATGCTACAAACAAAACTAAGAGTAGAGTAACAATAAATATCTCTAACAATATTTTGTTTATTGTTAATAAATATCTCTGTTTATTTAGAATCTCTCTACCAAATTATTAAGTTTTTTTTACCTATATCTATGGTTTTGTTGATATTAAAAATATTACAACTAATCAAGCAAATTCGATATATCTGCTCTTAGATTAAGATATGTGAATTGCATTCTATTACTTTAATAATTCAAGAATAAAAAATTAAAAAGGGCACCGTTTTATATTAGAAACAATATATATATATATATATATATATACACACACACATCCGAATCAGTCTCTTCTTCACTCAAATCATCATCCTCCTACATCATCATCCACTAGTACTATCCACTATCAAAATTATGCGTTGAGGCATATACTTCAACACAAATTTGACATGTTCCAATTACGCAAAATTATGCAATAGGCCACTTGTGGCGTAGTAAAATTATATAACTTTTCCATCTAAACCAAGAATGTTTTCAAGAGCATATCCATAATCATATGAGAGCTCCTACAAGAAATCAAATGATTTATTAATTAGTTCAATGTTGCAAAACAAGTAGTACTGAGAAATTATATTCAACAAACAATTTACAGAGTATTCCATCACAAAACATCAAATACATACCAACCACTACTCTTTCATCTTCATCTTCATTTTCCTTACCCTTGTCAATAACCGAAACAATCATAACATCTGAATCAATCTCTTCTTCAATCTCCTCTGCACCACCATCATCAAGTTATGAAGCTGATCCAAACTAAGGCCTTTATACTTATTTTTCATTGCAAACATTTTAGGAAATCAAATCACAAGATAACGATTGATGCGAACAATGAGTACAAAATCGAAATTAGAAATGTATGTATACACCCACAAATACAAGAACAATCCACCAAAAGATACACTAACAACACAGATGACTATGAAAGTAAGAAAAAACATATTTCAACACGACATAGATTGACTATGTTTCAACACGATGAATTCACTGGAGAGGGTAAACTAGCTCCTCATTAGCAAAGTGAACCGGTTCAAATAGCTAACGACCATACGAGTCGCGAGGTTTACGACTTCCCGGGATTACAGATAGCACGGTAATTCCACAATGCAATACACATCAAGTAAAGGCTGTCCACAAAAGCACCAAAGAACATCATAATGAAAATCAGAGGACATCAAATTAAAAGCAGCAGACTACAAAAGCAGCAGTATTAATGGATATCAATGCTAATTTGATAAAGAATGAATTTGGACCACTAGCAAGAATTTGGAAACACCAATTTTGAAATGACCTAAACACCATTATATACACATATTCAATCATATATACACACATTTAAACATGCAATCAGATAAATTGGGGGTTTCAAATTGGGGGTTTCATACTTACACAGAGAGTGAGAGGGTGATAGGCCGGAGAGAGAGCGGAAGAGTGCCGGATTCGTCGAGAGAGAGTGATTGTTTAATTGGGTTAATTGAAGTTCGCTTTTGCTTTGTACAAAAAATATTTAATAGTCTTTCTTATTTTTTGTGTTGATATTTTGATGAATTTTTTTAATATTTTATTATTTTTTGAATAAAACGTATTATTTTTGAATAAAACGTATCATTTAAAATTGTGTTTACCCTTCTTTTAAATTCATATTTATTCTAACCAGGAGCGGCAATTTCGGGTAACGATTGGGTTCGTTTCGGGTTTGGTGTACCAAATCAAAACAAATGGAAAATTAGTGAAAGTAGGGTAACATTCATCACAAAAATTGTGAGTATGATTAATTTGGTGTGTAAGAATTTATGTATAAAAATTTGCATCATTAACAACAATATCAACAACCACCACTCTTTCATCTTCATCTTCATTTTTCTCATTGATCATTCAAAATTTTATCCACCCCTAATCTAGTTCTCTTAGCTACAAGTAAAATTTTCTCAACGTATTCATGGTGTCACTTTGCTACAACAAAGGAGATTGAAGAAGAGATTGATTCAGATGTTATGATTGTTTCGATTATTGACAAGGGTAAGGAAAATGAAGATGAAGATGAAAGAGTAGTGGTTGGTATGTGTTTGATGTTTTGTGATGGAATACTCTGTAAATTGTTTGTTGAATATAATTTCTCAGTACTACTTGCTTTGCAACATTGAACTAATTAATAAATCATTTGATTTCTTGTAGGAGCTCTCATATGATTATGGATATGCTCTTGAAAACATTCTTGGTTTAGATGGAAAAGTTATATAATTTTACTACGCCATAACTGGCCTATTGCATAATTTTGCGTAATTGGAACATGTCAAATTTGTGTTGAGGTATGTGCCTCAACGCATGGTTTTGATAGTGGATAGTACTAGTGGATGATGATGTAGGAGGATGATGATTTGAGTGAAGAAGAGACTGATTCGGATGTTATGGTTGTTTCTGTTATTGAAAATGGTTAGAAAAATAAAGATGAAGATGAAAGAGTGGTGGTTTGATGATGTTGTTGTTGATGATGATGTTAAGGAAGAGGTGGTGGTGGAGTTTTTGGATTCCTCGTCTAGTGAAGGTGAAATTTTTTATAAAGAGTGTGAATATATATATATATATATATATATATAGGTACAGTTTAGTTCTTTACTTGTAACAAACTTTCCCACTCTAGTTAGTTGGTTGTATCCTGTATATAAACACAACACAACACTTGATATTGTTTTTAATGATGATGTCAACAACCACCACTCTTTCATCTTCATCTTCATTTTTCTCATTGATCATTCAAAATTTTATCCACCCCTAATCTAGTTCTCTTAGCTACAGGTAACATTTTCTCAATGTATTCATGGTGTCACTTTGATACAACAAAGGAGATTGAAGAAAAGATTGATTCAGATGTTATGATTGTTTCGGTTATTGACAAGGGTAAGGAAAATGAAGATGAAGTTGAAAGAGTAGTGGTTGGTATGTGTTTGATGTTTTGTGATGGAATACTCTGTAAATTGTTTGTTGAATATAATTTCTCAGTACTACTTGCTTTGCAACATTGAACTAATTAATAAATCATTTGATTTCTTGTAGGAGCTCTCATATGATTTTGGATATGCTCTTGAAAACATTCTTGGTTTAGATGGAAAAATTATATAATTTTACTATGCCACAAGTGGCCTATTGCGTAATTTTGCGTAATTGGAACATGTCAAATTTTTGTTGAGGTATGTGCCTCAACGCATGGTTTTGATAGTGGATAGTACTAGTGGATGATGATGTAGGAGGATGATGATTTGAGTGAAGAAGAGACTGATTCGGATGTTATGGTTGTTTCTGTTATTGAAAAGGGTTAGAAAAATAAAGATGAAGATGAATGAGTGGTGGTTTGATGATGTTGTTGTTGATGATGATGTTAAGGAAGAGGTGGTGGTGGAGTTTTTGGATTCCTCGTCTACTGAAGGTGAAATTTTTTATAAAGAGTGTGAATATATATATATATATATATATATATATATGTACAGTTTAGTTCTTTACTTGTAACAAACTTTCCCACTCTAGTTAGTTGGTTGTATCTTGTATATAAACACAACACAACACTTGATATTGTTGTTAATGATGATGTCAACAACCACCACTCTTTCATCTTCATCTTCATTTTTCTCATTGATCATTCAAAATTTTATCCACCCCTAATCTAGTTCTCTTAGCTACAGGTAACATTTTCTCAATGTATTCATGGTGTCACTTTGATACAACAAAGGAGATTGAAGAAGAGATTGATTCAGATGTTATGATTGTTTCGGTTATTGACAAGGGTAAGGAAAATGAAGATGAAGTTGAAAGAGTAGTGGTTGGTATGTGTTTGATGTTTTGTGATGGAATACTCTGTAAATTGTTTGTTGAATATAATTTCTCAGTACTACTTGCTTTACAACATTGAACTAATTAATAAATCATTTGATTTCTTGTAGGAGCTCTCATATGATTTTGGATATGCTCTTGAAAACATTCTTGGTTTAGATGGAAAAATTATATAATTTTACTATGCCACAAGTGGCCTATTGCGTAATTTTGCGTAATTGGAACATGTCAAATTTTGTTGAGGTATGTGCCTCAACGCATGGTTTTGATAGTGGATAGTACTAGTGGATGATGATGTAGGAGGATGATGATTTGAGTGAAGAAGAGACTGATTCGGATGTTATGGTTGTTTCTGTTATTGAAAAGGGTTAGAAAAATAAAGATGAAGATGAATGAGTGGTGGTTTGATGATGTTGTTGTTGTTGTTGATGATGATGTTAAGGAAGAGGTGGTGGTGGAGTTTTTGGATTCCTCGTCTAGTGAAGGTGAAATTTTTTATAAAGAGTGTGAATATATATATATATATATATATATATATATATATATATATATATATATATATATATATATATGTACAGTTTAGTTCTTTACTTGTAACAAACTTTCCCACTCTAGTTAGTTGGTTGTATCCTGTATATAAACACAACACAACACTTGTAAGAATTTTTGACAAGTTTGTAAAATAAATTAAAAAATTAAATAAAAATAGGAAATTGCAAATTTTTATACATAAATTCTTACACACCAAATTAATCATACTCAATTTTTGTGATGAATGTTACCCTACTTTCACTAATTTTCCATTTGTTTTGATTTGGTACACCAAACCCGAAACGAACCCAATCGTTACCCGAAATTGTCGCTCCTGGTTAGAATAAATATGAATTTAAAAGAAGGGTAAACACAATTTTAAATGATACGTTTTATTCAAAAATAATACGTTTTATTCAAAAAATATTAAAATATTAATAAAATCATTAAAATATCAACACAAAAAATAAGAAAGACTATTAAATATTTTTTGTACTAAGCAAAAGCGAACTTCAATTAACCCAATTAAACAGTCACTCTCTCTCAGTCTCTCTCTCTCGACGAATCCGGCACTCTCCCGCTCTCTCTCCGGCCTATCACTCTCTCACTCTCGGTGTAAGTACGAAACCCCCAATTTATCTGATTGCATGTTTAAATGTGTGTATATGTGATTGAATATGTGTATATAATGGTGTTTAGGTCATTTCAAAATTGGTGTTTCCAAATTCTTGCTAGTGGTCCAAATTCATTCTTTACCATTAGCATTGATATCCATTAATACTGCTGCTTTTGTAGTCTGCTGCTTTTAATTTGATGTCCTCTAATTTTCATTATGATGTTCTTCGGTGCTTTTGTGGACAGCCTTTACTTGATGTGTATTGAATTGTGGAATTACCATGCTATCTGTAATCGCAGGAAGTCGTAAACCTCGCGACTCGTATGGTCGTTAGCTATTTGAACCGGTTCACTTTGCTAATGAGGAGCTAGTTTACCCTCTCCAGCGAATTCATCGTGTTGAAACATAGTCAATCTATGTCGTGTTGAAATATGTTTTTTCTTACTTTCATAGTCATCTGTGTTGTTAGTGTATCTTTTGGTGGATTGTTCTTGTATTTGTGGGTGTATACATACATTTCTAATTTCGATTTTGTACTCATTGTTCGCATCAATCGTTATCTTGTGATTTGATTTCCTAAAATGTTTGCAATGAAAAATAAGTATAAAGGCCTTAGTTTGGATCAGCTTCATAACTTGATGATGGTGGTGCAGAGGAGATTGAAGAAGAGATTGATTCAGATGTTATGATTGTTTCGGTTATTGACAAGGGTAAGGAAAATGAAGATGAAAGAGTAGTGGTTGGTATGTGTTTGATGTTTTGTGATGGAATACTCTGTAAATTGTTTGTTGAATATAATTTCTTAGTACTACTTGCTTTGCAACATTGAACTAATTAATAAATCATTTGATTTCTTGTAGGAGCTCTCATATGATTATGGATATGCTCTTGAAAACATTCTTGGTTTAGATGGAAAAGTTATATAAGTTTACTACGCCATAAGTGGCCTATTGCGTAATTTTGCGTAATTGGAACATGTCAAATTTGTGTTGAGGTATGTGCCTCAAAGCATTGTTTTGATAGTGGATAGTACTAGTGGATGATGATGTAGGAGGATGATGATTTGAGTGAAGAAGAGACCGATTCAGATGTTATGGTTGTTTCTGTTATTGAAAAGGGTTAGAAAAATAAAGATGAAGATGAAAGAGTGGTGGTTTGATGATGTTGTTGTTGATGATGATGTTAAGGAAGAGGTGGTGGTGGAGTTTTTGGATTCCTCGTCTAGTGAAGGTGAAATTTTTTATAAAGAGTGTGAATATATATATATATATATATATATATATATATATATATATATATATATATTGCTCCATGAAGAGCACCCATATATAAAGAACAATAAAGAACACCATAGAATCTTACATCAAATCGCATTTAGATTCTAATTTTCACATCAAAAATGAAGTTTTATGAATAAAAATAGTATTTAACATTTGATTTTTAAATTTAGATGAGATTCTATGTTAGATTCGATATGTTAAGTTTAATTGTTGTTAAAATTTGTGATTATTATCATAACAAATCATTTTTTACGAAAAATATAGTGTTATGATGGTGTTCTTTATTGTTCTTTACATAAGGTGTTTTTTCTAGAGTGCAACTCTCTCTCTCTCTCTCTCTCTCTCTCTCTATATATATATATATATATATATATATATATATATATATATATATATATAGACAAAATGACTGTTTGTACCCCTTATGTATAGGGATTTTGTCAATTTGGTCCATTTTTAGGTTTTGTGATACTTTACAACCCCTATCTTCAAATCTCGCTTCAACTTGAACCCCATCATTAACGTGGTCTAATTTGAGTTGATCGACGAATAA
The DNA here is from genome assembly GCA_036435485.1 of Saposhnikovia divaricata. Taxonomy (NCBI): domain Eukaryota; kingdom Viridiplantae; phylum Streptophyta; class Magnoliopsida; order Apiales; family Apiaceae; genus Saposhnikovia; species Saposhnikovia divaricata. The sequence continues at coordinate 201,003,932 of CM071601.1, read as the reverse complement.
ATTCGTACGAAAAGTATTTTCCGAAAATTCTGAAAATATTACTGGAGCTTTCTTAATATTTTTTAAGACATTCCCCAAAGTTTCATAATTTTTGGAATAGCACACGTCGACTAAAATAATCGAACAGAAATAATGAATAGTAAAAATAGAAGCGAGATTTAAAGATAGGGGTTGTAAAGTGCTACAAAAAGTAAAAATTTTAGTAAAGGGGTTTAATTAGAAGCGAGATTTAAAAATAGGGGTTGTAAAATGCTACAAAACGTAAAAATGAACCAATTTGACAAAATCCCTATACATGAGGGATACAAACTATCATTTTGTCATATATATATATATATATATATATATATATATATATATATATATATATATATATATATATATATATATATATATATATATATATTTTGTATCGACCTATATATCTAGTTATCAATAATAGTGATGTTTTATAACGAAGGTTGTAGTTGTTCCTATTTCTCCTCATCTCCCGACATTAGCGTTTTGGTTTATGATAATCCCCAGTTTTATTTTTTTCCTTGATTTTCCTTTATTTTTCAATAAATATCTCTCTTTATTGAGAGTCTAGTATCCTGTAAGTGGGTTTATCTATTGATACAATGGATTTTGTACTTTCTCCTTGTGAATCACAATTCACATTTCTTTTCCTTGATTTTACTTTATTTCCAATAAATTTATCTTTTTATTGAGAGTCTAGTACTCCGTTAGTGGATTTTGTCAACCCATATATTTGGTTTTGTTCTTTTTCTTTGTGAGAGTATGTTCTTCTTTTTTTTTGCATCTGGGATCTAATTACATCTACAGGATTTTATTATATTGGTTCATTGATTTGGATAGTATAGAATTGTAGTTATGGTCTTACGTTCTCATAAATGAAATATATACTTTCCACCCGATTACAATGAATTGTGTGATTATCTCGCCAAAAAGGATATATATTTTTTAGTGATATAAGCGGAGGATGTATCATAATTTAAGATTTGATCAACGATTGTAGTTTGGATGAAGGAAACCTTTATATAATCTATTTTAATGTGTTTATCCAATATTGATTATATTTGCTAACAATGTTTTCATTGACTTTGTAGTAACTTTTATTTTTTGTTTGTCATTTATGCACCAAAATGTCTAATATTATTTGAGAATGTATTTAGTATTTTGAAAAATTCAAGTATATTGTAAAGTCAATTTGTTTGTACCATTAATTATTGCATAACTAAAAAATATCGATAAGTAAAATGTTAAATATAATTGGTTAAACTTTAATTTTAATATTTTAAATTGGTTGAATCTAGTTTTTTTTTATAATTGATTAATTTAAAAATTTATATAACTTAAATTTTGAATATGTCTTAAGAATTGTGTGCTACATATTTTTTAATTTTTAAAATTTTAAATTCAATAATATTCAAATTTGATTGCATTTTATGATCGTAGATTGAGAGTTTGAAATATTAAAATATTATATTATATAATATAGATAAGATATACCTATATATTAAAATAATATATTTGTATTAAAATCAACTAATAAATGCGCAATTTTGAAAAATGATGCTATACATGGAGAGGGCCAGAGGGGCGCTAAGAACAGATAGCCATTATTTAATAATACAATTGTGATAAATTTTAAATAAAAAATTGTGATTAATTAATTAATAAGTATTTATGAACATTATTCTATAATATATTAATATATAACTATATATTATAGTATGATTGTTGTTGGTATTTGTGAAAATTAGCTCGTAATATAAAATAGTATAATTTTGATTGACTTAAAATTAAAAGATTAATAAGTTAGTAAATATTTTGTCACTTTAAAAAATATGTAATTTGTGCAAATATTAAATAAAAAAATTTTATTTCAAAAATTTGTTAAGTAACCATGATAAGTAAATTAGGATAAGAATTATATGATTAATTTAATTTTAGTGATAAATTCTGATTGGCTCTTATATATATTTATGAAAATAAATTCTTAATATATAATAATGTAATTATGATTAATTGTAAATTAAAAGAGTGGAAAATTAATATTGCGAAAATCGCTTAATATTTATGTATTTGTATAATCCTGATTGATTTTAATTTATAATATTAATTTATTATAATTCCTTTTTGACATTAAAAAATATATACTATATGGATATGTTAAATCAAGTAACTACTATATTTAAATTAGAATTGTTAACTAACCATGGTTAGTATAAGGATGAGAATGGTAAATAAGGAAAATTTGAATATATTATGATTGGTCTAAAATTTATGAATGACATCTGATTGGTCTTAAAATAATTCATAATTTACTGATTGGCTACCTGTATATAACTCTATACCTGGGTAGACTCAGGTATTATAATAAACGATTACTATTAACTAATCAATTATATCCTTTCAGCCACGCTACCTTTTCTCTTTTCTCTAACTTAAATCCCTCTTTTTCCAATTATATCATGGGCAATTACCTTTTTCAGCCAAAACACGTTAACTTTTTTAATTCTTCTTACTAAAACCTCTATTTTTCCAATTATATCACGGGCTTTTCTATTTAATAAAATAAAATAATAATATCATAATAGTAATTATTAACTGATTACCTTTTCAGCTAAAACGTATCTTCTTTTCTATTTTTTCCAAAATAATTCCTTTTTTTTCTAGAAATATCACGGGCAACATTAATATCTCATTTTCTAAAAACACTATGAGCAATTTTATTCAGTAAAGTAACGAGTAAAGTGCACTTGTGTACTTGCAGTTTGCGTGTCAGACCACTTGGGATACTGGACTTCAGAAAGTACCATGAGCTATACTGCACTTCACTTTTCATTACACAAAGTGTATCACCGTCAAATCTATTTAACAATGTTAAAAAATGCAGGGATAAAATCATCTTTTAATTGTCATCTTCTTCATCAACCCCATTTCCACCATTAACAATTTAATTCTAATTGGAGCTTGTATATCTAATTCATTTCTTAACCAAATCAGCTCATTTAAATTGCATTAAGATCGTCTTTTTTTGCCGCTACAATATGATATCAATTTTGAATAATAAAGATTATAACACAACAACATATGACATTTATAAAGTCCAAGATAATGCGAATGTTACTTCAAGTAACTCAATTTACCGGCTAAAGTACAACACAACAGTGGATTTGATTCCACAGAATGCACAAACCATGAACAAGAATAAAAATGATAGCGACACCCATCCGTGGCATGTACATGGCCATGATTTCTGGGTTCTTGGGTATGGCGAAGGCAAGTTCAACAAGTCCACTGATCCACAAAAGTACAATCTAGTAAACCCCATCATGAAAAACACAGTGCCAGTTCATCCTTTAGGCTGGACAGCATTGAGATTCCGAGCAGATAATCCTGGTACATGGGCATTCCATTGTCATATATAGAATCACATTTCTACAAGGGAATGGGAATAGTTTTAAAAGAAGGCATTGTGTGGTACATGTTACAGTACTCTGACAGAATTAAATTTGAGATCCAAAACAGAGCAAATCAAAGGAATATTTAAATTGCCAAGTAGAATTGTACAACTCACGATCTCATCATTTCAGTTACTAAAGTTTTTTCTCAAAAAAACATAATTTCAAGGATGAGATAGTCTAGTGACAAAGTTGTATCACCAATGTTTAAATGACAACATTATTAGCTAACTATTTTATGTAATTCCCCCTTTTCACAGATGATTTACCTGGGATTTTTGCAAGGTTGTGAATCCCGAACCTACACTTCTGCTCCCAGTAAGTATTGTGTATCTCATCCCGTCACCAACCAACATAATCTTACTCAAGGTATTAGGAACTACAATATTTTCCCGATAGACACCTCTTTTAACATAAATAGTGAACCTCGCATCTATCTTCTTCACTCTTGATGCATAGTTTATAGCTGCTTGAACAGAACTAAACTTCCCTGACTTGTCTCTCGCCACAACAACACTCGCCCTCGACGCCCATGATATCCTCTGCAAGAGCTTCCGCTCTCTCTTAGTAACCCATCTCGGAAAATCCTCATCTCCATCATTTTCTTCCTGTTTCTCATCAGTTGAAGGAGCTCCATTGATTGCCAAACTGTTACTAATCAGCTCTGAGACATTATTCGAAACAGTGGGAGCTATGAATTTGGTAACACTAGAGGTTAATCTTTATTGTTCAAAATTGATATCATATCGTAGGGGAGAAAGAGATGATCTTAATGCAATTTAAATAAGCTGATTTGGTTAAATAATGAATGAGATATACAAGCTCCAAGTTCTAAATAAATTGTTAATGGTGGAAATGGGGTTGATGAAGAAGATGATGATGAAAAGACGATTTTACCCCTACATTTTCTAACAGATTTAAACAGATTTGAAGGCGATACACTTTGTGCAACAAAAAGTGAAGTGCAGTATAGCCCGTGGTACTTTCTGAAGTCCAGTATCCCAAGTGGTCTGACACGCAAACTGCAAGTACACAAAGTGCACTTTACTCTAAAATAACATAATTAAATTATAATTACAATAAACTAATCAATTATCTTTTTCATATAAATCATGTCACTTTTTTAATTTTCATGTTACCTTTCTATTTTCTCTAACTAAAATCTCTATTTTTTCAATTATATCACAAGCGGTTCTATTTAATATAATAAACTAATAATATTATAATATTAATAATTAACCGATTACCTTTTACAGCTAAAACGTATTATTATTTTTATATTTTCTAACTAAAATCCCTCTTTTAATAGAAATGTCACGGATAATATTAATTTCTCCTTTTCTCAAAATATTACGAGTAATTGTATTTAGTAAAATAACGTAATTAAATTGTAATTACTATAAACTAATCAATTACCTTTTTCACCTAGAACATGTTATCTTTTTAATTTTATCTAACTAAATTCTATCATTTTCCAATCATATCACGGGCATTCTATTTAATAAAATAAAATAATAATTTATAATTACTAACAATTAACTGAATACCTTTTTCAACTAAAACCTATCATCTTTTCTATATTTTCTAGCTAAAATCCCTCATTTTCTATAAATATCATGGATAACATATATATATTTATTATCAAATCATCTCATAAAATAATTCAAGCCTCCAAAATTCATGTTTTAAAAAAACAATTTAAATTAATGAAAAAAATTCATATAATATTAAAAAAAATCTGTGCATCGCACGGGTTTTAAGCTAGTATTATATAAAAGTCGAAACATTAAAAGTTTGGTCGGTCGGTCGGTCGGTATGTTACCTGTTGATTTTACTTATTTACCCTTACTCAATTATAAATAAAATCCATCCTACTAATCAATTTCATTTTTCAGGTTAAACATATTATCTTTTCTATGTTTCAATAACTAAATAATTTTCATTTTCAGGTAAAATATAATATCTTTTATATTTTATCTGACTAAAATTTCTCCTTTATTAATCAATTTCCTTTTTCAGGATAAACATATTACCTTTTCTATTTTTCAATAACTAAATAATTTCCTTTTTTAGGTAAAAAACAATATCCTTTACATTTTATCTAACTAAAATTTCTCTTTTTTTTAAAAACACTACGAGCAATTTTGTTTAATAAAATAACATAATTATATTATAATTACGATTAACTAATCAATTAATTTTCTCTTTTCAGCCAAAACACGTTAACTTTTCTCTTTTTTCTAACTAAAATTTTTCCTTTTCCAGTTATATCATGGACGGTTACCTTTTTTCTTTTTTCTTACTAAAACCTTTCTTTTTCCAATTATATCACGGCCGTTTCTTTTTAATAAAAATAAAATAATAATAATTATAATTAATCGATTACCTTTTCAGCTAAAATGTATCATCTTTCCTATTTTTTCTAATTAAATTCCCTTTTTTCTAGAAATATTACGGGAAACATTAATTTCTCATTTTCTAAAAACACTATGAGCAATTTTGTTTAATAAAATAACATAATTAAATTATAATTACCGTAAACTAATCAATTACCTTTTTCACATAAATCGTGTCACCTTTTTAATTTTGAAGTTATCTTCTTATTTTCTCTAACTAAAATCTTTTTTTTACCAATTATATCACGGGCGGTTCTATTTAATACAATAAACTAATAATATCATAATATTAATAATTAACATATTACCTTTTTTCAGCTAAAACGTATCATCTTTTATATATTTTCTTACTAAAATCCCTTTTTTAATAGAAATATCACGGACACTATTAATTTCTTATTTTCTAAAAACATTACGAGCAATTGTATTTAATAAACTAACGTAATTTTATAATTACTATAAACTAATAAATTACCTTTTTTACCTAGAACATGTTACCTTTTTAATTTTCTCTAACTAAATCCTCACTTTTTTCCAATCATATCACAGGAATTCTATTTAATAAAATAAAACAATAATTTTATAATTACTAACAATTAACCGATTACCTTTTTCAATTAAAACCTATCATCTTTTCTATATTTTCTAAATAAAATCTCTCCTTTTCTAGAAATATCACGGATAACATTTATATAATTATTATCAAATCATCTCATATAAAAATTTAAGCCTCCATAATTCATGTTTAAAAAAAAATTAATTTAGATTAATGAAAAAAAATTCATAAATATTAACAAAAAATCCGTGCATCGCACGGGTTTTAAGCTAGTATTAGTCATTCCTAATTAATTGTTATACAATTTTCAAAAAGGGTAATTTGGAAAAACAATCACAAAATTACATTGAAAATTGAAAATGAACATATATTATAGGAAACAAATTCTCTCAAAAGACTATTATTATGGGATGGAGGGAGTAGCTGTTAACGGTTAACGAATTGACTTGCCTATTTTGAGTAACCGGTTGAATTAGTTATTTTGATTGATGGATTAAATTAATTATTTTGAATGAAATTATTTGATAATTAGTTGTTTGAGTTAGTTTTTTTATATTAACTAGATACATCATAATTCTGTAATTGAAAAAGTTCCTCCAAATAACTTTTTCAAAATTAGTTTTGGTTCAAAAAAATATTTCAATCTACTTACTACCAAACACCAATTTTAAAGATTTCATTTAATTAAACCGTTAATTTAACTCAAATCTCTAATTTCATCTCAAAACCTTAACTTTCAAACACATCTAGAATTTAACTACAAGTATAGCAAGAATTTGTATTTAGAATACATTACACATTATTATTATTATTAGAATTAAAATATGTATAATATTAATCTATAATATATATACAATTCGGTTATTCAGTTCGGTTTTCAATTTAAGTTAGGTTTCGGTCTCTCTCCCTCCCCCCCTCTCTCTCTCTTGTTTAGTGAAGTTGTTTAGTGAAGGAGGGCGATGGACGAGGCGGTGGGGTGAAAGAGGAGGCGGTGGTGGGGGTTATGGAGGCGGTGGTGGTGGTTATGGTGGAGGCGGGGGTTATGGCGTAGGTGGTGGTGGTGTTATAAGTATGGGGAGAATGGGCATATGGCGAGGGATTGTGACAATGGCGGAGGCAATGGTTATGGTGGTGGTGGTGATTATGCTGGTGGTTATGGCAATGGTGGTCGTGGAGGCGGGCGTGGTGGCGGTGGAGGTGAGTGTTATCAATGTGGTGAGGATGTGCATTTTGCGAGGGATTGTACTAATGTCATGTTGGGTTCCGAGGCATAAAACGCAGCGGATAAACGTAAATAAAACAAAATTTTCGAAACCCAAACCAGGATCCATGTATAATTCCGGGCAGATTATGGAGATAACGAATCATACCTATTAAGATCTTGTTTCACGAACTCAACGGAGATCCTTGCTTGTAATCACCACACACAGTCCTTGCGTCAAGATCCGTGTCTCTAAGGTAATCCACACGAACGTCCGACCGTCCAACGATCCGAGGAGCCAGGTACTAGCCCGCGAAGAACAGCCTCTCTCTCTCTCTAGCCTCTCGAAGATGGAGCTGCTAAGGTTTTGTCAAAAACAATTTACTGACTCTTAACCCTAAAGTAATACATCATTATGTATTTATACGAGAGAAATAATGGGCTAAAATCAAAAAACCGAATTGGGCTTCCTTAAACCCAATTCTATTTCTATTCTGATTTTATTATTGGACTTCCTTAAATCCAATTCTATTCTTACTTTATTAAATTCGAATTTGCTTAGATAATTAATTAGGACCAGTCCAATTAATTAAATAGCCAATTCTCAATTTAATAATGATTTAATTTAAATTCTTAATTTAAACTAAAACTCCTTTTAAGACGTTCTAAGTGTGTGACCCAATTTAAACCTTTTGTGATTAATGTTTCTGTGTAATATAATCCCTTTAACCAAATATTATAGATTAAACTCGAGGCATGTGTTTAGTCATCCTCTTCAACATTTAATCCGGGTTTACTTGATCCATGAGTAAACTATTAAAACAAATCATTATTTGAGCACGACCATGCATTTTATAGTCTCACTCAATCAAGAGGCCAATAATATCTCTCCTAATTCTAGGAGGGTTAAATCCTTTATCTATCATTCATATTTCTCATACTACTCATGATATACCCGATGTCCACTTTTATTATCACCCGGTCAAAGGTAACTTTTAATGTAGTCAAAGTATATTAATCCTCGTATAGAAATATAATGACTCAAGTCAAAGGACCATTACACCATTATCACTGTGAGTCTTTCTTATGACTTTATTAAACATGAAGAATCTCACTGTGGGTCTGTCCAGTACCATGTACCCCTACATGTACCTATGTTTTTGACTTTAGTATCTCCATACTTATAACCAATGAGATGTGGTTATCTGTCAAACAACATACTAGTATATTTACGTATTATTATTGCCCTGTAATAATAATACTCGACTAGGGACCTTTAAGAATATGATATATTATATAATCTCAAGTTCAAGTCATGTACTTAAACTATACAATGTGTATCATGATTCTAAGGACATTTATTATGCTAACAAATATATCGCAGTAATTAAAGTCATAATAAATACGTTTAATGAATAATCAAATGACATAAGGGTTTATTAAAAGAAAAAATGTATTGCCTCTAGGGCACCTACACTAACAATCTCCCACTTGCACTAGAGCCAATCACCCATGTATCTAATACCCATGGAACTAGTGTGACCATCGTGCTTCTGCTGCGACAAGCCTTTGGTCAGTAGGTCTGCAATGTTATCATTTGTGTGCACTTTACATATGTGTATGTTACCTCCGTTTAGACAAGACACAAAACCAGACTGTGATACAGTATCATCCCTGTCTGTTTACAAACTTGCATCGGTGTAACCTTTTTGAAAGGCATATGACACAGCCTATTTGTAGTTCGAGGACTCAACTCAACTTAAACTTAGATTGTAATAAGTAAATAACTTTAACTGTCACAGGAATCTCAGGAGGTACTATCTGTCAGAAGAAAAACCCTAAAGTCAATCTATAGTTTTGATGTTTTACACTGGAAGAAGCTCAGATTGCTGATCAAGCCTCAGTATAGCATCAAAGAAGTGGATTTATTTCTAAGACAGAGATTTCTAGAGTGACAGGTTCAGACAGAATACAGTGAAGTACAAGAAGGAGAAAGAAATGAGAAGAAAAATGAATCACATTTTTAATGTGAAAATTAAAGGACGGTCATTGAAGTTAGTCGTTCATGAACCAGACCGTGCATGGAACGTCAACAAAATATTCAGTGGTATTCCTTTATTACTTTCAGTGATTCAGAAAAGAATTAAGACAATCCAAGGATATATAATTATTCTTCTTTAATTAATTTAAATCAAGTGGTCAATTTAATTAATTAATTAATTCATCCTGAATTAATTCTTTGTTAAATATAATTGATGTGTTTTAATCAGTGTTTAAGTGTTACAGTGAATTATCAGAGTTTAGCTGGAAGCAGTCAGAGTTTAGTGTAAACTCTGACAGATGGAAGCTCGACAGAGTTTGTCAAACTCTGTATGGAGGAAGCGTCTACTGGTCAACAGTGATTAAAGATTTATTATGGAAGCGATATCTTTGAAGATTGGATAGCTATCAAAGAGGTCGAGTTGACATAGGAGACGTGTGACAATCTGTAATTGATATCATTGTATAGCTGATTATTAGGAATATCAATTAGAGATTGTGTCGTAGCTGTATGATATATAAATACAGTTAGGTTAACCCTAGAAGGGTATCGTACAACGAATTATCTTGATTGTAACCTAGCAGCTCTTTGTGATATTCTACATCACGAAGAGGGTTCTTAATACAAGAAGTTTTTAAGTGCATAAACGTTTTTACTTGTTAAACTCTCATACGAAGTTGATTATTAATTGTGTATTCGGCCTAACAAGTGGTATCAGAGCCAATCTGTTACTTTATTACAGGTTAAGATCCAAACACAAAAATAATCATGGCAGCAATCCCTCCACCAACACCTACTGTTTCTGAAAAGGCTCCTACTATTGTGAGTCGTTATGAACCAATCAGAGTTCCTATTCTCAGGCCATTAGAGTATGCTATGTGGAAGGTCAAGATGACTATGTTTCTGGAGGCTACAGATCCAGAATATCTTGACAGGATTTATGAAGGCCCTCACAATCCTACAAAGCTATCTGTTGCAGTTGCTGGTGAAGAAGCAAAATGGTTCCAAAGGAAAAGAAGGACATGACTCCTGAAGATCTATCATCAATTGCTAAGGATGCAAAAGTTAGGCATTTACTGTATAGTGCTTTAGACAATGTTATGTCTAACGAAGTCATTAACTGCACCACTGCAAAAGAGATATGGGATGCTCTTGAAGTCAGGTGTCAAGGAACTGCGGCTATTAAGAAGAATAGGAGAAACATACTCACACAAGAGTATGAGCATTTTGAGGCTAAACCTGAAGAGACCATGACAGAAACATTTGATAGATTCTGTAAATTGATTAATGATCTGTCATTGGTCAACAAAGAGTATGATCTAGAAGACTCGAATCTCAAGTTTCTTCTTTCTCTACCTGAAAAGTGGGATGTGAAAACAACCACTATTAGAGACAACTATGATCTTGCTGAAACAGAAATTGATGAAATCTATGGGCTGCTCAAAACTTATGAATTGGAAATGGAGCAGAGAAACAGGAGATCAAGCAGGAAAGGAAAGTCTGTTGCTCTTAATGTTGAAGAGAAGCCTCAGAAGAAAGAGGCATCAAGAAAGAAAATGAAGGGAAAAGCTTTGGTCATACATTCAGAAAGTGAATCACCAAACTCTGATTGTGATTCAAACTCTTCTGAATCATCTGACTCTGAGGATGATGAAGAAGAAATGAGGAAAATGGCTGTGTTGATGGTGAAGACTTTCAAGAAAATGGGCTTCAAGAATTTCAAGAAAGGAAAAAGGTTTTCTAGGGATTCAAATGAAGACAAGAAAAGTTACAGGAAGTCTGATAAGAGAGATTCTAAAGGGAAGAAGGATAAGTCTGAAATTCAATGCTACAAGTGTAAGGAGATGGGTCACTATGCTCCTGAGTGCAAGAAAGGTAAAACTGGAAAGGTACTCTACACTAAAGGCAGAGATTGGGCAGATACTTCAGATTCTGATGAAGAAGTGAACTATGCTCTCATGGCTACTACTGAATCAGAAACTTCTGAAAATCAGGTACCTCTAACTACCTATGCTTATAATATTGATGACATTGCTCAATTTAAAATTTATCTTAAGTCATTGCATATAAGTTATAGGGATCAGACTTTAGAAAATGAGAGGATAAAAGCTGAAAATTCTGAACTAAAGGTAAGAAATAAAGTTGTTGAAGAAAAACTTGAAAACATGCAACAAGTTCAGAAAGAGAGAGATGATGCTGTTTGTAAAGAACAGAATTTGCTTCAGAAGTATAAACAACTAGAGTCAGAGTTGGAGGAAGCAAATAATAAAATTAGGACTTGGACTAATTCTGGAAAGGACACTCAACAGATTTTTCAAACAGACACTGTTGGTCTAGGTTATAATGAGGGAGATGAACTTAGATTTCAAAATCAAGTTAAAGTCAGAACTCATTTTGTACATGGAACCAGTAAATTTTTGTCTGAGAATGAAAAAGAAGCTGTTAAAAGTGGACCAGTAAAAACTAGTGTTAAACAGGTTAATATTGGTTCAATGACAGATAAACAACTCAAGCATAAACTGAAGGAGTTAAAATCTGTTAAGAAACAGAAAGTGTCAAACAAGAACAGAAATGGAAAAGTAGGCATCACTTCAGGAAATAAACCAATGCTTGCTAGTTATGCTCCAAGAAAGACATGTCATAACTGTGGTAGTACTAAGCATCTTGCAAATTTCTGCAAGAAAAATAAAAATATAAATTCTTTACCTACAAAGTCTGAGGTAAAGAAGGATTTTGCTAGAACTAAGCCACAGACTTTATGCACACACTGTGGAAGCACTTGGCATTCCATTTATACTTGCAGAGAATATCAAGCTATCTATCATAATTACTATGAACTGAAACCCAATCTGAAATGGGTTAAAGTTGACACTGCAAGTGTAAACACTGATACTGTTAGCTCAAACTCTGATAATGTTAATTCCGCTGCAAAAGCTAACAAAGTTAAGAATGCCAAAGGATCCAAGCAAGTCTGGATCCTTAAAACTAATCCTCAGTAATTGCTTGTGATTGCAGGGTAATAGGGAGGTAACCCTAGTCGTGGACAGTGGATGTTCAGGACACATGACTGGAAATAAAGCCCTGCTATCAGACTATGAGGAGAAGGCTGGCCCAAAAGTTTCCTATGGTGATGGCAATGTAGGAAGAACATTGGGATATGGCAATATTAATCTTGGAAATGTCATCATCAACAATGTAGCTCATGTCCCAGGGCTCAAGCATGACTTGTTATCTGTGAGTCAAATCTGTGACAAGGGATATCATGTAGATTTTCAACCTGAATATTGTGAAGTTATCAGCAAATCTACAGGAAAGGTTGTTCTAGTTGGTCACAGGCAAAACAACATTTATGAAATCAAGCTTTTGATAGACTCTGTTGGAAAAGCTATTTGCCTGTCTACAAGAATGTCTAGTGAAGAGAGTTGGAAATGGCACAAGAAACTCTCACATTTGAACTTGAACAACATCAATGAATTGATCAGAAAGGATCTTGTAAGAGGACTCCCAAAGGCTCTGTTAAATGTTGATGGCCTATGTGATTCATGTCAGAAGGCTAAACAAAGGAAGTCATCTTTCAAGAGCAAGACAGAATTTTCTATCACTGATCCCTATCATCTTCTGCATGTTGATCTCTTTGGTCCAGTAAATGTTATGACTATTGCAAGGAAGAAATATGCTTTAGTCATTGTTGATGAATACACTAGATTCACTTGGGTGTATTTTCTAGCAAAGAAGGATGAAACTGCATTAACTCTGATGGAGCATGTGAAGCTTCTGGACAAAGGATCAAGCAACAAAGTCAGAATCATTAGAAGTGATAATGGAACTGAGTTCAGAAATGCAACAATGGAAGAATTCTGTAAGGACAATGGAGTGAAGCAAGAATTTTCAGCACCTGGTACACCACAACAAAATGGTGTAGTTGAAAGGAAAAATAGAACCTTGATTGAAGCTGCCAGAACTATGCTTGATGAAGCAAAATTGCCAACTTATTTCTGGGCAGAAGCTGTTCAAACTGCTTGTTTTACTCAAAATGCAACACTGATCAATAAGCATGGAAAGACACCATATGAGATGGTGAAGAAAAAGAAGCCTAACCTGAAATACTTTCATATTTTCGGATGCAAATGTTTTGTTTTGAAGACTCATCCAGAACAGTTGACCAAGTTTGAGCTAAAGGCAGATGAAGGAATTTTTGTTGGCTATCCACTGTCAACAAAGGCATTCAGAGTTTACAATCTGAGAACTAAAGTGATCATGGAATCTATACATGTTTCTTTTGATGATAAGAAGATAACTGGACTTGAAGACAAAGATGAATATGATCAACTGAACTTTGAAAATGAAGATTTAAACTCTGATGAAGGAAACTCTGATAAAACAATTCTGACAGACTCTGTTGAAACAAACTCTGAACCTCTACTGGTAAACACTGGAGAAACTTCTCAGTCACAACAAAGGGGAGAACCAGTTGAGGGGGAGCATGATCAAGATGAAGACTCAAACACTGATACTGAGTCAACTGAAAAATCTGGATCAAATTCTGATGCTTCAAACTCTGAAAATTCAAATTCTGACTCTGGGCAGTCAAGTTCAGGGGGAGTCTCAGAAAACGAAGATAGATCACAACAAAATCAGGAAAGCATGGATCAAGGGGGAGGATCACATGCTGACAGAAGTCATTTGCCTTCTGCTAGGAAATGGACTAAATCACATACACCTGATTTGATAATTGGTGATCCAGATGCAAAAGTGAAAACAAGAAGTGCTACTGCAAGTGAATGTCTGTTTCATGCATTCTTGTCTAAAAATGAACCAAAGAAAGTGGAAGAAGCTCTTCAAGATGCTGACTGGATAACAGCAATGCAGGAAGAGTTGAATGAATTTGAAAGAAATGAAGTTTGGACCCTTGTACCAAGACCAAAGAACGGATCTATTGTTGGTACTAAATGGGTTTTCAGAAACAAGACTGACAGTGAAGGTGTTATCACAAGGAACAAGGCTAGACTGGTAGCAAAAGGCTATTCACAACAGGAAGGAATAGACTATGATGAAACATTTGCTCCAGTTGCAAGATTGGAGGCAATCAGAATTTTTCTAGCAAATGCCTCTCACAAGAAATTCAAAGTGTTCCAGATGGATGTGAAAAGTGCTTTTCTGAATGGAAAGCTTGAAGAAGAAGTGTTTGTTGAACAACCACCAGGATTTGTGGACCCCGAATATCCAGATTATGTCTACAGGCTAGATAAGGCACTATATGGACTTAAGCAGGCACCAAGAGCATAGTATGAGACACTTGCTCAATTTCTTCTAGAAAGTGGATTCAACAGAGGAACAATTGACAAAACTCTGTTTTATTTCAATCAAGGAAGTGACCTTCTTTTAGTTCAAATTTATGTTGATGACATTATCTTTGGGTCTACTAATGATAAACTCTGTAAGAAGTTTGCCAAGCTCATGCAGTCCAGATATCAAATGAGCATGATGGGAGAGCTTAGTTACTTTCTAGGCCTACAGGTGAGACAAACAGATGATGGTATTTTCATTAATCAAGAAAAATATACCAAAAATCTTCTCAAGAAATTTGGTATGCTTGACTGTTCATCTGCATCAACTCCCATGGCAACAGCAACTAAATTGGACAAAGACACAGGAGTTTCAGTGGATATGACAAACTACAGGGGCATGATAGGATCTCTTCTATACTTGACAGCTAGTAGGCCTGACATCATGTATGCAACCTGTCTTTGTGCAAGGTTTCAGGCAGATCCTAGAGAGCCACATCTGACAGCTGTGAAAAGAATCTTCAAGTATCTCAAGGGCACCATATCATTAGGTCTGTGGTACCCCAGAGAATCAGATTTCAAGCTACTTGGGTATTCTGATGCAGACTTTGCAGGCTGCAAAATAGACAGAAAGAGCACAAGTGGAAGTTGTCAATTTCTTGGTGACAGACTTGTTTCCTGGTACAGCAAGAAACAGAAATCAATCTCCACATCTACAGCAGAAGCAGAGTATATTGCAGCTGGTAGCTGTTGTGCACAGATCTTATGGATGAAGAATCAATTGCTGGATTATGGTTTGAGGTGCAGTAAAATTCCTATTTACTGTGATAATCAAAGTGCTATTGCTATGACAGGTAATCCAGTACAGCATTCAATGACCAAGCACATCAGCATAAGGTACCACTTCATCAGAGAACATGTGGAAGAAGGGAATATTGAACTACATTTTGTATCTACAGAACAACAGCTTGCAGATATCTTCACTAAACCATTGAGTGAAGCTACATTTACAAGACTGGTCAATGAACTAGGAATGGTCTCTGGTTCTGACTAGGAATGTTGGTTAGATTCAAATTTTACTTATGTGGTGTATTACTCATATTTCCTGTTTGGTTAAATGCTAAGTGAACTCTGTTAATTAAACTCTGTTATGCATACTCTGTTAAACTCTGTCAGCATGCCTATATGTCATTCACTGTTAATCAGTTTGATAAACTCTGTGAACTCTGAGTTGATTTTTGTCTGAATGAAAACACCAATGAAGAAATATGTATGAAGCATGATTCTCAGCAATTAATCATGAATCTTTCTGAGTTATTGTGATCTAATCTTAGATTGTGCAGAAAGTTAACACAGCATGATACTGGCTCATATTTATAGCATCTCTTAGTTTATTTTGTCCTAAACTCTTAGTCTATAAATACTGTGTGCATTACCTTACAAGAAAAACTACTGATGTTGATGAACTCTAAACTCTGTTAGTTATACTCTGGTAGAATAAAATGCTTATTGCAATACCCCAAAGAAAATGTATATAGGTTGTTATACTCCTTTGAAATTATGTTGGATACTAGGATGACCCAGGAACCTATTGGTATATAATATGTGCTAAAATTCTCTAATTTTTGGTGACTAGTTAAATACTAGGATGACCCAGGAACTTATCAAAATGATAAGGGCTAAAATTTTTGAATTTTTGGTGACTGGTTCCAACCTCTGATTACTGGAATGAAAAATAAAAATAAAAAAAATGAATGAAAAAATGAAAATAAAAATTTTAAAAAAAAAGAAAAAAAGAAATGTATATAAAGGGGGTATAAAATAAAAAGTTACTGTATATAGATTGATTACTTCAGAGTTTAGCTTTCATCATACAATCAGTGTTTACTATGACAGTTTGTGCATCCAGTGTTTATTGATTTACTTTATGGATTTTATGAAAAATTAGATGCTCTAAAAATTGATTTAGTAAACTCTGCTTCACACATACATATATTCACAACTGTGCAATTTATGAAAGGGTTTCGGTGATAAAGTTGGAGAATTGACAAACGCTGTTGATTCGTGATTTGTACTCTAAGGTAAATTTTCACTTGGACAATTATGAAAATCTTGGAGTAAATAGGGATTTTGACAACTGTTAATCAGTGGATTGCTGATGAATGTGTTCTTAATATGATTACTTTAATTAGTTTTCATATTCTCTTCTTGATTTATTTTCTTGAAGAACAGTTCATAAAACATAAATAAAAGTTGCAGAACACAATGAATAAGATTAGAGAAACATAATTTTTCATTGATAATAAGAAAGAGATTACAAGCACATATTACATCTTTTTGTTCTCTCTATCTGCTAATCTATTCAACAGGAAAATAAGGTCCGTCCAAACCACTCCATTGTTAGCAAAAATTCCCAGATCCCATCTTTGCCACTTTATTTGGGTGGAAGTTGAAGGGATAAGGTTATTTTTGCTGATATATTCATTAACAATGGTTGGTGGTGTTGGATGAGGATGCCTTCGAGGAGAGCCATGCCAATGTTGCTTGGAGAGTAGCATCGATGTCGATCACCCTTGCAGGTTTCTCTATCTCGATCTCTTCCAGACCAGCATCCATTTGCAGCCACAGCGTCTCAAGCTTCCTTTCCCACTCAAACGCTTCAAATTCTTCACGCGTATACCTGAAGATGTCCCTATTCTCGACAAGATGAAGGTTCTTTTCTTTGATGGTAAGGTTGGCCATTGTTTTTCAGAGTGTTTGGTTTGAAGGGTTTGTGATTTTACAGGGGAGACTGAAAGGTTAAAGGTTTAATGAACTAATCTGAGCAAGTCTCTAGGCCTTAAATAGAGATGGGTAAGAACGAAGTTCTTAAACGCTTCGTATTCTGATTATTAAAGGCAACAGGTAAACGCTTCATATTCTGTTTTTAATTGGGTCCAGATATTTTAAGAGAGTATTATTTGATTTTTTGTTTAAATCAAATATTTTAATATTTTAATTTGCAAAATACTCCTCTTAAAAATAAGCGCACGTGACCCACTCACACATTATCGTGTCCCACTACACATTAATCTAGGAACTGATTGAATGTTTGTTTACATAAGAGATTGGGTTTTTAATTACTCTAATTACTTTTATGTCCAAACGGTTGTGTTTTATTCTTACATCTCACAGTTCTCTCATTTTTCACTTGGGCACTCTCGCAAACACCTCTCCTACATACATTTCTCTTGGAAATTCTTGCAAATTTCTTAACTCAATGGCTTCTAAAGCATTCACTGCTCTTGGTTTACGGTTTGTTCCTAACAACTATGAAGCTCCACTCTATCATGAACGCGTTCCAGAACCGTTTCATCTAATGCAGAACTTCTTGAGAGATTCAGAGATTGGACAAGCTCTGGTAGGACCTGAAACTCTCTCTGCATCTCAAATTGCTACATTTTGGCAGAATTCAGTTTATGTGGATGGAGGAGAGAATGGGACTCCTAACATCATCTTCACGTATGAAGAACAAGATTATGTGATTACTCCACAGACTGTAAGAGATACAATGGGGTTTGACACACATACTTCTTATACTCTGGTTAATGAAACTTATTTGAGAGAGATGCTACAAGAGATAGGTTACATGGAATCTCTTGACAAGCTTGGCGGTATAAAGAGACCAAATCTCAGGAAGGAATGAAATTTTTTCTTTGATTGCATAACAAGGACATTCCAGAAGAAAGTCACCAACTGGGATGCCATTCCAATAGACAGTCTCCAAATCGGGTATTTTCTACTCTATGGTACTAATTTTGATTTTGGTCGATATGTTCTGATGAACTTAGGTGATAAACTGTCAGAATCTACTACTGTTTATTATGCTCGTTTTTGTCAAATGCTGTTCAATGCTTGTGTACCTGGTCTCGAAATTGCTGATACGGATGAAATTGATCCTTTTAGAGTCAATAAGAGAATATTCTCTGATATGACTAACAAGGATGTTGGAAAAGCTAATCTTCCTGCTTTTGTCATGCCACTTGCTCTGCAAAATTTTCTCAATCAACCACAAGAACAACAACAACCTGAACCACAACCACAACCACAACAACAACCTGAACCACACCCTGAACCTCAACCAGAACCACTAAACATTGACCGTACTCAAAAACCAAACACTGAATCACCTACATCACCTACTCACTCAGCACCTACAAAACAATCTTCACACATTCCACAAACAAACTCTGAATCATCACAATCTCCACCAGAATCACAGTCTAAAGCACAAAGAGTTAAGAAGGCAATTACTGAACGACGTGCAAGTCTAAAGCAGGCGAAAGAGACACAAAGGAAATCAAAACAGACATCTCCTGGAGCTGTTTATACTAGAAGAGTGAAAAGAATAAGACAAACGGCAAACATACCTAAATCACTCTCAGTGGTAGAACAAACTCCACCATCTAGTGAAGAGGATTCAGATAATGTACCTCTAGCAAAGCGAAGAAAACTGGTACTCTCTGATTTTGTGGATGAAGATATTGATGCTCCAGAGGTAGTTTCACAGCAAACACCTCCTGTTGAAGTTGAGAAGGGTGCAATACCTGCATAGGTTGAAATACCTGCAGAGGATGAAGTGACTGCAGAGGACAAAATGCCTGCAGAAGAGGATGCTAGAGATGGCCTTTCTCCAATAAATGATATTCTTGATTCATTTATGCCATTCTCTGATCCTCTCTCTGATATTCGTGTAGCTGATCAACCTACGGTTGTTCTTTCTGAAGCTGTGGCATCTCATACTGAGTTATTATCTGATGCTCACCAAACTGTTGAAAGAGGAGATGAAATTGATCAAGCAATCAAGGCTACTTCTCAGTCTTTGCTAGTTGCTGAGCCTGAGCAACATGGAGAAAATCTTGACAAGCCTACAGAAGAAATTGCTAAAACTATGGCTGAAGATGAACATGATAAAGCTACATGTGTTGAACCTGAAGGTGAAAGTAGTGCAAACTCTGATTCTTCTCTGAGTGCACCAGTACAAACAGACAATAAACATACACCTTTCACTCAACCTTGTACTTCTCATGAAGTTGAGAGAGCACAATTTGCAAAGAATGCTGCTGAATGGTACAAAGAGGATTGTATTTTTCCACGAGGAAGAGCAGCTGATTTTGTTAAGCAAAATGCTGATACTATCTCCAATCCAGAGATTCTTTCTTGCTTGAAAGCAACTGTAGTTCAAGTCAAAACTCTGGATAGAAGATTTGATGATACTACAATGGCAATCACTGCTTTGCGAAATGAGGTTGTAGCTAGAGAAATGAAAATGGAAAGAGACTCAAAACTTGTGACTACAAAATTCTCTAAAGCTCAAGACACTCTCTTTGCCAGGATGAGTAAAGTTGAAGAGAATCAGTCTGACTTATCTGCTAAAATTGATTCTATTGCTGCCTCCTTGGAGTTAATTACATCTATTCTTATGCCTGATGATGTCAAAAAGGGGGAGAGAGTTGTCAGAAGGGATAGTGCTGGAGATGGAGGGGCAAGTAGTAAAGGAAAGAACAAGGCTGAAGAAGTTCAAACTTTGAGAAAGAACAAGGCTGAAGAGGTTCAAACTCTGAGAACTAGCAAGTCATCTAAATCACAGTCTATTGGGAGAAATACTGATACTCAAGGTACTTCAAAGACCAAGAGTTTGCTGTTACCTTCTAATCCACAAACTGATGAAGAATTGGCTGCTAAGCTGTTTATTGAAGAGAATGAGGAAGGAGTTACGATTGAGGACATTGAAGTTGAAGAAAAGAGTTTACAAGAAGAACATCTCAAAGCTTTAAAGTCTGGTAAGGTACAAAGAGGAAAAGCTCCTAGACCTGTTGTTAAAGGTGTTGTGATCAAAGAAAGGGCTGATGTTAGTCAAAGATCTCGCTTTTCAAAGGAAGCAATGGCAGCAGAAGCTAAACTCAAGCTAAAAGGCATTGAAGGAGAAAGTTCACAAAAGAAAGTTACAACTTCTGTTGCATCACAAGCAATGATCACACCTTTACACTCTTCTCAGTTGAAATCGGTTTTTGGAAAAGGAACAATTCATGATCCAAATGTATTATCTGGAGTTTCTATGAATGTTTCTGATGGAAAAGCTTTATCTGGCAAAGTTGGAAATAATAAGGGTGGACTAGGTTCACACAGAGACAAAAGGCAATATACTGGTCCTAGAGATCCTTCTTCACTGGCTGTTCCAGGTCGTGGTGTTCCTCAAGAGAGTTCGGACAGACTGGAATCAGTACAGTTAGTTCATCAAAAGAGTTTAAACAAGGATTTTCTCTTGTACTTCATGGCTGATGGGACAGTATTTAAAGTTGGTGAGAATGATATTGGCTTGAAATGTTGGGAAGAACTAGAGTATGTTCTATATCTTCTCAAGGTGAGTAGTCAAAGGACTCAATCAGTTGCTAATGTGCTCAGACAGAGAATGACTCAGAATCTGGCAATCAGGGGAGAGAAATATAATAGCAGATATGTTCCTAAGTACAGGGATTACAAAGGAAATCTCATTGAAATGAAGAAAAGTACTGCAAAGTTAAAGACTGGTTTGGGAGTTACAGTACTTGACATCAATTCACAGTCAGAAAAAGTCAAGTTTATCAGACTTGGAAATGAGATGAGAAGGAACAAAATCTATGATCTTAGGGCTGCTATTTATCAGACAGATGAGAGTGATCCTCAGCTCAGAGAAATTAAAGAAGCTATGAAGATTGGGCTTGAAAATGCAGAAAGAAGATTGCTGATAGATTATCTCAGAGCTATGCCAGATCTTGAAATGATAAGAGATTAAGGTCTGTAAGGATTTTCTTATTCTCTGTAGTTTTTGTTAAGTAGAAGCTTAAACTCTGAATTTGTGTAAACACTGTATTTGTTTATTTGTTTTGACATCATCAATTATTGTCATTAACTTGTGCATTTTTGCTAATGAACAAGTTGGGGGAGATTGTTAAATATAATTGATGTGTTTTAATCAGTGTTTAAGTGTTACAGTGAATTATCAGAGTTTAGCTGGAAGCAGTGAGAGTTTAGTGTAAACTCTGACAGATGGAAGCTCGACAGAGTTTGTCAAACTCTGTCTGGAGGAAGCGTCTACTGGTCAACAGTGATTAAAGATTTATTATGGAAGCGATATCTTTGAAGATTGGATAGCTATCAAAGAGGTCGAGTTGACATAGGAGACGTGTGACAATCTGTAATTGATATCATTGTATAGCTGATTATTAGGAATATCAATTAGAGATTGTGTCGTAGCTGTATGATATATAAATACAATTAGGTTAACCCTAGAAGGGTATCGTACAACGAATTATCTTGATTGTAACCTAGCAGCTCTTTGTGATATTCTACATCACGAAGAGGGTTCTTAATACAAGAAGTTTTTAAGTGCATAAACGTTTTTACTTGTTAAACTCTCATACGAAGTTGATTATTAATTGTGTATTCGGCCTAACATTCTTTAATTAAATTAATTATTAGATTAATTAAATCTGATTAATTATTTAAGTAAGGTTAAATTAAAATGATTATTTGTTAATCAATTTAATTTAATCTGAAAAATGAATTGTCTTGCCGATTGTCTTGGAGGCTTAAATCAGAATAGCAAGACAATAAGAGATTGTCTTGCCGATTGTCTTGAAGAAGAAATCAGTAAAGCAAGACAATCTCTGATTGTCTTGCCGATTGTCTTGGTAATGATAATTTCTGAAAAGCTTTTAAAAAGTAGAATAAAAATCTTATTTGATTGTCTTGACGATTGTCTTGACAGTTCAAATCAGATTGTCTTGATAATGATAAAAAAGAAAAAGCTTCAGACAGAATGATAATTTTTGATAAAGCAAGACAAAGATCTCAGAATTTGATTGTCTTGCCGATTGTCTTGGAAGAACCTGATTGTCTTGACGATTGTATTGCCTATTGTCTTGGCAGTACAAAATTGGTTGTCTTGGAAGAATAAATTGTATTGCCGATTGTCTTGACAGTTATATTTGAAGATAAAGAGGCAGGGATTATTATATATCAAGATAGACGACAGAAGACAACACACAGATAAAAATATTACATTCAAAACAGATTGCTCTCTTCTCTCTCATCAAGAACACAGCACAAGAAGCAGAAAAATTCATAGAAAATCAAGTTCATCTTATTTTTAATATCTGATCCGATAGAACTGGTTTACTTGATACTCTTGTACTATTAGCGAGTTTTTACTCCTAATCTATATCTTGATTTTTATTAACAAATCTAGAAAAATTCATGTCGAATTTTATAATTTGTTTTATTAACTAGATATAAATTCTGTACTGTATTTGTAACAAACCCCTCAAGTTAATATAATTTTATATTCAACTTGAATTTTGTTTCATTTAATTCCGCTCAAATTTGTCAAAATATAAATTAAATTATCCGGACAAATTTCGATTAAACAGTACTGTTTGTATTCAACCCCCCTTCTACAAACATATTGGACCTAACAATTGGCATCAGAGCCTATTGATTGATATACAAATCAAGATCCTAATTTTATTCCGCTAAAAATCTATCTCGAATTTTTAACTCACTTAAAAATTCATCATGTCGTCAAAAGGCATTGTTAAAATTCCCATGTTTAACAAGGACAATTATACAATGTGGAAAAATAAAATGGAGTTGTTTCTTGATGTCGCAAATTCTAAATATTTGGGTGTTCTACAGAATGGACCTATAATTCCAAAAGAACATATATCTGAATCTATTGTTGGAGGAATTGTAGTATCACCTGCAACATCTGTTCCAAAGCATGCTGATTCTTTTACTCCTGCTGAAAAAGAGGACGCAGGACTAGATAAGAATTTTAGACTTATTTTAATAGATTCCCTGGATCCTGTGATGTACAGTCATGTGATAAATTGTAAAACTGCAAAACACATGTGGGAAACTATTGAGACTATCAATGAAGGAACTGATGAAGTCAGGGAAAACAGACTTCAGATTTTAACCTTTGAGTATGAACACTTTAGAGCTGGCCCTAATGAAGGCATTCAGGAAGTGTTTGAAAGGTATAACAAAATTATCAACAACTTGCAAGTCAATGGCAAGCAATATACACAGAAGGAGATTAATATGAAGTTTTTGTTGACAATGCCCACTCATCTTGAACATAGGATAACAGCCATCAGAGAATCAAGAGATTTGAATAAGATTGCTCTTGACAGATTGTTTGGTGTTCTGAAAACCTATGAACTGGAACAAGTACAGCAGAGGGAGGTCTCTGGTAAAGGAAGAGTGCCAAGTTCATCTACAGCTCTTGTAGTTGAGGCACCTAAGGAAGTGGAAGCTAAGGTTGTTCTACCTTACAGCTCAGACAAGGAAAAGACTGAAGTAGAACTTGGTCAAACACCACATACTCAGGATGGTGGAGATTTCTATTCATTGGAAGAGTTAGATCAACTGGAAGATGAATCCCTGGCATTGATGGTAAGACAATTTGGCAACTTCAGATTCAGAAGAAATCCAAAGTACAGGTTTAAGTCAAATAACAGATTCCAAAGAGGAGGCTCTTCTTCCTCTAGTAACAGGGGAGGATACAAAACTGGATCTGTTGACAGAAGCAAGATTCGTTGCTTCAACTGTAATGAATTAGGGCACTTTGCCACTGAATGTCAGAAACCCAAGCAAACTCAAAGAAGAGATTTTGCTGCTGAGAAGAAGAAACCTGGAAAAGCCTATGTTGCGGCTGGTAAGAGTTGGGATGACACGGACAGCGAAGATGAAGAATATGGAAATTTTGCACTGGTGGCAAATGATGAAGCGTCTAATAATCATAGCAAATAGGTAATTGTTGCTGATCCTGAGTTGATTCGTAGTCTTTATAATTCCTTAGATAATGCAAAAACTGATTATAGAAGACTAGATCTGTTAAGCACTAATCTTGGCAATGAAGTATTAGAATTGAAAAAGGTGCATATTAATCAAGATCAACAAAGAGATGAAATAACAATGCTTTATAAAAAGGAGAAAGCTATTCTAGAAGTTGTAGGCAAACAAATGGCTAGAATTACTGAACTTGAAACACAGGTCAGGGCTTGTTATAATTCGGTTAAAGTTTCCAAAGAGTTCTTTAACAATCAAGTTGTAGAACGAACAACAGGTATAAGGTATGGTTACAATGAAGCTGTTGGTTCGTTGGGCATAAATTCCCCTAACCCTGTTAGTGCTAAAGAAAGGGGAATACCACATGTGCTCAAAAATGTTAAAGAACCTCTGTTTAAAAAATCTGATGCTGGCCCACCAGATATTCTTTCTATGGTTATCCAAGAAAAAATGAGAAATGAGGATAGTGCAAATGGCACTGTCTTTGTTAAGGATAACTGTGTTAAGGATAAAACTGTTAAGAACACTAATACAAAGAATGTTTCATCTAAGAAAAATGTCACAGTCTTTGTTAAGGCTAAATCAATTGAGGACACTAATACAATGAATGTTTCATCTAAGAAAGATGTACCTAAAGTGCCAGTCAAAGTTGTTGAATCAGCTAGTTCTTCTAAGACTGGATTAGGTAGTAATAGGTTGAAACAGAAAAATACCATGCCTACCATTGATTCTAATCATAAAGCATGTGGTGTTATCAATTGTATGTCTTGTGCTTTTAACAGTATGCGTGCTTATTTTAATGGTAATTATGCATGTGTTAAACAGAATGCTCCTCGACAGCACATGAACAGGAACAATAATGTTCGATCAAAGACTGCTTTTCCTCCTCAAGTTAGGAGAGAGACATTTGCACCTAAGACTAAACAAAAGGTTACCAAGAATGTTTATCAGGTCAAATGTCCAGTCAATGACACAAGTGTTACTGCTGCTAGAGAAACATGGATACCCAAGATAAAACAAAAGATTCTCAAATCTGTTTATAAGGTTAAATGTTTATTGACTAAAGATGTTAAAATTAAAAATGTTGTTTTGCCTGATAAAGGTCAACACTTTAAATACGCAGGACCCAATCAAATTTGGGTCCCGAAGAAGGTTTAATTCATTTGTCATTGCAGGGTATTGAACAGGTTGATCGAGTAACCTGGATCTTGGATAGTGGATGTTCAAGGCATATGATTGGAGACAGAACCCTGCTGACAAATGTGGTGGAGAAGGCCGGCCCAGTAGTTACCTTTGGAGATAACAGCAAAGGTAGAACTGATGGATATGGCAGACTTGAAGCTGGAAATGTTATCATTGAAGGAGTATCCTTTGTAAAAGGACTTGAGCATAATTTGCTCAGCATCAGTCAATTCTGTGACAAGGGATTTGAAGTCCACTTTAACAAAATGAATTGTCTGATTTCACACAAAAGAAATGAACAACCATCTCTGACGGGAGTCAGAAAAGGAAACTTGTATGTAGCCAACATGAACACTAGAAGCACTCAAGAAATCAATTGCTTCTATTCTAAAGCATCCACAAATGAAAGCTGGCTATGGCACAAGAAACTTTCTCACCTGAATTTCAAAATAATGAATTATTTGGTTAAAAGGGAAATGGTGAGAGGTTTACCCCCTATGGAATTCACACAGGAAGGACTATGTGATGCCTGTCAAAAAGGCAAACTAAAAAGGGCAACTCACAAAAGCACTGATATATCTTCAATAACTGAACCTTTACAGTTACTTCACATGGATCTATTTGGTCCAGTGAATGTGATGTCTATGTCAAAGAAAAGATATGCTCTTGTGATTTTTGATGATTTTTCAAAGTACACATGGGTTTTGTTCCTGAATTCTAAAGATGAGACTCCACAATTGGTGATTGATCACATCAAGTTAATTGAGTTGGATTCCAAGTATCCAGTGAGGGCTATAAGGTCAGACAATGGAACTGAATTCAAGAATGCAGTTCTGAATGACTTTTGTACTGAAAAAGGAATAACTAGACAATTCTCAGCTCCAAGAACTCCTCAGCAAAATGGGGTAGTTGAAAGAAAGAATAGAACCTTGATTGAAGCTACACGTACTATGTTAAGCGAATCAAGGCTTCCATTATATTTTTGGGCTAAAGCTGTCAACACTGCTTGCTATACTCAGAATCGAACTCTTATCAACAAAGACTTGATGAAGACACCCTATGAAGCCTTGAATGAAAAGAAACCAACACTCAAATACTTCCATGTATTTGGAGCTAAATGCTTTGTACTTAAAGAAGGAGACGATCAAGGTGGAAAATTTGAAGCCAAAGCACATGAAGCAATTTTTGTTGGTTATGAAAGAAGAGCTTATAAGGTGTATTTGATTGAACATCAGAAGATGATGGAAAGTGTCAATGTAACATTTGATGACACTAAACTCTCTAGTATCCAAACTGAAGATTCATCTGAAAAGCTATCATTTGAAGATATGAAAGATCTAGATTCAGATGATGATAGTCCACATGATGTTTTTGCTGATGCTAATGACAATAATGTCAATGATGAGTTTAATCAGAATAATGGTGGTGATAATAATGATAATATTGAAAACACCACTCATGCTTCTGAACACTCATCTAATCATCCTGGCAACAACTCAGGGGGAGTTAGTGAAGGATCAACAAGTCATACTCAACAACACAATTTAAATCAAGGGGAATCATCAAGAGTTAATCTACCCAGACAAACTGTTTGGAATAGAACTCATCCTTTTGAGTTAATTATTAGTGATCCAGATGTTGGAGTAAAGACTAGAAGAGCTTATCAGAATCAATGCAATTATTCAGGGTTTCTATCTGAAATGGAACCTAAGAAAACTGAAGAAGCTCTTTCTGATCCTGATTGGGTGATTGCTATGCAAGATGAACTCAATCAATTCAAACAACAAGAAGTATGGAAGCTGGTACCCAGACCTTCAAATAGAACAGTGGTTGGCACTAGATGGGTATTTAGAAACAAACTTGATGAAGATGGCACAGTCACAAGAAATAAAGCGAGACTGGTAGCAAAGGGTTATTCACAAGCTGAAGGCATTGACTATGATGAAACCTATGCTCCAGTGGCAAGACTCGAGGCCATTAGATTATTCTTGGCATTCGCAGCATTCTCAAACTTTAATGTTTATCAAATGGATGTAAAGAGTGCTTTTCTAAATGGTAAGCTGGATGAAGAGGTCTATGTAGAACAGCCCCCTGGCTTTGAAGATCCAGATCTGTTGGACTATGTCTACTTCCTTTTCAAGGCTATCTATGGCCTCAAGCAAGCACCAAGAAAATGGTATGACACCCTTTCTGAATTTTTAATTGAAAATGGCTTTGTTAGAGGTGTCATAGACAAAACTCTCTTTACTAAGAAGCATAAAAATGATACAATATTAGTCCAAGTCTATGTGGACGATATAATATTTGGGTCTACTAATGATCTTTTGTGCAAGAAATTTGCTAAGTTAATGCAGGGTAAATTTGAAATGAGCATGATGGGAGAACTGAAATTCTTTCTTGGATTGCAAATAAGTCAAAGGACAGATGGAATATTTATTTGTCAATCCAAGTATATCAAAGAGCTCCTCAAGAAATATCAAATGGAGGACTCATCTTCAGCTAAGACACCATCATCTACAGCTGTCAAGTTTGGAGCTTGTGAAAATTCTGCCAAGGTAGATGTCACAAGTTACAGAGGTATGATAGGCTCATTACTTTACCTTACTGCAAGTAGACCAGATATTATGTATGCTACATGCTTGTGTGCAAGGTTCCAAGCGGATCCTAGAGATGTTCATCTCATTGCTGTAAAACGATTCTTAAGATATCTTAAGGGTACACCTAATCTAGGTATCTGGTACCCTAAAGAATCTTGTTTTAATCTTGTTGGATACACATATTCAGATTATGCAGGAAGTGTTGTAGATAGAAAAAGCACCTCTGGGAGTTGTCAATTCCTAGGTGGCAGTGTAGTTTCCTGGTACAGCAAGAAACAACAAACAGTTTCCAACTCAACAGCTGAAGCTGAATACATAGCTGCTGGAAGCTGTTGTGCACAAATCTTGTGGATTAGGAATCAGCTGAAAGACTATGGTTTTGTATTAACAAAAATTCCAATTTTGTGTGATAATACAAGTGCCATAGCAATCTCCAACAATCCTGTGCAGCATTCGAGGACCAAGCACATAGACATCAGGTATCATTTTATAAGAGAACATGTCATGGATGGTACTGTGGAATTGTTATTTATACCCACAGAAGAACAAACAGCAGATATTTTTACTAAGTCTCTTGACGAATCCACATTCACCAAAATTGTTGGTGAATTGGGTATGTTAAACAGTCCTAGTAATTAAGCTGGTTAATATCTGAGGTTTATTCTTTAATAATTTGCAAGTGATTTTGTTATTATTTTTAAATTTTAATCACTTGTATAATTATTTTATCAACTTCTTATTGTTTGTAATTGCTAAAAATCTTTGTCAACATGTTTATAATAACTTCTTTATTACTTCTTGTGTTTTGGAATATTTGTGATATTTTAATGAATCATATTCTCTCCTTAAATAATTTTCTATTAGAAAGTTATTTATTAGAAGAGAAAAATGTTTCTACAGTTAACTTTAGGAGAATTTCCTAAAGTTAACCTTTAAAAACATTTGAGTGTTACCTTTTATTTATATGGGCCCCGCAGGGACATTAAAGGTGTGTATTTTTATTTAGGAAACTATATGATGTGTCATTATTTGAGTGGTTAACTGTAGAAAATTCTCCTATAGTTAACTATAGGATCATTAAGCCCTTATTAGAAAATATTTAGATTCATTAATTTGTTATAAATATTTTTGTATATATATTTAATATTTTATTAAATGTTTTGTAGTGTTTGTCATTTTGTTATTTATATTTGTTGTCGTAAAAAGGTTAATCCATGTGTTTCCTAAATATTTATTTATAGTATTTTTAATAATATATTATAGTGTATTTTATTAGCATAATATTAGCAGGTTAATAGATTGTCTTGTTTGTCTTTATAGTATCAAGACAATCGCCAATATAATCCACAGATTGTCTTGGCAGGTTAGTTTGCTAAATAATAAAATATTTTTCAATTTTATTTTTGTTTTATTTTGTTTTCTTAATTTTAGTTCAAGACAAACGATTGTCTTGATAGTTTTGAACTACCAAGACAATCAGCAAGACAATCACTTGATTGTCTTGGAGTGTCTTTTCAGTATTTTATAATTAAAAAAAAATGTGTGTCAATTTGTTTTTAATCAGTTAAATACTTGATTGTCTTGATAGTATTTATACTACCAAGACAATCGGCAAGACAATCAACCGATTGTCTTGTAATGTTTATTTATACTTTAATTAAAAAAAATTTTATTTTCGTTTTCTTTTATTTATCAGAATAGTGAACGATTGTCTTGATAGTATTTATACTACCAAGACAATCGGCAAGACAATCGACCGATTGTCTTGTAGTGTTGTTTTGTACTTAAACAAAAAAAAACAGCAATACAATCTTTCTCTCTCTCGTGTTTTTACACAGAGACTCGATACATATACACACAATTCACACGGTTTTTGAACTGAAACGCTGCTCAAATTTCTTCAACAAAACTGAAAACCAAGAACAGATTCGAATAGATCGTTCGATTTTCTTTCTTTTGAACCGAATATCTTCGACTTTCATTAAGGTTTTTGAAAATCAATTTTTTCAAAAGTTGAATCGGGTTTTCACTATTTTGAGAGTTTTAGATTTTTTCTTTGAAATCTAAAAATAGATTGAGACTCTCAGTGGTTAGGAGATCATCATATAAATTTTTGGGATTTTTCTGACAACTTTGGAATAATTCGAATTTTTAATTAATTTTAATTAATTAATAATTCTGAAAATTTTTGAATTGTTTTAATTTTCCTAAAATTGAAGTGTGTTTTTGTGTTAAAAAAATGCCTGATAATTTTGAGATAATGAAACATAATTTGGTTGGCTATTTTAATCCAAACGATTGTCCCTATGATCGATTTAGGCCTTGGATACGGTTTTTAAATGACGATTCAATTATCCGAACTGCCATTTCGATCGAAGCCCCAATTAAGATAGGACCACTGAGATTGATTTGCACAGAAGCTGTGGTGTCTGAAGACTTGACCTCATTCTCTTTTGATTTTGATGGTACACACTACGTTGTGACAGAATCAACCCTTACTACTGTATTGGGCCTCCCGGTGGATAATTTTGATCCATTTCCAACCAGTGAACAACTCTATCAATTCTTCAGTGATATTAATTATCATGGAGTAATTGATATGAACAACCTGAGCAAAAGGAATTTGGTTCAACAATGGGATGCATTTTTCGACACAATCTCCAAGGTATTTGCTAATACAGCCAGAGGTAACTTTCATTTACTCACCTCTATGTTACAAACTATTGGTTATGCTGTTGCTAACAACCGTAGAATCAATATTGGTAACCTACTTTGGAATACTATTGTTGGTAGAATTGTTAAGGCCAGAAGGGATTTTGATGAGGGTAAGAAAGTTCTATGTTATTATCCTAGATTTTTAACTTTGTTATTTAATCATCTTGTTCCTGTTGGTCAACAAACAATTTTTAGGAATGACAACCCTATGGTATCAGGCAGGCAAACCAAGAAAATATTCACTAGCCTTGATACACATAGAAAATTGATAAATGTGCCAGTGTATATTACACCATATTTGTCTAACTTCATAAATCTACCTGTCCCTGAACTTCAACATCAAATGGAACAATCTATTCCTTCAGGTACAGCTACTGCATCAATAGAGCAGGTATTGCCTTCTATCTCTCAAACTTTTTCTGGAGCCCAAGTGGCTGATAGGTCAGACCAAGAGGTTGTAGAACCACAGCCTCTATCCCAAGTCTTAGAGCCAAACACTTTGTCTAATCAAATCTCTAAACCTAAAGCCAGAAGCAAGTTGTTGACAAAAAGAGCTCATAGAAGAAGTGACAATGTGAGTGATCCCACAGCTCTGCCTCCACCAAAGAAGAGAAGAAACCTACTACTTGAGGCATCTGTTAGCCCATCCATTTCCTCCCAACAGGACTTGGACATTGAAATGGCCTATGAACTGTTACTAATTTCATCCTCTCAACAGGATGAAATTATTGAAATTCGCCAAAGGGTCGTGGCACCTTGTACAGAGTCAAGCACACCTCTATTACTCACGATGGGGGAAAACATTACCGTAGAATCTGATGTTGTTAAGGACACTGAGCAAGGAGTGCACGATAGGATTGTTACAGTGCCTACCATTGTTACGGTAGAAGAGCCTTCACAGGCTTCAGAGGGAAATCTTGACTCTCTGCCAGTAATAATAGAGTCATCATCTCCCCTCCCAGGAGGAACATTCCTGGCTCCCTCAAGGGATTCTTCACTCGCAGATTTATCTGGAGAAAGTGAAAGGCAACTTGGTCATCCCATCACTGAAGAAATTCAGTTATCAAATCCAAATGAATTGATAGAGATGACTGAGGATTGGGAATTGCGAACTCCCATTGCACCACCACTGACCTCTCCAGAAGAGGCTAGGGTGATTTCTTATGCAGGTACAGCTCAAGGAAAGGAGCTAGTGTTGAGTGATGTGAGGACCACCTTAAATATGAGTGAAACACATGCACGAAAGAAGAGTGACATATCCTTGAGTGAACATCAGGTGAGCGTACACACTGACACAAACACTTTGTCTCTTATGGCTCAAATCAAAGATCTGCAAAAGAAATTGATGGAAACTGAGGCTGAAAAACAAGTTTTAAAAGCACAAGTGGATGAACGGTCTTCTTCTTCCACCTCTGTCAACAATCAGCTCATGATTATTCGTGACGATGTCCACAACATAAAGACTACACTCACTCCAGCAATCAATACATTGATACAATCCAACTCTCAGGCATCTACAGAAATAATAGATATTCTAAATGCTATTGACAGACTCTCTAATAGGGTGGATGAACTTCAAGTGGAAATGCATGAAACTGCTCAATCATATTCAACAACCTTTGCGAAGCTTGAAGAAAAGTATGATTACATATTTGAAGGACTTGATCATCTATATAACATTGTTAAACCTACTCATAATATCACACCAGAACAAAGAGCATATTTTGAAGACTATGATGATGATAATGAAGGGGATAATGATGCATATAGGGAGCTTGACAGTCAACGAAAGTCTGTAGAGGATTCCTCAACTAAGGGGGAGAAGTCTGGAGATGGAGGAGCAGGTAAGTCTGGAGAAGCAAGAGGAAGTAAGTCAGGAGGTCAAGGGAGGCATAAGGAGAAGTCTGAGAAGTCTACCAAGGGAAAAGAAAAAGCTGCTCATGATCAGGATGTATTCGAGTTTGATTTCGATCTCAAGAATAGTAAGTTTGAAGTACAACAATTAAATGATATTGAAGAAGATCTTTCAAACTGGCAAGATGATCCTGAATTTGAGAAGGAACTTCAAGAGGAGAAAGCTGATCGTCAGATGAGACAAGCTAAGCTTGAGAAGACCAGACAGGTAGTGGATAAAAGATTGAAGCTGAAGCAAGCTGAAGATGCAGAGAAACAAAAGCTACATGCAATCAGTGTACAGGAAAGGAAAAGAGATATTCAGTTGAAGATTGGTCCAAAGTGGGATAGAGCAAGAGAAATTTTTGATTCTATTCAAAACACTGCTAATGATGATGAACGTTTTCTCCAACTACTTCAACAGTTTCAAGAGACCAATCCAAATTACTTGCAATATATGGATGCATTGATGCTGGAAATCTCGAGGATAGTAGCTGGGTTTGACAGATGTGCAGATCAACTGATAATTCAGATTGACTCTTGTACAATGGGTTCTCTCTATGTGTCACTTCAAATCTTTCAACAGAGAAGCTTGATTGAACTGTGGATTATGTCCCTAAAGGTAAAAAGGTTTTCTGAACTGAATATTTTACTTCATGAAAGACTTTTGGAGTTTGCTCAGAGGAATAGTCCACAAGTTATTCAAACTCCACATCATGTTAAGTTTCTCAAGGGTAATACACTACATTCTTGCTTCCTTGATTCTAAGTCGATGAAACTATACACTGCATCTCATCTGGTCTGATTAGAACATATGCTGAGGACTACAGGATTCGAAGATAAAGAAAGTATCTTTGTTGCTGACATTATTCGATCATATGCTTTAACTGGCTTTGAAAAGAGATATTACATGCTTCAGAATCGACTATGGGGCAACCTTGGAATTTTGCCTAAGAAACCTAAAGGTCTTGTGTCAGATTATGAACGTGTACTTGACAAGGATTTGATCAAAACCTTGGATGATCAAGAACGATTTGACACAGAGAATATCAGAAGATTTCTAGAGCAAGAAGATGAAGTTGAACCTGGAGAGATAAGGGATGAAGAAACTTCAAAGTGAAGATCAGCTCTACATGTGATATCTTTAGAGCTTAGATAGGTCAAGATAGAAAATTGTATTATATGATCAGTCTAGAGGATCATCTATCTTGTATTAATCTTTTATGTTTGAATCTGGACAATATTAAATATAAACCAGAACTTTTCTTTTATTTACTTTGTGTTTAAAGTTTTATCTTTTACTAAGTTAAGTTGAGTTAGTTGAGTAATCCTCTAGGTATTTGCTTGTTATCTTCTAACAAACAAATAGGGGGAGATTGAAAGGCATATGACACAGCCTATTTGTAGTTCGAGGACTCAACTCAACTTAAACTTAGATTGTAATAAGTAAATAACTTTAACTGTCACAGGAATCTCAGGAGGTACTATATGTCAGAAGAAAACCCCTAAATTCAATCTATAGTTTTGATGTTTTACACTGGAAGAAGCTCAGATTGCTGATCAAGCCTCAGTATAGCATCAAAGAAGTGGATTTATTTCTAAGACAGAGATTTCTAGAGTGACAGGTTCAGACAGAATACAGTGAAGTACAAGAAGGAGAAAGAAATGAGAAGAAAAATGAATCACATTTTTAATGTGAAAATTAAAGGACAGTCATTGAAGTTAGTCGTTCATGAACCAGACCGTGCATGGAACGTCAACAAAATATTCAGTGGTATTCCTTTATTACTTTCAGTGATTCAGAAAAGAATTAAGACAATCCAAGGATATATAATTATTCTTCTTTAATTAATTTAAATCAAGTAGTCAATTTAATTAATTAATTAATTCATCCTGAATTAATTCTTTAATTAAATTAATTATTTGATTAATTAAATCTGATTAATTATTTAAGTAAGGTTAAATTAAAATGATTATTTGTTAATCAATTTAATTTAATCTGAAAAATGAACTAGCAAGACAATCCCTGATTGTCTTGCCGATTGTCTTGGAGGCTTAAATCAGAATAGCAAGACAATAAGAGATTGTCTTGCCGATTGTCTTGAAGAAGAAATCAGTAAAGCAAGACAATCTCTGATTGTCTTGCCGATTGTCTTGGTAATGATAATTTCTGAAAAGCTTTTAAAAAGTAGAATAAAAATCTGATTTGATTGTCTTGACGATTGTCTTGACAGTTCAAATCAGATTGTCTTGATAATGATCAAAAAGAAAAAGCTTCAGACAGAATGATAATTTTTGATAAAGCAAGACAAAGATCTCAGAATTTGATTGTCTTGCCGATTGTCTTGGAAGAACCTGGTTGTCTTGACGATTGTATTGCCTATTGTCTTGGCAGTACAAAATTGGTTGTCTTGGAAGAATAAATTGTATTGCCGATTGTCTTGACAGTTATATTTGAAGATAAAGAGGCAGGGATTATTATATATCAAGATAGACGACAGAGGACAACACACAGATAAAAATATTACATTCAAAACAGATTGCTCTCTTCTCTCTCATCAAGAACACAGCACAAGAAGCAGAAAAATTCATAGAAAATCAAGTTCATCTTATTTTTAATATCTGATCCGATAGAACTGGTTTACTTGATACTCTTGTACTATTAGCGAGTTTTTACTCCTAATCTATATCTTGATTTTTATTAACAAATCTAGAAAAATTCATGTCGAATTTTCTAATTTGTTTTATTAACTAGATATAAATTCTGTACTGTATTTGTAACAAACCCCTCAAGTTAATATAATTTTATATTCAACTTGAATTTTGTTTCATTTAATTCCGCTCAAATTTGTCAAAATATAAATTAAATTATCCGGACAAATTTCGATTAAACAGTACTGTTTGTATTCAACCCCCCCTCTACAAACATATTGGACCTAACACTTTTACAACCAGTTTCTCCTCTCCTCCATACACCAAGAATGAATCTTTAGTCCTGTTCAGGTACTTTACAACATTCTTGACTGTCTTCCAGTGACCTTCACCTGGATTAGACTGGTATCTGCTCGTCATGCTCAAAGCATACGAAACATCTGGGCGAGTACATACCATTGCATACATGATATATCCAATTGCTGAGGCATATGGAACCTTACTCATGTGGTCCTTCTCATCCAATGATTTCGGACACTGGTCTTTAGAGATCGTTATCCCTTGAGACACGGGGTCATATCCCCTTTTTGTATTTTGCATACCAAAACGATGCAAAACCTTATCAATGTATGTGCTCTGACTTAGACCGATCATCCTTCTAGATCTATCTCTATAGATCCTCATTCCTAGAATGTAGGTTGCCTCTCCTAAGTCTTTCATGGAGAAGTTGCTCCCTAACCAAGTCTTAACAGCCTTTAGAGAAGATATGTCATTCCTCATTAGTAGTATATCATCAACATATAGTACTATGAATGCCACATGGCTCCCACTAACCTTCTTGTAAACACACGGTTCATCTTCATTTTGAACAAAGCCATACTCTTTGACTATTTCATCAAAACGAATATTCCATCTTCTAGTGGCTTGCTTCAATCCATAAATGGATCAACGTAATTTACATATCTTGCCAACATTCCTTGGATCGACAAAACCTTCAGGTTGTGTCATGTACACATCCTCTTCAAGGCTTCCATTAAGGAAGGCTATTTTGACATCCATTTTCCAGATTTCATAATCATGGAATGCTGCAATGGCAAGCAAAATCCTTATAGACTTGACCATAGCCACTGGTGAGAAAGTTTCATCATAGTCAATACCATGAATTTGTTTGAAACCTTTTGCAACCAGCCTTGCTTTATAGGTCTGAACATTTCCATCCATGTCAGTTTTCTTCTTGAAAACCCATTTGCACCCTACGGGTTTTACCCCTTCAGGTGGATCAACCAAAGTCCATACTTGGTTTTCGTACATGGAATCCATCTCGAATTTCATGGCTTCAAGCCATCTCTTAGAGTCTGGACTGTTCGTAGCATCTTGGTATGTGAGAGGCTCATCTTCATCTATAAGCATCAAATCACCACGTACATTGAGTCAAGAGAAATCCATATCTCTCTGGCTCATGGCGAATTCTACCAGTTCTACGAACAACCTGTGTTTGTTGAGCATTATCATTATCGTGCTCTTGTTCCACTTCAGGTTCAATGCTATTTTGTGGTTCTCAATCTTCATCGAGATCTATAGTTCTCCCACTGTTTCTTTTGGAAACAAAATCTCTTTCCATGAAGACAACATCTCGAGCAATAAACAGTTTCTGCTCAGAAGGACTATAAAAATAATACGCCTTTGTTTCATTAGGGTATCCCACAAAATTGCACTCTTCGGATTTAGGTCCAAGCTTGTCAGATACTTGACGTTTCACAAACACCTTGCATCCCAAAACTTTCATAAAGTTCATGCCTGACCGTTTCTCCTTCCATATTTCACATGGAGTCTTTTGAACCTTCTTAGTAGGAACACGGTTAAGTGTGAAAGACGTTGTTTCTAGAGCATAACCCCAGAAACTTATTGGAAGATCTGCATGACTCATCATCGATCGCACCATGTCCGACAAGGTGCGATTTCTCCTCTCTGAAACTCCATTCCATTGAAGTGTACCTGGAGGAGTAAGTTGTGATACAATACCACACTCTTTTAAATACTCTTTAAAATCGGTGCTTAAGTATTCACCCCCACGATCGGATCGTAAGATCTTAATACTTACACCTCCGCCAATTTGCTTCTCTACTTCAGCCTTGTATTCTTTGAATTTTTCAAAAGAATCGGATTTATTCTTCATAAGATATACATATCCATATCTACTGAAATCATCAGTAAATGTTATGAAGTAGTAGTAGCCTCCTCTAGCCATCACACGCATTGGGCCACATACATCACTATGTATTAGCTCCAGACGTTCAGTGGCCCTTTGACCCTTACCAGTGAAAGGGGCTTTAGTCATCTTACCAAGCAAACAAGATTCGCATTCTTTGTATGATTCAAAATCAAACTTATCCAAGTATCCATCCTTATGTAATTTGGATATGCGTTTCTCATTTATATGGCCTAGACGACAATGCTAGAGGTATGTTTGATTTGAGTCATTGACTTTAAGTCGTTTGTTTTCTATATTATAGACAGGATTATCTAAA
Organism: Saposhnikovia divaricata; assembly: GCA_036435485.1. Lineage (NCBI taxonomy): Eukaryota > Viridiplantae > Streptophyta > Magnoliopsida > Apiales > Apiaceae > Saposhnikovia > Saposhnikovia divaricata. Next base: position 200,965,543 of record CM071601.1, on the reverse strand, counting down.
TCAAGAACATATAAACCATTAAACAAACACGCAACACCATAGGTTAAATCATTCAAAGCAAAAGAGCAACTGTTGTTCTTTATTGTAAACGAAAAACCTTTCTTGTCCAAACAAGAAACAGTAATAATGTTTCTGCGAATCGCAGGCACGTAAAAACAGTCTTCTAGTTCTAGAACAAGCCCAGAGGGTAAAGATAAATAATAAGTGCCTACAGCTAAAGCAGCAACTTTTGCTCCATTGCCAACTCGTAGGTCCACTTCTCCCTTAGCCAAAGTCCTACTTCTCTGCAGTTCCTCCACATTTATACAAATGTGAGAAGCACATCCGGTATCCAATACCCAAGATGTAGAAATAGACAAATTGACTTCTATAACATAAATACCTGATCCAAAAATCTGAACACCCTTCATTTTCTTCAGATCCTCCAAATAAACAGGACAGTTTATCTTCTAGTGACCAGTTTTCTTACAGTAGTGACATTCACCCTTAGCAACACCACCTTTAGGCTTTAAAGCCTGTTTGGGACCTGACTTTGGCTTGGGTGTAGAATCAGATCCAATCTTCTTCTTACCCTTCTACTTGCCTTTCCCCTTTGCCTTACCTTTATTGCCCACCATCAGTATGGGAGCAGGTTCAGCTATCTTCATGTTGGTTTCATATGTCCTCAACATAGCCAATAATTCAGTAGGTGTTTTGTCAAATTCATTCATATTGTAGTTCACAACAAACTGAGTAAATTTGTTGTTCAAAGAATTCATGATTAGGTCAATACCAGTTTCCGGACCAATCGGGAAACCCAAAGTAGCAAGGTACTCAATGTAACCAATCATCTTCAAAACATGTGGGCCAACTGGTTCACTTGCCCCTTGTTTGCAATTAAAGAGTGACTTACTCGTGTTGAACCTTTCTTGACGAGTTTGGCTTGCAAACATGCTTTGCAAGTGCTCATTGATAGTATATGCATCCATATGCACATTCTGTCTTTGAAGCTCAGCACTCATAGTTGCCAACATGAGACATGCAACATCATTTGCATCATTCTCATCCCTTGTGCGGGCCGCTCGTTCCTCAACAGTAGCGTTCTCAGGTAGGGGACCTAGCGGAGGGATATCAATGACATGAAGCTTGCGCTCCTGCCTGAGGACAATCCTCAAATTCCTCTGCCAGTCTAGGAAGTTGTTTCCTCCTGTCAGTTTGTCCTTTTCAAGGACTGATTGTACGGATAGTGTGTTTGTGTTGTTTGCCATTAGTATCTACAATGATAAATGCACAAAATAAACATTAGATTGTCTTGGTTATAAATTATGTTCAAATGATTATGATATATTCATAATATATCTCCCACTATTTTTATCAAATTAATAGCCCTTACTATTAATTCGAAAAGCATATCCCATAAATCTTTCTAGTGAGCCAAGATCCATATTTCGTCATGTCCTAAGTCAACCACTGGTAGTCCTTAAAACATGATTATTTAGGTAGACAACAATTGTCAATTATATCATATAAAATTCTTGGATAGTTTGGTGAACAACGATTGATCTTATCTATCTAATAGATTTTTAACCAAACTCTATGCTTCTAAGTTCATAATAGTTGAATATAACCGTTTATTTCCACCTCATTATGACGACTCAGTTAAGTTAGACCCAATGATACAACGGTCGAATATAACCGTTTATATTCGTCGCATCTCACCACGATAGACAGGAGTCCCCTGCCACTGACAGTCATTCCCCTTGTCGATCTAGGATTCGATGAGTGTTCATTCATTGGAAAGCATCTGATTCAAACTTAATATTTTGTTAAGGGGTTTAAAGAATTTATGACGATCATGATCGCATCATAAAGAGATCCTCAATTTTCCTTGAACCAAATACTTCAAATTGACATCTTAGATTGTTCATTTCCCAGGTAGATGGAGGATCCCAATGGTCACACTTAATACCCATTAACCTTACGAATACGCATATCCGCTTTTGACAAAAAATCCCAATTTTAGATATCAAAAATCCATATTTAATTCCGTGTTTTTAAATCCATATTTTATAAACACAAGAATCTCATGATCGTTTGTTAATTTTAAAATCTTGAATCGTTACAGATTTTATCTTGTTTAAGCAGGCATGGCATGGGTGATGTATCTAATACATTCATTCATACATGATTAATCTAATTAAAGCATACATCTCTATGTATCCTACACATACATTCATACATCATATGTAAAGTAAGTGCAGTATGTAAACGTGATTGGTTATGGCCTTTATCCTATATGATCCTCTCAAGCTAATGAAAGGATCAAGGTCAATCTATGGTGGAATAAACATAAATACAAATTACATGTCTTCATTCTTCTTGTCTTCTTGGTTGCTCCTTCTCTTGGACCATCCTTCAATCTTCAATTACATTACATTGAATAATTGAATACAATCTACACTAAAGTTTTTACATGATAAAACTCGAGTTACATTCGAGGTTCAACAATTACAAGAATGAAGAAAACGACATGCAAGTCGTATTTATAAAACCAAAACCATTAATCTAAGGGTCTTAAGGCCATAACCATCACCATGCTCAAGTAACAATTAAATAATATGTCATATTATATAATCATGTTATACCATATCATATTTCAGATGATCCAATCAAAGAAATCATATACCGCAAAAATCAGAAAATCAGAATCAAATTCTGAAAACAATAAATCGTCTTTTTCATGCAATAAACGGCGTCAAACGCCTTACAGATGAGTCGCTGATAGCTATTTTATCAGTTTTGTTCAGACGCTCGTTTCCAGTCAGAAAACACATATCGTTTGTGAAAATCGGAAACTGGACAGATTTCACCAGATTTGTACAGCGTATACAGAAATCGTATCGTATACAATCCCCATATCAAGAACAAACATTAATCATATATATATCAGTATATATACAGATTATATAATCATGTGATCATCTCAATCATCTTAAATCATAACAGAACCATATATATGCATTATAACATATTATAAACAGCATATATAAGAACATAAACATGGCAGATTCGCAAAACATGCATACTCGCATCATATACAGTTAACACATAACCAAATCAACCCCTTATACACGTAGCTCTGATACCATTGTTGGGTTTTGAGGCATAAAACGCAGCGGATAAACGTAAATAAAACAAAATTTTCGAAACCCAAACCAGGATCCATGTATAATTCCGGGCAGATTATGGAGATAACGAATCATACCTATTAAGATCTTGTTTCACGAACTAAACAGAGATCCTTGCTTGTAATCACCACACACAGTCCTTGCGTCAAGATCCGTGTCTCTAAGGTAATCCACACGAACGTCCGACCGTCCAACGATCCGAGGAGCCAGGTACTAGCCCGCGAAGAACAGCCTCTCTCTCTCTCTAGCCTCTCGAAGATGGAGCTGCTAAGGTTTTGTCAAAAACAATTTAATGACTCTTAACCCTAAAGTAATACATCATTATGTATTTATACGAGAGAAATAATGGGCTAAAATCAAAAAACCGAATTGGGCTTCCTTAAACCCAATTCTATTTCTATTCTGATTTTATTATTGGACTTCCTTAAATCCAATTCTATTCTTACTTTATTAAATTCGAATTTGCTTAGATAATTAATTAGGACCAGTCCAATTAATTAAATAGCCAATTCTCAATTTAATAATGATTTAATTTAAATTCTTAATTTAAACTAAAACTCCTTTTAAGACGTTCTAAGTGTGTGACCCTATAGGTTATTATTACGTTGGCAATAATTCTAATATTTAATAAAATTATAAACAATGAGCGGTATCTAGTAATACATCATTGTTACTCAAGTAATAATAATAATCGGTGATTCAATTTAAACCTTTTGTGATTAATGTTTCTGTGTAATATAATCCCTTTAACCAAATATTATAGATTAAACTCGAGGCATGTGTTTAGTCATCCTCTTCAACATTTAATCCGGGTTTACTTGATCCATGAGTAAACTATTAAAACAAATCATTATTTGAGCACGGCCATGCATTTTATAGTCTCACTCAATCAAGAGGCCAATAATATCTCTCCTAATTCTAGGAGGGTTAAATCCTTTATCTATCATTCATATTTCTCATACTACTCATGATATACCCGATGTCCACTTTTATCATCACCCGGTCAAAGGTAACTTTTAATGTAGTCAAAGTATATTAATCCTCGTATAGAAATATAATGACTCAAGTCAAAGGACCATTACACCATTATCACTGTGAGTCTTTCTTATGACTTTATTAAACATGAAGAATCTCACTGTGGGTCTGTCCAGTACCATGTACCCCTACATGTACCTATGTTTTTTACTTTAGTATCTCCATACTTATAACCAATGAGATGTGGTTATCTGTCAAACAACATACTAGTCTATTTACGTATTATTATTGCCCTGTAATAATAATATTCGACTAGGGACCTTTAAGAATATGATATATTATATAATCTCAAGTTCAAGTCATGTACTTAAACTATACAATGTGTATCATGATTCTAAGGACATTTATTATGCTAACAAATATATCGCAGTAATTAAAGTCATAATAAATACGTTTAATGAATAATCAAATGACATAAGGGTTTATTAAAAGAAACAATGTATTGCCTCTAGGACACCTACACTAACATGCCAGCCGTTAAGTTTGGGGGATCTCAGATGGGGGAGTGAAGATGTAGTACTGATATGTGGGTGCTGCTCTGATTGATGGTTACGGTGCGGTGGCTCGCCGGAATCCGGCAGTGATGGTGGTGGTGTTTATCAGTATCCTATTTACTCTCTGTTTAATGCATAATTGATTAGTTGATTGCCTAATTATTTGTTTCCCTAATTATATGGTAATTGATTAATTGATTTTCTTTTTTAATGTTAATTTGTTTTGTGTTTTTAGATTATTCTTGGATTATTTAATTTCATAATTATTGCATCTTTAATGCTTTTCGGTTACATTTATTTATATTTTTATAATCAAATTTAAAGTTGGATAAAGATATATTTGTAATTTTACATCAATTCTTTTTCAGAATCCGAAAAAGATAGATTAGATATATATGCTATTTTATGGTTAACCACATTTAATTTTTCTTAATTGTTATGAATGGGTCTTAATATGTTAACTTTAATTTAGGCTCCTTTTAAATTGTTATTAAAGGGCTAAATATATTAGCTTTAATTTAGGCTCATCACCCCATTTTTATGGATTTTAATTACCATGCTATTAATGTTTTAGTAAAATTTGAATTTTTCTAATAGAGTTTGAAATTTGATATATGTTGCTGCTTTTTCTTTTAAATGACAATTAGTAAATTTATTTGTTTAGTTTTGATAGCATTAATGAGGAAATTGATATCAGTTATAGTAATTAAATGAAATTTGATTCTTATTTTTTTTTGATTTTGATAGTGATAAGCCTTTATTGGTTGCCAATCTATACTATTATTGGTGGCCATAAATGTTGGCATATTTGTACCATTTTTGGAGGCCGTAACTGGTGGCATATTTGTGCTTTTAAGAAGCAATTTAGTGTCATTTTTGATGACTAATATATTTGATTTTATATTTAACGACAATTTGTTAGATTTATTATTCATTGTATTAAAATTTATTCGATAATTTTAAATGGTGATTTATTTTATTTTTTAATATATATATATATATATATATTTCGTTTAATAAATATAAGCTACTTAAGGTTATTTTTATTACTCATTAAATTATCATTGTTTAATTTATTTCTGTTGTCATAATTATGCTTTAATATTATTAATTTATTTTAAGGTTAGAGTTTTAAATGATTAATACTTTTTGATATTAGTATTATTATTGATTCCTTATCAATTGTCTAATAGTTAGTTATGTATCTGACCAAAGGGATCCCCTTTGGTTAGTTAATTGTTAATTTCTAAATTATTTATTTTTATATTTCAGTTATGTGTTATTTATGGTATTTTTCTATATTAAATACTATATAAAAAAAATATGATTTCTTATATTTTTTACACTAGTTTTATTGTTTTTATTTTGATGTTTTCAGTTAAATCTCCATAAGGTACTTTATGGAGTTTTAGATGTTTAGATGCAGAAGACCAAGAATGAAAGGTACTTTATGGAGTTTTAGATGGTTAGATGCAGAAGACCAGGATGGAAGACAACGGATGTGTACAAGTCAAATTTGTTTTGGTGACTTGCGATTTTAATAGCAACAAAGAAGTTTTAAAAAGACTTAGTTTTGTCTTTCAAAAAGAAGTAATGGAGCAATCAACATACAGATTAAAAGCGAAAACAAGTTTTGGCACATGTCTTTGACAATAATTGATGACAATGGGGACTCATAAAAGCAACAAGAAGTTCTAGTCATTTACTAGCCACTTTGTATAACGATGTATTTTTGTTTTTTTTAGGGCACTCTTTTTTCCCCTTCAGTTTTTTTCCCATAGGATTTTGCTCTTGTGGAGTTTTAACGAGGATCTTCTTTGTGGGGTTCTTCTTTTCAGACTTGAAGGTGTTATTGTCTAAACGTCCGGGGGCAACATGCGTGCCCTTCGGTTAGATGATAAACTTTCTTGATCGAAAGAAACTCCTTATTAGGATATTGTATTCCCATACAATTCATCTATGAAATATATTTCATTCCTGACAAAAAAAAATTACGTTTTGGTTATTTTTGGTTTAATTTTCACTATGTTTCGAATTTTTTATGTTTTTTTTGGTTTTGATTATTTTTTTGTTTTTGGTGAGTGAAATTCATTTGCTTCTTTCCTTTTGTGTACATTATATTTTGAAGGGCTTAGAGCAACTCCAATAGCCACCTTATCTAACCTCTTAAATCAAATTATAACAAAATTAATGTAAAAATCAATTCCAACAGACTCCTAAAAAGCTCCCCAAAAATTTAAGAGCCTCTCCTTTCCTTTTTCATTATTTTAATAATAAAATTCTCTCCAACTGGACTTAAAAAGTACTATGTGATCATTGTAGTGATTTCTCTGGTTTATACTAGTGAACCCCTTTTCTTCTTCAACTAGTGAACCCCTTTTCTTCTTCAGCTTCATTGAATAAAGGCAAAATATTGAGTTCATCACAGTCAGTGAGCTAGTTCACTGGAAGAAAAGATAGTGTTCACCACTACAAACGACAGAGTTCACTACAACGATTAAGGATTTATTTATATTAATAAATATTTTATTTATTTAGAAAATTATATTTATAAATATCTAATAAGATTAGATATTTATTTTTATAATTTCTGAATTTAATTGATTATTTATTAATTAAATATTAGAAGCTGATTCATCAATAGTGATATAACTTAAAACTCGAATATACATTAATATCAATATAGAGATAGTAACAGAAAGTATGTATAGATATAGTTAATTAGTAAAAAATGAATGAGGAGTAATTTTAGGAGGATTGTTGGAGAAAATTTTTCATTTTCTCTCTTAAATAATTAAGAGATAATTTAATAATATTATTTATAGGAAGAATGCAAGGAGACCGTTGGAGTTGCTCTTAGAACATTAGCATGCCACTCCCCATCCTTAAATATTTAGGGTAAATAATAGTTTTTAAACAAAAAACCACCTCCATCCCATTCTCCATTTTCAGGTTTGATTTTACCGAAAAAATATCAGTTCCCATATTTAGGGACTTTGGTTGCTGCCGAATCCTCATCTTCAAATCATCTCTCTCTTCATATAAAATTATATCCTATTATATAATAAGAGTAAGAAAGAGGATAATAAGCGAGTACTACCATAGGTCAATGAGTACTACGATAGGTCAAGGGTTCGACTCTCACTAACAACATAATTGAATTTAATATTTATAACTCTAAACATTCTAATAAAACATACGATAAAATTCACTTTTCAACATAATTAAATTTAATATTTATAACTCTAAATATACTAATAAAACATATGATAAAATTCACTTTTCAAACTCATTAATCATTTATTAGATTTAATGTTAGAAACTCATTAATCATCTATTAAATTCAATATTAGAACATCATTAATCATCTATTACGCGCCAAAAAATTAGTTTACAAAAGATCACATTGAAATATTGCGAGTACATAAGCACAAAGCAACCATCATCTCTTCTATAGAAAAGTACTACGTCATGGCTTTCGGGAAACAATCCAAAATAAAACATTTGATAAAATTTAATTTTCAAAACTCATTAATCATATATTAAATTTAATATTAGAACATCATTAATCACCTATTAATTTTGATATTGATACACGCCAAAAATTTAATTTACAAAATAGCAATGAAAAATGGCGAGTATATAAGCACGAAGCAGCCCTCATCTCTTCTATAGAAGACTACTACGCCCTGGTTTTCCAGAAACAATCCAAATCAAACCTGACTTTAACTACTAAATAGTTTCGCTTCAAAACAAAAATTCATGTTTGTCTTCTGTACTTCATATGTGCATATAATTTACGTTAATATTGAAAAAAAAACAGGTAATAATAAGATATAACAAAAAAGTCAAAAAATAACTTATTATTAGTTACATATATAATTTTTTTATAAAATCTGTACTATCTATATTATTATCATTATTATAATATAATAAGAAAAATATGATATATTTTGTAGTTTGGTTTTGGTTATCCCTTTCATTCACAACTATTTGATCGATAGCTCAAATAGATGATAATCGTTGGATGCAATACTAAAAGTTGTTATATACAAAGGTTTACAGTTCGAATCCTGTCAACAATGTTTTAATTTAAAATTAATATTAGAAGATTGCCGCCAACAACATATAAATTTAGATTAAACAGTAAAAATTATTATGTATAAAGGTGAAATATTTATAATATTATGTAACTACACTATAGGTAAATTAAAAAAAAATTCAAAGTAACGCGTGCTTTGCATGGATTATAAGTTAGTATTAAATTGTATTTATAGATTGTGTATGAATTTTAATAGTTAAAATTGTAAGTGAAAGAAAGAGAAAAAAGTAATATAAAAAAGAATATTGGAATATGGGGAATGTGATGTATAAATTTTTTAATAATTTTAGGAATTTACTGTATTATTTATGTTTAAAAATTTACTATTTTTTATAAAAAAAATTAGGGATAGAATTAGGATCCCAACATGAATGTTCTAGAAGAGACAAAGTCTCGGTTGTTGTAAAGAGTTACTCCCTCCGTCCCGATGAATTAAATACATTATGTGACACGCATTTTAAGGCTCCTGACTACTATAGTTACATAATTTATTTTTACAATTTTCTTTTTTTGTATAAAAATAGAAGAGTTCTACTTTTATAAAAAAAAATTTAAAAATAAGTTATGGAACTATACTAGTTATGTACCTTAAAATGCGTGTCGGACATTTTTAAAAAAATGTATAGAAATGAATGAGACAGAGGGAGTAAGACACAAACAGTGCAAAGAGAACATGGTTGCTAAATGCAAATCAACTTTACTCTATACAGACTAGTATATTACTTTTATATCCTTTATCTGTTTGAAAGGAATGAAACCTAATAAATGTTTCAACGTGAAATCCTAGTACATGTTTATTGATTCATGCGTGTAAAAAACCTAATAAATGCTTCAGCGTGAAACCCTAGATGTTAACACATAATAATACAAACTACATATATCATATTGACTAGTGTCATTATAATCATGAGTCATTATTTTAAAATTAAATTTTTATATTTTAAAATTCAAACTACATATATCATTTTTTAATATTTTAGAATTCAAACTACATATATCATTTTAATATTTTAGAAACATAATTTTTATATTTTAAAATTCAAATTACATATATCATTTTAGTATTTTAGAAACAAAATTTTATATTTAAAAATTCAAATTATATATCATGTTATTAATAAATTTTATTTTTAAATAGATTATTACAATTATGAGTCATTATAAGATGTAATACTTATTTTAATATTCTAGAAACAAACTTTTATATTTAGAACTCAACCTATATATATCATGTTATTAATAATTTTTATTTTAAACGAGTAATTACATATATTAAACACATGACAAGAGCCGGTAAAAAAAAAACACATGACAAGAACATTTAATATACACACAATAAAAAATATTAATAATTATCAAATGTATTATATGTACTTGACTAAATTACATATTATCATTTAGCCACGTATTAATTTCCAGTTCTTGACCCTAGATGTTAGAGGAGCATCCCATCCTTGTACAGAATCTTCATGAAATCTAAACCAAAATCCATAAATTTCTGGAATAGGACAATTATCGATCAAATGGACCAGCAAATATTGATAGTGTTAAGAAATTTCCTTCCCCTTAAGACGAAATGGACAATTACATCTTTTGGTTCCACCACTACGCTTCTTAACTTCAGATGCACTCTCTTTACCTTTATTTATACGATATCTTAAGGACCGCTCACATGCAAGGTATACAACCGCGTCACCCAATCCCTTGCCTTCACCACCTTTAGAACCAGTAACGGCTATGCCAATATTATTTTTTTGCCCGACATCTCTGACAAATTTTTCTAAATCGTGTCGACTATGAAATGACTCATTTGTTTCGAATAAGTGACCAACATTCACTAATGTGCTCGAACTAAGATCAAAGTATACATCCTACAATTTTAAATAAGAAATATTTTATGTGTAAACATGTTAAAACAAATATGATAAGTTAGCTATTCATTAGTTCACATGATAAAATAAATATTAAATATTCTTAATACACATAAAGAAATATTTTATGGGTAAACATGCTAAAAAATTACTCATTACACATGTACATACAAAAAATCTCTAGCCCATGCCCATAGTATATCTAAAACTTACTGCTTTTAGTTGTATATGATGTATTTCTAAGTTTTGCATGGAAATAGATTCCGACCATAATATAAAGATAGGAGCCCAAACAAAAGAAAAAAAAATTGGTGAGATGCTATGTTTATTTTTACAAACAATAATTTTGCTCACCGAAAATTCTTCTTTGTCATCCATGGTTAAACAATAATTTGCCTGTGAATAAAAAAAAAATTATACAACACGTTAGTCTATAATTTTAAATCATGTAATTAAATATTGTACTTTAGGGTTTGAAAAAAAACCTAAAATTTTAATAGAGGTTGGGAATGCCTTTACACCTTGTTGTATACAAAGTTATTATTTTATCTGTAATGTAACAAAAAAAAATGTTAGTCATAAATATATAAAATAAAATACAATAATGCTTACTTTTTAAAATTTTATAAAAATTTAAAAGAAATTAATATACTAATATTTAGTATACATCTGATTTAAACAAAATATACTACTTTATATTATATTATTTTTTAAAAATAAATATTTTTACTTATTAAACTAATAAATTTTAGTAAAGTGAATATTTGTAAACTATTTTTTAAGATAACATGAAAAGTATTGAAAAATAAAATGAACTTTCAATACATAATAAAAATTTTAAAAAACTGATGCTTACATTAGGGTCAAGCAGTATGAACCGTCTTCTCGGAGAGAAAAATTATCTTTCCTACACAAGTTTATCAAACACGTGATGTTTTTAGGTCGGTGATGTCTTCAGGTAAGTGGGTTGTTTAGGTTATCTTTGCAGTATGAGTTGATAGACACACTAACAGTGAGTTGAGTTGATGGAGTTAACTGGTTGAAAGGTTAGCGACAAAAAATGATACTAAGCTCTATTTATATACATATATACTGGAATATGAAAATTTTAACTATTTATTTTAATAATCTTGATAATATAAATTAAATGTATCCATACATGAATGTGAATGTAATATTAAGTACAATGTATATTTTAAATGAAAATATAAATGTACAATGTATATTTTAGATGAAATATGATTTTAAAAAAATAAGATATAAATGATAAGAAATAAATTAAATGTATATTAACAAATACAATGTACATGAGAAATAAGTAAATGTACAATGCACAGAAAACTAGGTATACATGCACATAAAACTAGGTTATACGTACACTTTAATCAAAGAAGTAGAAAGGGCGGTAAAGTAACTTTGGTAAATTGCATTGAGTAATTTGTTTTGCATTTAGCAACACTGAAAAGCCAACACACCTTGGTAGGAGGAAAAGCCTGCATCTTTTCTCTAGTTTCCATAAATAAAAGGCGGCTGGCATCAGAATTGCACTTCTCAATACCAATCGAGTAATTTTTGCTTTGACTTTTACGTATTTTGAGCACTGTTCTATAAATTGTCCGTTTTTTAAATTATTGTTAAATCGCAGATAAATTATTAAAAATTATTTGATCGATCTGATTTTAAAAATCCAACTTATCGCTATGAAATATTTATAAATAATATATTATTTTAGAAATAAGATTAATTTATGAATTACTATTAAAATATTAAAATTTATCCTATTTTTGTTCCGATTTATCATTCCAATAAATCCCGATTTATCGATAAATCGCTATTGGTACATAAATCAATTTGTTCCGATTTTCGAAATCTACAACCATGATTTTGAGCCGAAAAAAGCACACATTTACATATTATTTTTAAATTTTTTTCTGATTTAAAATTTAACACCTATATTTTTATTTAGAAAAAAATTTGAAAAATAATATTATGAAAATACATTTTTTTACACGTCAAGTTACGGAGTACAAAAATTCAAAAAAATTATTTAAGAATGGAGGGAGGAATATTACCATACATAACCCTGGTTAGAGAGAATTGTTCAAACCGGCCTGCAATAATTTTTAGCCTTCCGGCTTCCTATCCCAGACTTTGCCAAATTGCCTGCCTCAAGGTTCCATTCACTAAAAAAACATATACGATCTTTTATCACATGATACACAGTAATCACTAAAAAAATGAAGGATTTTTATATAAATAATAAAACAACTTATTTAGTAATTAAATTAATTTATATATCTTGAATATATGTTCTAACAAATTTTGTGAAGAACGAAAATCGAATTAGATAAACTATTACTTGAATTATTTTATCATACTTAAGTTATTTTATCACGTGATAATGAAAATAGTAAATTAAATAAAATTTACTTCATTAAATTAAAATAATATCAATATTTTTTGAACCCAAAATTTGATTCAACATGAGAATTGTTAGAACTCTCAAAAATGTTAAATTCGAAATACCGAATTATAAGTATATAGTAATTTATAGTTATCTTTTCTTAAATAGTAGCGTTGCTCTATCAACATCCTATCAAAGTTTCGCAGAATAAAAATTTCAATGGCGATAACAAACACTAATCATCAAGAAGAAGGCCACAATCTGACCGTCAAAGTGGTGTCTGAGTGTCTTATTGGTGATGATACTGGCTCTATTCTCTTCACTGCTCCAAATGACCAAGATCTTGACAACATTGTGTGTGTATTTGTTTGATTTTAGTCAACATTTCTTGTGTCTTTTAATCTTCGTGTTGTTTTGTTTTGGTTTTTTTTTGCTTCAGATTCGGATGGGAGCCTGTCTTCGAGTGGCAATGGTGACAAAGACGAGTATGATTCTGTCCTGGAGATGTGTTTATGTATGTGTGTTGTGTGTGTATATGTTGAGTGTTTTCGAGTTTCTTTGTTTGCGGTGATTGTTGATTTGATTCATATGTGTGTGCATCTGCATGTGGTTGATTGTATGCGTTGTTGCATTTTTACAAACAAGAGTTGTTGTGTACGTGGTGGTTTCGAGATTTTTGAATTTTGTGTGTTGTTTGTTTGCGTTTTAATTAGTTCTTTCAGTCTTGTTACGGCGATTGGGTAGATGTTGGGTGGTTTCTTGTGTTTGGTTTTCCGAAGTTTATTGTACATTTGATGGAGTAAATCTGGATTTTTTTTACCTGTGTGATTGTTTTGTTGGTGTCAAGTGTTGAATTTTGAGCTGGTGTAGTGTTCATGACTGTGTGTTTTCCGTATGCAATAGTTCACTTTTCGTTTTGTTTTCTTTGGTTATTTACGGGATCTTTTTTTACAGTGAAAGTGTAAAAAAATTCTTCTTGCTTGGTTTTGTAATTGTGATGTCCCTCCAATCTGTTTCCGCTTTTTGTTAATATATGATGGCTAGGATTTGTATCTGAATATGCTATATATATAACCTATATGTGGTTGTGATGTCAACTTCAACGCTATTTAGTGCCGTAACATGCAAGACAATTGAGTTATGAACTATAGAAATTAAGTCCCGTATTACTGTCTGCTTATTGATGCATGGAGCTTTCTGAAGTCAAAATGCTTTGGTCCTGTGCAAGTGCCTAACATGTATGAATGCCATGTGGTTTGTAAATTTTAATGATTGGGTAGTTTTTGACTAATTGTCTGCACATACCTGAGGACTTCTATGTTAGTCAATCATCGTACCAAGAGCATTTGTTTTTCTGCAATCTGCATGCATATATGTGCTGTCCATAGTTTGGTGCCTTGGATTGCAAATTATGCTTACTCTGTTTGCTGTTGTTTCAGATATATTACAGTGGCACTCGCTGACATACGTAAGGAAGTGCAGTGTCCAATTTGTCTAGGTACTCTTTCTTCCTCTGTGTATTTGTGACGAATACTGTTCTCTTCTTATTATCCATCTTGCTCTTCTTTTTCATGTTGTTCTTCCCTTATTCACTGAATCATTGTTTGTCAGGTAAACCATCTAGCATTCTCTCTAAATTTTCCTGATAATTTGTAATTGGGTGCTGCTCCAATCCCTAATATTTGTATCTATAAATGTATTTGTCTCTGAAATTAATCTCCTCTATTTGTAATTTAGATCTGAATAAACATCAACCTTAACGAGTAGAAGTTGAAGAATACCAAGCTGTTGTGTAGTATCCACTTTGATTGATTTGTTTAAGAAATTGGTTTTTAGGGCTTTTATTATTGTGATCTGATGTTGGTTACTAGATCATACTCTTTTGGTTTATGTTTTGACTTGGTATGGATCTTGTACGACTTGGGTGTGTATTTGTTTATGGATTATATGGTCTATGCTTATGTTGATTAGCAGTCTCTTAAGTCATAATCTCAAATTCACTTGAATTTAAGTTATTAAAATGTGGAGATTGATGACAGAATCCATTGTTTCATACTTTTTTGTGCAGAGAAAGAAAAACTATTCTTTTTTCTTTTTCAATATAACTGCTACATTTTTTTTTATATACTTCTTGTATTAATACTCAACAAATTTGTTACCCATAATGATGCCTTGGACCTGTTTGATGAAATGCTTAACATGGAGCCTATTCCTTATGTAATCCATTCAATTACTCACTACAATCAAGTATCAACAAGACGAACAATTATGATTCTGTTCTTGTATTATTGAAGAAAATGTGTTTCTTGGGACTGCTGATTATTAACTTCACTTTGACCATTGCTATCAAATGTTATTGTCACTTGCATTCATCTGGTTTTGCTCTTTTTGTCTCTGGTAGGTTATTTAAGTGTGATTGTACACCCACATTGTGGTACCTTTGTTACTCTTATGGGAAGGACATGTCAGTATAAGAAGAGATAAGATTAGACTTAATAAATTACACATAATTAGATTTTTAGATGAGATGGAAAAGTTTGCAGTGGTTACCAACAGCATATTGAGTAAGACAAGGAAGAGGGTTGATGATCTGGTTGAAGAAATTGGTAGGTTGGTGTGTTTTAGGGAGCGGTAGAGGAAGATAAGATAATTCAGTCATGTTGTATCGAGTCAGATTAAGTAATGGGCCACTCTGGGTAGGACAGCTAAATGCGATGATATAAAATTTGTATTACATTTTTACTCTATCAACCCTTGTCTTTTGACTCTGTTGGTGAAAACCTAGCGGCAGCTACCTAAATAAAAGATGGAAAACATGTTTAGCCACATATTTTTTTTTATTAATTCATCCACATGTAATCTTTAAATCTTGGCTTAGAAACAAGTAGGTGTGAGAGTAGCCAGTGCAGCTTTATTATTATTTCCTTCATCAAGTTGCTGCTGTTGTACTGTTGTAGTTTTTAAGCATTATTCCATTGTTCATTCAAATTTTTTATCGTTTGCATATATTAGTTTTATATCAAGTTACTGTCTCCCATTGTAGTTTTTACTCTCATTTCCTCTTATCGTTATTATGGTTGATACAATGATTATAATTCGTCTATTGAGCTAACGAGCTAATAGTTTTCAAGATTGAACACTGTTTCTTTACCAATAAATTTTTTTTATGAAACTACAGTATTTCATATTTATCTTGATTATGGACAGGAATTATAAGGAAGACAAGAACTGTGATGGAATGTTTGCATCGCTTTTGCAGGGAATGCATCGACAAATCAATGAGACTGGGGTAAGCTGAAAAGCCTGCAGGTGTAAAGTATTTCGTGTACAAGATATTATTATATCTCTCTACTTAAATTTTGCTGTAATTCTCATTTAGAAATAAGGAGTGTCCCGCATGTCGTACGCATTGTGCTAGTCGTCGTTCACTGAGAGACGACCCAAACTATGATGCACTCATTTCTGCTTTGTATCCAGATATTGACAAGTATGAAGAGGAGGTATTTCTTGGCTGATGCTTGAATTTCACAGTTTTAGTACTATTATATTTCTGTTTTTTTTTTCAATCATATTACTTTTATCCCTGGTTCAGGAATTGGCCTTTAATGAAGAGGAGAGGACCCGCTATAAGAAGGTGAGTTATATTTGAAACTCTATGATTTTGATGATCATACTTAGTAAGCAAGCTGGATTCTGCATTAGACTAATTTTGTTTTGCAGGATTACCTCATATAAAATTTTATGAGAAAAACAGGGTAACTCAGCTAGCTGACAGTTCAACTCAGCAAGCTGGCTGGCAGTCTGTCCAGTTTCACAAGTATTCGAATAAATGATTTTATTATGCTTATAATTGCAAAAGTGGCATGAACGGTTTTTTATATATTAATAACATGACATAATTTCAAAAGTATTTCTAAAACAATACTTTCTTAGAAAAAGGAATCTTTGAATTCTTTAATGTTCTTAAAAAGGCAACCCATGTGCTTACTTTCCAAGCATGCTCTTATTTAATATCATTTATGCTTTATTCCTATCCTCCACCAACTGTTGTCTTGGTTAAAGATTGTAAAGAATTACATGCACTCATTATCATATTCTTTCATATTCTTTATCTTCTTCAAGTTTCTCTCTAACGGTTTCTATCCTCTTAAACATTCTTATCTCTCCATTTCTAAACTAAATTATTTTCTGAGTAAGAATTATTGTTTAAACTGATTGTGAACGTTAGAAGTAGAATTAATGGAACAAATCTTGAAACGTGAGAAATGCTATTCAAGACCGTTACAAGTTTGCATCTTTAATTCTAGTTTCTTTACTTCACTATATATACTTGTATGAATGTTCTTCACAGGTACGAACCAAGAGAAAAACATACAAGCAATATTCAAGCGTCAAGAAAACAACTCAGCACATATACTTCAAAGAGCTCGTGTATTATATCGTATATACAGTTTAGAGAGTTCAAATCTTTTGAGTTGTATTTATTTAATTCATCCTTGTATTGTTCAACTTGTAAAGTTGGTAGTTGCTGGTTTGTCAAGCTTGTGGAACCAGGGTTCAAGGAGCATTAGGCTAGAGAAGTTTATACTTGGTTTAGTATAGAGCTTAGAGAGCTGTGTTCAAGAAACAAGGGGTTCCAGCTAGCTGCAGTCAGTAACTGGGTGATAAGGGAGATATATTATTGTGTCTTGTAATTGGATTTAATTGTGATCAATAATATATTCTCTTACCAAGTTGGTAAGGGACTAGGACGTAGACCATAGAAGATTAGGGGTCGAACCTAGCTAAAATTCTTGGTGTTCTTTACTTACTGCACTTTTGTCCTTCTGCATTGCATATCACAGCTAGCTGCTTATTTGTTAATCTGCCAAATCAAGTTAACTTAGCTAGCTGCTTATTCACTAATTTATTTCATCCAGCTAGCTGCCGTAGTAAAATTTTAGACAGATTTTTTTATTTTTGTTAGTCATAACACCTATTCACCCCCCCCCCCTCTAGGTGTATTTTCATTTGGTATCAGAGCTTTGGTATACTAATATTTCTGTAACAGGAAAAGTATCGATCAAATGGCTGACAATTACCTAGAAGGCAGGTCGGATTATAAGGCTCCACTTCTCACTGGATCAGAAAACTATAGTTGGTGGAAATGCAGAATGGAGACTTATTTGTCCAAGAAACCTCTGGTTCTAAGAGTTGTGCAGAAAGGGAACTATGAATTTCTCAATGACAAAAACGAACCAAAAGATGTTGATGATCTCACCCTCGATGAGATTATCAAGTGTGGCTATAATGGAGAAGCAAGAAACTCCATAATGAATGCACTTGATCAATCTGAATATGACAAGGTATCCTCTCTAAAAACAGCAAAAGAAATGTGGGATGCTTTGGAATCCTATCACGAAGGTTCGAAAACTTTGAGAAAAGTTAAACTTAGCAAATTGATGAATGACTTCGGAAATTTCAAGCTCAAGAATGGTGAAACTATCAAAGAGAGCCAAGCAAGGTTTCAAATCACTATCAACACTCTGAAGAGACTTGGAAAAACCATTCCTCAAGATGAAATCAACATGAAAATTCTAAGTGCAGTTCCATTTATATTCGAAGCTAAAGTCACTGCATTGGAATCAAGTCCCTCCATTGATTCTATGGATCATTTGGCCGTATTTGCAGAATTGGAACAATTTGAAAGCAAAATCAATAGTAGCAAGATGGAATCAGTCAAGGCTCCAGTTGAAAAGATGAAGAATTTAGCTCTGCACTCCAGTAGCAGCAAGCTGGATTCAGAATCAGAATCAGATTCTGATGAAGAATTAGCACTTTTATCCAGAAAAATCAAGAAGATGCTTGACTTAAGAAACAAGCTAAAGAAGGAGAAAGGTAGAGCTTCTGGAACAAAGAAAGATGTCAAAGAGGAAGCATGTTTTGAATGTGGCAAGAAAGGTCACTACAAAAGAGACTGCTACAAGCTGAAAAATAAGCAGAAGCAGCTAGCTGCCTCTAAAGACAAAAAGAAAGCTAAGGCATTTTTGACATGGAGTGATGATGAAAATTCGGATTCTGATAATGAATCAAGTGATGAGATGGTGAACCTAGCTCTTGTTGGTCTTGATGATGAGAATAATGCTCAAGGAATTTTTCAAGATGGCCTTGTAGATAGTGATGTCTCGGATTCGGATGACAACAATAGTGAGGTAAATTATTTTTCTGATATGTATTCTCATTCCTCAAAGTCAGATGAATTAACCATGCAGGATCATAGTAATCTATCAAATGAAGTGGTTGAAGAATTAAGATATGAGAATGATAAACTCAAGAAGAAAAATACTCAACTTAAGAAGATCATATCTGAGTTAATGGATGAGAAGACACCTGCTACAAATCATACTCAAAAGCTTACTGATCTTAAGGCTGAGATATCCCAGCTTGAAGGTGTAAACAAAGTGCTTATCAAGAGAAATGATACACTTATGAAGGAACTCAGCGAGCTGAGAACAGAAATAGAAGCTCAAGATGCATGTTTAGAGGCATTTAGTCCAAGGGAATCATGCTCAAAGGAAATATCTCAACAAGCTGAAAGAATCAAAGAATTGGAAACGGAAATCAAGGACCTCCAGAAAGGAATGGGAAAATTCATTCAAGGAGAAGATACTCTCAAAACAATGATGAGATATGCAAAAGTTCCAATCGAAAGAGAAGGAGTTGGATCGGCTTCCAAAACACCTCTAAAGTATGATGGCAAACATGGAATTCCTTATGACTATGCCATGCCATGGAGAATCTGTCATAAATGTGGAAATAAAGGTCATTTGGCAAATCATTGCAAAATTCAGAATGCCAACCCAGCTAGCTGGAACAGACAGACAGGTCACAGGCAGCTAGCTGACAGAACAGTTAGAACAAGAAATACAGCTTCTAAAGTGGTCCAAATATGGATCAAGAAATCTGATTTAAATGTTTTATATGTTCCATCAACTAACCATTCAGGACCCAAGCAAATATGGGTACCAAAACGTTGAGTTGGCTCTTTATTTGTTTTGTAGGTATGTCTTGTTGTCAAAGTGAGATCAAATCAATGGATTTTGGATAGTGGATGCACAAGACATATGAGTGGTGATAAATCACAATTCCTGTCTCTCAGTAGGAAAAAGGGTGGAAATGTCACCATTGGTGATAGCAAAACACTCCAGATTCTTGGGAAAGGGAAAATTGGTAATAGTGTCATTTCTATTGATAAAGTTCAATATGTTCAAGGTCTTAAATATAATTTGCTTAGTGTAAGTCAGTTATATGATGATGGACATTCTGTTCTTTTTGATAAGGAAAAGTGTACTATTATTGTTGGCACTAACAAAGTCCCCCTAGTTGCTAGAAGGGAAGGAAATATATATATTTTGGACTTTGAAATGCAGGATTCATCTTGTTGTCTAGCTGCTGTTGATTCAAATCCAGAAATTTGGCATAGAAGGCTTGGACATGCTCATATGGACTTACTCAGCAAGCTGTCTTCGAAGAAGCTAGTTAGAGGATTGCCAAAATTGAAGTATGTCAAAATGGAAACTTGTTCGGCTTGCCAATTAGGCAAACAAATCAGGACTCCACATAAATCAAAGAAGATGGTATCAACTTCTAAACCTTTAGAACTACTTCATTTAGATTTATTTGGTCCGGAAGCATATAAAAGCATTGGAGGTAAACAATATGCATTTGTTATAGTAGATGATTATTCTAGATATACTTGGGTATTGTTTCTTCGTACTAAAGATTGTGCTTTCAGTGAATTTGAAAAGCTAATTAAGTTACTTGAGAACAAGTTTAAGTTAAGACTTGTGAGAATAAGGAGTGATCGAGGTGGTGAATTCCAAAAGGACTTTATCTCATATTGTGAAGATAGAGGCATTTCACATGAATTCTCTGCTCCAAGAACCCCACAACAAAATGGAGTTGTGGAGAGAAAGAACAGGTCATTGCAAGAAACAGCTAGAACATTGCTGCAAGAAAGCAAGCTGCCAAGGAGTTTCTGGGCAGAAGCAGTGAACACAGCTAGCTATGTTCTTAACAGAGTACTAATCAGGCCTATTCTCAACAAGACTCCTTATGAATTGCTAAAGAACAAGAAGCCAAACATAGGCTACTTCAAGGTCTTTGGATCCAGGTGCTTTGTACTCAAATCCATTGATAGAGATGGTAAATTTGATGCCAAATCATATGAAGCTATATTTTTGGGTTATTCTACAACAAGTCGTGCATATAGAGTTTATAATATATCTAAACGTACTGTTGAAGAGTCAATTGATGTCTCATTTCAAGAATCTAATGTTGATCTGTCAAGAGATGAGGAAGATATTGCAGGTTCAAATGATGCCAGCGAGCTGCCAAGGTCAGATACAGCAACTCAGCTAGCTGACAAAGAAGCAGATTCCAAAAATACAGCAACTCAGCGAGCTGCCAATGAAGCAGACTCAGGAAATGCAGCAACCCAGCGAGCTGCAGTAGAAACTGAATCAAGTTTAGCTAATGATAATCAAGCTGAAATCTCTCCTCCAGTAGATGAAACTTGTGATAAGGTGTCAAAACTCACCTTGGAAGATTCTAGAGGCCAGAGATCACAAGAAAAGATGCCAATTTATAATGGGGATGAATCCCCTCCTCCATCCAAGAGATTTAGAGCCAATGAAGAAGTTATGGCTCATCATCATTTTCCAAAGTCAACAAGGACAGTAAAGAATCATCCTCCAGAGTTGATTATTGGTGATAAATCAGAAGGCATCAAGACAAGGAGAAGCCAAGCTAACTTTTGTGCATTTTCTGCCTTCCTAGCTCAAGAGGAACCAAAGAATGTCAATGAAGCACTGAAAGATGAAAATTGGATCATGGCAATGCAAGAAGAACTTAATCAATTTGAAAGATGTGATGTTTGGGAACTTGTAGAGCCACCTAAAGATGCTTCAATCATTGGAACTAAATGGGTGTTCAAGAATAAAGTTGATGAAGAAGGAACGGTTACTAGAAATAAAGCAAGGCTTGTTGCTCAAGGATATAATCAACAAGAGGGAATCGATTTTGATGAAACTTATGCCCCGGTTGCAAGGCTAGAGTCAATAAGAATGCTACTCTCATTTGCATGCTTCAAGAAGTTCAAGCTATATCAAATGGACGTGAAAAGTGCATTTCTTAATGGATACTTGAAAGAAGAAGTATTTGTCAAGCAACCTCCTGGATTTGAGAGTGACAAATTTCCTAATTATGTTTACAAATTGAAGAAGGCATTATATGGATTACGACAAGCTCCTAGATCTTGGTATGAAAGGCTAAGTAAGTTTTTGATAAAGAATGGGTTCATTCGAGGTAAAATCGATCCTACATTGTTTACTAAACTTACTGGTAATGATATTCTAGTTGTGCAAATATATGTAGATGATATTATATTTGGATCAACTAATGATAAGATGTGCAAGTGGTTTTCTAAGTGCATGCATAGTGAGTTTGACATGAGTATGATGGGTGAGCTCAACTACTTTTTGGGGCTCCAAATCAAGCAAACTCAAGATGGAATATATGTACATCAGTCCAAATACATCAAGAACTTGCTAAAGAAGTTTGGATATGAGAATATCAAGGCAAAATCTACACCTATGGGTTCTGCCAGCAAGCTGGCTGCAGATGAAAGAGGTAAAGATGTAGATGTTCGAAAGTATAGAGGTATGATTGGTAGTTTATTATATCTTACAGCCTCTAGACCTGATATTATGTATAGTGTATGTGTTTGTGCTAGGTTTCAAGCTCAACCAAAAGAATCTCACTTGAATGCTATTAAAAGAATTTTTAAATATTTAAGTGGAACTACTACTCTTGGTTTATTTTATCCAATCACAAATGCATTTGATCTTGTTGGGTATAGTGATGCAGATTATGCAGGTTGTCAAACTGATCGAAAGAGTACAAGTGGTGTTTGTGCATTCTTAGGACAGAGTTTAGTATCTTGGCAAAGCAAGAAGCAAACTTCTGTTGCATTATCCACAGCTGAAGGGGAGTATTTAGCAGCTGGAAGTTGTTGTTCTCAAATGCTATGGATGAGACAAACACTTCTAGATTTTGGAATTAAATGTGGCAAAGTCCCCATTTATTGTGACAATACAAGCACTATCAACATATCAAAGAATCCAGTGAATCACTCAAGAACAAAGCATATTGATGTTCGACATCATTTCTTGAGAGACAATGTTGCAAAGGGAAAAAAAATTGAGCTAATCTTTGTAAGTACAGAGTACCAGCTAGCTGACATCTTCACAAAGCCACTAGCTGAGGAGCGTTTCTCTGTGCTGCGTAGAGAATTAGGCATGTGTAATGTCTAGCCAGCCAGCTGCTATGGAAGGATGGAAATCTTTTATGTCTAACCAGCAAGCTGCCATGGAAATTCGGTACATTCTTATGATATTATGTACAATTTCATGCTCAATGGTTTTATGCTATTTGTTTATTTTTTTTAGTGCTGAGTTAAAATTAATTGTTTAATTTATGCATTGAAATATGTCTCTGTGATTTCTTTTTATTTATTTATACTTAGTACCTTATTCTATGCTATTGGTCAAATGTGTTATATGTCGGAATGAAATGTTTTTTTTATTTTAATAAGTAAGTCTTTCCCCTTAATTAATAAAAGAGAATTACTTAATACATTCCAATCCGACTCTTGAGATATCATCAAACTTTTCCCAAATCAAGTTTAGGGTTTCTAGCCGTTCTTACCATTTCTCTCTTCGACACCAAATCTCACCATGGGCAAAACCAGATCCTCCAAGAAAACTCCAATCTCTGTCCCCAAAACACAGAAAGGGCAGAACAAAAGGTTCTTTGATGAAGAAGATGACATTGATAGGGTTCAAGTCGACAGCGGAGATGAAATGTCGGAAGTCCAGAAATCTGGGCTTAAGGATGGCACGCCTGCTAAGAGAACCAAGTATGGAATTAAGTTTACAAATGAAGAACTAGAATCCAGGTTCAAGCAACTCGATCTGGCCAACCGTCGAATCGTTTTTGGACGCCCAATTGCAGGTAATTCCTATGTCAAATGCGGGGCTCTTGCTTATTTCTCTAAATTAGGGTTTGATTCCTTTATCAAAGATTTACCCCGAGAATGTTATCCATCTCTTGTCTATGAGTTTTATTCAAACCTTGTTATTGTCAAACCAATGGTCTTTTCTTCGATAGTTCGTGGTCAAAAACTAATGTTAACTACTAATGTTTTGAATGATATCCTTGGAATTGAGAAACCATCGTCTGTTTCTATCACAACCAAAAAGGGTCCTACTGAATTTCCAAATTTTACTGAATTGGACCAGTTGAGATTGATTCGTGGTTTAGATGGTTTACTTGTTTATGCCCCTCCAACTACTTCCATTGTGACCCCTATCAGTCATGTGTTGTTTAAGATATGTATCGATAATGTAAACCCTCGTACTGGTAGTCGATCGAATTTTGCGGGTCAAGATGTTTCTGTGGTGGCTATGTTACTCTCTGAGAAGCCATTCAACCTGGCTGGACTTATCTTGAAAAATATGTTGGATGTATTCGAGCCACATACCTCTCCAAGCCTCCCTTATGGCTGTTTATTGACTAGAATTTTTGAATGGTATGGTATTGACTTAAAAAATGAAGAGTGTGAGCTTGCTAAAGAATTTCTGGATGCTAAGAGCTTGTTGCAATCTCATTTGAAGTTGGATTCTGATGGTAATGTAATTCGAATGGAACCTCCTCCACCTCCAATCCCATCCCCTGCATTGTTGGAAAGTGAGAGTAGGACTGAGACTGGACATTCTGAAAACATGAAGGAAATTCGAGCTGCCCTGAAAGTGTTGACTGATAAGGTAACTGATATGGCTGATGAACTTTCCTTCCTTCGTGACATTGTTGCTGGTCCACGTCCGTCTACCTCAACTCGCACTGGTTTATTCTCTGCCACTGTCTCTGATGCACAAGGGCTTAATGACCTTGCAAATGCTGCTACCGAAGATGTGCTCAAAGAAAGTGTGGATGCTCCGACTGTGGCTGCTTCTGGGGTGGTTCAAGCTGAGAATGCTCAAGTTGATGATGAGGATAAGGACTCTTAAGTTTTTCCTTTTTATGATTAAGGGGGAGAACTTTTTAGGATGATATGATATGATGTCTATGCACCTGTGAACTTGTTTAAGTTTTTAAGAACCTATGAACCTGTTTATGTGTTTAAGAATTATGTATGTCTGAACCTATTATGTGGGATATTTTGGTTTGAGAACATGTGCTTATCTGTCATGTGTTGGTTTTGATCTTTCTTAAGTTATCCTTGTGTATTACCCTTGGTTTTTATCAAATTGTTATATGTTTATAAGGTTGCTAGACTCAGGGGGAGTTTGTTTTCATCTCTCCTAAAAATTGGTGTATAATCATCAAAAAGGGGGAGATTGAAACTCTATGATTTTGATGATCATACTTAGTAAGCAAGCTGGATTCTGCATTAGACTAATTTTGTTTTGCAGGATTACCTCATATAAAATTTTATGAGAAAAACAGGGTAACTCAGCTAGCTGACAGTTCAACTCAGCAAGCTGGCTGGCAGTCTGTCCAGTTTCACAAGTATTCGAATAAATGATTTTATTATGCTTATAATTGCAAAAGTGGCATGAACGGTTTTTTATATATTAATAACATGACATAATTTCAAAAGTATTTCTAAAACAATACTTTCTTAGAAAAAGGAATCTTTGAATTCTTTAATGTTCTTAAAAAGGCAACCCATGTGCTTACTTTCCAAGCATGCTCTTATTTAATATCATTTATGCTTTATTTCTATCCTCCACCAACTGTTGTCTTGGTTAAAGATTGTAAAGAATTACATGCACTCATTATCATATTCTTTCATATTCTTTATCTTCTTCAAGTTTCTCTCTAACGGTTTCTTTCCTCTTAAACATTCTTATCTCTCCATTTCTAAACTAAATTATTTTCTGAGTAAGAATTATTGTTTAAACTGATTGTGAACGTTAGAAGTAGAATTAATGGAACAAATCTTGAAACGTGAGAAATGCTATTCAAGACCGTTACAAGTTTGCATCTTTAATTCTAGTTTCTTTACTTCACTATATATACTTGTATGAATGTTCTTCACAGGTACGAACCAAGAGAAAAACATACAAGCAATATTCAAGCGTCAAGAAAACAACTCAGCACATATACTTCAAAGAGCTCGTGTATTATATCGTATATACAGTTTAGAGAGTTCAAATCTTTTGAGTTGTATTTATTTAATTCATCCTTGTATTGTTCAACTTGTAAAGTTGGTAGTTGCTGGTTTGTCAAGCTTGTGGAACCAGGGTTCAAGGAGCATTAGGCTAGAGAAGTTTATACTTGGTTTAGTATAGAGCTTAGAGAGCTGTGTTCAAGAAACAAGGGGTTCCAGCTAGCTGCAGTCAGTAACTGGGTAATAAGGGAGATATATTATTGTGTCTTGTAATTGGATTTAATTGTGATCAATAATATATTCTCTTACCAAGTTGGTAAGGGACTAGGACGTAGACCATAGAAGATTAGGGGTCGAACCTAGCTAAAATTCTTGGTGTTCTTTACTTACTGCACTTTTGTCCTTCTGCATTGCATATCACAGCTAGCTGCTTATTTGTTAATCTGCCAAATCAAGTTAACTTAGCTAGCTGCTTATTCACTAATTTATTTCATCCAGCTAGCTGCCGTAGTAAAATTTTAGACAGATTTTTTTATTTTTGTTAGTCATAACACCTATTCACCCCCCCTCTAGGTGTATTTTCAATATTAATGCCTGCTTAAAGTCCACATCCTTATGCTTTTCCAAACAGTTTTTTCTCCTTTGTTTTTCTTTGTATATGCACTGAAGTAGACCCTTCTCTTTGTTTCTTAAATGTGTCTCTTTGAGAATGTGCAACTGAGGACTGTAATGTTGGCATTTGGTTGACTGTGTACATTTACTCAGAGGGACATGTTGAAGACTTTAATATTGACATATGCTGAGCTACATACATTTTTGTTTGTGTTCTCATACGTAATATATATTAGAGTAAATTATAGAGTGGTGGCTGTATTTTATATCGAATTTCAAAAAAAAAAGGGCCAAACTTTCAAGTTTGCAAATAATGGCCAACTTTAGTTTTCGTCTTTTAAAAGAATGGCTTCCATTAATTTTGAACGTGAAAGGAAGCCATTCTTTTAAAAGTTTGTAATAAAATTTGGCCATTCTTTTAAAAGTATTTAATAAAATTTGGCCATTCTTTTTTAAAAAAGTTAGCAGAAGTCATTTTTTTAAAATACGAAAATTAAAACTGGCCACTAATTTGCAAACTTGAAAGTCTGGCAATCTTTTTGAAATTTGGTGTAAAGTATGGCCACCACTCTGTAATTTACTCTATATATTATGCTGCGGCAGATCCAAGAATCAATTGTCCAGACTCAGCGCCAACAATCTGAGGCACTAGGCAACAAAAAAAAGAGTGCTAGAGCCACAGCTGCTGCGTTTGCGAGGAGATCACAGGCATTTCAAAGTTCTCGAGGAAGGAGAAACCAGAGAGCTATCAAACAGCAGGGATCTGATGAGGTGGATTATGCTAATGGCCGTGATAGAGGTAAGGATTGATCTTCTACTGATGAGCTGGTGATTGATGTCAAACCAAAAAGATATAAAATATTGGGACTCGAAATTCTCAGACCTCTTTAGTGTCAGGGAGTGCAGATGGAGGAGATGAAAATCATACTGAAGTTAACAGAGGTTCCTTGGGCGCATCCGCAGGACTTGTCCGAAACTCTGAAATGCTTGCTTGGGGTAGAGGTGGCATTCGGAGCAACACTCGCCATAGCAATCAGAATGCTGGGAATACAAGGATTGCAAGGAGTACTCGCTTGGCTAGGCTGCTTGAAAGTTACCAAAATACACTAGAAGAAGATAAGGTAATATTGAAATGCAGAACTGAGGGTTCACTTGCTCACACACCTGTCATGTGCCTTTTATTACTCATAATTTGGTTGTGAAGTGCTAAACATGTGGCTTTAGTTCCAAACAAATGAGGATTATTTCTCTTTGTGGCAGTTTTGTTTTTCCTTGTGATATTATTTCCCTCTTAAAATTAATTCTTAACTCTTTTTGCCAAGCACCTACTAATTTTCAACCTTTTTCTCAGCTGCATATTCATTTCATGCTTGTGCCCTGGGATGAACAAAGATTGGCAAGCTTGGAGCGTCCGCACATGCGTTGCGAGCCCAACATATCGATAAGAAACCTCTGCCAAGTAAGATCTTTATACACACCCAGACCCCATTTTGCCATTATAAATGGTCATAAACAAATTTGGTAGTTACGTCTACTAAAAGATTTTGGTAAAGATGATGCTAATTGATTATAGTCCAAGATGTCTTTAGAAGCTTTGATAATAATTTTTTGACTAATCTGTTTCTACAGTATGTTTCTTCAAACATTGTTGCCGAAGCCGAAAAAATTGAAATTCTGCTGGCGCAGCAAAATGAAGTTTTGTGCATCCTGGAGGGTCGCGAAACGTTGGCGGAACTGAAAGCAGCATATGGTGTTACCCAGTGTGATATGGTGAGCTATCTAATGTGCAAATTTGGAATGTTTAGCATGCAATCCCGTAATTTATGGATGTGACATTGTTCCCCTTTTTTCCAGCGTTTTGCATACAGGCTAAAGGAACCAGCTTCGATGAATTCTGTCTGAAGGTGATATATGGCGTCCAGGATGAACAGTTATAAAGTTGTTCATCCAAGTATACCTGTTCATCCAAGGAAGGTGAATAGAATATACCCAGAAAACTGCAGTATGATTTTGACTAAAATATTATTACTAGGATAGTCGGGTAATTAAGGATCCAACAACTAATTTTCAAGCTGCTAATGAACACTTAATAGATCATTACCTTGGTACATAGTATAAGATACTAGATGGGCTTTCTTCTTTCCAAGGTCAGTCACCTTGTTGTCCACTTCTACTTCCCAGGACTATGTGAAATTCTGAATACATGATTGGCCTAACGTACATATAGATCCAAGTACTCTTGGCTGTTCAAGTGAATATACCTAGCACAATGAATTTCCAGCCCCATATCATTCATCACCTATACCTAAACGGTGAAAACACGTACCAAAACTGGAAGTTATCCAAAATATTTTGAACCCCTATTTTGTGGAAAACACTTTAAAATAAAACAAACCTCATAAAAATCTTGGCCTAATCCATGTAAGATCCATCTAAAAACTCATCTAGTGCGAATCCGATTTTTTTTTTTTTTTTTTTTATACAAGAACATGAATTGCATCAAAGGAGAGGAGTTACAGTACAGATCAGCAGCCAAAGATATTAAATATGCATAACAATATATCAAAAACATTTGTAATTTAAGAGGCAGTTCCATCATCTTGTTTCTACCATATTATTGACGAAACCGCCGGCAAGCAATCAAAATTCATCAGGAACATGCCCCAATATCGAATAAATCGGAAATGATTAGAAATTTTCTGAAGCTGTCTCCATGAGTTATTTTTGAGGCTGTAAACTATGACCTGGGAGCCAGCCAAATCATGACCATCAGTCCATCAGGAAAAAGAATTCTCAAAACCTTGTAATCATCATTAACATCATCATACCCAAATCCACAGAAGAAAGACGGGTCTATGTCGAGAGGACGAACAAATTCAGCTGCTAAGGTAGGTAAGTGTGTACTTTCTGGTTGCCGGGTTCCATAAGAAAATGTCTTATTTATTTACCTCTTGTTCCTCTTTAGCTGTTGCTGCTGTTTTCGCTTCTCTTGTGGTTTTTTTTGCACCTGCTTTTTATATCACAGCTAGCTGAGAATATAGTAGGGTGGTACAAAACCCTCGGTGAAGACTTCTATATCAAAGACATCTGGTGTGTTTGTAATCTGCTGAGATTATGAAATGCAGATGTTCTTACTAGTCAGTTTCTACATATTTTGTACTACTACCTTGCAGAAATGGAGTTGACTCCTATTCTCTTTGAACAGCCAGTTCATAATTCAAGATATGAATTGATTTTTATTGTCATAATTTTCAAGTAATGATTCATACTAATGGTGCGGTAAAAATAATTTGCACCAAAATTGTTTCATGCACATAAATTATTTCTAAAACTGTCTTCTCCACTTGAAAAAATTCAAATCTGACTCAAAAATTTCAACGCATTAAGATCATTCACATCCCATCCCCCGTCCCCAACCCCAAAAACTTACTAAAAATAGTAAATCCCCAAATAAAAATAGTAAATCCCCAAAATTATCAAAAAGTTTCTACATCCCATTCCCCATTTTCCATTCCCCTATCACTATATTCTTTTTTATATTACTTCTTTCTCTCTCTTTCACTTACAATTTTAACTACCAAAACTCACCCACTACAGTTAAATATATTTAAAAGAGGAGAGAGATGATTTGGGGTTCAAAATAGTAGTCCCCAAATATGGGGATTCAAAACTTGTCCCCAAAATTAATCCCTAAAATGGGGAATGGGATGGAGGAGTGTTTTAGAAGAAAAGTTGGACAAATCCTCAAATTATAAGGATGGGGTTAAGGATGGGGGATGGGATGTGAATGCTCTAAGACATGTTTTTTTATGAATGCTTCAAAAGTAATACAAACGAAACGACTGGAGCAAAACAGGAAATGACAATAAAAAAACAATTAAAAAATTATTTTTACACAGACACTCATGCTCCTTGTTGCTTCTGTCCTCTTGTCTGGATTCTATGCAGTCTTCTGGTCTTTTCAGCTTTTCCTGTTCTTACATTCCGTTCAAGGCTTCAAGCTTGACTTTCTCAACTTCTACTTTAAAAAATTAAGCTGCAAATTGCTGAAAGGGACCCAACACAGAACTGAGAGTTCTCACAAGTTCTGCCTCTTGTATCAAGATCAACATCAAATTCATATCCAGTGCTAGTAGAGTTGAGAATTGGAGAAATTATAAATTAATCTATAAATTCATAGAAAGGAGTAGAGGAAGGGTTATTTTTGTAGTATTAGTTTACCTCTTAAAATCTTGCTTTTTTACTTAAAAAAAATAAAATAAAATTGCTTTTGAAAATTGGGGATTTTTTTTTAAAAAATCTTTTATTCAACAAGAAAGTAGCATTTTTGTTTATAACAACAATACCAAGCACGTACTAACAATTTAGAAGTGATTGTTGCTCAATGAGCTGTTAAGTAAGTTCGTGTGTGTATATATGAATTAAGATTGAGAGAAGTCAAAACATTGTACAATGCTCTTTGAGACAAACTGTATGTTCTTACATGTCTGTTAATTGACCTAAACTGGAAAAGGTCTCGGGGATGGTTCCAGTAAATTGGTTACCTGAAACAGACCTACAATATGCAAACTGGTTAGTATCTAGAGCAAGTCATACTTAACAATCTAGTAAAACTTAACTCATGTATCTTGTCTAATTTTTGATGAAATTATGAGAATGTATTATTTATTGTTCACATTTTTTCTAAAATTTTTGTATAGGGTTTTATCAAACCAGACTCGGGTCATCTTAAATTTCAAAATATTCTTCTCTCTCACACCCTTGTAAAAAATCTTGAAACCATCTTATATTTCAAAATATTTCAAAATCTCGAAGTCATCTCATATTTCAAAATATTCTTCTATCTCACATCCTTGTAAAAAAATCTCGAAATTCTGCGTGTCATACATCCCTGACAGTGAGCATACTGGCAATCCACAAGATAATGAAAATTAGACTCTTTTGCATCATTGTGCAGCGGACATGATACTGCAACGTTAACGTCAAGATTATGAATTAGATGATTTGTATTAGTTTTATTTAAGGCAATTTGGCTTAAATAATGTTAACATGTTAATGTTGACAAGTTATTAAATTACCAAACAAAAATCTTGGCTTTATAAAACTGCTGGGCATTTGTCAAAGTTATGCAGAGTTTATGTAGAGCTTATGTTGTTTGATGTAGTCAATTACTTCATCTGGCACTAGATATTTCACCGACAAACTCCTGGAAACACAGTCCCTGTTACAGATACAAGTTAACCCAACAGATACAAGTAAGCCCTCTCAGACTAACAAGACATTTGAATCTGTTGTTACCTTACTATTGTAGAACTAATTCGGTTCGGAACAATTTCGTCCACAATTTTGATGTTGCTCTGCAATGATACAAGTCAAATTACAGGATACATCTCTGTTACTTATGTGATTAAATTAGAAATACCATAACAAACTTGAAACGGGAGATGCAAAACAAATAAATTCATTTTATAAACTTCTATGCAATACCAGTCCCGGATTAGCAGCTTTACCTTAACAAAAACAAAATGATAAAAATATTTTTCTGGAAATCTGAAGATGCTATCTCGGAAATACTTCCGCAGTAAAACGTGATTTTCGAAAATATTTTCATTTTCTGAGAAGGGGAAGTCAGCTCCCCTCCCCCTCCCCTTCCCCTCCAAAAAAAAAAAGGAATCACCTTGAACAAGAGAATTTACTATAATGCATTTTTTACCTTGCATTCATTCAAAATTTCATCACTAGCAATAAGTTTCTCAATGTCTTGACCTTCTCGCCGGATGCAAACCACACCATAGTCTCTACATATTGTCCTGACCTATAAATTGAAAAATAAACACCAGGAGATATAAAGTCAAAACACAATTTAAGTAGAAGCAAATATCAGAAAACTTGTTGACATTTCACGTTTAACCGAAAAGAACATTTTGTATGACTGTAATAATACTCAATTTGATAGTGTATCAGAACTCGGAAGCCCAGCCAACATAGTTGGAATTGCATGTCTACATTTTCCAATAATCTCTACATGTTGCACAGTGTTATTTCCTAAAAGGAGATTTCTGGTATGCTTTCAAATCATATGGTATTGCGCAACGTCGTGTACTGGAATTCTTGTATTCATGAAATTGAGAAATATTCAATAGCAACGCAAAACCTAAAACCAAAATATCAAGCAAAAACAGTTTAACAGGCCAAAATATCAAGCAAAATCAACATAAAACCTTCATCAGTTACCAAGATCTCATTAGCTTCTTAGTGCATTTGCTTTGGTAGATTACTAAAGTTCTGAAACTAAAATTATTCATTCAACCTTGACTAGCTGATAAAAATCTTTTATCCGAGTTAAATATATTTTAGACTTGTTATTACCTGCTCCGGAATCCATACTTTAGGTGTGCTAAAAGATTCAAGTAGATCAGAACCGCAGATAAGCATGACTTTCAGGGATGCTGGAAGCAGAAGCAAAGACAATGTATTATCCATAAATCCCAGTGAAAAAAAAAGTGAATACTAGCATATGAGACACAAATACAGTTGATTGCAGTACAATATAGAACAGAAAAAAGGATAACACTAATAAGGCAAAAGCAAGGACTAAGCATTGCATTTGTGATATTTAGTGCTCTGAGGAAATTGACTACACACATTTTAATATCCGCTCATATGCTAGAAATGACATTCCGTCACTGTGGGAACCAATGCCCAACCTAGAGAAATTATTATATTGGTCCAAAAATTTAATAATAGATCTGAAGCTTTATTAAAAAGAATCTGTATTGCCTTATATTAATAATAATAATCGTAATCCTTATAACCCTTGAATATTATCTTTAAGAACACTTTATATTATAGTTTAAAAAATTGATTATGATCGGTTGACCGCACATATAACACATGGAGATAATTAAATTTTAATCACCCAACAGAATACCTAATTGCAGATTTGCAGGATGATATGTCAAATAATAAGCAAAAAAGAACATGAAATAAACTTTGAAATTATAGCATGATGCCTTATGTAATTAATACAAACTTTTTAGGACCACGATTTTCTCAATCATAGAACACCGATAACTAATATGATAGTAGATTATTTGCAACAAACGACTAAACCAGTTCTTCAATTTAAGACTTTGAGTGAAATACAAGGCATAGTGCAAAGCTTACCACTAGGTACCAATCCATTATCGGACAAGGAACTCCTGATTCTGGATAAAACAGTTAATGTCCTCTGGAAGGTACTCTGATTTGCCTACACTACAGAGATACAGACTTTATAATATATTATATAAACATAATGAAACAGCTGACATCAAAACCTATGTTTTTATATTCATAACAGACATGCATGGAGCTCATTAAGTTCTGAATAATTTAAAAGACACGCGCGAGGGGAGGGGAAGAAAGAGACCTCCCAAGGGTCCACCATTATGAATTCAGAACTTCTACAAGCAAGATTACACATTGAAATCCGATGTCCTGCTGATAAAAGACCCTACATATAGAAGTACATTCAGCTACTAACTTCATATTCAAACTTGGTCAGACTCAGGGAATCAGGAGTAAGCACAAAGTGCATGCTTCATGTTCTAATACACAATTACATACCTTTTTCTTGTATGCATCATTTACAGGTGACATATATCCACCAATAACAGAAAACCCCTCTGAAGTTAGTGCGTCTCTCGCCAGCTCTAGCAACAAGAGTATAAGATATACAATTAGAAATTTAAACTACAAAAATTATAAGCACTCCACCAGAAATAATATATAACAATTATCGCAATCATAGACAAATTTAAAATAGATTACCAAGCATGTATAAATTAGTAATTTATGTAAAAATAGACTTATGTAAAATTTTCAAAAAATTTAACAACAGATTCGTGAAATTTATGAGATTCAAAAATAGACTCTAAAATTTACTCAAATATTTTTTTATATTCACAAACAAATTATTGTTTCTAATTGACTTCTTAGAATCAATATAAAGATATTAAAATATTAATAATTTTTTTCAATTTCAAAATTATTACTTGGAGGCGGTTCTCTTTTTAAGAGGGTTCTCTCTTGAACCTTGGCCAAAATTAATATATATACACACATTGCCCTCCACCACGTACCATAAGCTAACTTTACTGACAACAATCTTGCAAGACTTAAATCAATCTTGCAAGAGTCCCTGGTAAGTGTTAAATAGAAGGTTCAGCTTCAAACTTTGATCTCTTAAGAAAAAGAGGAAAGGGGTAGAAGCCACTTACCAAAAAGACGTAAATGCATATATGTCGGAGGATTGAAACTTCCAGCGGAGAGTAAAACTACGTATGTTGTTTCCCTGAAATTCCAAAACTTAGTTTGTCAGGTGATAAAAGTATAAAAACAAATGATCGTCTACATCTATACAGAAGAATACAGAAACAGCTCTTACATACAATGCATGCCTTATATATTGAGGATATAAAACTAATGCCACGTATGTATCCACAAAGATGAATATACATGCCAGAAAAAACAATGACAACTATTACATGCATCTAGACACAATATAGTGAATTTATGCAAATTGGCTAACAGGAACATAATGGCCAAGTGAGTGAAAGTAAAAATTACCTGTTACCATGATCTTTAGGCCCTAATGATAATTTTTCCAGTGGCAAGGCACTATCCATCATACGCAGAGAAACTACAAGTGAAATCATTGACAGCCAACATCCCGCTTTGGTTTTGATAGGTAATTAAACTAGAAAATTTTCTCGTACGAACCAAAGCCCAAACAAAGTGAAGCTAAATAACAAAAAAATCAGCATACTGAAACATGGGAGAAACACACTTAATGACTTGGAAAAACAAATCAAATCTCACTTACGTTTATCTGTGTTGCATTTTAAATTAAAAACATAAAGAGAGAACTAAAAAACATATGTTGATGGCATAATACAAGGAAAGTAGGAAACCCTACAGTTCCACTCGGGCCCTTACTCTAAATGTGTCAAGCCCCCTAACCTTAGTCATCCCATGATTTCAGGATAACCCACCCTCTCAATCCCTTTCACGACTCATCATAGAGAGAAGGCAGAGCCCTCCGATAATGGCTGTGGATATTATACATAATCCCTACGACAATATTCAGCAAATCTCGCAGCCATCACAAGTGATGTAAAATTAAAACCAGAAGTCACTCGTTTAAAAATTGCAACAGAATGAACTTGTCCAACTTTATACTCACCTTATTCGTGCAAATGTCGATCAAAGATAATTCGCTTTACGTCATGAACCTCGAGCTACCTTTGAGAGCTTCAGTTATACACAACTATGAACAAGTGAAAATAATTAAATAGTAAAACGAATGCATGAGCTATAACCCTTAATCAAGTTATTTATACTTTTCAAATCTAGACAGCCTGCTGCAGCCCTACTAAACAGGCTCTAACTCTTAATTTATAGTATATCTTAATCAAGTGATTCTTTTTTCTGAGTAAAGTAGATATCATTGGTTATAACATATCAAAAATTTGCCTAAAAATAAGGTATGCCATGATTATACTAGATGTCATACCATGATTATTACACTCTTATAACAAAACAAGATTACATAAAACAAGATTACACCAAAATCTCCTTAAAATAATCAAACCAAACTGCTTGAAACCTAAATTTCAGATTATTCATATAACTAACTACTACAACTTGTTGTTCTACTAATTAATTAAATATGCAGCAGTGTAAATAAACATAATCCTCATAGTAAAATGATCAAACACCTAACGTGCATACTCTAATATCGTCCTTAAATCAAAATTAAGTTTGTGAAATAGGCCTAAATTAAGCATTAGCAAGTACTAGTTTTATGTATAAACTCGAACCATCCAGACAAAATACAAGTAATTTTTTATGACAAAGATAAGTGACCAAGTGTTACACCTACATTTAAAACAATATAATCAAAAACATAATCTTGATATTCAACACACAAAGCAGAAAATGAAAATAATTAAGATTTTGAGTTGAACCTAGAAGCGTATTGCCATCAGAGTAAGAAGAAATAAGCTTCGACGCCGACGCCGACGTCGTCTTCTTTTTCTGTTTTTGTGTGTGAAAAAGCGCTCCAAAAGCTATCATCTTTACCGATGGACCAAAAAGGCCCAATACTCACCTTTTTAAACAATAAACATGTACTTATGGCCCAATTGGCCCAACACTTCCCGTTTTCATTATTTTAATATTAGAATTTCATTTCATTTTTATTTTTTGAAATTAATAAATATATATATATATATATATAGAGTTGCACTCTATACAGAACACTTTAAATAAATAACAATAAAGTACACCCATCTACACCATTAAAAAAACCAATGATCAGGATTAAAAGATAAAACAGGGACATAACAGTCATTTTCACAAATAACTCAGACAAACAAAAACGGAAATTAACATTACAGTTGTACAATTACACAACAAAATCGTTCGAGAGCACAGTACCCGAGGTCGAGAGCAGAATTAACGTGATGGAGCATCTCTAACGGAAAGTATACGTTCTGAGCTTCTTGAGCTTGATTCACAAGAAGAAACTGCTGTAGAATCGAAAATTCATCGAGGTAATATATGTAATTTCTTAGATTAATTGAAATTTTAATGAAATTAGGGTTTGAATGTGAAAAACGTGTTTATTTCTGAATTTGTATCAATTTTATGTGAAAATGATGTAATGATAACTTATTTCAGGTAGAAGCAAGTGTTCATTTAAGATTCCACTTGCGATTGAGCTGGAAAAATGCATTCCAAAGCAGGTATTATACTTATTTTCTGTCGTTTTGTTATTTTACAGTTTGATACATGTTTCTATGTGAGATTCTCTGAATGCATATATGTTTATGTGTAAAATATATATGTCAGATGATTTGTGTTATTGTGTGTATTTCTGTGTAAAATATTTGTATGAGATGCTTTATGAGATTCAATGTTGTATTTAAACTTTGCTTTTTGTGTGTAAAATATTTTTGTTAAAGTGAGTTTCTATGTTTTTTTGATTGTGGCTATGTTTGGTAGATGCTATGTTAGATTCTATGTTATGTCATTCTATGATTACAACTGTTTGATGAATCTAAGATTATGTGTTTGTCTGAATTGAAGTATATGTGTGAGATGCTTTATGAGATTCTATATGTCTAAGATTCTATGTGAGTTTCTATATTTGTTTGTTAGAGTCAAGATTCTCTATCTCTTGTTAAAATCTCTATATGATCTATCCTTTTTTTAAGTGAATTGTCATATTGAGTATGCTACTTGTATTACCTATAAATATAATTACTTGTAAACCAAAACAATTATAAGAACTGGATCAGATTCTATCTGTCCTAGATGCTATGTCACATTCTACATATGACTATCTTTTTTTTTTAGATTCTTCATTTCATTTCGTTTTCTTTTATGTGACTCTCTTTTAGGCTTGCTGGATGCTATGTCAAATTCTATTTATGAGATTCTATTTCTGTTGGAGATGAGATAATTATATTTGGTTACGATCATGATTTTTTTTTTTTTTTGATAATTATATCTATGTTGTGCCCTGTTTTTCTATTTTTGAGGTGTGTATAAACCAAGATTCCACGATATATTTGATTTACTTTTCACATACTCTATACATACAAAGTGCAAATTAGACATTCATTTTAGTCTATTTAGATTGCATTCCCAGGCATCCCGCACTTAAGACATGTTGATCCTAACTAAGTGTCTTATGCCAGTTACTGATAAGTGGATTTTATATCCACTATTTGCATTCCATTCGTACTTGAAACGATTGCTAGTTCTCAAGTTTCGTGTTAGTTTGATGTGTTTTCACCTAAGTTGTGTAGGTTGCATAGTCGGAGGCATTGGTGTTGTTGGTGAAGAAATGGTGGTAATTTGTGTGCTTAAAGTAGGAATTACAGGAAGTCCAGGGCAAGAGAAACTCAGGTATTTGAGCACAATGCGCATGCATCACTGTTTTGGCCATAACTGGAGTTCCAGACGTCAGAATTGGGCGATCTTACAGCCCACGCGAAGAGGAGAGCATTTTCTACAATCTGGACAGGGGGGACAGGCGCGCCCGCGCCTGTATAGAGCGCGCCCTGGCGATCTGAGAAATACGAATTTTCTGCTGTTGGGCTTGTTCTGAAGGGCCGGTTCGGACGAGATGTGCAGCCTTGTGTCTTGGAAGCCCAGTTTACTATGTACTATTGGGGGAAAGCCCTAATTATCAATAGAGTATCGTATTATTCTAAAGGTGGATTTTTAGAGAGAGAAGAACCATTGGGAGAGCATCAAGCTTTTTGGGGGTTTCCTAGTTTTCATTCCATTTTTGTAATCTCCTATTGCGTTGAATGCTCGGTTGTTTTCGTATATTCTTTTACTACTCTTGTTTGATTTATCGTAACTCTTTTTCAATCATGTTTACACTTGAACCCATGATGGCGATTAGGTCGATTATGGGCTAACTCGTTATCATGGGATTTTAATGGATTTTTCTATGGATTCTAGTAATTAAGTGTTTTTTATGCCTTGGTGTGTGATTGATTGTATTGATTTCCTAGTATGATTACGCTTATTCGTTATAGGTGAGTCGCGGACACCTGTAATTGTTTGTTTAATCCTGGTGAATGCGAAAATGGATCTAGGGTTTAGAACAATTCATGCTAGCATAGGTTTTTGCATGCGAAGAACATGTATTAATTTGTGGTGTAATTCTAACCGTCTTGCACTGACTATGTGGTTTTATGGATGCTTGATTTTTAACCGGTATGTGTTCAATTGCTATAGACATATAGGAACTGCGCATATTTGGTGACTACTTGACTTCTATCAATTGTGGATGATCAGTAGGATGGTATATGCACAACGAAAGTTGGTGTGCATCAGTTTAGTGCATCTAATCAGTAATCAACTTTGTCACATGCTAGGTTAAAGGGGCATAAGATTCTAGATGAAGTGGTTAATGAAATTGGAATCCCATGTTTTCTCATATATAAGAACTCTTAATTGCTAATTTGTTCTTGCTTAGTTAATTAGATAGTTTAATTAAAAACCCAAATTTGATAATTGATCAAGCATTAAGAAGTAACCATACACTGTTGCATAAGTACTAAAATTGGCATTACACCTAGTCTCTGCGGAACGAATCTTACTTATCACTTGCTATTGTGATCGCGTATACTTGCGTGTTTACGAGTCAACAAGTTTTTGGCGCCGCTACCGGGGACTTCGTTGTTATTTTTAGTTTAAGTGCTTGTCATCAGTGGTCGTTATAGATTACTGACTTGAACTGTTTTTTTTTTCTTTATTTGATGGATTATTGGGAGCAGGACTTCGTAATTGTGTGTGAGCTATGTGCAGGTGGACATTACACTCATCAATGTGAATACAACAGCAACAACAGCTGGAGCTACAATCAGAGTGGTATGGAGCAATCCCAATATCCATCCTACCCACTCCAAAATCAGCAGTTTGGAGCTAAGCCATACAATCCATGGGAAATTCAGCAGCAACAGGGGCATTTTCAGCATCAGTACGTCCCACTGCAACAACACTTTCAACCCACTGGATTTCAACAACAACAATTTCATACGGATTATGGACAAAAATCGAATGAAGAAGCGGAATTAGAAGAATTGAAATTGATGATTAAAAGCAACGCAATGTCTCTCCAGACGATAAGAAATCAGATTAGTCAAATAGCAACCTTGCTAAATAGTCTTCAGGGAGCCCTTCCAAGTGACACGGGAGACCTAGAGGCAGAGCATGAGGACAAGAACATGCCTATCAATCTTGACTGGCCTTTCTTAGCCACGAGTGAGACCTTGATCGAAGCTCAGAAAGGAGAGTCTGAGGGCAAGGATGAGGAAGAAGTAGAACATAGCGCTGATAAAGAAGCAGAACCGGAGGCAAACCAATCAGAAAATTCGGTTCTGAATAATCAACCATAACCACTTCCTTTGCAATCTGAAAATTCTGAAGAATCAGCCCAAGATCAAGAAAACTCCAAGGCTCAAGTGGCTATGTTATTTCCTTCGAAGGATGAAGAGGGTCTCAGTGTGGTAATGGTTGATACTGAACACCGTAAGAAGGTTGATCAGCCGTTAAAGTCAAAGTCTGTAGAGAGTGCTTTTCAAGGAAAGTTTGACATTGAAGATGATGAATTAGAAGAGCATGTTCAGTTGTTGAATGTCGCTCCGTTGCAATCTGATTTCGACCAGTTGGAGGCCGAAGAGGAAAAGAGCATCACTCCTACTGACAAATCTACCCCGGAGAAGAATACAGGGATTCTCCAAATCGATTTTCCTCCTCCATATCCACAGCAGCTTCAGAAGCAAACTCTAGCCATGAATTTGCCGGCGGAGAATGAGGAGTGTTTTAGCTTGAAATTGGTTGATGCAGGGCAGAGTAAAAAGTATGACACGGAGAAGGAGAAGGCAAAACATGGCCAGCTGAGGATTACAGTGCCTTGGTTAATGGGGCTACGTATTCCACATAAGTTGCTTGGAGTGGAAGATCTCTGGAATTCTCAGGTGCGCCTTAAGCCATCATTTGAAGGAGCTCCCGAACTCGAGCTCAAACCATTGCTAGTTCACCTGGGGTGTGTTTCTTGTAATTCATCTCCTTTGCTTGCTATTGTTATTGCCGCTAACTTTTCAGGTAGGCGGGAGAATGTTGTTAAGAGATCTTGTGAGGAGCGAATACGGGTAAAGCTGGTCGTTAATGATGTCGCTCCAGAAAAGATCATTAAATGGCCTTATAGAGATGCGGTGCAGAAAATTTTCAAGAGGAAAATCGTGGCCAAGTCTAGCTAAAGACGTTAAAGAAAGGCGCTTCGTGGGTGTAACGACTGGGAAAATTACGTGTATTTTATTCTGTTAAAATATGTTTTTAGTTGATTTTATTGTGTTTTTATTTAATTTTTTTATGCATTTAAACACATTTTAATTTTTATTAAATAGGAAAATCATCCCATACGTGTTATGTGACTTCTGTGTAGCATAGATTATTTTATTTTATTTTTCTGTAATTTTTATATTTTTAGAATACAATTATTTTGCATTTTAAATTCCGGAACCAGCCCCTATACTGAATCTGAGACCCTGTTTTTGATACCAATATTTTTATAAAATGGTAGGATGTATAAAAATGAATTTTGTTGTAATTTTTGTAATATTCACAATTTTTGGGAAATTTTGGCATATATATTATAATTGTTTAAAATTAAAAATATTACATTTTTATCTCATAAAAATTATTTTTAAGGCTTAATAATTTTAATTAGGGGCTAAAAATATTTTTGGAGTATTAATTTTCAGATTAGTATAAATAGCTAATTTTCTTATTAATTATTTAATAAAAATCAGAAAAATCAGTTTTTAATTTTTATTTTCTGAAAATTCTGGAAAATTGTTCTTGGTGTTCTTGAGGATCAATCTCACTTTTGACAGTGATTCCGGCATCCAAATCGTTCATGTGGGTAACCAAATTGAATCTCTTGATCTCTACTACATGTTTATGTGTGTTTTAACATCCTAAATTGATTGAATCAAAAATTTATAATTTTAGTTTAATATTCGAAT
Organism: Saposhnikovia divaricata; assembly: GCA_036435485.1. Taxonomy (NCBI): domain Eukaryota; kingdom Viridiplantae; phylum Streptophyta; class Magnoliopsida; order Apiales; family Apiaceae; genus Saposhnikovia; species Saposhnikovia divaricata. The sequence continues at coordinate 200,923,049 of CM071601.1, read as the reverse complement.
TTTCTTGAATTTATTTTGGATTGTATACTGATTTGCTGTTGTTGTGGTTAGTTCCTATAGATTGTATATAATCTCAGGAGTGTGGTGATAATTTTTGTTTGATTTTATCTAGCCTAGAACTCGAAGTCGAGTTTTTAGTGTGGGTAAAATTTTTGATTTTAAATTCTGGATTCTTGGATGTTTTTCTGTTGTTGTTGATGATTTGTATAGTTTGTACAAGTCCCAAGCTTCGTTTTGGTATATTAAACGTTCGATTTGGTTAAGAAACGAGTGAATTCAAGTTTTGGCCGGTGAAGTTCGCCGGATTTCTTTTGATTTTGGCCGGATTCTGAGTTCAGTTAGTGTTAGGATGGAACGAATGGTACCATCGTGTTTAGGACACGATTTGGAACGATTTTGGTATGTAAAACGTACCAAACGGTACGATTTTGTGGCTCGTCGGAAAATTTTTCCGGTCGCCGGATTCTGGGTGGCAGCCATTGACGGCGAGAGGTGTTCTTCGAGCATTCATACGAAGAACACTGGAGATGGTGATGAACAGTACTCGTTTGATCTTCAAAAACCTAAAAACCATTTCTAAAAACTGATTTTGGAAAATTATTTACAAAATTATTTATAAATTCAAATTTTATTTTCAGAAATTCGAAAAATACTTTTAAAAATTCGAAAAATCATTTTTAAATTTCGAAAAATTATTTTTAATTTCGAAAAATAGTTTTAAAATTTTAATAAATTATTTTTAATTCGAAATTTATTTTATTTGATTATTTTAAATCTATTTAGCTAATATTTTGATTAATTTAAATTGATTGGTTAATTAATAATAATCAATTAATTTAATTAATTAAATATTATTTAAATATGATGAAAAATAATCAAATTTAATTATTTTGAAAAATAAAATAATTTATTTATTTTATAAATATTATTTTACCTTTAATATTTATTTCCTTATTTGTTTAAAATGAAATAAAATTGTTCTAAAATCCTAAAAATAATCCGGGAAGGGTAAAAATAGTTTTAAAATTCTAAAATTGATTCTAAAACTGGATTAGGTAATTAGAAAAATATTTCAATGACCCAATAATTATCTGTAGGGTTTTAAATTATCCTTTTTAATCCAAAAAGGGTAATTTAAATTCTTTAAAAATTTCGAAAAATGTTCTAAAAATGTTTATAAGGGTTCTAAAAATACCTTGAGTGTTCTTTTATATGGTGAGTCATATCTGCTATGTAAATTACGTGTTTGATTACTCTGTACTTGTTATTATTTGATTAAAATATTTAGTCGATAGCCATGCAACGTACGGGTAGACCCTAGAACCGAGGTTTGATCAGTAATTGACCTTGTACCTAGCCAGATATTTGAAATAGCATGTTTTATTGTAGAAGTGGGAGAAACCCTAGCTAGTGGGCAGAGTTACCTGCAGTATTTCTAGAAGTGAGAAAACCCTAGCCAGACAGCATAAATTACCAGCAGTATATCCAGGCAAGTATTTTCTCCCTTGATCATCTTAAACACTTTTATCTTATGTTTCATTGATTCATATCATGACAAATAGTTATTGTTCAGAGCTATTTGTGATTCTTAAATATTTTTGTGCGAACAAAGTTACTTGATATTGGTACCCTTGATGTGGGGAATTGTTTAAGATAAACTCTTCATATCCTTATTGTCGTAGTAAATAATAGGGATGTGGACTGTATGTGAAACTAAGCATTTCCTGTTGAATTCGGAAATTGCTCTATTGGATTTGGAAAATGATAAAGCGTAGGAGGCCATGATAGCTGTCATGGTCCAGCAATATTTAAGGAGGATATGGTAACCATTCCATCTTCCTATAGGCTAACATTACTTGCCTATTTTGGTACCCTCATGAAATCCGGATTATACACACGGGTATAGCTGTACCAGTGGAGTATAAAGGGTCCCATTGCTTTTGAACCTGATCAGGGGGCAATGGTGTTTCAGTTATGTATATCCAATCCATATCGCCCGAATGGCTAATATATATTGTGAGTTGACAAATGATTCAGTTCTATGTCATGTCGAATGATTTCAGTTATGATCGAATTATAATTCAGTTGTTGATTCAGTATGCTTTATAAACTGTTTTACTTTTCAGTTGATATTATGCAGCATTTGTTCTGGTTTTATTTTGAAACTGTTTATATATACTTGCTGGGCTTTTCTTTGGCTCACTCTTGCTTTCACTAAACCTTTCCAGACGGGAAGTATGGTTCCGATCAGCAGTCCAGACAGTATTAGAGGGAGTCAGAGGGGTCGGGTATCCGCACCTCAGGCTGTGCAGGTACTTGTGCGTTTCAGTTGGCGCTAGATAGAATTTTAAATAAAATGGGATGTAATAATAAAATTGAATTAGACTGGTTCTAAGTTGACTTGATTTGGTGGTTTGTAATAAGTGACTAGTTTATTCTGGAATATGTCTGCTTGTATTCATGCAATAACCTGTTTTGCGATCTTTGGTGTGCGGGGTCGGTTGTGTATTCTGATATTTTTGGTTGTGATTGGTTGGTGACCCCCGGATCTGGACCCCGGATTTGGAGGGGTGTCACAGTTGGTATCAGAGCAGACAGGTTATAGCCATTGAAATAAGCAGATATATACCATAGGAAAGATTAGGCAGATCACATGAGATAGGATGACGTTTTTGTGTTACGTTGCGTTTGATTTTAGTCTAAGCCTAAGTTGTGAGGTGATTGTGATATTATGTTACTGGGTTGCGCAGGTGTCTGTTGTGGTGACTGCACCGGTAGTTGCACCTCAGCCTATGCCGGCCCTGGAGTCAGTTACACCACCGCTGTTCCCACCTATGGATTTACCACCTATTCCAGCTATTATGGATCCTGACTACCCAGTGATGGGGGTAGACTATTGGCTGGGTTGGGAGTTCCCGCGGGAGCCGATGAGTCCCGTACCACCAGTTCATCCTGTTGATCCAGGTGAGTGGATGGGTTTACCAGTGCTTGGGGAACCGAGTTATGTGGCACATTTGGGTATGGCTTATGAGGAGGAGATCATGGTAATTGACCCTCCAGCACCAGTCCCCGTACGGATGTTTGTTCCTGATCAGCAGCAGGGAGTAGTGATGCCACCCGCCTTACCTGAGCTTCATCTACCCGATGCGGAGGCAGCTATAGGAGGATTTCTCATGCCAGCTGAGTTCACGGATCAGTCAGACCCCACTGTTCAGGGTCCCTATGTACCACTCTCACCAGTTATACCTTGGCATCAGATGCCACCAGGAGAGGAGAGAGTGCGTGCTTTGATAGAGGAGGTTACAGGCGGGGCAGAGGCTGAGTCGAGAGGTCATATAGGTGCACCGCACACTGTTCCTTTTGGTGAGTACCGCGAGCTCTGGGAGGCATATGACTTTTTGAGAGGGCAGAATATGGAGCTGCGTAGGGTGACAGGTCGCCCTGTTTCGGACTCCGAGATTCGTCATAACCTCCGGGAGTTGATTGCAGCCGGTACGTATGAGTTGGAGGCATTGAGGTTGGGTGATTCTGGTACTATCGATTATCGTCGGGCCTACCGTATCCTCCAGAGGATGTTAGCGGATCTTCAGCAGATGGTAGATCCCAGTTGGGATTAGAGACTGTGGGACAGAGACATAGAAGGAAGAATGCTACCTGTGTTTGTTTGGTTTTGGTTGTTTGTAAAATAGTGTATGTGTGTATTAGCAGCAGTTTGGTAGAATAAGTCGGGAATTTTGTTGTACATAGCCGACATTAAAGTCGTTAAGGTAGGTTATGAGCGATATGATGAAAAGTGAGCCGATCACTAGTCATGTATGACTGTAAGTGGTTATCTATATATCAACAGTACTTTTGTAGTGTTACGTGTATCGATTCCATCCAGCATGCGTTTATTTATTTTTATTTTTTTTTTCCAATTCAAGTGAATTAGTGATTGGGTGACATGAGTTGATAAATATTCTTGATTCATGCTTCTTTTCAATGAATGTCTATCAAAAACATGTGTAGCCAATTATTAAGGAACTTGTGTAATTTCCTTTACCAGATTATGGATAATCAGCAACCACATGGAAATCACGCGGGAAATGCGAATAATAATCAGAACGCCGGGGAGCAGGGCAATATTAATATGATGCAGCAAATGCTGGAGCTGTTCCGACAGCAGACCGAAAACCTCACTCGTCAGCAGCAACATCCGCCAGTACCCCAGGTGACGACCTTTAAAACTTTTCAATCTGTTAAACCCCCAGAATTCCAAGGCTCAGCGAATCCAGTTGAGGCCCGAGCTTGGTTAAAAGAGATAGAGAAAGCCCTTGCATTGGTGAATGTAGAAGAGAATAAAAAGACTGAGTTCGTGAGTTACTTTTTGAAAGGAGAAGCGAACTACTGGTGGGAAGCCAGGAAGGCTTTGGAAGGAGAAGGGGTAACTACGTGGGAAAGGTTCAAGGAGTTGTTTTTGGAAAAGTATTTTCCCCGCTATATGCAGAATCAGATGGAGATTAAATTTTTGGAATTAAAACAAGAAGGCAGTGCCACTGACTATGAAGCAAAGTTTACAGAATTAGCCAGGTTTGTTCCAGACTTGGTTGATACTGAAGAGAAGCGAGCAAGGAGATTTCAGCAGGGTTTGAAGCCGTGGCTCCGAAGCCGAGTAGCCGCTTTTGAATTGACTACCTATTCCGCTGTGGTCCAGAAGGCACTGATCATAGAAGGAGAAAGTGATAGCTCTCAGAAAGAAAGGGAAGGTAAGAAGAGGAAATTCCATAGTCAATCCGGGAATTCGTTCCAAGGCAGAGTGCAGAACAATTTTAGCCATGGACCAGCATTTCAGCCTAGAGGCAACGGAGGACCAGGGAATGGAACCCAGAATTTTGGGAATCAGGGGAATCGATTTCGGAATAGCAATCAACAGCAAGGAAGTCGGTTTTTGAGCAATAATCAACAACAAGGAGGTCGAATTCCAAACAATAATCAGCAACAAGGGATGCGACCACCCCTGCCAGCATGTGGAATATGTGGAAAGAACCATGGAGGTGCATGTAATCTGGCTAATGTAGTGTGTTTTCGGTGTGGCAAGAAAGGGCATTATGCCAACGGATGCGATATGCCAGCAGCTAATGGGATTGGTTGTCACAAATGTGGAAACAAAGGGCATCTTGCTAAAGATTGCAGAGTTAACTTAAACTCGGGAAACCAGAATAAAGCTACAGGGACAAATAATGCGGGGCAGCCAAGGGCCCGAGTTTTCAATATGACCATGTCAGATGCAGAGCAGAATTCTGATGTTATTACAGGTACACTTTCCGTAAACTCTACTAATGCCAAAGTACTTATTGATTCAGGAGCTTCTAAATCTTTTATTTCGGAAAAGTTTGCGGGTAAGCTAGAATGTGAATGTCAGTTATTAAATGAAGCATTAGTAGTAGAGATAGCTAATCAGGAGCGTATACCCGTTAGACAAATTTACCCAGCATGTGATATCGAAATATCCGGTCAACATTTTCATGCCAACTTGATTCCTTTCAAGTTGGGAGAGTTCGAGGTTATACTGGGAATGGATTGGTTGACAAAGTATAATGCCCAGATTGATTGTAAGAAGAAGGAGTTGAGGCTGAAGCTGGATGGGGATAAAGAAGTAGTGTTTCATGGACAAAAGCAAGTGAAGAAACTTTTGACTATGATGCGAGCCAAACGATTGTTGCGGCAGGGATGTAAAGCATGCTTAGCTTATGTAATGGATACCAATAAGGAAGTGCCACAGATAGAACAGATTCCAGTAGTAAATGAATTTCTGGATGTATTCCCTGATGAATTGCCAGGCTTACCTCCAGATAGAGAAATTGAGTTTGCTATTGATTTGGCACCAGGTACTGAACCTATATCGAAAGCTCCGTACAGAATGGCGCCAGTGGAAATGAAAGAATTGGCCAAGCAGCTGCAGGAATTGCTAGACAAAGGAGTGATCAGACCAAGCGTATCCCCATGGGGCGCACCAGTATTGTTTGTGAAAAAGAAGGATGGAAGCATGAGACTTTGTATTGACTACCGGGAGTTAAACAAATTGACAATTAAAAACAAGTACCCATTACCGAGGATCGATGATTTGTTTGATCAACTAAAAGGAGCATCATGGTTTTCCAAAATTGACTTACGATCGGGATATCACCAGTTGAAGATCAAGTCAGATGATATACCCAAGACAGCATTTCGTACGAGATATGGGCATTACGAATTTTTAGTTATGCCATTCGGATTAACCAATGCACCAGCCGCTTTTATGGATTTGATGAATAGAGTTTTCAAGAAATATCTGGATAAATTCGTGATCGTTTTCATAGATGATATTTTGATATATTCTAAGACAGAGGAAGATCATGCGGAGCACTTGAGAACAGCTTTAGAAATTTTGCGGAAGGAGAAGCTATACGCCAAATTTTCGAAATGCGAATTTTGGTTAAGGGAGGTACAATTTCTGGGGCACGTTGTCACTAACGAAGGGATTAAAGTGGATCCAGCCAAGATCGAAGCTATTAAGAGTTGGGAGCGACCAAGAACACCAACCGAAGTTCGAAGTTTTCTAGGATTAGCTGGATATTATAGAAGGTTTGTTAAGGATTTTGCTAAAATAGCAGCATCTTTGACAAAACTCACCAGGAAGAATGAGAAATTTGAATGGAACGAGAAGTGTGAGCAGAGTTTCCAAGAATTAAAGAAGCGATTGATGACTGCACCAGTATTAGTTTTACCCAACGAAACTGGAGATTTTGTAATCTATAGCGATGCATCTCAGAAGGGGTTAGGGTGTGTGTTGATGCAGGATGGCAAGGTAATTGCTTATGCGTCTAGGCAACTCAAGAATCATGAACGAAAGTATCCAACGCACGATCTGGAATTGGCAGCAATTGTTTTTGCACTAAAGCTTTGGAGGCACTATCTATATGGAGAAAAGTGTGAAATATTCACGGATCACAAAAGTTTGAAATATATCTTTACTCAGAAGGAGCTCAACATGAGGCAAAGACGATGGTTGGAGTTGATCAAGGATTACGACTGTACTATCAGCTATCATCCAGGCAAGGCCAACGTAGTGGCAGATGCACTAAGCAGGAAGGAAAGGTTAAATCTCTTAACCTCATCCGAGGAGTTGCTGAAGGAATTCGAGAAATTGGAAATAGAGGTCCATACATCAGAAGAGACCAGTGAAGTATTGTATGCCATGACCTTTCAACCAATGTTATTGGAAAAGATCCGTAGATGTCAAGAACAGGTAATGGACCAAGACAAAGCAAGTTTAACTGGAGAGGAAATCAGGAGTCAAAAGGATGATAAAGGAATTCTCAGGTTTTCTTCACGTATATGGGTGCCTAATGTCGCAGAATTGAAGGATGAAATCTTACGTGACGCGCACAACTCTAGGTATTCTATTCACCCTGGCAGTACCAAGATGTATAGAGACTTGAAGCAACACTTTTGGTGGCCCGATATGAAGAAAGAAATTGCAGAATACGTCAGCAAATGCTACACCTGTCAGAGAGTTAAAGCTGAACATCAAAGGCCAAGTGGATTGCTACAACCTTTGGAAATTCCAGAATGGAAATGGGAACATCTCGCAATGGATTTTGTAGTAGGACTTCCGAAGACTAAATCAAACCACGATGCAATCTGGGTGATCATTGATAGGTTGACCAAATCAGCACATTTCCTCCCAATCAACGAAAGATTTTCGCTAGAGAAACTGGTTCAACTATATTTGAAAGAGATTGTAGTACGACACGGGGTTCCCGTATCTATAGTATCTGATCGAGATCCTCGTTTCAATTCAAGATTCTGGAGGCAATTTCAAGAAGGTTTAGGAACCAAACTAAACATGAGTACGGCATATCATCCTCAGACGGACGGGCAAAGCGAGAGAACAATCCAAACCATTGAAGATATGCTAAGGGTATGTGCCCTAGATTTTAAAGGTAGTTGGGATGAGCACTTGCCACTGGTGGAATTCTCATACAATAATAGTTACCATGCTAGCATTGGAATGCCACCATATGAAGCTCTTTACGGCAGAAGATGTAGATCTCCGGTGTATTGGGAAGAAGTAGGAGAACGCGCAATCTTAGGTCCAGAACTACTCCAACAGGCGAAGGAAAAGATTGGATTGATACAGAAAAGATTGATTGCCGCTCAAGATCGACAGAAGAAATACGCAGATCAAACCAGAAAGGACCAGAGTTTTGAAGTTGGGGAATTGGTATTGCTGAAAGTATCACCATGGAAAGCAGTGACCAGATTTGGGAAAAGAGGTAAACTCAATCCAAGATATGTAGGACCGTTTGAGATATTGAAGAAGGTAGGGAAGCTGGATTACGAACTAGCATTACCGCCTCACATGCAGAACATCCATAACGTATTCCATATATCGATGCTGAAGAAGTACAATCCGGATCCAATGCACGCAATAGAATATGAACCTGTAGATATTCAACCTGATTTATCTTTTATCGTGCAGCCAGTTAAAATATTAGATTATAAGGATAAGGTATTAAGAAATAAGACAATACCTCTAGTTAGAGTTTTATGGAGGAATCCCTTGGTTGAAGAATCAACATGGGAAGTAGAGAGTGAAATGCGAGCTCAGTACCCTCAGTTATTTTCTTAAGTAGGATTCTGGGGGCAGAATCCCTATAAGGGGGGAAGGATGTAACGACTGGGAAAATTACGTGTATTTTATTCTGTTAAAATATGTTTTTAGTTGATTTTATTGTGTTTTTATTTAATTTTTTATGCATTTAAACACATTATAATTTTTATTAAATAGGAAAATCATCCCATACGTGTTATGTGACTTCTGTGTAGCATAGATTATTTTATTTTATTTTTCTGTAATTTTTATATTTTTAGAATACAATTATTTTGCATTTTAAATTCCGGAACCAGCCCCTATACTGAATCTGAGACCCTGTTTTTGATACCAATATTTTTATAAAATGGTAGGATGTATAAAAATGAATTTTGTTGTAATTTTTGTAATATTCACAATTTTTGGGAAATTTTGGCATATATATTATAATTGTTTAAAATTAAAAATATTACATTTTTATCTCATAAAAATTATTTTTAAGGCTTAATAATTTTAATTAGGGGCTAAAAATATTTTTGGAGTATTAATTTTCAGATTAGTATAAATAGCTAATTTTCTTATTAATTATTTAATAAAAATCAGAAAAATCAGTTTTTAATTTTTATTTTCTGAAAATTCTGGAAAATTGTTCTTGGTGTTCTTGAGGATCAATCTCACTTTTGACAGTGATTCCGGCATCCAAATCGTTCATGTGGGTAACCAAATTGAATCTCTTGATCTCTACTACATGTTTATGTGTGTTTTAACATCCTAAATTGATTGAATCAAAAATTTATAATTTTAGTTTAATATTCGAATTTTCTTGAATTTATTTTGGATTGTATACTGATTTGTTGTTGTTGTGGTTAGTTCCTATAGATTGTATATAATCTCAGGAGTGTAGTGATAATTTTTGTTTGATTTTATCTAGCCTAGAACTCGAAGTCGAGTTTTTTTAGTGTGGGTAAAATTTTTGATTTTAATTTCTGGATTCTTGGATGTTTTTCTGTTGTTGTTGATGATTTGTATAGTTTGTACAAGTCCCAAGCTTCGTTTTGGTATATTAAACGTTCGATTTGGTTAAGAAACGAGTGAATTCAAGTTTTGGCCGGTGAAGTTCGCCGGATTTCTTTGATTTTTGGCCGGATTCTGAGTTCGGTTAGTGTTAGGATGGAACGAATGGTACCATCGTGTTTAGGACACGATTTGGAACGATTTTGGTATGTAAAACGTACCAAACGGTACGATTTTGTGGCTCGTCGGAAAATTTTTCCGGTCGCCGGATTCTGGGTAGCAGCCATTGACGGCGAGTGGTGTTCTTCGAGCATTCATACGAAGAACACTGAAGGTGGTGATGAACAGTACTCGTTTGATCTTCAAAAACCTAAAAACCAATTCTAAAAACTGATTTTGAAAATTATTTTCAAAATTATTTATAAAATTCGAATTTTATTTTCAGAAATTCGAAAAATACTTTTAAAAATTCAAAAAATTATTTTTAAATTTCGAAAAATTATTTTTAATTTCGAAAAATAGTTTTAAAATTTTAATAAATTATTTTTAATTCGAAATTTATTTTATTTGATTATTTTAGATCTATTTAGCTAATATTTTGATTAATTTAAATTGATTGGTTAATTAATAATAATCAATTAATTTAATTAATTAAATATTATTTAAATATGATGAAAAATAATCAAATTTAATTATTTTGAAAAATAAAATAATTTATTTATTTTATAAATATTATTTTACCTTTAATATTTATTTCCTTATTTGTTTAAAATGAAATAAAATTGTTCTAAAATCCTAAAAATAATCCGGGAAGGGTAAAAATAGTTTTAAAATTCTAAAATTGATTCTAAAACCGGATTAGGTAATTAGAAAAATATTTCAATGACCCAATAATTATCTGTAGGGTTTTAAATTATCCTTTTTAATCCAAAAAGGGTAATTTAAATTCCTTAAAAATTCCGAAAAATGTTCTAAAAATGTTTATAAGGGTTCTAAAAATACCTTGAGTGTTCTTTTATATGGTGAGTCATATCTGCTATGTAAATTATGTGTTTGATTACTCTGTACTTGTTATTATTTGATTAAAATATTTAGTCGATAGCCATGCAACGTACGGGTAGACCCTAGAACCGAGGTTTGATCAGTAATTGACCATGTGCCTAGCCAGATATTTGAAATAGCATGTTTTATTGTAGAAGTGGGAGAAACCCTAGCTAGTGGGCAGAGTTACCTGCAGTATTTCTAGAAGTGAGAAAACCCTAGCCAGACAGCATAAATTACCAGCAGTATATCCAGGCAAGTATTTTCTCCCTTGATCATCTTAAACACTTTTATCTTATGTTTCATTGATTCATATCATGACAAATAGTTATTGTTCAGAGCTATTTGTGATTCTTAAATATTTTTGTGCGAACAAAGTTACTTGATATTGGTACCCTTGATGTGGGGAATTGTTTAAGATAAACTCTTCATATCCTTATTATCGTAGTAAATAATAGGGATGTGAACTGTATGTGAAACTAAGCATTTCCTGTTGAATTCGGAAATTGCTCTATTGGATTTGGAAAATGATTAAGCGTAGGAGGCCATGATAGCTGTCATGGTCCAGCAATGTTTAAGGAGGATATGGTAACCATTCCATCTTCCTATAGGCTAACATTACTTGCCTATTTTGGTACCCTCATGAAATCCGGATTATACACACGGGTATAGCTGTACCAGTGGAGTATAAAGGGTCCCATTGCTTTTGAACCTGATCAGGGGGCAATGGTGTTTCAGTTATGTATATCCAATCCATATCGCCCGAATGGCTATTATATATTGTGAGTTGACAAATGATTCAGTTCTATGTCATGTCGAATGATTTCAGTTATGATCGAATTATAATTCAGTTGTTGATTCAGTATGCTTTATAAACTGTTTTACTTTTCAGTTGATATTATGCAGCATTTGTTCTGGTTTTATTTTGAAACTGTTTATATATACTTGCTGGGCTTTTCTTTGGCTCACTCTTGCTTTCACTAAACCTTTCCAGACGGGAAGTATGGTTCCAATCAGCAGTCCAGACAGTATTAGAGGGAGTCAGAGTGATCGGGTATCCGCACCTCAGGCTGTGCAGGTACTTGTGCGTTTCAGTTGGCGCTAGATAGAATTTTAAATAAAACGGGATGTAATAATAAAATTGAATTAGACTGGTTTTAAGTTGACTTGAGTTGGTGGTTTGTAATAAGTGACTAGTTTATTCTGGAATATGTCTGCTTGTATTCATGCAATAACCTGTTTTGCGATCTTTGGTGTGCGGGGTCGGTTGTGTATTCTGATATTTTTGGTTGTGATTGGTTGGTGACCCCCGGATCTGGACCCCGGATTTGGAGGGGTGTCACAGTGGGAGGCAACCTACGTTTTGTTGTACAAGAATGAAAAAAAAATGGCAGAAAGTTTGGGCGTGGGCGCGCCGCCAAGAGGCGCGGGCGCGCGTAAAGCTACTGTTAAGAAAAAAAAACGAAAAAAAAGATCCAAAACAGAAAATTAAAGAGGGGAAATCAGTTTTTGGCGTTGGAACACCACGTCTATCCACTACCAGACACACCATCCTAGGAGGGTGACGATGCCGACAACTAGGGGTGTATCTCTTGTACCCTTTAAATTTATCTTCAATGAGGACATTGAAATTAATAAGTTTGGGGGTGATTTTAGGGTATCAAGAGTCATTGCATTGCATATAGCTGCATATTCATTATAGTTCATATTAGTAATTTTGCATTTAGTTTTGCCATGCCATTTAGTTGCATTTAGGATGCCATGCCATATAGATTTATTTAGGATTATTAATATCATTTTGTTCATGCATATCACATGATTCCATATGAGTGTCTGTTTCTGGCTCAATAGGTCGACGTTAATTTGAGTGTGATGACAATGAATAGAGGGTTGATTTAAGTACTTATGAAATTGACTTGAGTGTGTCGGGAACACAATCTTTTCACGGTCTCACTGTTTGCTCTTGGGCTAGATCGAGTCATACCTGGTTTGGCTGTTGGGATTTAATCACATATTTATATCTAGAATTTTCGTTATTCCCTTGATGGCATAGGAGCACTTAAGTATAAGTTTGGGGGAAAACAGGGATTTCATGCTAAGTGTCGTGTTGTGTAGTATTGTAATAATGGCTAGGCGTCAAATGACTAGTAGCCGCTCATATTTAATATGAGTAGTCTAGGAGGGTGAGATAGTGCACCCATGTGTGAAAAAAAAGGCAAGAAAAAAAAAAAGAGGAGTAAGAGAATAAAAAAAGAGAAAAAAAAAAAGAAAAAAAAAGGAGTTGTGATATTTAAAAATGAGCGTTTGTGAGAGTGTGTGTTTGCGAATTGGCTAGGGTGGGCTCTTTAGTACTCGAGCAAGTAAGTTCTAGGGGATTTTATGCCTAGTGACCTAAGACTTTTCCGGTCTGGGATCCACTAACCTAAAGCTCGCTACATGAGTGCTATTGTATAAGCCTTTAGGGGTCTCACCCATTGCACGGTCAAAAGCATGTGTGTTTTGTGTTTTGTGTTGTTTTGTGTAGTAAATCATGAATCTGTGTCTACCTTAAATGATGATGACGGTGTCTTTGAGTCATGGAGTGTCTAAAGTTCCTTCTGTTTATAAACATCTGATTGTCTTGGCGAAGGATGAGTTATGCCTTTATCTAGTTTCGAAAGTATATCTAGTGAGAAATGCACACACCACGTTTCCGGGCATGTATTGTTAGTATACGGGGACTTAGTCGAGCTCTGTTTGGAGTTGTTGCATTCCTTGAGGCGTTTGCGTGTTGAGTTGGTTTCGGTAATTTGTGTGGGATCATTGCATTAGGACATTATTGCATTATCATGACATTTAAATTTTAGTTGCATTCATTCATCATTTTAGAGTTGAGTTTGCATTGCTTGAGGACAAGCAACGGTTTAAGTTTGGGGGTTTGATAAGTGGATTTTATATCCACTATTTGCATTCCATTCGTACTTGAAACGATTGCTAGTTCTCAAGTTTCGTGTTAGTTTGATGTGTTTTCACCTAAGTTGTGTAGGTTGCATAGTCGGAGGCATTGGTGTTGTTGGTGAAGAAATGGTGGTAATTTGTGTGCTTAAAGTAGGAATTACAGGAAGTCCAGGGCAAGAGAAACTCAGGTATTTGAGCACAATGCGCATGCATCACTGTTTTGGCCATAACTGGAGTTCCAGACGTCAGAATTGGGCGATCTTACAGCCCACGCGAAGAGGAGAGCATTTTCTACAATCTGGACAGGGGCGACAGGCGCGCGCGCCCGCGCCTGTATAGAGCGCGCCCTAGCGATCTGAGAAATACGAATTTTCTGCTGTTGGGCTTGTTCTGAAGGGCCGGTTCGGACGAGATGTGCAGCCTTGTGTCTTGGAAGCCCAGTTTACTATGTACTATTGGGGGAAAGCCCTAATTATCAATAGAGTATCGTATTATTCTAAAGGTGGATTTTTAGAGAGAGAAGAACCATTGGGAGAGCATCAAGCTTTTTGGGGGTTTCCCAGTTTTCATTCCATTTTTGTAATCTCCTATTGCGTTGAATGCTCGGTTGTTTTCGTATATTCTTTTACTACTCTTGTTTGATTTATCGTAACTCTTTTTCAATCATGTTTACACTTGAACCCATGATGGCGATTAGGTTGATTATGGGCTAACTCGTTATCATGGGATTTTAATGGATTTTTCTATGGATTCTAGTAATTAAGTGTTTTTTATGCCTTGGTGTGTGATTGATTGTATTGATTTCCTAGTATGATTACGCTTATTCGTTATAGGTGAGTCACGAACACCTGTAATTGTTTGTTTAATCCTGGTGAATGCGAAAATGGATCTAGGGTTTAGAACAATTCATGCTAGCATAGGTTTTTGCATGCGAAGAACATGTATTAATTTGTTGTGTAATTCTAACCGTCTTGCACTGACTATGTGGTTTTATGGATGCTTGATTTTTAACCGGTATGTGTTCAATTGCTATAGACATATAGGAACTACGCATATTTGGTGACTACTTGACTTCTATCAATTGTGGATGATCAGTAGGATGGTATATGCACAACGAAAGTTGGTGTGTATCAGTTTAGTGCATCTAATCAGTAATCAACTCTGTCACATGCTAGGTTAAAGGGGCATAAGATTCTAGATGAAGTGGTTAATGAAATTGGAATCCCTTGTTTTCTCATATATAAGAACTCTTAATTGCTAATTTGTTCTCGCTTAGTTAATTAAGATAGTTTAATTAAAAACTCAAATTTGATAATTGATCAAGCATTAAGAAGTAACCATACACTGTTGCATAAGTACTAAAATTGGCATTACACCTAGTCTCTGCAGAACGAATCTTACTTATCACTTGCTATTGTGATCGCATATACTTGCGTGTTTACGAGTCAACAGTTACATATGGTGGACATTGGCTAGTTTCATGAGACTGAGTTCCTATTGTATTTATTTTTGGCTTCACTTGATTCCTAGTCATATCATAAACAGTAGATGCTATGTCACATTCTAAGTATAACATTCTATTTCTATTGGAGATGAGATAATTATATTTGGTTACGGTCATGATTTTTTTTATTTGATAATTATATCTATGTTGTGCCCTGTTTTTGTACTTGAATCATTTATATAATAACTTCATTTTCATTCTCTCTACTGTGCCCTGTTTTGGAGTAATGTTGTAGTTAATGATTCTATGTTTGTTTAGTTGTAGTACTATGTCGTAGATGCTATGTGACTATCTGTTTTTTTTAGATTCTTCATTTCATTTTGTTTTATTTTATGTGACTCTTTTAGGCTTCTTTGATATATTTCAGTTTGATTACATTTTGATTTTACATGTTGACCATATTTTAATATGCCTGTTATACATCATTGTTAATTGCTTTTTCTTCTTGTTATGTCTTAGGTAGAAGATGTGGATTACGCCCAAGAACTGGTCAGAAACGACGACTAGTAAGGAGAAATAATGACCAATTGAGCACCATGGATTTTGACAAACATGTCAAGTATGTACCATACACTTAGAAAAACATGTTTGATTATTTAATCAGATTTTATTAAATTAATCATACTGACAATTTTTTTTTCTAGAACTGTATTGAACAGGCTTCCTATTTCTCTCACATACTCTTGCGTGTGCGCTGATTCGTTATTATTCAAAGGTTATGTAGAAGGATACAATAAAAAACGTGTAGTTTCATGGATGATGAATTTAGGGTGTTTGGAAAAAAACATATGTTTTTGTTCCTATCTGCCTAACGTAAGTCTACACTTTTGCAACAGCTCACTCTTCCATATATTTAAAGTGGTATTGATTTCTATGGTACTTACCAATTTAAGTTCTGTGTTGTTCAGGAATCATTGGAGTCTGCTAATACTTTGCAACTTTAACAACGATTTAAATTCAAGCACAGCACGTCCGTGCATGTTACTACTAGATTCCCTGCTATCCCGAGAAATGGATCTTGAGGCGGACATTCGAAAGTATGTGTTTAATAGATAGACATAATAAAATCATTTATATATAATAGGTATTCGTAATACAATCATGACTGTTTTTTTATACATTTTTTTGTAGATTTGTTTTTGATATATTCAAGAAAGGAAAACCAGAGACTAGTGATGAATTGATCCATAGTATTAAATTCAGGATTCCAAAGGTTCCGCAGCAAAATGATGGAATAGAATGTTGTTTTTATGTCCTTTTTTATATATATCGGTTCCTAATGGCGTGCCCAAATCAGTTTGACCTTGATGAACAGTATCCGTCATTTGTAAGTTTTACTAATCTTTTTTGTTTGACATGCTTTTTTGAGATTTTATGTTTTTTTTAGTGTAAGATATATGTCTGTTATGCTCACTGAGATTCTATATTATATGTCTTTTAATACTTTGAAATTATGCAGATGAAAGCAGATTGGTTCACTCTAACTGAATTCAATACATTCTATGATAATCTCATGCATGTTTGGGACGAAGTGGACCTCGAAGAAATGGAAATGGAAGTTAATTCTGAGCAACCAAGGAAAGGTATAAGTAGTATACTAATAATGCTTTGAAACTAGTGTAGAATAAAAGTTGTAATTACTTTTATCAATAAATTTGATACAACATGACACACAGTTGATAGTATAAGAAACTTATTAGGATATGGTTTTTTTTTCAGATTTCTCTAGCAACAAAAATGATGTTGAAGTCATTAATCTTGAAAGTGAAACCAAAGATATAAAACTTGACAAGAAAGGTAAACCTCCCATAGTAATTTAATAATTTTTATGTTTTTTTATGTTATTCTGCATATAACGTCATTTAACCTTTCTTCTTCCATTTATTGTACTTTAAAACAGAACAACAACTTGCAATTGTTGTTTACACACCAGAGAGCTCCATTCCAAATAGTTCTCCAGATCCAGTTGCTCAACGTAAGATTAAATGTGTCAATTTCTTTTAAAATACTGTTTTTCAGTTCTCATATTAAACATGCATTGACTTATTTTTTATTTTTTGGAAAAAATCTAGGGGTTGCAGATACAAAAGTTCAACATGAAGTGAAATTGCAAAAGAAGATTCTAAAAATAAAACTGAAACAAAAGGGTGAAAGGCGATCACCGCGTTTAGTTACACCAATTGCAAAGAAAACATCAGTAGAAACTAAACCGGTGCAAGTGGAAATATTAAGTTCAAGTCGTTCAGCTAAAGTAGCTACAAAGAAGAGACGAAGAGCAAAAACACCACCTCCTGCTCGTGTGACTAGGTTTATAAGTAGGAAAGAAAACAACAGATATGAAGAAACTGAGAGCGAACCTGAAGTAATTCAGAAAAAGAGGAAAATATCTGCAAAAGGAAAGATAAATCAAAGGGAACGACAAACAAATGAAAGAAAGAAAAGAAAATTTTCATTGAAAAAGGTACACCTAAATCATTACTTTTATCGTTAATTTTCTTTGCTTGATAAATGTTAGCCATAAAATGTTAGATTCTATGTTAGATTGTAGATATATGTTTGAGATTCTCTGTATCTTTACACCAAAGAATATATATGAATTTGTTCCATAATTTATAAAATTTACAGGATGGAAAGGCAAAGAAGAAGTCTGAAAAACAGAAAGCTACTATTGAAATCCCAAAGAAGCTGAAGCTTCGAGCACATCCAAGCAACTTTTCTGATGCAATGCAAAGTCTGACTGATGGTCAAAATAAATGGATTCAAGATTCTGGCTTTGGACATTTGTTATCATTTTCATTCCGCCACATACCTGTTGAAATGGCTAGAGATGTTGTGTGGTTTTATGATCCTTACAACAACTGGCTCAATCTAGCTGATAACAAGATTATCAGAATTACTGAAGACGATGTTCACAACACACCGGGCTTACCAAAAGGAGATAGAAATGTCATTTTAGGTCCAGTGGATAGTGATGTCAAGGAGAAATGGAGGGATCAATACCCAGAAAAGAAGGCTGGTCATAAAGTGACCGAATTGATGATAATGAAGCAAATTGCAAGGACAGACAAAGTAGATATCCAGTTCAAGCAGAATTTTATGGTACTCATGTACAATCTTTTCGTCCGATGCACCAGAGGTTCATTTGTTAGTCAGGACGTGCTAGGACTAGTTGGATCACTCGATGATGTTTCACAAATGAACTGGTGTAAAATTGTGATAGAGGGATTAAAAGGCGCATCTATGGCGTGGCTTGAGGATCCAATATCTCAATATTACACAGGACCACTAATGTTTTTACTGGTAAGATGTTATATACTCTTTCCTGTATAACTAATCTAATAATCCATATTTGTTGTAATCTGAATTATATTTTGTTTATGCCGTGTTTTTTAGTTTTTCTATCTTGACCGAGTGGAGAATGATACTGTTAAAGTTGATAGAAAAGCACCTGCTTTTCTTGGATGGTCTAATTTTAATGTACTTCAAAGAAATCAGGCTGAAATTGTTGACAAAACTTTTGGAAAAGGAAAAATAGTAAGTATTTATTATATATATTACACATTTATTTCTGCCCTTATTTGATTGCAAAATTGACAAATTCACTTTTATGCAGGAAGGGAAATATGAAGTAAGTGGAGATTCACAAGAAGATGCTGCGGAATATTTTGCAAGATGCTGCGGAATATTTTGCAAGTCAGGAAGATAACATTGACGTACATGGAGATTCCGAGCCTGAGGTATAAATTTCAAAATTATTATCGTTAGACACGCCATTTGTTTTAATAGGTTATAACATGATATGAGTTTAATTTTTGTTACTGATTATTCAGCATTGCGAGTTTGAAGCTGTAAACATTGAAAAAAGAGAGGACATGCCTCAAGAAAATCAATCTGAGGTATAGAATTAGTTCAATAACTGAAATATATATTGCTGAATAATCATTGATCAAAATTATGTTACTGTAATAGGTCATTAAGGATGTTACTGTTCCAAATGTTGTGATTGAAGAAGGAAATGAAGAACCAATTGTCACTGCTGAAAATAAAAATCAATTTCCAGAGAAGGTGAATTTTTATTTGATTGATTGTTAATATATGATGTTGCTTAACTTCATATCTTTAATTTCATATATATATATATATATATATATATATATATATATATATATATATATATATATATATATATATATATATATATATATATATATATATATCAGTTTCTATCCAAAATTATGTACTAGGTTTTGTAAGAATTGTCATTATGTGAAATTTATAGATCGATATTGGAAAATTAACTGACATTCTAATTTTGTTTGCTTCCAATTGTTATTAGTTGACGTATTGATCAAAATTATCTTACTATTATAGGTCATTGAGGATGTCAGTGTTCCGAATATCACAATTGAAGAAAGAAATAAAGAAACAATTGTCACTGGTGACAATAAGAATGCATTTCCAGAGAAGGTGATTTCTTAATTTGTTTCCTCATAAGAAATTTATTTTTATTTGGTGATGAATCATAAAAGAGTAAATGAGCCCTGCGGGCCCAAAGTCAATAACACGCTAAATGTAAATAACACTTAGTAAGTTTTTTGATTCTATATTAGATTTTATAACATTTGTAGAAGCTTTAGGTTTCTGTAGATCTCCATTGTACAAACAGTTAGTATAAATTATTTTATTGTTATTTTTGCTTATTTCTGTGTACAGACTTTTGTGGAAAGACAACAATTCCAAACTCCAATCGAAACAATAAAAGGAGTATCCTCATTTGAAAATGATGGAGTTAGGGATGGAATACTTTCAATAGCTATAGACATAAGCTATGCTTATGCAGATGAAGATGAACTTATCAAAGAACAAGTAAGTTTTTTGTACTTGTACAACTAAATTAATCCTAGTTTATTTTTTGACTAACTATTGTGTATGGCAAAAATAACTAGGATTTGATGTTACAAATCAGAAAGGATATTGATGAAATGAAAAGGATGAAGAAGGTATGCCAAGACAGTTTAAAAACAGCAAAGGCATTGTTCCCATCAAATCATGAAATTAAAAATCTTGAAGAAGATTTTCGGAAGTTGATAAACCAATCTGATGCAGTTGAAAGGTATTATTTATAAACTGATTCTCAACCTAATTGTATATAGTTTTAAACAAAGAATACATTTGGTTGTTATGCATTGTTACTTTGTAATAGTTTTACTGTATTTTTTAAGAAAGTTAAACCTTTAACTATAAAAATACAACCAGGTTAATTTTAAAAAATATTTACTCAATTTAAGGTTGGCAACTAAAACTGGTAGGGCCATGATACATTAGGTTTTATGCTCTTAGATTATAGGACAGATTCCATTAGATAGATTCCATTAGTTTTTTTTTTAAAACAAAAATTACAAGTATATATGACATAAAGAAGTTTTTAAACAGCTTTGAGGTGGATTGGAATCAATTGACTGAGGAAGATTGGAACACTGTTGATGTTCTAGGACACCCAAAATCAGACAGACCGTATTTAAAAATGACAAATAAAGCATTCTTTTTAGGAGAATTAACCCTAGAAGGCAGAATCATTGATCTTGAATTTGACAGCATTCCTCCAATGGTGAAATTTGCTGAAAGACCAAGAAGAGAAGTTAAAATGGGTGAATTGCACAAATCACCATTCCGTGAACGCACAATTGATATTGAGAAGCCAAATTTGACCAAAGCGGAAGAGGATGTTTGGAAATGGCTAAATGCAAGCAATGATTGCCCAATGTAAGTTAAAGTAATGAAATATTTCAATTCATAATCAATGACCAGAAAATGAATCTTAATTACATTTTCCTTCTATAATGTGAATGCAGGCAAAAAAATTTCATATGGGAAAATAAGATTGTGTGTATGAAACATGAAATCCAGACATTGCAGCTAGATAGGCAACTTGTCTGTGGTGTTTTAGACACTTATACATGCATATTAAATGAGGATGAAAAGTTCAGATCGCTGGAATCTCCACACAGATTTTTTTGCAACACTTACAATATGGTATTTTATTTATAACTTGTAAAAGTTAATCAATTACTTATATAGCATCAGACAATTTTGTAAACCTAATTATGTATCTATTTGTTCAACAGATTGGAACATTGAATGCAAGAAGTGGATTGAAGCCTCGAAAAGGTTTTAAGGACATTCAAGAAGAGCTTCTCATAAAAGAAAATCAGTATAGGAGATTCAAAGATAATTTAGATCATGTGCTTCAAAAACATTTGGTTCAACTAAAAAATGTTGATCTGGTATACCTTTTCACACTATATTTTTTAGTAGTTTTTAGTTTTCTAGTTTGCATATACAAACTAGTTTTAAAAATTGACGACTAAAATGTAGGTCTTCTTCCCTATACATTACATCCACCATTACTATGTCATCTGCTTCAATCTTAAGTCCCCAACAATTGAAATCCTGGACAACAATAAAGTAGGAGAGGATAATACATCCATTTATGATGGAATCCCAGAAATCTTGGTAAGACAGGAATTCAATTACTTTTGTTATGATTAATATTCTCAGCATACTAACTAATAAGTGGCATTTTTTTAAATTATAGAAAGAGAATTTCGTAACATATATGATGGATATCAATGTGAAAAAAGCCACAGACTTAGCTAAAGCGCCAATTACAAGGCTTGAGATGAAATGGCGCACGGAGAAAAATCAGTTTGATTGTGGAATTTATGCAATTCGGCATATGGAGACCTATAAAGGAAATGGAGTGCGCGGCTGGGAATCCAAGTTATTAACTGACAATGACAAGGTAATCAAAGACAAGTAATAATTAAACATACATCAGTATACTGTTTATCATGAAACTAATCGCTTGACCTATCCGATTTGCCTGGAAGTTCCTGTTGTAACTTGGAATATTACTTTCTTGTTTAAGTCATTTATGATGATAAGGATACTTGTAAATTCCTGTTGTTTAAGTCATCCTTCTGTTGTAACTTGGAATACATGTTTTTGTTTTCTTATGAGTAGATTATATGTTTGTTTCATTGTTGTGTTTTGTGAGTTTATATGGTATGTAAGGTATATGTTACTGAAGAAGTATATTTTTAACATTTGTGCAGCAAGCTCAAAAGAGGCAGTTAAAGAAGGCAAGGCAACTCTATGCGTACAAAATAATTTCTTGTCAGCTTAATAACCTACGACTAGAGATGCAAGAAGAAATTAATCTGACAGGTATATCGATTAATTCATTTAGGTCTCTTTACGATTTATCTTTATGGTTTACACAGAAAACAGAGTCTAATATAGAATCTAACAGGGATATTGGTTTATCTTTATGGTTTATTCACAAAATGTAGTTTTATTTACAAACTGTTTTTCTTTTCAGTTGCTCAACATGGATGAAAGGACGAGGGAGGAATTAAGCTATACGCAGTGCATCAATGCAACTTTATTCGAGACGGTGCCAAACCCTATATATTTTGTCGTTTTGAAACATGAAGAACGCCCCCTTTTGAAGCCATTTAATATTATCGAGGTCCAGATACGTTTCAATGGCAACCTTAGAAGACAACTCTCAATACATAAATGTTGCATAAACTACAAAATCTGGACTACTTTGACTGCATCACCAGAGGCTTTTTTAGATAGATTTAAATACATTGTAATGAATTATCTTGATAATTTGGGTATGATTTCAATTAACAATGTAGTTAAGGTTGTTCAGTATTTTTATGATAGGTATGCAAATCATATTTTGCAAATTGAGCAAACAGAATCTATAATGTTTAACCTTTTTTGAAATGGTTTATTAACAGCTTCTTGCAATGTTTCTTCATGAGTATTTTATTTTTATTTGGTGATAAATCTTAAAATGGTAGATGATCCCTGCAAGCGAGTGCAGTGGCCATTTCTCGTTTTTTCCGTTCTGTTTTGTGTCTTTATCTGGTTCGATTGTTATTTTGCTGAGTCGAGTTTTCCCGTTTACTGAGTTTACCAAATTGTATTAAGTTTTGATTGCTGCCAAGTTAACTCAGTGCTTGTGTTTGGTGTCATAAGTCTTCAATTTGAGTCACTTTGTGTTTATAGATATCCATTGTACAAACAGTTAGCATGGTTTTAGTATGATTCTATATTAGATTCAATTAGAACGCTTGTTCATTATAAACCACATTAGGTTTTTCTAACATATGACAAATTATAAACTAAAATAACATTTTTTAGAAAAAATTTCTCATATGTTAACATTATCAAACTGAATTTAATTTTGAGACAAAAACAAACAGTACAGTATAGAATCTAGTACTTAACAATGTTTGATAAAAAAATAATAAAAAAATTGAAACAAACAATTCTTCATTATATTATAACATCATTCATTCATATAATATATTTTTATTCTATATTAGATTCTATCATTGATCCTCCTTGTTTCTTGAACAACAACCTACCCTTCTTTTCTGATTCTTGAATCTTAACAAGTTAAATTATGGGTAAGAGGATCTCATATTAGATATCGTAAAATTTTTAAGAAATTAAAAGCGGTGTTCAAAAAATCACCTTAAATAAAATTAAAATAAGATAAACATAAAATTTTTAAATATTTTTCTAAACTTAAATAAAATGACTCTATTTCAAATATCTTTCTCCATTTAATTATTTTATTTTTTATTCATTTTTAGTCATTTAATCAAAGTTTACATTTTCAGAGTTTGATAAATATTTTTTCATTGTTTTGTCAATGAAATAAAGTTTAATAATTTGCATAAAGTTTAATAATTTGCATAGAATACAGTTAGAAATAAATTAAAATCTATTCCTAACTGTATTCTGTTTAATAATTTTAATATAACTGTTTAATATTTATTAAACAGTTATATTAAAATTATTCAATATAATTGTTTAATAAATATTTTTTATTAAAATGACCCTATTATTTTTTCATTTTGTTTTTATTCCCCTTGGTTCTTTTGTTCCCATATTTGATTAATAATATCCGTTTATTATATTAGATATACGATGCAATATATTAGTGAAAATGTTGTAATTTTTTTTATTTTTTTTTGCATGTAGGAAGATTTAAATGATTAAAAAAAAATTCATATGCAAGCATTGAAATATAAAAAAAAAACTAAAACATAACAAAAAAAAATCAACAAAAAGAGAAAAATAAACAAAGCATTACATTTCTTCATAAGTACAATCATAATAATTCATTTCAATATTTTAGATAATCATTGATTCATTACATATAATAATTTTAAAAACTACTAGATCCTTCTGTCTTCTGTTTATTTTCATTGTTTTTCTTCAAAGCATCTTCCTTTGAATGCAGAATCCGAGACATTGTGGAAGCAAACCCAATAATCCTTAAATTACGCCCCATTATATTCCGGTCCCATTCCTCCTGATCTTGAAACCTATAATCCATTAAAAACCAGTTTATCTGCACAGTGTCTGGATAACTAAGGGTTGCATGAACTGAGTCAGGGATCATATCAACCCTGTAGAACACACCATTAATACGGACGGTGTAGTCCTCATAAAAAAAATCAGAATCTTGGAGAGCCATTTTAAATTTTAGTAGAAGAATGGTATAAAATTTGTGGGAAAAGGATGATAGACAAAGGAAAGTGGAAAAGGTTTTATAGTAGAGGGTTGTGAATATGAAGAGCCAAGTGACACACCTTCCAGACATAATTGCACGCGGGATACATTATGAACCTGAAAAAATGAACAGTCAGAAGTGTCTTCCCGCCTGTTAATGTATAATAAAAAAATTGTATATAATATTTTATGCTAGATTCCATGGTAGATTCTGCCAAATGATTCTGAAAAATCGAATGAGGAAAAAAGAAAACAAAATAAACAGACTAATAAATTTTATATTAATATATTCAAATATAAACATGGAACATATCATACTAATAAATTGTTATTTAAACCTAAATCATATTAATTTAAATTAAAATTAAAATTTGAAAATTTTAATAATTAAAAAAGCTATAAAAAAACTGGAGTTTGCCCTATCAATTCAAGACACATTTCCATCTAGCATGTTGTTTTGAAAGGGAACGGGAGAACGCCACATTAAGTGGGTATTTATATACAATATTTTTTAAATGGTTTGCTTACTAAGTCCATGAATGGTTTATTTTCGGTTCGGAATATTGCTAAAACCCGAAATGGTAAAGTTGAAGTGGAACCCCTCAAAGTAAAATTTTAAGAAATAAAAAAAAAATTAATAATTCTCTACATGATTCTATTGTATAAAATAATCAAGAGGGTTGGGGAAAAAAATTCAAAATGAGTAAATAAGAAAACCTTTGATTGTGCAAAATCATTTACCAAAAACGTGATAAACAAAGTGATGGTAGAACAGAATCGCACACAGAATCTCATATAAATAGTATTTGTTACCTAATAAATTTAGTCATAACCAAATGAAACTGAAATCATAAAAATGATCATTTATAAAACCACCAAAGAAAACAAGTCTTATCCATAATAATCTGGAAAAATCTAACTACAATCTTTAAAGAACAAAAAAAAAACTACTAGAATAATAGAGTTGAAAATGGAAGCATTAAACTACATTCAAATTTGGAGGAACAGATTCTGGGACATCAACAACCTGAGCTACATTAGAATTTGGAGGTTCAGCTTCCGCAACATCAACATTCTGAGCATTCCCTAAAGAATTGTCTTTAACCTATTGAGCCTTTTGACGCTTAATCGGACAGTTTCGTGAATCATGGAACCCTTTCTCATTACAACCTCTACAAAGCCTCATAGGCCTGTTTTTGCCATCACAACTTCGTTCAGCAGGTTCTATTATTCGCTTGCGACATCCCTTATTATTACTTGGCAACGGTGGAAGAACATTAATCGAAATCGAAGTTGAAGGCCTGACACCAAACATTTGTTGTAGTATATCATCCTTTGTTGCACAGGGATTCTTGACCTTCTGCTTGACTCTAATTCTCAAAGACTTCATCTCTTCAAGAAGATAATCCATACCATCATTATTGTTGGAAAGTCGCCCAAACATCCTTGAAACTCAATCCAAACTTTTGTGGAAGTATCTCTAGTATTATGTCCCTGGCTATCCTCAACTGTACTACCCAACTTCAGAGTGCAGAATCTATTCACTGCATTCTTCATCCATCGATTGCACAAAAACTGCCGTGGAATCTCTTCAATTCCCCACAAACCAAGACAGAAAAAACAATGCTGGCACAAGTATCCAACTCTCATGAAAAGGTGACATGAACGCGATACATCATTTGATGAAAAAGACAAATAAACTTCAAACAAAGCATCGTTCAAACTCTTATCCTTGACAACATATTTATTAATCCCATCCACTACAGTTGGTTGTCCAACCAATTTAATATGATAGCATCTGGCTTTAATTTCTTTCTGAACCTTGTAAAATATGGACCCAGTGTAGAGTCGAGATGCATCTTTCTCGATTTCCTTTTCTGTTGCTGGACGTGGAACAGAACTATCTCCATCATCAAGTTTTTTACATTCGTAAACTTGTTTATCGATTGCACTTTCATAGCACATGTAAAATTCTGAAAGGGTGTCGCCTTTTTGGACAAAATGATTGAAGAAAAAGTTAGAACTTTCGGACCTAGATGTAGTTCTCAATAAGCCTCCCATAGGTTTGTCCCTGAAAAAGGCAGGTATCCACGACTTCCTCATTTCATAAAGGTCATTCAGCCAAACGTGCCCAGTCAATTTAAACTCATTCAGTACACTATTCCATCCTTCTTCAAATTCAACAACTGACAAATGAGGTGACCAGACAAAACGGTTTAACTTCTTCATAAACTCAGATTCTGCACAGAAAATAGCACCAATCTACATGGACAAAAGAAATAAAAATTAGTATATTAGGAAAATATACTAAAATTGAACGCATAATGAATCAATGTAGACTAAAACTAAAAATATAAAAAATGATCCGACTAAAAATAAAAGCAATCAAATTACATGATTTATACCTTGGCAGGAAACTTTTGCATTATGTGCCACATACAGTAACGATGAATCACAGAAGCTAGAAAAGTGACAGAAATCGCAACTTTCATTGCAGCACATTGATCTGTGATTATGCACTTTGGAGGGCGATTAAAAACTTTTAAAAACATTTCACATGCCCAAGTGAAATTTGTTATGTCTTCATGATTAAGCAAACAAGCAGCAAAAGTGATGCTTTTCCAATGATTATCCACTCCGATAAATGGTACGAAAACCACACTGTACCTAAAACATACAATAAACATTTAAATCAAATTAAATCTCTCATGAAGATAGGTTGCCAAATAATGAAACAACAGTCATATAAACAAGTCAGTACACAATATGAGACAACTACACTTCAAGAAAGGTAATAAACAACATCTCTTATTGAGCTAAATCTTTTAAAAACACTTACTTATTCGTACGATACGTTGCATCAAAGGAAACAACATCACCAAAAACTTCATAGCTTTGACGTCCTTGCACATCAGCCCAAAAAATTCTAGTCAAATGCCCGTTTGAGTCTGTCTCATATTCATAAAAAAACCCCATCAGATGTATCCTTTTTCGTTTTAAATTTCTCAATTAAGAGATCAGCATCTCTCTTCCCGATAAACAACTTCACATCCCTCATCCAGTTTTGAAAATCCTTTGCAGTTGCACCGACATCAGAATATGAACCACTTAAAGATTTGTAAAAAACGTGCGCCCTATATGAACCGATATTCGATTTTGCAGCATCAACCACAAATGTACGATGAATAGCAGTCATACAGCGATTAGCCCTTAGAAATTGTTTGCCAAAATCAGAAGTCATGGGATGATTATGGGCTTCAAGGAAACGATCAATCACATAATGTTCCTTCCCATCAAACTTTATAACAACTTTAGCACTACAATCACACTTTTTTGTTACTGTATTCCTCCTTCTTATAGACGTACTGGAGACACTACTACACACATGAGATGATCCACTGCTATTATCTGAACTAACAGACGTAGAAGTATCATGAGTTCCTGATTTTGAACAAACTAAGTACTTGTGTACAAGAACACTATTCCGAACCCGTTGTGTGTCTCGACGAACATCAAAACCGACCATTCCTGCATACTCACTGTAAAATTGGAAAGCAGATTCAATATCTGGAAAACGCTGTCCAACATATGGTTTTAATTTGTTATCAGCAACTTTTGGTATCCATAACTGAGCACTGCTACTGAACGAATCGTCAAAGCCCTCTATAAATTCCACAACTTCATTATTTGCAGTAGAATCACAACCAGTGTCAACAATGACATTATTTCCAGCACCTGGACAAGGCATAATTAATGCAAATTAGAATCATAAAATTAGAATCAAACATAGAATCAAAATGTTAAAACTTTAATAAATGATTATAAAGGCATGGTGTAATTAAACAAAATTGTTCAAACAGAGTAATGGAATCAACGGTAGAATCAAACTATATAAAACTCAGAAATTACACAGGGGAAAACAAAGCAAAAGATAACTCAGCTGCTAGTAAAGAGAGTATAGAATCTAACACAGAATCAAAAGAACAAAAGAATTTAGTAAGTGATTAAAAAGCAAGGAATGATTAAACAGATATACTATTACACACAATAAAGAATCTAATGTAGAATCTAAGCACAAATAAAAGAAACACATGAAAACAAATGTTGATAGTACATAGATTAATGAATCTATTGTATAATCATAGTAAAATATTTACTTAATCCTTATAAAAAACTAAACCGTACGGAGCACAACTGCAACTGCAGATATTATAGAATCGAAAGTAGAATCAACATATGAACAATTAAAAAGTCTTAACAGAAACAAAGGAACATGATTTGATGATATTGAATCTAAAAATATGGCACATTGAAGATAAAATTTACAGTAAGAACAAAAAAACTACGAACCTGATACTAATTCAACGGAATCAAGAGTATTCAATCCGCAACTAGAATCCATCAACATACTTTGAAGATGATGCTACGAAAGAGATACAGAGATAGAGAGAAAGAGTCAGAGAGATATTCCTGCGAACACACACAGAGAGAGAGAGAGAGATTACCGCGAACGAGAGAGATTGACATAAATATTCGCGCGAGAGGGAGAGAGAGAATACAGTTAGGATTATGTTTTTAATCTGAGCCGTTAGATTAGATAAAGAATTAATGGACCAGATCTTTTGTAAGTGTTTGTTATTGTTCTTTATTTAAGAGTGTTCTGTATGGAGCAAAGGCCTATATTATATATATATATATATATATATATATATATATATATATATATATATATATATATATAGGCCATTGCTACATAAAGAACAATAAAGAACACTAGAGAATCAATCTAACCCATCATACGTTGGATCTAATGGCCCCGCCATGGGCCCCCACACAATTAAAATACACTCTCACATACTAGATGTTCAAAAAAAAAAATTTCGGATGAACAGTACCTACCAAGTGGCACAGCCACGTAAGCAGGTGACCTCCTAGGTGATGACGTGGTAGTGACACGTGACATGCCACGTCAACAGTTGCCATGTGGCAATGCCACGTCACCAACTGGGAGGTCACCTGCTGACGTGGCACTGCCACGTCAGCATGCCATGTGGCCGGTGCTGACATGGCAGTGCCACGTGGCAGTCACTGTTCATCCAATTTTTTTTTTTTTTTTTGAAAAAAATGGTTTGGGTTAATGTGTTTGAAGGTGCATTTTAGTTATGTGTGGATGCATTAAATACGTGGTTTAGAAATGTTCTTTATATAAGGTGTTTTTTATGGAGTGCAATTATATATATATATATATATATATATATATATATATATATATATATATTTGAATAAATAAGTTTATATGCCTTATAATGAGTATATATTCTCAAAAAATCCCGGGCAAAAATCAAATATATGACCTAGAACGACTAGAGATAAGCTCTAATTACTAATTTGAAGGCAATTTATGAATTTATTTATAACTAAATTTGTGACCAATTTGAACTTCAAAACCGGTTATGTAAATATTTGACAAATAACTAAATTTGTGACCAATTTGAACTTCAAAGCGGGTTATGTAAATATTTGACAAATGCATATTTGAAAAATAGTATCCTTCCACATAAAATATTTATTTTACAAATGTGTGTCGCTTGAAAATTTAAAATTTAAGAAAATTGGAACTCCGTCTGAGTCCTTGTAGGGAAGTTTTTTCTATTTTTGTCCAAATACTTGTATTGTATTAAACTTAAGTTCAAGCGTTTCGCATAGACAAGTACTGAAGATGAAAAATAAAATTCAAAATGCCTTGGTAGATCACCCATTCCAGTATGGAAATTTATATTCCGAATCCTATTGTAATTAAGTTAAATTATTCCTTTCGTACCTCTCATTCCTTTATAATTTTTTTTAATAATTATTGACACATATTTTAAAATGTATATAAAATACAATTCCATAACTCATTTTCAATATTGTTTTTTTTTCTTCTTTTGCAAATGAAAACACACGCACACTCCAACTCTTTTTTGTCTTTGCTTACAACTTTGACAAATGAAAATTATGAGTGTTCCTCGACCAACTACTATATCCATAAAATAATGTCATGTCCACACAATCAGAACAGACGAAGAGGGACAAATCCTACTAGAATTCGATGAAAACTCGTAAGTTTCGTGAGAAATGGAGAAAAAAAAAAGGAACTTCAGAAAACTAATTACATTATACCAAGAAAATCCATGTAATCAATGTCTTAATAGTGGATCAAGTAAAGCCCAACATCTTCTTAATATTCTGCGCAATGAAATTAGCATTTTCGGACCATAAGCTGCTAGCACATTCAAATGGCAAAAGTACAAGAACACAAGTCATGTAACAACTAATTTTGAAGCTGGTAATGAAGACCTAACAATTCATTACCATGGTGTATAGTTATAGACTTATAGGAAACTAGAATAATTCGACAAGAACTGATTAGTCTAAGATATATACAAGATTAAATACTTTTGGGTGTTCCGGTAAAATTAGCTAGCCCAACGAACACCCAACCCCATAACATTC
Organism: Saposhnikovia divaricata; assembly: GCA_036435485.1. Classification (NCBI taxonomy): domain Eukaryota; kingdom Viridiplantae; phylum Streptophyta; class Magnoliopsida; order Apiales; family Apiaceae; genus Saposhnikovia; species Saposhnikovia divaricata. The sequence continues at coordinate 200,891,844 of CM071601.1, read as the reverse complement.
ACAACCTATATATCTATACGAAAAAAGGGTGGTTTTCAAGCATGCCGAGGGATTCTGCAAAAGAGTGCCAGACTCATATCAGTAGGATTCTTATTCTAACTCCGGCATATGGAACTCCCTATAGTCTCTAACCCGAAGATCAAAAGCAAGGACAAGCAGCTTTCTAAACCTAGAGTTCAAACGTAATCCATGGCAGGGTACTTTCATCGTTGGGGTTTTTTCCGATCTCACAGAGATCCACCCATAGGCATACCCTGTGGTCCAATGAACCGGAAGTGATTAGAACCCTGCCATGTCCCTGAGTTACGTAAAGGAGAATGTTTTGATAAAAACTTCCATCTTTTGCAGAAAATAAAAGAAAACGCTCTGAGGGAAACTTCTATAATAATCCCCACAATTTATCTGGCAAATGGCAATCCATCTTAAAATTCATATAAAGTGAATCCCAACATTCATTACAAAAACATAAATTGCAACAAAAAGAGAGTGGCAGTACAGATCACCAAGCGATGATATAAATTATGCATGAGAATTCATCGGAAAAATATAATCATCCAAGAGGCAATTTCATCATCTTCTTTACACCATATTATCTCCTCAATGCAAAAGCCTCCGAAACTTGAATGATTCTTTTCAAAATGTTAATTAACAACTACCATTGGATTACCATTAATAAGTTAATTAAGTCTCACTTAGTAATAAAGAAACACTACTTACAAGGTAATTTTCTTGACAGAATCGTGGAGAAGCCATAAAAAATGTCGGGAATTTCATTTGCATAACAATAAACAAGCTCCATTACCTTCCTTATGTTAATTGTTAGTGTCTCTCAAGTCACGACACTAACTTCAATCCTTTTGAAAGGAATCAGTCCCTGTAAACAACAACCGAAATTAAAACCAACATATTACTTCCAGACAAGTCATGTTATAATTAAAAGCTCCAACTAGTCGACTACTATAATTTTTAATCAAGAAATGAAGATCCAGCAGATCATAATTTTGGTATATGTTACCAAGAAACTAGATAAGATGGACGAAATTGTCTTACGTTTTATTCTTCTTTTGCTATTGCAGCTGTTTATAGTCCTCTTATGACAGCTTCTCATCAGAACTAGGAAAATAGTCCGGTGCAACAAGACTCTCAGTGTAGAATTCCAAATCATGAAACAAGTTTGACATATTAGCAATCTTAACAGCCTTAATCTCATTTGTTTCAAGGTTATACCATATCAGGTTTTTCATAACAACTTCTATAAGAACATCCTTGCGACTCTTTGAATAAGCGACTGGCCCTACAGACATAAAAGATCTGACTATTTCTGGGTGTTCCAGTGAAAACACCTTGCACCAAGAATTTCCAACCATATAATCATTCATCAACCATACATCTATACAGATGAAAGGGTGGTGGAATGTAAGCACACAAAGGGATTCTGCAAAGATACATAAACTCCATTCATTCATATTGTCAATTTGAACACTAGGCATTGGAACCTCCCTATAATTTTTAGCAGCAAGATCATAAGCAAGGATTGACTGGTAGCTTTCTGAACCCAGAGTTTTAATTGTCATCCAATGCAGAGCTCCAGCCAGAAACATGCCATAAGAATTAATAAGTTGAAAGTGATTGGAAATATCTGAATTCGTCTCCATGAGTTGTTTTTTAGGCTGTAAACTACGACTTCCGAGCCAGCCAAATCACAAACATCAGGAAAAATACCCAGAACCTTGTAATCATCATTACCAGCATCATACCCAAATCCATACACGAAAGGGTCTATGTCGAAAGAACGAACAAAATCAGTTGGTACAGTAGGTAACTTTCTGTACCTTCTGGTTGCCAGATTCCATAAAAGAATGTAGGTCTTTGGTCTATATGAGCAGATTAAGCCGTTGCATGAACCCACAAGACTAGTACAATGGAGAAGACCAATCAATTTCTATAGCAGTAGTGTCATCTAGAGAATCAGCATACAACCAATCAGTAGGCACACCTCTGATAATAAGACCAGTATTTGTGTTGCATTCAATGGATCTCCTGAGATGTGCTTTGACAAAACGTGGACTATCAATAAGTGAACACCATGGTTTAGATACACATCTGAAACGCAACAGAGTCTTTACCGGAAGGCGATCCAAGATTTGGGCAATCAGATCTTCTGCAAAGTATGCGGTCGCGTTCATTGTTTGTGATCGATGAGGTCCATTGCTAAGTTAAATATGAGGTATAACTTTAGCAGTGCACAGAAACTATTGTTCGAAAACATCTTAATTGTTCGAAAAAAGTGTTTGATAGTCTTTTACTACTTGTGCAATTTTATAACGTGGTCAGTGATTCATGGCCATGTTCCGCAACTTTCAGATCATCTGCATGTACCATTAATGCTAAAACCCACACATAATCTAAATCCAAAACACATAATATAAAACCGGAAATTTCCAGAGCAATTTTTTTTTATTTTCAGATCAATATTTGTAACAATATGCTACAAATAGCTCGGGAAATAAAAAAGGCTCTGAAAATAACATTTTCCTATAAAACCCTAATTAGTCAAAAACTGCACAAAACAGGTAAAAAACTTGCATGTGCATTGATATATTCATATTACACGAGTACACAACAGTTAGATTTGATGCTAAAAGCACGCGAAAATCTAAATATTTAAAGTTTTAAACAGAGTATACGAGACATTAATTTGCAAAAACCAAATAAAAAACTGCATTGAAGTTAGAAAGTGAAGGATGGATAAATAAGAAACCTGGAGGTAGACGAAGACTCGCCATCAGAATAGAAAGAACGACGTTTCGACATCACAATCAAATACACTTTTTATTTACTGAGGAATAGATTTGGGTATTGGCCCTATCTATCACAATTTGAAAAGAAATAGTCCCAAATATCGCACCTTATCATTTTGGTTTTTTGAGTAGAAGTGCGCACTTCTACTCAAGTAACACAATTGCGTTTTGCGCTCTCCCGCCAAACGCTATTTGAGGTAGTGTTTTTTCAAGTAGAGTGTTTGGGGGGAACGCCAAATAGTTTGGCGTTTTGGTCTGTTTCTTTCTTCTTCTTTTTTGTTTTCTTTTTCTTTTTTTGTTCTTTTTTGTTTTCTTCTAAATATATATTTGGGAAAAAAATATTAAAAAAAAAACGTATTTACAAATAGTCAATTAAAATATAAATTTATATTTTTTTTAAAGTTCGTATACCGTTTATTCGTCATTCCGAATATGTTTAAATCCAAAATGGAACTATTGAACCCCAAAGGTTAACTGTTCAAACTCAATGCAATATTGATAAAATTTAAAAAATTTAATTAAAAACAACCCTAAACCCTAAGTTCGTATACGGTTTATTCGTCGTTCTGAATATTTCTAAAACCCAAAATGGAAATGTTAAACCCCAAAAGTTAATTGTTGAACCCCTAAATTTAATTAAAATTGTATTTTTAAAATTTTAAAAATATAATTTTAAAAATATAATTTTAGTTAATCATTTATTTATAAAATTTTAATATTATTTACAAATATATATTTACAAAGGAAAAAAAAACAACCCAACCACAACGCCACATCAAGTGGCGTCTTTCCCATTTGTCAAATGCCAGAGTCACGGTGCTAAGGTTGGCAAAACGCTATATTAAATGTTGTGTCGCCCCTTTCCAACGCTAAACTATGTAACGTTTTAAAATAAAAAAAAATATTATCCTCTCAAAACGCTTAGCGATCTAGCGTTACTAAAAATTAAAAAAAAATCAGAAATGCTACATCATAATGTGTCTTGAAGTGACATTTGGGGTCAATATTTTGAGTTGTGACATTTTGGACCAATTACTCTAAAATTGTGATATTGGGAACCTTTTTTCAATAAATTTACAATTTTTTTGCCCCTATTTTTTGTCGAGTCTGAAAATAAGTTTTCGAGACTTCGAGTTCGACAAGATCAAGGGTCAAAACTACTTATAAGCGACCGGGATATATTGGTTATCGGGTCATGAATCTAACAATTTTCGATTTTATCTATTAATTTTTCGATTAATTATTCTGCCGATTAGATTCATTTTTTAAAATTCGATTAATAGTCTGCATATTTTTCGTAAACTAATATACAAAAACAAGTAAATTACATATTATTTTACTATTTTAATAATTTCGATTAGGGCTTTAGTTAATCATTTTGATTAATCATTTTGAAAAAAATAAATAAAAATTAACCTATTACAGCGTTGACCTTCTTTTTGTTAAATTTTAGTCATCTGTTTGTACGTTCCACAAAATATTAATATATATGTATATGTGTATGTATGTATGTATATGTATATAGGGTCTTGCTCAGGTGGGAACCCCCTATTATTATGAGAACTGAGATCTAATCTCAGCCCCACAATTTTTAAACCATTTTAAATCCTAGCCACATATTAAACACACATATACACCCACATGACACACTGTACACACACTACACAATAAACACACGCACCCAACACACAAAGACACACACTCGCCCCCTCCCCCCGTTGTCACCCACCCCCTGCCATCGACGCCGCCGACCCACCCCGTACACCACCACTGGTTTCTTTTTTGTCTCTCCAATCTCTCTTCTCTCCTGACTCTCTCTCATTCTCTTATTCTTCATTTCCAACGAATTAAAATTCCAAAATTACAGTGACTTTTTGACCCAAATCACAAGTGTTAGTAACTAAACTAATCCTGTTCTTCTCCTCTATCAAGTTTCGAATCATTCGAGTTTGAAGGTAAAAATTGGGTTTGACTTTTGGCTCCGTTTTTTATGATTTTAATTCCGTGTATGTATAGATCGGTGTATGTGGAGTGGATATATATATTTTTCTAATTTTTCTGGGTTGACAAGTAACTCATCGGAAAATTTTGTAGCTTGCCGGAGTTTAAGTTCTTGAGTTGTTTTGTAATTTCATTTATGTGGTTATATAAATCGGTGTAGACTGTATAATATATGTTTTGCTTCGAAGTTTCAGAGTATGTTTCTATCTCGCCGGAAAATTTCTGGTGATTTGGTGTTAATGGTGGTGGTTGTATGGTGGTGATTGGTGGATCTGTTAACAGTACATGGTTTGGTAGATTGTTTATTTGTGGTGATTTTTGGGCTCCGTTGATGATTTTTTGGTGGTGGCTGGAGGTGGCGGGGGCGATGTGGTGGTTTTGGTCGCGGTGATTTTTTACACAGGTGGTGATTTGTTGGTGGTAGTCGGAGCTGGAAGCGGCGATGGGGTGGTTTATGGTGGTGATTTTTCGTTTTCCGGTGGTGATTTTTTGTTTACAGTTGATCGGAGTGGTGATTTTTGTATTTCTAGTGGTGATTTTTGGTTTGGAGGTGGTGATTTTATGTTTGCCGGTGATGATTTTCTGGTGATCGCCGGAGGTGGTGATGGTCGCCGGTGGTGGTTGTCGGTGGTGGAATTAGAAAGAAGATGGTGAAATCCCAAATATAAAATATTAAAATATTAAAATCCAAAATGAATGGTGAGAGATGAATTTAATGTATTTAAATGAGTGGATAGGATTAGATCTCATATCTCACCTGTTGTGGAATAAAAACTAGGTTATGATTTGTAATTAATGCAAGGGTGGTTGAGCTTCGAGCTTTAATGGCTGTTCTTGCGTTCGAGACTGATCGGTCCTCACAAGATGCCAACGTATCTCTGTATTACTAGAGAATCAAGCCAACGTAGTTCTAGGTGATGGTGCCCTCGAGGCTATGGCGGCGAGAGCTCACCTAGGACGCAGTGGCTTGTATGTCCTTATTCGAGGATTAAGCCAAAACGTGGTGGGTAACGTATGGAGCTGTGTCCAAAACGTGGTTCTGAGATGAGGGGTTAGACCCTTTATATAGGCTGAGAAGCCCTAGAATTATGGTAGGAGTCAGAGACTTGGTGGATAAGTCTTCCTTGAGGAAGGTTCTAGATCTCTTCCTTATAGGAATCAGTTTCCATGTTGAAATATGTATCTTGGAGGCTAAGTCAGGCAAGAGTAATATCCTTGTTTGACTCTTATTTGCTGAGCTGTTTATTACCCTTAATATTAATTACGAAATTAATATTATAAATAGGGTTTGGGCCCATCTGGTGGGCCCCGCGTTTGGACCATTCCGGGTCTAATTAATGCCACATTAAATGTGTCTTTAGGGCTTACTTTTAGCCCATATCATTTGCCCCTCAACTTCTAGGAAAACTGATCAGGTTTTCCTTGAAGTTTTAACGGCCTTTTTCGAGACTTGGGCCAGGGTTCATCTTTGTACACTAGTGTTTCACGAGTATTGTCTTTATGTAAAGCGTGGAGCGACCGACGCGTTCACGACAATGTTAATTCGATGCTAATCGGCACTAATCAGCCTTAACGATGCTTAAACAATGTTTAAACGACGTTAAACGGCATAAAACGGCACTAAACGGCGATAAACGGCACTAGACAGCGCTAAACAGCCTTAAATAATGTTTAAACAGTGTTAAACAATGTTAAAAGGATAAAATGGCACTAACGGTGCTAAACGACACTACTCGGTGCTAATCGGCACTAAACGGTGCTTAAACGACACTAATCGGTACAAATCGGCACTAAACGGTGCTTAAACAACACTAATCGATGCTAATCGGCACTAAACGGTGCTAACGACATTATCGGTGTTATCGGAACTAACGGTGCTATCGGCACTAATGGTGCTATCGGCACTAACGGTGCTTACAGCACTAACGGTGCTATCGGCACGAACGGTGCTTACAGCACTAACGGTGCTATCGCCACCAACGGTGTTATCGGCACTAATGGCGCTAAATGGTGATCGGCTGACGTTTTCTGAAAACGTTGAATCATCATTGTCATGTTTGAATCATCACTAACGTGTTTCAATGTTCAGAACCACTTTAATGAGGTATGAAGCGAGTCAGGGGTGTTCTGAATATCAAAGTGATTTTTCAAGGTTGACGGACCATCAGCATCCACTTCCAGTTGGCCTTCAAAAAATGAGGTGGTCGGCAAAGGATGGTCCAAGACTATAGAAAATTCAATTAGCTTCGCGTGGACAGTAAGATCGTCCAAATCTGACATCCGGAGCTCAAGATATGGCCCAAACAGCGACAACAGTCCGTGTAGGACTGAAAATCAGTCTTGGTCGGCTGACGCCCTCCTTGGAGCTTGGTCGGCCAAGAAGTGGTCGGCTAGTGGTCTCCAAGACTATAGAAAACTCAGAGATCTTCGCGTGGACTGTAAGATCGTCCAAATCTGATACCCGGAGCTCAAGATATGGCCCGAACAGCGTCAACAGTCCGTGTAGGACTGAAAATCAGTCTTGGTCGGCTGACGCCCTCCTTGGAGCTTGGTCGGCCAAGAGGTGGTCGGCTAGTGGTCTCCAAGACTATAGAAAACTCAGATATCTTCTCGTGGACTGTAAGATCGTCCAAATCTGATACCCGGAGCTCAAGATATGGCCCGAACAGCGTCAACAGTCCGTGTAGGACTGAAAATCAGTCTTGGTCGGCTGACGCCCTCCTTGGAGCTTGGTCGGCCAAGAGGTAGTCGGGTAGTGGTCTCCAAGACTATACAAAACTCAGATATCTTCGCGTGGACTGTAAGATCGTCCAAATCTGATACCCGGAGCGCAAGATATGGCCCGAACAGCGTCAACAGTCCGTGTAGGACTGAAAATCAGTCTTGGTCGGCTGACGCCCTCCTTGGAGCTTGGTCGGCCAAGAGGTGGTCGGCTAGTGGTCTCCAAGACTATAGAAAACTCAGAGATCTTCGCGTGGACTGTAAGATCGTCCAAATATGATACCCGGAGCTCAAGATATGGCCCGAACAGCGTCAACAGTCCGTGTAGGACTGAAAATCAGTCTTGGTCGGCTGACGCCCTCCTTGGAGCTTGGTCGGCCAAGAGGTAGTCGGCTAGTAAACCCGGACCTGAAAATAATCCGTGGTCTTGAGGATCGAGAAACTTGATCTTGATCTCAAGTCATCCGTAATCTTAAGGATCAAGAAACTTGATCTTGATCTCAAGGATCAAGAAACTTGATCTTGATCTCAAATCACTATTTTGGTCATTCGTGACTTTGTTATCTTAAGGATCAAGAATCTTGGTCTTGATCTGAAATCATCCGTGATCTCAAGGAGAATCATCCAAGATTCGCTGAAAAAGTCGAGATTCAGGATCAGAAACTATCCGAGGTTTGCTGAAAAAATCGAGATTCAGGACCACGAACTACCCCACGATCGGCCGGACCACGGAGTAGCTCGTGATCGGCCACAAGGTGATCGGCCAGAGGGTTCCAAGCAACCATGGTCGGCTGGAAGGTGGTCGGCCGAACGGCCCGATTTCTTCGTGGTCGGCCGGGAGGTGGTCGGCCAAACGGCCCAAATTCTTCGTGGTCGGCCGGGAGGTGGTCGGCCAAGGATCCAGAAGCTGGATCTCGATCCTAGGGATCCAGAAGCTCGATCTTGATCTCTAATTTAGTATTTTGGTCACCCGTGACTTTCAAGGATCCAGAAGCTGGATCTCGATCCTAGGGATCCAGAAGCTCGATCTTGATCTCTAATTTAGTATTTTGGTCACCCGTGACTTTCAAGGATCCTGATTTTGGCCTGATTCCTTCGTGGTCGGCCGAGAGGTGGTCGGCCAAACGGCCCGAATCCTTCGTGGTCGGCCGGGAGGTGGTCGGCCAAGGATCCAGAAGCTGGTTCTCGATCCTAGGGATCCAGAAGCTAGATCTTGATCTTACCCGTGACTTTCAAGGATCCAGAAGCTGGATCTCGATCCTAGGGATCCAGAAGCTTGATCTTGATCTCTAATTTAGTATTTTGGTCACCCGTGACTTTCAAGGATCCAGAAGCTGGATCTCGATCCTAGGGATCCAGAAGCTGGATCTCGATCTCTAATTTAGTATTTTGGTCACCCGTGACTTTCAAGGATCCAGAAGCTGGATCTCGATCCTAGGGATCCAAAAGCTGGATCTCAATCTCTAATTTAGTATTTTGGTCACCCGTGACTTCTATCGGTATTACACCTTAATTCATGATTAGCACTGCTAATCTTGTGCTTAAGGCTAAACTCGTTACTTAACTTCTTAAGCGCAATCATCCTTTAGAAGGTCGTCTGTTTCGTGACTTTAGCAAATATATCAGTTGTTTCTTCTCCGGCTTGTATGAATTATAACGATTCTTTCTGTATAACGCGGATAATTTCTGACCTTTTTTCATCTATAAAGGATGTATGGCCTCGTTCCCATCCAAGGTCTCCCAACTTGTAGGATCTTCGTCCTAGCGTCTTCTTGACTCGATACGGCCCTTCCCAATTAGGGGCTAGATTTCCCTTCTGACCAACTCCAGAAGCTTCTATCTTCCTTAGAACCAATTCGCCTTGCCGAAAGAACCTCTTCTTAACCCTTAGGTTGTAGTGGAAGGATGCTCTCTTCTGATGCTCTCCATTCCGGGCATTTGCTTCATCCCTAACCTCATCAATCAGGTCTAGGGCAAGCCTCCTGCCTTCTTCATTAGTCTCTTGCTCATATGCCTCAACTCGAGGTGATGCATGCATGATTTCTAGGGGCACAACTGCCTCGGCTCTATAAGCCAACAAAAAACGGGGTCGCTCCAGTTGTCACTTTGCAAGTGGTGTGATATGCCCAAAGTATAAGCAGTAACTCATCCACCCAAGTGTTTCTTGAGCGTTCGACCCTTTTCTCCAGTCCATCAAGGATTATGCGATTGGCTATCTCTGCCTGTCCATTAGCTTGCGGATGTGCTACTGAAGTAAAACAAAGATCAATAGCATTTTCCTCACAATACTTCTTGAATTCTTCATTGTTGAATTGCGTCCCATTATCCGTCACAAGGATTCGCGGGATTCCATATCTACAGATCACGTTCTCCCAAAAAAACTGGGCAACTTGCTTGGTGGTTATCTTGGCTAGGGGTTTAGCCCCAATTCACCTAGTGAAGTAGTCGATGGCTACTATCAAAAACTTTCTTTGTGCAGATGCTACGGGAAAGGGAACAAGTATATCCATTCCCCACATTGCAAACGGAATAGGGGAGCTGATTGAGGTCAACATCTCAGGCGGCTGCCTTACAATCGGAGCGTGCTTTTGGCACATCTCACACCTCTTAACATAATTTTTTGCATCAGCCAACATCTCTGGCCAATAGAATCCTAGACGAGTGATCTTGTGAGCCTGGGCTCTGCCCCCCAAGTGTTGTCCACAGATCCCTCCATGAACTTCTTCCAGCGCTTCTCTTGCCTCATGGGGCCTTAAACACTTCAGGTATGGGATGACAAACGATCTCTTGTAGAGAATGCCTTCGATCTGGGCGTATCTCAATGCTCTTACTGACAACTTTTGTGCCTCCAAGGCATCGTCAGGAAGCCATCCAGTTTCAAGGTGAGCTTTGATGGGATCCATCCAATAGCTTCCTAGATTAATTGGTGCTATCAACTTAGAGTTGATGGACGGGGCCTTCAAGACCTGGAAGTAAACACTCCCTGCATAATTCTCTATTTCAGAGGAAGCGAATTTGGACAAGGCATCAGCCTTAACGTTTTCCTCTCTTGGGATGTGCTCCACATAGCATTCCTCAAATTGGGTCATAACACCCTTCACGATCTTTAGATATTTTGCCATGGTTTCATCCTTGGCCTCAAACTCGCCATTCACTTGTGATACTACAAGCCTTGAGTCTCCACAGACCTTGAGATTTTTGACCTTCATGATTCTTGCCAAGCCTAAGCCAGCTATCAATGCCTCATATTCAGCTTCATTGTTGGTAGTAGGAAAGTCCAACTTCAAAGCGTATTCAACTATGAACCCATCGGGGCTACTAAACCTGCGCCACAAGATTTTGTTTTTGATGCTCCATCAAAATAGAGCACCCAATATTCCTTCTGATTCAGGTACAAGTTCTTTATCTTTATCTCCACTTTCAGGGGTGGTTACCATCTCCTGCCCCCTGACTTCTTGGTTGTAATGGTACATTCAACCACGAAGTCAGCCAATGCCTGAGCCTCGATGGCCGTTCGAGGCTTATACGTGATGTCAAACTCTCCAAGTTCTATTGCCCACTTAATCAATCTTCCACTTGCTTTCGGGCTGTGCAATATGTTCCTCAATTGCTGGTCCGTCAGGACTTCGATTTTATGTGACTGAAAGTACGGTCGTAGTTTCCTTGAAGCTGTAATCAATACCAAAGCAAATTTCTCGATGGATGAGTAATTTAACCTGGCTCCGTGGAGCACCTTGCTTACATAGTAGATGGGCCTCTGAACCTTGTTCTCTTCTTTAATGAGGATGATACTCAATGCTTGTTCAGACACTGCTAGATTCAGATAAAGAGTCTCTCCGGGACTTGGCTTGGCCAATAACGGGGCTTCGGCCATGTGCTTCTTCAACTGTTCAAAGGCCTCTTGGCTTTTATTAGTCCATTCAAAATTTTTCACCTTCTTCAATGCTTGAAAGAAAGGCAAGCACTTATCACCAGACTTAGAGATGAATCTCCCTAGAGCGGCCACTCTGCCGGTTAACTTCTGTACGTCCCTCACAGAACGGGGTGGTTCCATGTCTAAGATTGCTTTGATCTTGTCGGGATTGGCCTCTATGCCTATTTTCGAAACCATCAAACCCAAGAACTTTCCAGACCCAATGCCAAAAGCACACTTGGCTGGATTCAACATCATCTTGTGGTGCCTCAGCACTTCGAATGCCTCTCTGAGGTGCTTAATGTGATCCGCCTTGAGTAGGCTCTTGACTAACATGTCATCAACATCGACCTCCATGGTTTTTCCAATCAGATGGGCGAATATCTTATTCACCAATCGTTTGTAAGTAGCTCCTGCATTCTTTAGACCAAAAGTCATAACAATATAGCAGAAAACACCAAAGTCAGTTATGAAAGATACCTTAGGGATGTCATCCTCGTGCATCTTAATCTGATTGTAGCCGTTGAACCCATCCATGAAACTCAACATCTCATGTCCAGCTGTGGCGTCTATCAACATGTCTATCATTGGCAGGGGAAAACAATCCTTTGGACATGCATCATTCAAATCAGTGAAGTCTATACACATCCTCCACTTTCCATTCGCTTTCTTGACCATCACCGGGTTAGCTAACCATTCGGGAAACTGAAGCTCTTCAACAAACCAGCCTCTAAGAGTTTATCAACTTCTTGTTTAATGGCCTCCTGCCTTTCAGGAGCAAAATTTCTCTTTTCTGTTTTATTATCTTCCGCCCCGGATCAACATTCAACTTGTGAGTTATGAGTTGGGGATCAATCCTTGGCATATCAGCTACAGTCCAAGCAAACACATCGATATTTTCTTGCAAGAATGCTATCAACTTGCCCTTCAGGGGTTCTTTCAAAGATGATCCCATATAAGTAACTTCTCAGCTCGCTTGGCCGTCATGGTTTCAATGTTTGTCTTGGTCTTGGGTGTTGAACTTCGATGTTCAAAGGTTGAACGCCAAAGTTTGAGATCAAGGGTTTTCAATCTCAATGGTGTTTTAAATCACCGAAATATCTATCAGAGCTGCTGGTCCAAGGCCAGGGGGTTTCTGGTTAGCCCCACGAGGTCTTGAACCTTCTCTAGGAGGTTTTCAAAATTACATATTGGTTTTCAAGTCAACATGAAGTTTCAACCTTTGGATCTTAATTGGAGGTTCATGACCCCCCCTTAAGTTTGGCCTTCATAACTAACCTTGGCCTTCATGGCTAACAGCTTCTGTTCTTCAACCTAGGATTCGGGGTTGATTCCTCGATATAGATTTCGATAAATGCAATCCCGTTGGCTTCTTGCCTTTTAAACTTCTGAGACGAGAGCTTGCTTGAACTTCTTAATCCTTTCTTAATGTTATCTATTGGCCTTCATCCTTGGATCCTTAATCCAGGTCCTTAATAAGTATTGAAGAGTAGCTAGTCCTTAACATCCTTGGCCTTTCATGGCTTTGACCCTTTGGGATCTTCACTTATGCATTTGTTTGTTTTCCATTCGTTATTCTTTTATTTCAATGGTGTTTTAAATCACCGAAATATCTATCAGAGCTGCTGGTCCAAGGCCAGGGGGTTTCTGGTTAGCCCCACGAGGTCTTGAACCTTCTCTAGGAGGTTTTCAAAATTACATATTGGTTTTCAAGTCAACATGAAGTTTCAACCTTTGGATCTTAATTGGAGGTTCATGACCCCCCCTTAAGTTTGGCCTTCATAACTAACCTTGGCCTTCATGGCTAACAGCTTCTGTTCTTCAACCTAGGATTCGGGGTTGATTCCTCGATATAGATTTCGATAAATGCAATCCCGTTGGCTTCTTGCCTTTTAAACTTCTGAGACGAGAGCTTGCTTGAACTTCTTAATCCTTTCTTAATGTTATCTATTGGCCTTCATCCTTGGATCCTTAATCCAGGTCCTTAATAAGTATTGAAGAGTAGCTAGTCCTTAACATCCTTGGCCTTTCATGGCTTTGACCCTTTGGGATCTTCACTTATGCATTTGTTTGTTTTCCATTCGTTATTCTTTTATTTCGGTACTCGTTCATCCTTGACTTGCACTCATCGGGTGATAGAGTACTATTATCCTACTCGGAGCAACATGCTCTGCAATGGTTTCAATGAACCTTATTTCTGCTTCTACTAGATGAAGCTAAGTCCTACTAGGATAACTTGAGCCCATCGGGGCATTGCAAGACTAGGCCTGCATCACTTGATTTTGTTTTTGATGCTCCATCAAAATAGAGCGTCCACCATTCTTTCCGGTATCATCATTCTTATTCTGAAGTTCACTTCCTGCTTGGGGTACTACCTCCTGCCCCCCGACTTCTTGGTTGCCAATGGTACATTCAACCACGAAGTCAGTTAACGCCTTAGCCTCAATGGCTGTCCAAGGCTTCTGTGTGATGTCCTCTGCTGGCCTTTTTGGTGTTCCTTTCTTCTACGGACATCCATGTCTTCAATTGGAAGGACTTGCCCCCCGACTCTATTAGGCCTTAACGAGGCTACATAACAGCTTTGTGCCATCTTTTGATCACCTTTATGTTCTCTAACGCCATTCCTGGTTGGGAACTTGATCTTCATATGATACATTGAGGCAACAGCCTTGAATGCATGAAGTTCAGCCCTTCCGAGAATAGCGTTGTACGTTGAAACCGCCTTGATTACCAAGAAGTTCAACATCTGAATGGCCTCCTTGGGCTCCTGTCCAATAGTTATAGGCAACTGAATAGTCCCTTCAACTTTGGATTCTACTCCATTAAATCCATATATAGGCATGTTATTGGGGGTCAATTGAAAATCATTGTACCCCATCTTCCCAAATGTATCATGAAACAGAATGTCAACGGAAGCTCCATTGTCCATCAAGACTCGCTTCACTTCCGAGTTCCCAATCACAGGGGTTATGACCAACGGGTCATCATGGGGAAACTTCACCCCTTCGAGGTCTGAGTCATCGAAACCAATTGCTATCTCAGTCCTGGCACGCTTCGGGGCTTCTCCCACGATGTGCATCACTTCTCTGGCATACGCCTTTCGAGAGTTTCGGGTGGTACCGGCCGCTGTCGGGCCTCCCCAAATCATGTTAATAACTGGCCCTCGGGGCTGTGGGTTACGATCCCGACCTCGATCATCATCCCTTCTATCATTGTCTCTTCTATCATAATCCCTCCTTTGAGTTCCATGATCATCACCCTTAGTGAATTTGTTCAGCTTTCCTTTTCGGATCAAGAATTCAATCTCATCCTTCAACTGCCTACAATCATCTGTATCATGCCCCACATCGCGGTGGAATCTACAGTACTGATCCTTGTTTCTCTTTGCGGGATCACCCCTAAGTGGCTTCGGCCATCGAAAATCTTTGTCTTTCTCAATATCTAACAAGATCTGACTCCTAGGAGCATTCAGTCTTGCATAGTCGTTGAATCTTGGTCCTAAACTCTTCTTCAGTGGTGATTCAGAATCCTTGCTAGTCCGGGGATACTTGTCCCTAGCATCATACTCTTGTTCTTTCTTCCGTTTCTTAAAGTCATTGGAGCCCTTACAATTTCCTCCAGCAGCTTATTTTTTCATGCTATCCTCTGCCTTGATATACTTGTCGGCCCTTTGTTGGAGCTCGGCCATGTTCTCAGGAGGATGCTTTGCCAAAGACTTCTTGAAGAAAGGATCAGTGGTTCCGTGTTCCAAGGCTACCATGGCCACTTTAATCTCCAGATCTGTAATATTCAATGTCTCCTTGGTGAATCGCTTGAGATAACCCGTTAGATTCTCGTTCTTCCCCTGCACCACATACATGAGGGATGCAGAACTTTTTTCATGAACTCTTCCACTAATGAATTGGCTAACAATGGCATTCTTCAACTCCTTGAAAGAGCCAATCGAATTTGTAGGTAGCCTGCTATACCACCTTTCAGCCATACCCGACAGGGTTTGAGGGAACGCCCTTCACTTTAAGGCGTCACTAGCAGGTTGCAGTAGTAGTGCAGCTGTGAACGTCCTGACATGAGTTTCAGGATCGCCTATTCCATCATAGGCTTTGATCGTCGGCATCTTCAATTTCTTTGAGATGCGGGCATTCATCACCTCCTCAGTGAACGGAGGTGTTGGATCATCGAGATCTAGCGGCATCAGATCCTTGGGGTTGTTTCTGGGGGTTTCCGCCCTCGTTGCTCCTTCAGTTGAGGTATCGGCCATTCTTCGTCTCCTAGACGACCTCTCCAGATCTATGACGGGAACCCTTCCTGAGATTGGAGGAGGTCGATGCAGACTTTGATTCTGCCTTGCTTGCTCTATGGCGGCGTCATATTTCAGCCTCTGGATCTCAGCCTCATGAGCCTTGATCCTTTCCTCAGTCATTTGTGGAGGTCCATCATGGATTCTTCGGGCCCTCCTTCGGGGCTCTCTACTAGCACGTCGCCTCCTTGGGGCTTCGTCACGGTCATCATCGTCATCCTCAGATGTGGAATCAGTAGTATAGGGGCCGGAGTAGTCTAGGTACTCGCGATCTCGGATCTGCAAAGCATGACCACTCGGTCCAGGTTCTCGAACAAGGGGGTAGTTGGGCAGCCCATACATTGGGTTCGTATTCATGAGGAGATCCGTAGTATGGATCTGTACCCCAGATGGAGGGTGATTAGGATCAACCAGGGGAGAGATCACCATCTGAAGATAGTTGGTTCCCTGATCTGGATGGACAACCATAGGCATCGTACTCCCAGCAGGGGGATTCGTCCCTGGAGGCTGAGAAACTTGAGTTTGGGGGATCGTCCCTTGTTCAAACGTGGTTGTCCCAGAGGTAAGAGGCGGAGCGAAGCTGATTGGTAAAGCTTCGGTAGAGCTTGGTGCAGTTCTTCGTGTGCTAATCATGGTTGATGTTGTCTTCCCACAGACGGCGCCAAATGTTGTGGAATAAAAACTAGGTTATGATTTGTAATTAATGCAAGGGTGGTTGAGCTTCGAGCTTTAATGGCTGTTCTTGCGTTCGAGACTGATCGGTCCTCACAAGATGCCAACGTATCTCTGTATTACTAGAGAATCAAGCCAACGTAGTTCTAGGTGATGGTGCCCTCGAGGCTATGGCGGCGAGAGCTCACCTAGGACGCAGTGGCTTGTATGTCCTTATTCGAGGATTAAGCCAAAACGTGGTGGGTAACGTATGGAGCTGTGTCCAAAACGTGGTTCTGAGATGAGGGGTTAGACCCTTTATATAGGCTGAGAAGCCCTAGAATTATGGTAGGAGTCAGAGACTTGGTGGATAAGTCTTCCTTGAGGAAGGTTCTAGATCTCTTCCTTATAGGAATCAGTTTCCATGTTGAAATATGTATCTTGGAGGCTAAGTCAGGCAAGAGTAATATCCTTGTTTGACTCTTATTTGCTGAGCTGTTTATTACCCTTAATATTAATTACGAAATTAATATTATAAATAGGGTTTGGGCCCATCTGGTGGGCCCCGCGTTTGGACCATTCCGGGTCTAATTAATGCCACATTAAATGTGTCTTTAGGGCTTACTTTTAGCCCATATCATCACCATAAGTGGGGTTCTCACCTGAGCAAGACCCTATGTATATATAGGGTCTTGCTCAAATGAGAACCCTCACTTATTGTGAGATATGAGATCTAATCCTAGCCATATATTTTTTATATCTAAATTAAATCCTAGCCCCACAATTAATATTTAAAATTTTATTTTTTTATTATTCATTTGATTCAACATCATCTTCCACAATCATTTCTTCCATACTCCGGTCACCATTTCCGGTCACCATCTCCGGCGACAAATTCCAGCCAACCCATAAAATCACCACCGATAAACAGAAAATCACCGCACTGCCGCCACCTCCGACCACCACCTCCGGTCACCACCAACAAAAATCACCACCTGTAAATAGAAAATCACCACACTCCGCCACCTCCGGCCACCGCACTGCCACCACCACCAACAAAAATCACCACCAATAACGAAAATCACCACAACCAAAAACATTACAAATCACCCCATCTCCGCCACCACCCCGCCACCACCCTACCACCACTAAAAATCACCACCGAAAAATGAAAAACGACCATTAATAAGATCACTACACCACCAACAAATCATCAATTACAGTCCAAAAATCACCAGAAAATCACCGCCACGCCACCGCTTATCACCACCATCACGTTTAATCACCATCTACACCTCTAATTTTATATAATCACTGGATACACACTTGAAATTACCAGAAAATCAATTTTTCTCACAGACAGTTGGTCAAACACCTTGCACACACTTAACATTAGTTCATATCTTTCACAATTTTTCATTAGATATGCACTTTACTAACTCATTCAATCGCCAAATCACCATACATTCAACACAAAATTACAAGAAACATGAACGAAAATCACCAATAATTGAACGAAAATTACCAAAATTTTATACATTATTTATGATGAATCAGATCTGTAAACATGAATAAAAGAAATGAGTTCTTTTTTGACTGGCCGAATCAATCGCCGCTGCTAAACACAAAGTCGAGCGCGCCTGGCGGCGCCGGAGGAACGAAATAAACGGATTTAGAGTTCGTCGGAAATTGAAACTCGCCGGAAAAGTCAGGGCTTGAGGCGGCGGTCAGAATTTAGTGATTGGCGACGGCGTATGCGTGTATGGGGGTGAGGGATGTGTGTACTGCGTGTATGGTCGTGTTTGTGTGTGTATTTGTGTAGAATTGGCGGTGATGGATTTATATTTGGTGGTGATTTTGTGTTTTACGGTGGTGGTTAATGGTGGTGCAATGGCAGAAACGGCGGGGGAATGGAGATGGATGGAGGCAGGTCGTTCAGGGGTGGGGGTGGGGGTGGGGTATAGGGGGATGAGGGTGTTGTTTGTTTTGTGCGTGTTCTGTGTGTGGTATATGTGCACATGTGTATGTATAATTTATGTGACTGTGATTTAAAGTTGATTAAAAATTGTGGGGCTGAGATTAGATCTCAGTTCTCACAATAATAATGGGTTCTCACTTGAGCAAAACTCTATATATATATATATATATAGGCAAGTGCTCAAATACAAACCACTTTTAAAATACAAACCTACAAACCAACACTAAATTAATTATATTTCATTTATTCTAAGGTTCCCGTCAAGGGTACCTTCACAAAAAATGCTTAAAATAATTGGCTCTATCCATAAAAAAAAAAAAAAAAAAAACTTTCCGTGGAAATGCGAAGCATTTAAGACAGTAAACGGATGAGTTAGGTAGTCATGAGGGCCGAAGGCTCTCGACACACCCGTCAATCGTCTATTGCCTTTACCATTGATTGTCATTCCTTACAACTTTAGAATGATAAAGGCGCGAAGCGCCGTACAAGAAGGTGCGAAGCACCGTTAACCAGTGAAATCCACTGCCACGTCATCACGTGAACAGTGAATTTTTTTTTTTTTTATTTTTTGTTGGATAGAGCCAATTATTTTAAGCATTTTTTGTATTGGGGTACCCCTAGTTTGGTCATTAGATTAGCTTGAAATATTAGATTATGCTTGGTTTGTAGGTTTGTATTTTAAGGAGGTTTGTATTGGAGTAGCCCCCTATATATATATATATATATATATATATATATATATATATATATATATATATATATATATATACATGGTCTTGTTCTAATAGAAACTAACTTAGAATAGAAACTAGAAACTAAACCTAAATTAAATATTTCAAGCTAATCTAATGACCAAATTAGGGGTACTCCAATACAAAAAACGTTTAAAATTATTGTCTCTATTCAACAAAAATATAAAAAAAAAATTAAAAAAAAAGTTACTGTTCACGTGATGACGTGGCACGTGAACAGTAACTTTTTTAAAAAAATTTAATTTTTTTTTTTATATTTTTGTTGAATAGAGCAAAGAATTTTAAACGTTTTTTGTGAAGGTGCCCCTAGCGGGGCCATTAAAATAAATGAAATATAATTTATTTAGTGTAGGTTTCTAGTTTCTATTCTAAGGTTGGTTTCTATTTGAACGCTAGCATATATATATATATATAGAGTTGCACTCCATAGCAAACACCTTAGAGCATTCACATCCCATCCCCCATCCCCAATCCCAAAAACTTACTAAAAATAGTAAATTCCCAAATAAAAATAGTAAATCCCCAAAATTATCAAAAAGTTTCTACATCCCATTCCCCATTTTCCATTCCCCTATCCCTATATTCTTTTTTATATTACTTCTTTCTCTCTCTTTCACTTACAATTTTAACTACCAAAACTCACCCACTACAATTAAATATATTTAAAAGAGGAGAGAGA
Organism: Saposhnikovia divaricata; assembly: GCA_036435485.1. NCBI lineage: Eukaryota > Viridiplantae > Streptophyta > Magnoliopsida > Apiales > Apiaceae > Saposhnikovia > Saposhnikovia divaricata. The sequence continues at coordinate 200,872,051 of CM071601.1, read as the reverse complement.
TGATTTGGGGTTAAAAATAGTAGTCCCCAAATATGGGGATTCAAAACTTGTCCCCAAAATCAATCCCTAAAATGGGGAATGGGATGGAGGAGTGTTTTAGAAGAAAAGTTGGACAAATCCTCAAATTATAAGGATGGGGTTGGGGATGGGGAATGGGATGTAAATGCTCTTATATAACAAACAATAAAGAACACCTCATATCTCATAGATCCATTGCCCCTGGCGGGGCCACCCAATACAAAAAGTTCTTATTTTTTTAGGCTCCATCCATCCAACAACAAAAAAAAAAATTGAAAATTACTGTTCACGTGATGACGTCATCACGTGAACAGTAATTTTTAATTTTTAATTTTTAATTTTTTTTTGCAGACTTGATAGAGGGTAAAAAAATAATAACTTTTTGTATTGGGTGCCCCTGGCGGGGCCAAAGGATCTAATAGATCTAAGGTGTTATTTGTTGTTTGTTATATAAGAGTGTTCTGTATGGAGCAAAGACCTATATATATAGGGTGTTGCTCAAGAGAGCACCTTTTTTTAGAGAAAACTGGGGCACTTTTCTAGTCCATTGATCTTTCATCAATCCAACGGTGTTAACACAGACTTTTTAACTTATACATATCTTTATACAACCAATTTATGATTCAATCAATCTACATTGGGCCTGTTTGGGAATTCATTCATATCCAACTTATGGCTTAAAGCATCTTCAAGGGCAATCCCTATTTACATCCCCTAAAATATAATAAAATAATAATTACTTAAAATATAGGTAATCAAAAATTTCTTTTGCTCCAATGGTGTTACCTATATTCATTACCTATAACTTATAAATTAATATTTAATCAATATTTTTGGTATTATAGAAAAGAGGTGAGAGTATTGATATAGATATATATTAAGGTAAGAATGATGATGTGTGATTATAGGGAGTTGATTTTCTCTCCCCTAAATAAGGGGTTGGATTTTCTCTCCCCTAAAAATTATAGGGGATAGGGACTTCCATTGGAGCATGCATTTTAAAACTAAATCCCTAAAATATGTACATGTAGGACAAATATAGGTAAGGACTCTTTGCATTGGAGTTGCTCTTATAAGACCATAAGTCCTTATGGGGTGTTTGTCAAAATAAGTTTTAGCTAAACTTATGTCTTATAAATTCATAAGTTGAATGTTAGGAATTCTTAACTTTCAACTTATAACTTATAACTTATTCTCGATATACGTAATATATAATATCTTTCAAATCTTCAAAACCATATATCTCTCGATCCATTTATTAGAAAATTGATATGTATATATCAAATTTCGCTATTCATCGAGATCTATCCATTGATATCCATTGTTATATATAAAAAAAACAAGTATTTTGAAAATTATAAAAAAAAAAGTTAACTTATAAGTTCTGATTTACCCAAACAGTCTACTGATTATAAGTTCTGATTTACCAAACATTCTAATCTCTACTCTACTTATCATTTATATGACATAAGTGCTTATAAGTCATAAGCTACTCATTTTAAGATACCCCAAACATACACATTGTATCTTTAATTATAACTTACCTATTTTAATAATATTTTTTAGATTTATATTTCCATTAATAGAAACACTTCCTTTTATGATTTGAATCTACCTAGAGATTAAGAATCAACTTACACCAATTTATTATGCCTCAAGATTATCCAAACCATATTTCAAATGGCCAACAATTACAAGTTAGTGACCTAAAAGGTTTGATTTTTAAATTGGTTATTATTCTCGTGAACATTTTTTGACTTTGAAAAAAATGTTAACGATCGAATATTTTTGTTTGACTTGAGTAAAAACTGGGCACATTTTTTTCCCACGTTAACACTTTACATTTTTAAAAAGAGAAATGCTCCCGGTCCCAAATACTGAATGTTCATAATATTATTCATTATGTTGCTAATAATTAAAAATATTATTTGTTATTTTCTTTTCTGGAATTTTTGTCATTTTTTAAGTGTTCTTTAAATTAAATAACACGCCATAATTTAAAAAATTATAATATTCTTTTAAATGTTCTTTAATTTCTGAAGTTTCAATGATATTATGTGTTCAATGAAATAAATGAACGAATACAAGAATTCTTTAGCAAATACAAAAATTAGAACACGTACAAGAATTCTTTAACGAAAATTTTTGAAGAATACCTTATATGAAGAACAATAAAGAACACCATTATAACACTCATATTTAATCTAATCTAAGAGTTTCGTCATGGTACCCAATACAAAAAGTTCTTATTTTTTTATCCTCTCTCCAAAAAAAAAAAAAAAAAATCACTGTTCATGATGACATCACTGCTGACGTCGGCAGTGAAAGTGATTTTTTTTTTGCTGAATGAAAAGAGGATACAAAAATAATAATTTTTTTGTATTGGATGCCCCTGGCGGGGCCTTTGGATCTATTGGAATAAATGATTCCATAGTGTTCTTTATTATTTTGTATATAAGAGTGTTCTTTATGGAGTAATGGCCTATATATATAATATAAAATATTATAATATTATATTTTGTTGAAATTTAAAATTGACTTTAAATAATAATACACTCATACTATAAAATATGGTAAGATATTGATTATAATATTATGGGTTAAAATGCATGTGTTTTTCTACCCATACAAAATATTTTCAAAATTAATATTCTTTATTTAGTTTCTAGTACTACTAAAAGCCAATGATTTAACTTGAGAAAAGAAATCAAAGATTTAATAAAAATTAAAAATTAACGATTAAATTTTTATCAATTAAAAATATCATAATATATTATATAATTCATTTGTTTTTGGTAATATGAATCCATACTATTATATAATAGCCAAAATATCTGTCAGTCGATTGGTACGGTTGATTTTATTTATTTGCCCTTACTTAACAGTGATTTTTACTTAATTATCTTTAATTAATTATTTATAGTTACTAATAACTAATAAATTTACTTTTTTGGGTAAAACATGTCACATTTTCTATTTTTCAGTAACTAAGGAAATTCTCGTAAAATACATTATCTTATTTATTTTATCTAACTAAAATTTTTCATTTTTGAAAAAGCATTATGAGCAATTCTATTTAATAAATAAAATTTTATAAATATAATTGCTAATAATTAACCAATTAGCTAAAATATGTTACATTTTCTATTTTTTTAATTTTTTTCAGTAAAACCTATTCGGATAGCTTATTTAAGTAAAGTGTTTCCTTTTTTCAAGTAAAACATGTAACGACCGGAAAATTTTTGTGTAATTTATTATATTAAAATATATTTTTAGTTGATTTTACTATGTTCTTGATAAAATTATTTTTATATAATAATAGGATATTTAAAAATGCATTATTATGTAATTTATGTAACATTCATAATTTTTAGGAAATTTTGGCATTTATATTATATTTGTTTAAAAATAAATTTTTTTACATTTTTTATCCCATAAAAATTATTTTTTTAAGGCTTAATGATTTTAACTAGGGGTTAAAAATATTTTTGGGGTATTAATTTCCGATTAATATAAATAGGAATCTGATTTTTTTATTTATTAATAATTCATAAAAATCAGATTATATATATATATATATATATATATATATATATATATATATATGGATTTTGTTGTTCTTATACTCGAATCAAAGATCTTGATCCCTAGTTTCTGAATCTTCAATCAATTTCAACGGAGGGTACTTTTCTGATTTGATTATTTTTTTTCTTCAATTCTGCAAAATTTTGGTTCTTCATGAAATTTGGGGATTTTTTATTCTTTGTTTTCCGGTTGAATTGATTGTTTGTATAGCTTCAAATTGATGCCAGGAGTTCAATTCCATGTTCAATTTCATCGTTCTATTGCTAGTTTTGTCAATTCGTATTCTAGGGTTCTTGAGTCAAATTAGGGCTTTTTGATTGAGTAATTTTTCAATTGATTTGATTGGTTGTAAAGCTTCTAAAGGTCCTACGGATCATATATATATGTTCAATTTGATTGTTCTAATGCCGGATTGTGATATTTAAGTTTATTAGTTTTGACCGAAAATAAGAATCATTCGTTCATAGTTTGTGTTGATTGTTTGTATGTAAGGTGTTAGGGATTAGATTGTACGAGTTATGGGCTTCGTTTTGTGACATAGAACACATGATTTGGTTTAGGAATAAGGAAAAATGAATTTCGCCGGATTTTGGTTCGAGCTCGCCGATTTTCGCTCTGTTAGGGACTATTCCGGCTTGTTTTTGGTCATTTTTGATGTGTTATTAGTTTCGCAGGAGTTAAGCAACGTTTTGGTGTTAATTTGGTATCCAAAGGAGGCTCACCGGAGCATTTTTGGTGTTGGACGAAAAATGGGGTCGCTAGTTCACGGCGACAACCTCCATTGTTAGTAGTCAAGCATTCAAAGGCTTGAATGTGTGAAGAACGTGATGAATGGTGCTGTTTGATACATTTTTTTCTTTAAAACTTTTCAGAAAACTGTTTTTTGGTCAAATTTTTATAAAAATTTGTTAAAATTCACAATTCTTTTATGAATTATTATTTTAATTTCTAAAAATTAAATTAATTTAGTGTTGTGGAATAAAAACTAGGTTATGATTTGTAATTAATGCAAGGGTGGTTGAGCTTCGAGCTTTAATGGCTGTTCTTGCGTTCGAGACTGATCGGTCCTCACAAGATGCCTACGTATCTCTGTATTACTAGAGAATCAAGCCAACGTAGTTCTAGGTGATGGTGCCCTCGAGGCTAAGGCGGTGAGAGCTCACCTAGGACGCAGTGGCTTGTATGTCCTTATTCGAAGATTAAGCCAAGACGTAAGTGACGTATGGAGCTGTGTCCAAAACGTGGTTCTGAGATGAGGGGTTAGACCCTTTATATAGGCTGAGAAGCCCTAGAATTATGGTAGGAGTCAGAGACTTGGTGGATAAGTCTTCCTTGAGGAAGGTTCTAGATCTCTTCCTTATAGGAATCAGTTTCCATGTTGAAATATGTATCTTGGAGGCTAAGTCAGGCAAGAGTAATATCCTTGTTTGACTCTTATTTGCTGAGCTGTTTATTACCCTTAATATTAATTACGAAATTAATATTATAAATAGGGTTTGGGCCCATCTGGTGGGCCCCAAGTTTGGACCATTCCGGGTCTAATTAATGCCACATTAAATGTGTCTTTAGGGCTTACTTTTAGCCCATATCATTTGCCCCCCAACTTTTAGGAAAACTGATCAGGTTTTCGTTGAAGTTTTAACGGCCTTTTTCGAGACTTGGGTCAGGGTTCATCTTTGTACACTAGTGTTTCACGAGTATTGTCTTTATGTAAAGCGTGGAGCGACCGACGCGTTCACGACAATGTTAATTCGATGCTAATCGGCACTAATCAGCCTTAACGATGCTTAAACAATGTTTAAACGACGTTAAACGGCATAAAACGGCACTAAACGGCGCTAAACGGCAATAGACAGCGCTAAACAGCCTTAAATAATGTTTAAACAGTGTTAACCAATGTTAAAAGGATAAAATGGCACTAACGGTACTAAACGACACTACTCGGTGCTAATCGGTACTAAACGGTGCTTAAACGACACTAATCGGTACTAAACGGTGCTTAAACAACACTAATCGGTGCTAATCGGCACTAAACGGTGCTAACGACATTATCGGTGTTATCAGAACTAACGGTGCTATCGGCACTAACGGTGCTTACAGCACTAACGGTGCTATCGGCACGAACGGTGCTTACAGCACTAACGGTGCTATCGCCACCAACGGTGTTATCGGCACTAATGGCGCTAAATGGTGATCGGCTGACATTTTCTGAAAACGTTGAATCATCATTGTCATGTTTGAATCATCACTAACGTGTTTCAATGTTCTGAACCACTTTAGTGAGGTATGAAGCGAGTCAGGGGTGTTCTGAATATCAAAGTGATTTTTCAAGGTTGACGGACCATCAGCATCCACTTCCAGTTGGCTAAGGCCTTCAAAAAATGAGGTGGTCGGCAAAGGATGGTCCAAGACAATAGAAAATTCAATTAGCTTCGCGTGGACAGTAAGATCGTCCAAATCTGACATTCGGAGCTCAAGATATGGCCCAAACAGCGACAACAGTCCGTGTAGGACTGAAAATCAGTCTTGGTCGGCTGACGCCCTCCTTCGAGCTTGGTCGGCCAAGAGGTGGTCGGCTAGTGGTCTCCAAGACTATAGAAAACTCAGATATCTTCGCGTGGACTGTAAGATCGTCTAAATCTGATACCCGGAGCTCAAGATATGGCCCGAACAGCGTCAACAGTCCGTGTAGGACTGAAAATCAGTCTTGGTCGGCTGACGCCCTCCTTGGAGCTTGGTCGGCCAAGAGGTGGTCGGCTAGTGGTCTCCAAGACTATAGAAAACTCAGAGATCTTTGCGTGGACTGTAAGATCGTCCAAATCTGATACCCGGAGCTCAAGATATGGCCCGAACAGCGTCAACAGTCCGTGTAGGACTGAAAATCAGTCTTGGTCGGCTGACGCCCTCCATGGAGCTTGGTCGGCCAAGAGGTGGTCGGCTAGTGGTCTCCAAGACTATAGAAAACTCAGATATCTTCGCGTGGACTGTAAGATCGTCCAAATTTGATACCCGGAGCTCAAGATATGGCCCGAACAGCGTCAACAGTCCGTGTAGGACTGAAAATCAGTCTTGGTCGGATGACGCCCTCCTTGGAGCTTGGTCGGCCAAGAGGTGGTCGGCTTGTGGTCTCCAAGACTATAGAAAACTCAGATATCTTCGCGTGGACTGTAAGATCGTCCAAATCTGATACCCGGAGCTCAAGATATGGCCCGAACAGCGTCAACAATCCGTGTAGGACTGAAAATCAGTCTTGGTCGGCTCACGCCCTCCTTGGAGCTTGGTCGGCCTATGGTGGTCGGCTAGTAAACCCGGACCTGAAAATAATCCGTGGTCTTGAGGATCGAGAAACTTGATCTTGATCTCAAGTCATCCGTAATCTTAAGGATCAAGAAACTTGATCTTGATCTCAAGGATCAAGAAACTTGATCTTGATCTCAAATCACTATTTTGGTCATTCGTGACTTTGTTATCTTAAGGATCAAGAATCTTGGTCTTGATCTGAAATCATCCGTGATCTCAAGGAGAATCATCCAAGATTCGCTGAAAAAGTCGAGATTCAGGATCAGAAACTATCCGAGGTTTGCTGAAAAAATCGAGATTCAGGACCACGAACTACCCCACGATCGGCCGGACCACGGAGTAGCTCGTGATCGGCCACAAGGTGATCGGCCAGAGGGTTCCAAGCCACCATGGTCGGCCACACCATGGTCGGCTGGAAGGTGGTCGGCCGAACGGCCCGATTTCTTCGTGGTCGGCCGGGAGGTGGTCTGCCAAACGGCCCGAATTCTTCGTGGTCGTCCGGGAGGTGGTCGGCCAAGGATCCAGAAGCTGGATCTCGATCCTAGGGATCCAGAAGCTCGATCTTGATCTCTAATTTAGTATTTTGGTCACCCGTGACTTTCAAGGATCCAGAAGTTGGATCTCGATCCTAGGGATCCAGAAGCTCGATCTTGATCTCTAATTTAGTATTTTGGTCACCCGTGACTTTCAAGGATCCTGATTTTGGCCTGATTCCTTCGTGGTCGGCCGAGAGGTGGTCGGCCAAACGGCCCGAATCCTTCGTGGTCGGCCGGGAGGTGGTCGGCCAAGGATCCAGAAGCTGGATCTCGATCCTAGGGATCCAGAAGCTCGATCTTGATCTTTAATTTAGTATTTTGGTCACCCGTAACTTTCAAGGATCCAGAAGCTGGATCTCGATCCTAGGGATCCAGAAGCTCGATCTTGATCTCTAATTTAGTATTTTGGTCACTCGTGACTTTCAAGGATCCAGAAGCTGGATCTCGATCCTAGGGATCCAGAAGCTGGATCTCAATCTCTAATTTAGTATTTTGGTCACCCGTGACTTCTATCGGTATTACACCTTAATTCATGATTAGCACTGCTAATCTTGTGCTTAAGGCTAAACTCGTTACTTAACTTCTTAAGCACAATCATCCTTTCGAAGGTCGTCTGTTTCGTGACTTTAGCAAATATATCAGTTGTTTCTTCTCCGGCTTGTATGAATTATAACGATTCATCTATAAACGATGTTTGGCCTCGTTCCCATCCAAGGTCTCCAACTTGTAGGATCTTCGTCCTAGCGTCTTCTTGACTCGATACGGCCCTTCCCAATTAGGGGCTAGCTTTCCCTTCTGACCAACTCCAGAAGCTTCTATCTTCCTTAGAACCAATTCGCCTTGCCGAAAGAACCGCTTCTTAACCCTTAGGTTGTAGTGGAAGGATGCTCTCTTCTGATGCTCTCCATTCCGGGCATTTGCTTCATCCCTAACCTCATCAATTAGGTCTAGGGCAAGCCTCCTGCCTTCTTCATTAGTCTCTTGCTCATATGCCTCAACTCGAGGTGATGCATGCATGATTTCTAGGGGCACAACTGCCTCGGCTCTATAAGCCAACAAAAAATGGGGTCGCTCCAGTTGTCACTTTGCAAGTGGTGTGATATGCCCAAAGTATAAGCAGTAACTCATCCACCCAAGTGTTTCTTGAGCATTCGACCCTTTTCTCCAGTCCATCAAGGATTATCCGATTGGCTATCTCTGCCTGTCCATTAGCTTGCGGGTGTGCTACTGAAGTAAAACAAAGATCAATAGCATTTTCCTCACAGTACTTCTTGAATTTTTCATTGTTGAATTGCGTCCCATTATCCGTCACAAGGATTCGCGGGATTCCATATCTACAGATCACGTTCTCCCAAAAGAACTGGGCAACTTGCTTGGTGGTTATCTTGGCTAGGGGTTTAGCCCCAATTCACCTAGTGAAGTAGTCGATGGCTACTATCAAAAACTTTCTTTGTGCAGATGCTACGGGAAAGGGAACAAGTATATCCATTCCCCACATTGCAAACGGAATAGGGAGCTGATCGAGGTCAACATCTCAGGCGGCTGCCTTACAATCGGAGCGTGCTTTTGGCACCTCTCACACCTCTAACATAATTTTTTGCATCAGCCAACATCTCTGGCCAATAGAATCCTAGACGAGTGATCTTGTGAGCCTGGGCTCTGCCCCCCAAGTGTTGTCCACAGATCCCTCCATGAACTTCTTCCAGCGCTTCTCTTGCCTCATGGAGCCTTAAACACTTCAGGTATGGGATGACAAACGATCTCTTGTAGAGAATGCCTTCGATCTGGGTGTATCTCAATGCTCTTACTGACAACTTTCGTGCCTCCAAGGCATCGTCAGGAAGCCATCCAGTTTCAAGGTGAGCTTTGATGGGATCCATCCAACAGCTTCCTAGATTAATTGGTGCTATCAACTTAGAGTTGATGGACGGGGCCTTCAAGACCTGGAAGTAAACACTCCCTGCATAATTCTCTATTTCAGAGGAAGCGAATTTGGACAAGGCATCAGCCTTAACGTTTTCCTCTCTTGGGATGTGCTCCACATAGCATTCCTCAAATTGGGTCATAACACCCTTCACGATCCTTAGATATTTTGCCATGGTTTCATCCTTGGCCTCAAACTCGCCATTCACTTGTGATACTACAAGCCTTGAGTCTCCACAGACCTTGATATTTTTGACCCTCATGATTCTTGCCAAGCCTAAGCCAGCTATCAATGCCTCATATTCAGCTTCATTGTTGGTAGTAGGAAAGTCCAACTTCAAAGCGTATTCAACTACGAACCCATCGGGGCTACTAAACATGCGCCACTAGATTTTGTTTTTGATGCTCCATCAAAATAGAGCACCCAATATTCCTTCTGATTCAGGTACAAGTTCTTTATCTTTATCTCCACTTTCAGGGGTGGTTACCATCTCCTGCCCCCCGACTTCTTGGTTGTAATGGTACATTCAACCACGAAGTCAGCCAATGCCTGAGCCTCGATGGCCGTTCGAGGCTTGTACGTGATGTCAAACTCTCCAAGTTCTATTGCCCACTTAATCAATCTTCCACTTGTTTTCGGGCTGTGCAATATGTTCCTCAATTGCTGGTCCATCAGGACTTCGATTTTATGTGACTGAAAGTACGATCGTAGTTTCCTTGAAGCTGTAATCAATACCAAAGCAAATTTCTCGATGGATGAGTAATTTAACCCGGCTCCGTGGAGCACCTTGCTTACATAGTAGATGGGCCTCTGAACCTTGTTCTCTTCTTTAATGAGGATGATACTCAATGCTTGTTCAGACACTGCTAGATTCAGATAAAGAGTCTCTCCGGGACTTGGCTTGGCCAACAACGGGGCTTCGGCCATGTGCTTCTTCAACTGTTCAAAGGCCTCTTGGCTTTTATTAGTCCATTCAAAATTTTTCACCTTCTTCAATGCTTGAAAGAAAGGCAAGCACTTATCACCAGACTTAGAGATGAATCTCCCTAGAGCGGCCACTCTGCCGGTTAACTTCTCTACGTCCCTCACAGAACAGGGTGGTTCCATGTCTAAGATTGCTTTGATCTTGTCGGGATTGGCCTCTATGCCTATTTTCGAAACCATCAAACCCAAGAACTTTCCAGACCCAATTCCAAAAGCACACTTGGCTGGATTCAACATCATCTTGTGATGCCTCAGCACTTCGAATGCCTCTCTGAGGTGCTTAATGTGATCTGCCTTGAGTAGGCTCTTGACTAACATGTCATCAACATAGACCTCCATGGTTTTTCCAATCAGATAGGCGAATATCTTATTCACCAATCGTTTGTAAGTATCTCCTGCATTCTTTAGACCAAAAGCCATAACAATATAGCAGAAAACACCAAAGTCAGTTATGAAAGATACCTTAGGGATGTCATCCTCGTGCATCTTAATCTGATTGTAGCCGTTGAACCCATCCATGAAGCTCAACATCTCATGTCCAGTTGTGGCGTCTATCAACATGTCTATCATTGGCAGGGGAAAACAATCCTTTGGACATGCATCATTCAAATCAGTGAAGTCTATACACATCCTCCACTTTCCATTCGCTTTCTTGACCATCACCGGGTTAGCTAACCATTCGGGAAACTGAAGCTCTTCAACAAACCAGCCTCTAAGAGTTTGTCAACTTCTTATTTAATGGCCTCCTGCCTTTCAGGAGCAAAATTTCTCTTTTCTGTTTTATTATCTTCCGCCCCGGATCAACATTCAACTTGTGAGTTATGAGTTGGGGATCAATCCCTGGCATATCAGCTACAGTCCAAGCAAACACATCGATATTTTCTTGCAAGAATGCTATCAACTTGCCCTTCAGGGGTTCTTTCAAAGATGATCCCATATAAGTAACTTCTCAGCTCGCTTGGCCGTCATGGCTTCAATGTTTGTCTTGGTCTTGGGTGTTGAACTTCGATGTTCAAAGGTTGAACGCCAAAGTTTGAGATCAAGGGTTTTCAATCTCGATGGTGTTTTAAATCACCGAAATATCTATCAGAGCTGCTGGTCCAAGGCCAGGGGGTTTCTGGTTAGCCCCACGAGGTCTTGAACCTTCTCTAGGAGGTTTTCAAAATTACATATTGGTTTTCAAGTCAACATGAAGTTTCAACCTTTGGATCTTAATTGGAGGTTCATGACCCCCCCTCAAGTTTGGCCTTCATAACTAACCTTGGCCTTCATGGCTAACAGCTTCCGTTCTTCAACCTAGGATTCGGGGTTGATTCCTCGATATAGATTTCGATAAATGCAATCCCGTTGGCTTCTTGCCTTTTAAACTTCTGAGACGAGAGCTTGCTTGAACTTCTTAATCCTTTCTTAAGGTTATCTATTGGCCTTCATCCTTGGATCCTTAATCCAGGTCCTTAATAAGTATTGAAGAGTAGCTAGTCCTTAACATCCTTGGCCTTTCATGGCTTTGACCCTTTGGGATCTTCACCTATGCATTTTTTTGTTTTCCATTCGTTATTCTTTTATTTTCGGTACTCGTTCATCCTTGACTTGCACTCATCGGGTGATAGAGTACTATTATCCTACTCGGAGCAACATGCTCTGCAATGGTTTCAATGAACCTTATTTCTGCTTTTACTAGATGAAGCTAAGTCCTACTAGGATAACTTGAGCCCATCGGGGCATTGCAAGACTAGGCCTGCATCACTTGATTTTGTTTTTGATGCTCCATCAAAATAGAGCGTCCACCATTCCTTCCGGTATCATCATTCTTATTCTGAAGTTCACTTCCTGCTTGGGGTACTACCTCCTGCCCCCCGACTTCTTGGTTGCCAATGGTACATTCAACCACGAAGTCAGTTAACGCCTTAGCCTCAATGGCTGTCCAAGGCTTCTGTGTGATGTCCTCTGCTGGCCTTTTTGGTGTTCCTTTCTTCTACGGACATCCATGTCTTCAATTGGAAGGACTTGCCCCCGACTCTATTAGGCCTTAACGAGGCTACATAACAGCTTTGTGCCATCTTTTGATCACCTTTATGTTCTCTAACGCCATTCCTGGTTGGGAACTTGATCTTCATATGATACGTTGAGGCAACAGCCTTGAATGCATGAAGTTCAGTCCTTCCGAGAATAGAGTTGTACGTTGAAACCGCCTTGATTACCAAGAAGTTCAACATCTGAATGGCCTCCTTGGGCTCCTGTCCAATAGTTATAGGCAACTGAATAGTCCCTTCAACTTTGGATTCTACTCCATTAAATCCATATATAGGCATGTTATTGGGGGTCAATTGAAAATCATTGTACCCCATCTTCCCAAATGTATCATGAAACAGAATGTCAACGGAAGCTCCATTGTCCATCAAGACTCGCTTCACTTCCGAGTTCCCAATCACAGGGGTTATGACCAACGGGTCGTCATGGGGAAACTTCACCCTTTCGAGGTCTGAGTCATCGAAACCAATTGCTATCTCAGTCCTGGCACGCTTCGGGGCTTCTCCCACGATGTGCATCACTTCTCTGGCATACGCCTTTCGAGAGTTTCGGGTGGTACCGGCCGCTGTCGGGCCTCCCCAAATCATGTTAATAACTGGCCCTCGGGGTTGTGGGTTACGATCCCGACCTCGATCATCATCCCTTCTATCATTGTCTCTTCTATCATAATCCCTCCTTTGAGTTCCATGATCATCACCCTTAGTGAATTTGTTCAGCTTTCCTTTTCGGATCAAGAATTCAATCTCATCCTTCAACTGCCTACAATCATCTGTATCATGCCCCACATCGCGGTGGAATCTACAGTACTGATCCTTGTTTCTCTTTGCGGGATCACCCCTAAGTGGCTTCGGCCATCAAAAATCTTTGTCTTTCTCAATATCTAACAAGATCTGACTCCTAGGAGCATTCAGTCTTGCATAGTCGTTGAATCTTGATCCCAAACTCTTCTTCGGTGGTGATTCAGAATCCTTGCTAGTCCGGGGATACTTGTCCCTAGCATCATACTCTTGTTCTTTCTTCCGTTTCTTAAAGTCATTGGAGCCCTTACAATTGCCTCCAGCAGCTTCTTTTTTCATGCTATCCTCTGCCTTGATATACTTGTCGGCCCTTTGTTGGAGCTCGGCCATGTTCTCAGGAGGATGCTTTGCCAAAGACCTCTTGAAGAAAGGATCAGTGGTTCCGTGTTCCAAGGCTACCATGGCCACTTTATTCTCCAGATCTGTAATATTCAATGTCTCCTTGGTGAATCGCTTGAGATAACCCCTTAGATTCTCGTTCTTCCCCTGCACCACATACATGAGGGATGCAGAACTTTTTTCATGAACTCTTCCACTAATGAATTGGCTAACAATGGCATTCTTCAACTCCTTGAAAGAGCCAATCGAATTTGCAGGTAGCCTGCTATACCACCTTTGAGCCATACCCGACAGGGTTTGAGGGAACGCCCTACACTTTAAGGCGTCACTAGCAGGTTGCAGCAGTAGTGCAGCTGTGAACGTCCTGACATGAGTTTCAGGATCGCCTATTCCATCATAGGCTTTGATCGTCGGCATCTTCAATTTCTTTGAGATGCGGGCATTCATCACCTCCTCAGTGAACGGAGGTGTTGGATCATCAAGATCTAGCGGCATCAGATCCTTGGGGTTGTTTCTTGGGGTTTCCGCCCTCGTTGCTCCTTCAGTTGAGGTATCGGCCATTCTTCGTCTCCTAGACGACCTCTCCAGATCTATGACGGGAACCCTTCCTGAGATTCGAGGAGGTCGATGCAGACTTTGATTCTGCCTTGATTGCTCTCTAGCGGCGTCATCTTTCAGCCTCTGGATCTCAACCTCATGAGCCTTGATCCTTTCCTCAGTCATTTGTGGAGGTCCATCATGGATTCTTCGGGCTCTCCTTCGGGGCTCTCTACTAGCACGTCGCCTCCTTGGGGCTTCGTCACGGTCATCATCGTCATCCTCAGATGTGGAATCAGTAGTATAGGGGCCGGAGTAGTCTAGGTACTCGCGATCTCGGATCTGCAAAGCATGACCACTCGGTCCAGGTTCTCGAACAGGGGGGTAGTTGGGCAGCCCATACATTGGGTTCGTATTCATGAGGAGATCCGTAGGATGGATCTGTACCCCAGATGGAGGGTGATTAGGATCAACCAGGGGAGAGATCACCATCTGAAGATAGTTGGTTCCCTGATCTGGATGGACAACCATAGGCATCGTACTCCCAGCTGGGGGATTCGTCCCTGGAGGCTGAGAAACTTGAGTTTGGGGGATCGTCCCTTGTTCAAACGTGGTTGTCCCAGAGGTAAGAGGCGGAGCGAAGCTGATTGGTAAAGCTTCGGTTGAGCTTGGTGCAGTTCTTCGTGTGCTAATCATGGTTGATGTTGTCGTCCCACAGACGGCGCCAAATGTTGTGGAATAAAAACTAGGTTATGATTTGTAATTAATGCAAGGGTGGTTGAGCTTCGAGCTTTAATGGCTGTTCTTGCGTTCGAGACTGATCGGTCCTCACAAGATGCCTACGTATCTCTGTATTACTAGAGAATCAAGCCAACGTAGTTCTAGGTAATGGTGCCCTCGAGGCTAAGGCGGTGAGAGCTCACCTAGGACGCAGTGGCTTGTATGTCCTTATTCGAAGATTAAGCCAAGACGTAAGTGACGTATGGAGCTGTGTCCAAAACGTGGTTCTGAGATGAGGGGTTAGACCCTTTATATAGGCTGAGAAGCCCCAGAATTATGGTAGGAGTCAGAGACTTGGTGGATAAGTCTTCCTTGAGGAAGGTTCTAGATCTCTTCCTTATAGGAATCAGTTTCCATGTTGAAATATGTATCTTGGAGGCTAAGTCAGGCAAGAGTAATATCCTTGTTTGACTCTTATTTGCTGAGCTGTTTATTACCCTTAATATTAATTACGAAATTAATATTATAAATAGGGTTTGGGCCCATCTGGTGGGCCCCAAGTTTGGACCATTCCGGGTCTAATTAATGCCACATTAAATGTGTCTTTAGGGCTTACTTTTAGCCCATATCATTTAGTTAATTATTTTTTAAATAATAATTTAATTGATTTAATTAATTGATAATTCATTTTAATTGATTAATTATATTAATTAATTATTCTTTAAATATATAATTGATTTAATTGAATTTAAATCTTTTTATGATAAAAGATTTATTATTTTTAAAAGTTGATTAATAAATAATTAATTTAAATATTCAATTAATTTAATCATTAATTTAATTATTCTTATTAATTGCGTATTAATTGAACCGTTTGTCCGTTTTAAACGAGACAAATATTTCTGGAATCAGAAAAATGACCCGGTCATTATAAAAATGATTTTAAGTTAAAATTCAACTTTTAATTTTGTGTCGACTTTTTACCGAACCTTTTTAATAAGTCGGTCATATCCGCTGATTAGGGTTATGAACCGTTTTATGTTTTAAAAACACCGGATAAAATCTTTTTGTGATCTGATGTACGTGCTATGTGTATTATGACTTTATGTGCCTAAGTGGTTTTTAATTGTTATTGGCAATTGTTTTGTATATCGTATTAAGAACGCAAGAGTAGACGATGTTTTCTTTGAATTACCAACTAGGACTGTCAGATTTATATTTCTTTTCGAGAACGAAGTGTTTGTCTCAAGGGTTAAGTGTTATATTTATATTTCTATTTCTTTATCGAGGATTAGAATAAATAATTGGTGAGTATTGACGTAGGAATGCCAGTAGAGATAATAGGATAAATGAAGAAGTTTGGAAATGGATGTAGTATTGTTTATGAATTTTGGATTAGTTGTGAGGTGTTTTAACATTGGTAAAATGTCAATGTTCAAAGGGGATATTTACGATTATCTTCTTCCAACAGAGAAATTGGTTTGACTATAGAAGGGGCGCGCGGGCTCAATCTCAGTGGATTAAACTCATGGCAACCGCTTATGCGACGTACCAAAGAAAGATTCTCACGTATTCTGCTTTACGTAATAGCTAAGGATCAGAGGCAAGTATTTTCCCCTTGATCATCTTAAACACTTTTATTTTATGTTTCATTGATTCATATCATGACGAATAGCTATTGTTCAGAGCTATTTGTGATTCTAAAATATTTTTGTGCGAACACAATTGCTTGATATTGGTACCCTTGATGTGGGAAATTGTTTAAGATAAACTCTTCATATCCTTATTATCGTAGTAAGTAATAGGGATATGACATGTATTTAAAACTAAGCAGTTCCTTTTGAGTTCGGAAATTGCTCTACTGGATTGGAAAATAGTAAAGCGTATGAGGCCACATCGAGTAGTTGGTCCAGTTATATTTAATGAGGATATGGTAACCATTCCATCTTCCTATAGGCTAACATTACTTGCCTATTTTGGGTACCCCAGAAATCCTCGTTATACCTATGGGTATAGAAATGTACCTGTAGGTATAAAGTGGTCCCATTGCCTTAGAACCTGATCAGATGACAATGGTGTTTCAGTTATATATATCCAATCCATATCGCCAGAATGGCTATTATATTGTGTGTTGAGAGATGATTCACTTTTATGACATGCCAAATGATTTCAGTTATGGTTTGAATTTTATCACAGTTGTTGATTTAGTTTCTCTATAAACTGTTTTACATTTCAGTTGATTTTATGCCCCACTTATCCTGGTTTTATAACAAAATTTTTATATGCTTGTTGAGCATTTCTTTCGCTCATACTTACTGTTTTAAATTCTAACATTTTAGTAAGGTAGTTTGGCGAGACTTATCCGCACAGTTCAGAAAGAAAATAAGTGTGATGCTATTTCAAAGATGCCTTGGCTTAGGATGTCTGGATTTAGTGTAAGATCTATTTTATATACTTGAGTGCTAATATTTATTTATTATTATTATGTAATAGTCTAGCTGGCATGGCGTACTTCTTATCGAAGTTACACTAGTGGTTTAAGATTTGATGAAAGAGAATGTTGTAAAGGAGGAATACTTTTTATTTAATGGAATTTGGATTCTTGTTTCTAGATCTATAACTTTAAAGATCTTGGTATGTTTGGGGTCACAGAGGTTATATTTTCGGTGTTGGACAATCGCAAGTGAATGATTATTATTAAGTAGATGTTATATATTGAGGATTTTCTTCTGACGACCAAATCTTCTGACGACCAAATCTTCTGACCCTGGATTTGGGGACGTTACAAAACATGTTACATCTTCTATTTTTCAATAACTAATCAATTTCTTTTTTCATGTAAAATACATTATCTTTTATATTTTATCTAACTAATTTTTTTTTCTTCTAAAAACACTATAAGCAATTTTATTAATAAAATAAAATATTATAGTTATAACTTCTAATAATTAATCAATTACCTTTTTAGCTAAGATACGTTACCTTTTCTATTTTTTTATTTTTTTCAGTAAAACCTATTCGGGTAGCTTTATTTAAGTAATATAAGATAATAATATTATAATAACTAATAACTAACCGATTACGTTTTTCAGCTAAAATATTTCATATTTTCAATATTTTGAAACTAAAATTTATTTTTTTCTAAAAATATCACGGACAACATATATATAATTATTATCCGATCATATAATTAAAAATTTTAAGCCTACAAATTTAATGTCTTAAAGTTTTAATTCAAATTAAAAAATATCAATATATTAAAAACATCGGTACATCGAATTTAAGTTAGTAAAAAAATATCAATATATTAAAAACATCGGTACATCGAATTTAAGTTTTTTTTTTGAAAGGACATCGAATTTAAGTTAGTATTAATAACAAAATGGTCATGAATAAACAAACTTGTCGAGAAGCTGATTACAAAAAAAAAAAATGTCATCTCAGAAAAAATGCATAGGCCCAGGCCAGAATAGTGCAGTGCCCAGTCCAGTGCAAAGTGCAAACCATCACACACTAGTTAGTTCAACTAATGACAATA
This sequence comes from Saposhnikovia divaricata, assembly GCA_036435485.1. Lineage (NCBI taxonomy): Eukaryota > Viridiplantae > Streptophyta > Magnoliopsida > Apiales > Apiaceae > Saposhnikovia > Saposhnikovia divaricata. Next base: position 200,853,742 of record CM071601.1, on the reverse strand, counting down.
ACAGTTGCGTGTTAGCCCAAGCTATAGGCTATAGTCTACAAGTTTCAAGAACCCGGGTGATGGTCCTATTTAATAAAGGGATATTCTATTTGATACATTCGTTGAATTGACTTTTGCCAATGGTATCATCATATTTTTGGCTTCTATACGTGGTACACCTGAAATATTGTTTCTCTCTTAGTCATACCCTTTTTTAAGTAAAACATTAAAAAAACGTTAAACACCGTTTAATCCCTATTAATGACTATTAAAAATAATAGGGATATTCTCTTTGGTACACTCGTGGAATTGGCTTTTGCCAAGTGTAACATCACATTTTCGGCTTCTATACGTGGTGCACCTGAAATATTAACAGTTGTAAGGGCATGACTAAGAGAGAAACAATATGTCGGGTGTACCATGTATAGAAGCCAAAAATATGATGGTACCATTGGCAAAAGCCAATTCCACGAGTGTACTAAAGAGAATATCCTTAAGATAAATTAACAATAAAATGTCCAAAATAGCACATCTAGAAGACAAATCCCTCACTGGCATATACATAACGCAGCAGAAGATGCGTTACACCTTGCATGTGACTGAAGCAGGCGTTACCAGTTCAAGGCATCATATTTTTGCGTTCTCAATGTTTTTTACAGTAATAATTTTTTATACTAACGCATCAATCATTGCGTCAATGTCCTGACGCAGTTCTTATTCGCGTTATACACGTTGAAGCATCCTATGTTCAAGTTAGCGGCTATCACATTCGGCAGATTTTATTTGAATAAAAAATGATGTCCCACGGATTTGAAACCCATTGTTCTAAAAAACCGTAAGGGCATCTCCAATAGAAGTTGCCAATATAGTTGTTCGAGGCCATTTACCTATGATGGACCGGACCGAAGGCCCAATAAGTAAAGCCCAAATGCCTAAACGGTCTCCTCTTTCTTAAACGGTCTTCATTCACTTTCGGTGGTGGAAAACATAATGATGCTTATGGGACCCTCTTGAGGTAACGGACATAATTCCTAAGGTATAAATATAGACTCTAATCCATAATAGAAGATATATGCTCACAATTCACTACACACATTTTCTTTACGTTCAAGTACTCTATACAAAACACGACTTACTCATTCTCACACCGGAGTTGAATCGGGGGGACAATCCCTCGCATTCTTCTCATTTTGCAGGATCAACCCGAAGGGCGACCCGGTGGAAATTCAGTCGTAACATTTGGCGCCGTCTGTGGGAATATAGAGATAAAATTTGTGTTGAAATCTATCAGCAGCTATGACAATCTAAGAAACGCCCAGAAATAACGAAAGCACCGTGGCCGGAAACAGTCCTATCACACAAAGGACAACTCCAGCCGTCCAAAGAATGCTGGATTTCAATGAAGAAGAGGATATGCCCTCTCCCGAAGAACAACAAGAAATGCTCGCGAAATGGAGAGAACAGAAAGCCAAAGGAAAGGAAACGGAGAAGGCGAAAGGCCAGAACGAAGCAGAAAGGCAAGCCAAGCTAAGGGAGGCCGACCGGTTAAAGCTACAAGCCCTAAAACTCCAAAGAGAAGAAATCGAACGACAGGAGAAAACATTACGAGAAGCCCTAGAGGCCGAAGGCCAGAAGCCCAAACACGACCAAAGGGATAAGAGGGTCAGAGACGACGAAGACGAGCCATGGAACTCGGAGTTGCAGTCCAAGAAAACCAAGTCGAAGGTTGTATATTCCTCCGATTCGGAGGAAGAAGGTCCGCACACGGACGATCGGATAGAAAAAGTTATGTTCGGAGATAGGATGATTAGCCACGAGCCTGTCGTGACCGAAGAGATAGAACAGTACCGACCACCACCAGGAAGGCAATTCCCAAAGATGCACGAGTTCAACGGAAAGGGCGATCCCGAAGACCATTGTGAGAAATACGAATCGCTCATGACTGGTATGGGGCATTGCGATATCATGTTGTGCAAGATGTTCAAAACTTACCTAAAAGGACTGGCGTCCATGTGGTATCGTTCGCTAAGACCACGATCGATCGATTCTTATGGACAGATCAAAAGGAAATTCTTGAGGAACTACTCCCATTTATGCCGAAGGGAGAAAGACACTGAAGCCCTAACTCACTGCAGACAAAGACCGAATGAAGACCTAGGAGACTACTTAGCAAGATTTAAGGAGGAAGCCGGAATGGTCACGAGCCTCGATAAGGTCAAAGCTGCTGGATTCCTTTCGGCCGGACTCGACCCCGTAAAAGGCAAGAAGCTCCGGTCATCTCTCTATGACGTTCCTCCAAAATCACTAAACGACAGATACGTTCGGGGAGAAGCAATCCGAAGGAAGTTAGAAACAATCGGAGGGTACAAAGAAAGCCGAAAGAATGACAAAGATGACAGAAGAGGCGAACGAAGGGACGACCGAAGAAATCATGGCGACGTAAGAGGCAGGACAAATGATCCTAAAATAACAGGACGAATGCAAGACAAAGATAGTACTGTGTTCACGCGCCTCAACGCACCCATCTCCAAGATTCTCCATGAAATTAAGGGGATACCGGGGTTCGTTCGACCACCCCGAATAAAAACCCCTGAATCCAGAAGAAACGAGAACAAGTACTGCGAGTATCATCGGGACAAGGGCCACAACACAGATGAATGCTACCACCTGAAGAAGTTGATCGAAAAAATGATCAAGGATGGAGAGTTATCCCAGTTCGTGGGCGATTTAAGAGAAAAGCTCGATGCGAAGGAAAGAAAAGGTCCCAGAGAAGCCGAAGGATCAGAAAAGTATAGAGGCGAAGTCCGAACGATCTTCGGCGGCACTATACTCGATCAGGACAGTAAGACAGCCCGAAAGAAGTACACCAGACAAATATACAGCCTTTACCAGTCAAGAACGGCCAAGCAACAACCACCGATCACCTTTACAGAAGATGATTATGAAGACGTCATATGGCCACACGAAGATCCTCTGGTAATAAATCCGGTAATTGGAGAGAACAAAATCTGGAAGGTATTGATCGATGAAAGGAGCTCGGTCAATATCCTGTACCACAGGACCTACTGTAAAATGAATCTAGGAGGAGAACGTCTAGAACCGTGCCACGAGGCACCCTTATATGGTTTCGGTAATCAACCGGTGCCGATCGAAGGAACCATCAGACTGAATGTACTCCTGGGAAAAGCACCATATACCGTGGTGAAGGAAGCTAAATTTTACGTCGTTCGGGTAGATAGCCCGTACAACGGCATTCTAGGCAGGCCCGTTTTATCCCTATTCCAAGCGGTATCATCCATACCGCACTTGAAGCTAAAATTCCCTACCGAGCAGAGGATCGGAGAAATGAAGGGCGATCAAAAAGCAGCAAGAATCATCATGCTAGAAGATCTTGACAAGGATAAAGACGCCGAGATGGTTGAACCTGGAAAAAGGAAAAGTGATGAAGACGCGGGAAGCAGTCACCAAATGCTGAACATAGAACTCGAGAAATTCGGGGCCGATCTCTCCTGCCCAATTGCCGAACCCGCAGCCGAAACCGAAGATGTCGAATTATACGTGGGCCAATCCGGGAAGATGATCCAAATAGGCAAGGGAATGGAACCAGGGTTGAAGGAAAGGGTTGTCGCGGTCATTAGGGAATTCCACGACGTGTTCGCTGGAACCCCGAAGACATGCCTGGATTAGACCCTTCAGTTGCGAAACACTGTCTAAACGTTGAGCCTGACGCCCAACCTGTGAAACAGAATAAAACAAATTTTGCCATGGAGAGACAAAGGGTTATCCAGACCGAAGTTGAAAAACTACTGGAGGCCAAATTTATCGAAGAAATTGATTATCCCGAATGGTTGGCGAACGTAGTTGTCGTCAAGAAGTCAAACGGCAAGTGGAGAATGTGCGTCGATTACACTTACCTAAATAAGCACTGTCCGAAAGACCACTATCCCCTACCCAACACCGATCAGCTAATAGACGTCACATCGGGGCATCAAATTCTCAGTTTTTTGGACGCTTTTTCAGGCTATCACCAAATCGCCATGAATGCCGAGGACATTCCGAAGACAGCATTCATCACCCCGAACGGCACTTATGCATACATTAAAATGCCCTTCGGATTAAAGAACGCGGGGGCAACTTTCCAGAAAATGGTGAACAAGCTCTTCAAAAAGCAAATAGGACGAAGCATGGAATGTTACGTCGACGACATGATCGTAAAGTCACTCTTCCAGAATCATGCGAACGACCTAAAGGAATGCTTCGAAACGTTAAGAAAGAACAATATGAGAATTAACCCGAACAAGTGCACGTTCGGAGTTAACAGCGGAAAATTCCTCGGATACATGGTGAGTGCCCGAGGAATTGAGGCGAACCCAGAGAAAATCAAGGCCGTCATGGATATGGAAGCACCAACGACGATAAGAGATATTCAGAAATTAACTGGACGAATGACAGCTCTCCGAAGGTTCATTTCCAGGTCGGCCGAAAAAGCCCTACCATTCCTCGAGGTGCTTCGGGGAAAAAAGAATTTCGATTGGGGACCAAATTGTCAAAAAGCATTCGAGGAAATAAAGGAATACCTGGTGAACACTCCTCTCTTGATGAGACCAAGGCCGAACGAAACCTTACAATTATACCTAGCTGTGAACGACCGAACACTTGGAGCAGTACTGGTCAAGCAACACGAAGGAAATCAACATCCAGTATTTTACGTATCTCACATACTAAAGGACGCCGAAACCAGATATCCAAATGCGGAAAAATTCGCCTATGGGTTGGTAATGGCATCGAGAAAATTACGGCACTACTTCCAAGGCCGAACGATTCAGATAGTAACCGACCAACCCCTGAAGAAAATCATGCGCAGGCCCGAGGCTTCGGCCAGGGTAGTTGCCTGGTTGGTCGAGTTAGGAGAATACGATCTAGAGTTCGTTCCCAGAACGGCAGTCAAGGCACAAGCTCTCGCCGACTTCATGGTGGAATGCTCTTTCTCCAGTCCGAAGGATTTGATCTTAGAAGAACAGTCGACCCATTCCCCGGGTAAATGGAAACTATTTGTAGACGGTTCTGTGGCCGGATCCAAGTGCGGAGCAGGACTAATTTTAACCAGCCCCGAAGGTTTCGAGATATGTCAGGCAATTAGATTCACTTTCTCCTTAACCAATAACGAGGTCAAATACGAAGCCCTACTAGCAGGCCTAAACTTGGCAAAAAATCTGGAAGTGAAACACTTGAGAGCTTTTAGCAATTCAATGCTGGTCGTCAAACAGTTCTCTGGAGAATACGGACAGAAGGATCCGCGGACGAAGGCTTATGCCACAAAGGTATACGAGAACTCCATGATGTTTGAATCGTTCGAGTTAAGCCAAGTGGCCAGAGAAGATAATAGCCAAGCCGACGCCCTATCAAGACTGGCTTCGGCAGAAACCCAAAACCTCACAGGTTCGATCTACCTGACCGAAGTAAAATCTCCTTCTATAAACAGAAAACAATGCCTAGAAATACACCAAGGAATTAATTGGATGACGCCGATCAGAGGCTTTCTAGAGAAGGATGCCCTCCCACTCGATAGGAAACAAGCCCAAAAAGTGAGTACCGATCCGCTAGTTATTCAATTGTGGGAGGAAGGATATTTAGAAGGTCGGTCACCCAACCGATGCTCCGATGTTTAGACCCTGAAGAACAATTAATGGCGCTGGAAACTTTTGAGAAGTAGCGTATGCATAAAAAGAGAGGGATATGGGTCGCGTGGGTTTTTAAAACAAAAAAGGATGTGACGCTTGGAATGAAAAGATCTTTCGAATTCAACGGCCAAGATTGAGGCGTGAATCTCGAAAACAGACAGCTATCCCTCATAAAGTGATGCGGTTCCCCAAGAGACATCTCGACCTTGTCCATCGCCATACAACCGAATGGATGCTCAGATCAATTCAACAATGCGACCGAACAGAACGTGCCGAATGGAAACATGGATTCTTTAGTCTTCGTCCCAAAAACATCTCCGAACGAAGCCTAGGGACATGTTGGAGGCCATTTACCTATGATGGGCCGGACCGAAGGCCCAGTAAGTAAAGCCCAAATGCCTAAACGGTCTCCTCTTTCTTAAACGGTCTTCATTCACTTTAAGTGGTGGAAAACATAATGATGCTTATGGGACCCTCTTGAGGTAACGGACATAATTCCTAAGGTATAAATATAGACTCTAATCCATAAGAGAAGATATATGCTCACAATTCACTACACACATTTTCTTTACGTTCAAAGTACTCTATACAAAACACGACTTACTCATTCTCACACCGGAGGTGAATCGGGGGGACAATCCCTCGCATTCTTCTCATTTTGCAGGATCAACCCGAAGGCCGACCCGGTGGAAATTCAGTCGTAACAATAGTTGCCAACTTCTAACACATCATCACGTATATTACTTTTTTATTTCTTCTCTCCTTCATTTCATTGTTGGCAACTTTTGTTACAAATCTACTCCAATAGTTGACAACTTTAAAAGTTGCCAATGTGGTCCCATACATCAATTTTATATTATCTTATAAACACATATTATATTTATATATTCTAAATAAAATTGAAAATTTGGATATTTAAAATACTTAATTCCCTCCCGTAATGTTTTTTTTCCTTTTTTTGACATTATATTAATATAAAATATCAAATGATTTAAATTTTTAAATATAAAATAATATTATCTTTACATCAATATCATTTGATTAAATGAAAATAGTGCAAAAAAATGATATTTTTTTCTTTTCTTCTCATGTGCATTCATGATATTAGATATGTGAGATATTTAGAAAAGAAAAAAGAAAAAAACATTTAAATAGATAATAAAATGTGGGAGATATAAAAAAGGGTAAAGTTAAATACACTTTTGGGGAGTTGTATGTGTTTTAACTAAATGGGGAAGTTGTCAACTTTTGACAATTTTGGTTGGCAACTTGATGGCAACATTGATCCTCCAATAGGTGGGCAACCAAGGGTGTCATGCCACATAGGATTTGGCAACCTCTTGGCAACCCCTATTGGAGATGCTCTAAAGCCGTAAGCGGTTCTAACCGATGGTAAGCGATGGGATGGGAGTACCTTCTAGCGATTAAGCCGACGCTTAAGCGAAATTTTAAGCGGGTCATTAAGTGGATTAATAATATATTTTTAAATTTTTAAATATAATATTACTATATGTGAATCAAAATTATATAATAATTAAGTAACAAAAATCTAAACATAAAATGTTCCTCACAAAAATGAAATATTTTATTATTTTAATATAGTTATATTCATATTATAATAAATATTAATATATTCAAAATTTAAAAATTAGCAGGTCAACATCTTTTTGACCGCTTAATCCGTTTAATGATCGCTTAAACCGCTTAATAGCCACCTAATCCGCTTAATAGACCGCTTAATCTTCAAAAACGCTTAATCACCCGATTAGTACAAAATCGAAGCGTTTTATGGTCTGATTCCGCTTAGGCGTCCGCCTAGACGGCCGCTTAATCCGCTTTTAGAACACTATTGAAACCTCATTCACGGACACGTACAATCCCCCATTGCCAACTCACAACCAACCGTAGGGGTGTGCATGGGTCAGTTTGATTCGATTTTTACCGAAAATCATTACCGAATTGTACATGTTGGTTCAGTTCGGTTTCTTTCTACTAATCATAATCGAACCGTTCCAAACAATTTTTCCGGTTCGATTAACCATCAATCGGTTTCGGTCTTTTTCAATTTTTATTTAATTATAAATAAATTAAAATGTATAGTAGAATAATTTTTAGTAGTTTAAAATTAAAGTAAAAGATGATGTCCAATGACCAATCTTTTAACAAAAAACTACTAGATGAGACTCTACATTTTATTCGGACTGAAACTTTTGTCAATCGAAGCCAAAAGCAGGGAAACCCTGAACTGAACTCTCAATATTGCATCTAGAAAAGAAAGATCAGCAAAGATATTTCTAGTAGAACTTGGAGTAACATATGACTATTAGGGAAGAAAACAGTTCCTCCCTAGACTATACCAAGCCTTAAAATAAGTGCAAGAACAAAAATAATAATTGAATAGCAATATTCAAAATATGTTGCAAACCACAACGTTACATATTATAGAATTGTTTTATATGTGAAAATTTATGAATTTTGATATATGTATAATTTTAAAAATAAAAATTCATTACATATTTTATTATATAAACATTAAAATTATTTAATGATATATTTATATTAAAATATATTTTCGGTTCGGTTAATGAGATAAAACCGTAATCGTTACCAAACCATTGTCTCGGTTCGGTTTTGGTTTGGTTTTCTAATATTATTTTCGATTTCGAATTTTTTCAATTTTCAGTTGGGTTTCAATTTTTTAATTTTTTTTGCTTAACCCTAACCAAGGCAACTAGTTCACAAGCTAACTTATTTATACGGAAGACGCATATAATAGTGACGTGAAGAATGTGCCAGCTGAGGGCCAGGTTTTAGTAGGGTGCTATTTTGGGCAATTAACCTGTAATGTGCGCTAACCCTCCGTCACTATATTAGCACACTTGTACTAGCATTTTATCTTCAACTCACCTGCTATTCTAGGGTTTTGTTATCTTCTCCCCCCAACTCTCATTTCCAACATAACTTCAATTCTTTGCCTTTCAGGTTCTCTCTCTCTCTCTCTCTCTCTCTCTCTCTCTCTCTCTCTCTCTCTCTCTCTCTCTCTCTCTCCCTCCCCCCCTCTCTCTCTCTCCATCCCTCTCTCTCTCTCTCTCTCTCTCTCTCTCTCTCTTCAATTCACTATTGTATATGTGTGTATAATTGACAGTGTTTGGTTGTTTAATTTTTGTTGAAATTGAGGAGAGCAGACAGAAATGGCGGCATCTCAGATGACAACAACATCATTTTACGGCAGGAGCTTGCTGTTTCCATCAACTGTCGAAGGAACCTTTAAACCTTCTTCGGTTTCGCATTTCGGACAATTCGGAGGTGGTTTGAGTTCAAGGAATTTCCGTGGACTCGCCGTCAAAGCTGCTACTGTTGTTGCTCCTAAGGTGCTATCAGTTTTCCTTATTTTATGGTTTTATTCTGTTTTGAATTTTTTGTGTTTTGTTACTAATTATAATCGTGAATTGCTATAGTTTGCCTTTTAATTGCTATACGTAAAGTTAATAGTTTGTTTGGATGTTCTAATTGAATTAGTTGCCTTGTGCCTAATTATTCAAGATTCTAGCATCAACTTATTGATTATTTGTCACAGTAGTTTGTTTAGCTGTTTTAATCCAAGTGGCTATTATTGTTTTTAATTTGAAGTTTGATTATTCGGTGGACATTATGTGTAGATTCTATTGATTTTACTTATGCACTTGTGTGTATGTTTTATGTATTTTTTAAGTTGTATCTTAGAGTTTCGAAGTAAATGTTGTTATCTGGAGAATTTAGGCAAACTTTTGTAGGGAATGTGCCTGTGGGTTTTTGGGGCTGCACTGTTTTTGTTCAATTGATATGGTATATGTTATAATGTGAGATATACTTTTGTTGATACATCAGTTTTATGTCTAAGGGGAGGGGATGAGGATTTGAACTCGTGACTTCTGTATGTGTTGCTTTTCATCTATACTTTTGTGTCTTTGTTAATTGTTTCTGAATCTTGTTGAGTTTCTCGTTAATTGATAGGAGCATCTTATTTGTGTCAAAATCTTTTATTCTGCCTTTGTTTGTGGTTCTGTTTTGTCTTGTATGTGTTACTGATATTACTTGTAAATTGTGATGCCTCGCTCTTTAAGTTGTGGTCTTGTTGTCTTTTTAGCTGTTGTGATCGAATACATGGCCTATATGGCTTATACATAAGTAATACGCTATTGGCTTAGTAATTGAATCTAAAATTTGAATTTTCTTTTGTGGTGGACATTACATTCATTTATCGTTTGCTCGATCTAATGTGTACTGAATCTAATATTTTCTTAATTGACATGAAGAGTCTAATTGCTCTTAATCATTAATGTTTCTGTTGTGTTTTAATGTATTGATTCTTTTTCTAGACATTATATTCTTTTCTGGTCATTTATGTGTATGTTCTGATTGGTATTTTAATATGCCAGTACACTTCCCTTAAGCCGTTGGGTGATAGAGTGCTTATTAAAATCAAGACTGTTGAGGAGAAGACCACTGGTGGCATCTTACTACCATCATCAGCACAATCAAAACCTCAAGGAGGTCAGGTTGTTGCTATTGGAGAGGGTAGGACTGTTGGACCGAACAAAGTTGCTGTGTCTGTGAAGGTGATTGGTGGCTTTTCTTTTTGTGCTTGTTATTTCTCTGGTCAATTTACATGCTAACTGAAGGTACTTTTTTAGACTGGTGCCCAAGTTGTGTATTCCAAGTATGCTGGCACTGAAGTGGAGTTCAGCGGTTCCAGTCATCTTCTTTTGAAGGAGGATGACATTGTTGGTATTCTTGATACTGATGATATCAAGGATTTGAAACCCTTAAATGACAGAGTTCTCATTAAGGTTTGACCACCTTCATCTCAACATACACAAGGATATTGTTGTTATTTTTTTATAGCTGTTGCTTTTTTTTTTTTTTTTTTGAAGTATTTATAGCTGTTGCTACTCATGAGATTTTAAAGGAACTAAACATAATGTCATTGATTATTTTGAAAGCAGGCTAGATACATCCTTTTATAGAGACTATTCATCAAGAGTTGATTCTATCCTAACTTTGTTGGATTGTAGATATGCACAGTGCTATATCTAATTTGTGGATATTAAGTTTTCATATATATTATGTGGACTTGTATCATGAAAGATAACTGTAAGCAAGAATTGCCTAGCTGTTTGTTACTACTAAGAAAATGAAAAAGACTTTTCTTTGGAACGAAATCCAAGTTCTTATCAAGACTCTGTGAAATGGAGATAGTATCTCTTTTGTAAAAGCATGTAATTATTTTATATTACTAATAGCAATGATTCTAATAAAGATATGTTGGATGCTGGATGCTTAATATTGGTTCTCTGTCTAATCGTAGGTTGCCGAGGCTGAAGAGAAAACAGCTGGAGGCCTGTTGCTAACAGAGGCAAGCAAGGACAAACCTTCCATTGGAACTGTAAGTAACACAAACTCAAGTCATGCTTATCGTTTGCTTAGGAAGATGGTCAACAATTTATTCCAATTTGGAATTCTAAAAATTGATGATATAAGATTTTGTTTGGCCTGAATTCTCTGACAATGTTATTTTGCTCACACTGTGGAAATGACAGGTGGTTGCTGTCGGACCTGGCCCTCTAGACGAGGAAGGAAAGAGAAAAGCCCTTTCACTTTCTGCAGGAAACACCGTAATGTACTCCAAATATGCCGGAAATGACTTTAAAGGCACTGATGGTTCGGATTACATAGCTCTAAGGGAGTCTGACATAATGGCTGTGCTATCATAGTTCAACATTGTACCCTTCAATTATGGGAATTGTTCAATAGAGCCTGAGGAGATTTTATGTAACCTTGAGTGTAGTTCTTGCTACCTCTGAGTTGTGATTTGTATTATTTCTTGGATCTGTGCAAGTTTACAGCCTCCTTATACCTCTCTACAGTTTTTTGTTTTCATATCCTTCCATTGGTATGATATCACAACATCCATTTACAGAGTCCAGACACAAATGATAGATGTTTCTCCATGCCGCTATACTTTGTACTTGTCACTTGTCTGTCTTCCCTTATTATTATTGTAATGTAAGCAGTGTTCTCAAAGTATTTCTACTTTAAGATTCAAACACTCTACTTGTAGTGCTTAGTGGAACTTGAATCTTTTACTCTGGTCATTTTTTAAGATTCAAACACTCTACTTGTAGTGCTTAGTATTTTTTGAAGTCTTCTCCATGAGTTGTCTTTTAGGCTGTAAATTATGATCTCCGAGCTAGCTAAATCACAACCATCAGGCTGATAAATACACAGAGCCTTGTAATCATCATTAACAGCATCATGACCAAATCCATACCGGTAAAGACTGTTTGTCGAAAGGACGACGAAAAGCAGTCGGTGCAGGCGGTAACTTTCTGCACCTTCTGGTTGCCAGATTCCATAAGAAAATGTCGGTCTTCTCTTGGGTTCATACGAGTAGGGTTTACACAAGCAGAGTAAATATATAGAATAATGTGTTAGATAGTCTTAAACTACTTGCATCAAATTTTATGATGAAATTCAACAAGAATAATCTATAGAACCCAAAACTTTCAAGTTACAGTACAATCTGCATTGATCAATGCTAAAACACAGAGTAATCTTAACAAAATATTTAATAGAATTGCCATCCGAATTCGAAAATCGATGACGCTTGGACATCATCATTGCCTTTCTTTAACAGCGATCTGCTTCAAAAACTAATTCGATGTACAAACAACTTTTGTTAATCGTGCATGTTTTTGATATTTTTTACCCTGTTTCTTTTAATCTTGAACCTGCATGTTTCTTTTAGTGGGTGGTATTCAATACCAACTTTTAATGACTTTGAAGGATTTTAAAAGTCATGTGTTATTCAATTCTAACTTTTTAAAGAGTATTTAAAAGTATGGTGTTATTGAATTAGGACTTTTAACAACTTTTAAAAAGTCATTAAAAGTAAGATGTTATTCAATTTAAACTTTTAACAACTCTTCAAAAGTAGACTGTTATTCAAAAAGTCATGAATTTGCAATGACAATTACATTTAATGACTCTTAACTTAAAATATACCTAGAGATCTAATGTGAAAAGTCATGAGATTTGGGGTAAGATTTCACATGACTTTTATATTATTATTTTATTTTCTTCAATCTCATTTATATAGAATTTTGTTATTTCTCTTTCACAAATAGAATATATTCTCTCTTAAATTATGAATGATGGTTATTATCCCTTTGATTTTTTTTTTTTGTCAAATATTATCTCTTTGATTTGACTGATTTACTTTGTAACTTGAAAGTTTCTAGCTTCTACTATGTTTTTAGTTTTGATTTAAGTTTAATTATTGTGTATTTATTGTGAATGTTAAGATTGTTAATGTTCATATTTACACATATTCATTTGCAAAAAAAAAAACTTATTGAATCCTTTTTTACTTATCTTTATTTTTATTTTAAATTTAATTAAATTATATTGATGTTGGAGGATAAAATTCTACTTTTTATTTGATTTTACACCATTTGGATATTTGACAAGTCCAAACAAAGGGATCCCCTTTGGTTGGATTTCTATTTGTATTAATTATTAATTATATAATTTTCTTTCGTTCAGATTTTGTTGCAAAAATTTTTACTTTACTTAAAAATTCTATTTTCTGAGTTTTAATGTCGTCTTTTCTCTCACGTGCGCTTGAAGTTCAAGATCTTTAGATGTTTATTTTCCGACATTAAAGTCTTATTGTCTAAAGTTTCTGGGAATATATTGCATATCCTTCGGTTAGATGATAAACCTTTGAAGATCTTTTCCTCAGTTACTATGCCTCTAGCTCTTTCAGCCTTTCGCCTAATATAACGGCTACAATTGCAGTATATAGTGCTCGCTACAGTGACGGGTGAAGACCAAAAATAATCATTTTTGGGATAAATTTGGCCAAATTACTGATTCTGGAAAAGTTGGCCCTAAATACCGACGGGATACGGTATTGCGTGCACCGTATCCTTCAAATACGACGTTTCGTGTGCCATATCATCATCTGATACGACGTTTCAAGTGCCGCAACATCGAGATACGGCGTTTGGTGTAACGTATTAGGTTAAAAGTTTAGTACCCCTGGCGGGGCCTGTAAGAGTATCAGCATTGATACGGCGTTTCGTGTGAAGTATCAACGTTGGTACGGCACACCAAACGCCGTATGAGCTGCTGATACGGCACACCAAACGCCGTATGAGCTGCTGATACGGCACACGAAACACCGTATTAGCCACTGATACTTCACACGAAACGCCGTATTAGATCGGTAAATAGGGCCAGACATGCTCAAATATGATTATTTTGATAATTTTCTCTACAGTGATCTTCATACATATATATCCAAGATTAAAAATTAAAAATCAATAATTTAATAATAGTTTATATTACAATTATATATATATATATATATATATATATATATATATATATATATATATATATATATATGAGAAAAAGGATCCTGAGATTGATCTCAGGAAACTTTTCCTAAGATATGTACAAAATATACTCTAAATATAAATGGGCCCGCATGACTAATTAAAAATTTTTGATTTTACAAAATTACCCATCTTATTTTTACATATAAATCCCATATATCTGAGATAATTTACCTGAGATACATCTCAGGTTCCCTATATATATATATATAATTTATTTGTGAAATATCAATAATTTGATCTTCTTGTTATATAATTTTTAATATAAACTTATTATTTATTACATTTTTTTATATGTTACGTATTTATAATTTTATATTAGTATTAATATAAGTTATCAATCAAAAGTCTTTAAATGTAAGTAAAACTCCTCAAAAGTCAATATAAAAAAGTCTGTAAAAGTAATGATGAAATATACAAACTCCATAAAAGTCATTAAAATTATATCAAATCAACAAAAGTCATTAACTTTTTACTAAGTTAAAAAAAAATCGTTTAAAGTTATAATACAATACCACCCCCTTAATCTCGAACCCAAAAACCGGAACAAACAAAAATAGTTCTGTTTTGAGTCAGACAAGTAAGTGTTTGACTTCGACGCCATCAAATATCTTTACTTAAATTTTTTTTTTTGAAAGGAATCTTTACTTAATTTATTTAAAATTAAAATGATAAAATTTGATATTAAAAAATATTATAAATTTCAACATATAAACCAAAATATAAATTTCGAATCATATTCATATAATATCAAAAATAATATCTATATCGTAACTTAAAGAATTCAAATTATATCATGCACTACATATAAATTTTTCTTCTCATCAATACATTTTATATAAATCAATTGGTAACCATGTGATAACTAGTTTTTAATATAATTATTTTGATTCGGATTACCATAATTTGTAACTATAAGATTACTAATTTTTAATAGTTTACATTGAATTGTTAGTTAATCATATTTATTTCAGGCTTGAAATTTCTACAAATCATAATAGAATGTGATTTACAATTATATTTAATTAATATCTTTTAATAATCTCATCATACAAATGTGAAATTTAATATCAAAATATTGTTATGAAATAATTTTTTCATCCAAATTTAAGTTTTAAAGTATTGTTTTTATAATAATATTATTTTATTTTATAACGTTAATGATACAAATTGATTGATTACTTTTTTGTGAAACAGATTATTAATTCAAATTATTAAATCATTTTGCATAATTATTTACTTTTACTGCATATTTACAGCCGTACTATTATCTTTTTAAATTTTGAATTTAAGATGCAAAATTAATTTTATTTATATAATTAGTTAGTAACCACAAATTTTCTTTATTTTTTTTATTTTTATGTCAAAAAAGCATTTTCTTTATAAATTTACTAAAGTTATCATATTTTCCGATATACACACAGATAATAAAAACAAAAAACAAAGCAAAACAAAACAAACTAACACAAGCTTCTCCAAGAACCAAACTTTTCTTGATCCTCAAAAACTCCAATCCATCTAAAATTCCCATTAATCCCCACCTTAATTTCCAATCTTTATCACAAAATCTCGAACCCCAGAAATTAAAATCAAGAAAAAAGGCCATGGATTCAAGCAGAAGAGCAGTTGAATCATACTGGAGATCAAGAATGATAGATACAGCCACTTCTGATGAAGATAAAGTCACCCCTGTTTATAAATTAGAAGAAATTTGTGAGCTTCTAAGATCTTCTCATGTTAGTATTGTTAAAGAAGTTTCTGAATTTATCTTCAAGAGACTTGAACATAAAAGCCCAGTTGTCAAACAAAAGGTAAAGATATGATTTTTTTGGGTCAGATCTTGTTGTTTTTGTGTTTTTGGATTTTGGGTAGGTTGATTATTGGATTATTGTTGTGGGGTTTGATTGAGCTGATTGGTGATAAATTTCGGGTTCTTTTCGCCTTTTCGGGTTAATTTTGTGAATAATTTGATGGATTTTGCTTGATTATTAGTGCTGTGTTTAGGCTTAAAGTAATGTGATAGTATATGCTAATAGTAATACTAAGCTTTTGTAACCAACTTGAGTGCTGGTTAACTCTTCAGAACCAGTAAAAGGTCTTTGACACATAAGAATTATCAACTATTTGAGAATAACCGAGAAAATTCATGATTTTATATTTGAGCTTTGTGATGTTTTGAGTAATGGGTTTTTTAGGACTTGGAAATAATGCCATTGTTTCTTGTGCTTATGAAATTTGAATCTTTAAAGGGGAGAAAGAATCTTTTTTTGCTGGTGTATGTGTATAGTTCACTTTGATGGTGTATGTGTGAATCACATTACTGTATGTTGGATTTATCTTTTTCGCTGGCGTATGTATGGAAGTTGACATTGTGGTATTTGCAGAGTGGAATGATTTTTGCACTGGTACTTGTGATTGAGTATGTTAACAAAATATTGTGAAGGAGCTTAAATTTGTAGTAACTGTAACCGTAAGGAACTTTGATTAAAAGAATCTGGAAAAAAGTAAGTTGCCTATTTTAACAAATTTGCACTTATTATATGTTTATTTTTGTGTGCAGGCGTTGAGACTGATCAAATATTCTGTAGGAAAGTCTGGGGTGGAGTTTAGGAGGGAATTGCAAAGAAACTCAGTGGCCATACGCCAGTTGATTCATTATAAAGGTCAGCCTGATCCTTTGAAGGGGGATGCATTAAATAAGTCTGTTCGTGCTACAGCTCAGGAAGCTTTATCAGCCATGTTCTCGACTGAGGACAATAAACCAGCACCTAGTGATGATCTAACTCAACGAATCCAAGGGTTTGGTAATACCAACTATGAAATGCCATCGGAAGATAAAAAGTCCTTCTTAAGTGAAGTGGTTGGTCTCGGAAGTGCAACAATAAAGCAAGGATTGAATAGCTTATCACAAGCTCCGGCAAATAAACGAAATGAAACTGGTAGCTACCGCAGTCCAAATCTTCGAAGGTCATTGACTACCGAATCTGATTACTCGGATCGTTATGAAGGTGATGAATATCGGACTGGCACTCAACCTGCTTCCCGGTTATCTAACAACACTTCTGGCGGAACATGGACCCAAGATCTCAAAACTATGGATACAGCCAATAGTAGCTCTAGCTCAAATCAGTCTGATATCAAGACTCGTGAGGAGAGGTTATTGGAGACCATTGTAACATCTGGTGGGGTGCGTTTACAACCCACAAGAGATGCCCTCCATCTTTTTCTCGTACAAGCCTCAAAACTGGATCCACTGGCTCTGTGTTATGCCCTTGAAACAAAACTTCAATCACATTCTTGGCAGGCACGTACCCCCTTTCATCTACTAAACATTTTATAATATTTTGCAGGCAGTATGACTTAACGAATGCATATCACACACATGACAAAATTGCAGTTTATACTTGACTTTCATGATTGATCTGGATTTTTCGCAGACAAATATCTGATGACTTGTGTATAGCCCTGTGTGTGGCTAGACTGTAGACAAATTAAAAAGAGTATTGTAAATCTAGTCCTTTCTTAAAATTGTGGCTTGTTTCAGGTTCGTGTGAGAGCTGTATGTGTACTTGATGCTATATTGAGGAAAAAAGAGGATGAAATTTTTTCTGTTGTTGCATCTTATTTCAGTGACAACAAGGATGTCGTGGTGAAATGTTGTGAATCACCCCAGGCTTCTTTGAGGGAAAAAGCAAACAAGGTAAGCCTGATTTATACTTCTATTCTCCTTGTTTCTCTGTTATATTCAGGTAAGTATTAGCAATTGTGATGGCGATTGTAAGTTGATCCAAAAAAAAAAGTAATTTTTTCAGTTATCACCTAGAAGAACGAAAGAGCCAGCAAATTGGTCTTAATGATACATTTAAGTTATAACTTTTGTTTTGTAGATGTCCATAAATAATGGTTGCTACTTACTAGTTCTAAGTTGGGTAAAATGATATTACGGACTAATGGTTGCAAACTTTGGTTGGGTTACAAGGCAGTTGCTCATCTAAAGCAGTTTAAATGTGCTTACTGAACCCAATTTAGGTATAAATAAAGTGACTAATGTAATTTGTTCAACCTAATTTGATGAGAATTTGTGCTGGCTAATGAGGACCCCACATCTGAGATATTTTGAAAGTTCTTAATTATGCAAATTTGCTTGCTTGAAAAGAAAATTTAACTAAAAAAAAAAATCCTCTGTTTTAGGTTTCCCCAATATTTTTCTCCTCGGGTCTTCTCTGCATTTGATTATGAGTCCTATCTTGTTAGACCTCAGATTAGTCTGTTATACTAGGATTACGTGCGTTGGTCCGGACATCTCCCTTTAGTGCATGGTATTGACATATCTCAAACATGAATATGGCAAAAATGTCCATTCTTATGTAGACAATTTTTCTTGCACAGGTCTTAGGTATTCTGGATGGAGAACAAACTGGTAATACAGTCGGTAATTCAGAAAAGCAAGTGAAGGCTGAGGCAACTGCCATTCAGATGCCAGATTTAATAGATACCGGTGATTCAGATGGTCCACCAATGCATCAAAGCATTGAAGCCCTGACTACACCTGCCACTCCTATTGTTGATGATCTATTTGGAGATGGTCCAAGCATTGGTGTGAGCACCAGTGAACAGAATAAAGATGATGACCCCTTTGCAGATGTCTCATTTCACACCAATAATGATAAAGAACATGTGGACGACATCTTTTCTGGGATGACTACTGATAGTTCTGGTACTGGTGGAGCTCATATGACACCAAATCAAAATGGAGCTGAGCTATTTGATATGTTTGGTTCCAACCTGGAGACCTCAGCAGAGCAATTAAATAACAAAAAAGATGTTAATGACTTGATGTCTAGCCTATTTATAAAGGAAAAAGACGTGAAGCAGCAAGGAACTTCTTCGGATGCACTCTCTGAAAACATTTTTTCAGTTTCCAGTACAAATCCGAGCCATCAAGTTACTAATACATTTAATAAAACATACGGTGCTCAAATAGCTAGCCCTAATGCAAATCCCATGTTTCCTGTTGGCGCCATGCCATATAATTTGTCCCCTGGCATAATGTTTAATCCAGCAATTCCTTCGCAACCGATAAATTATGGAGCCATGGGAAATATTCTCGCCCAGCAGCAATTCTTAGCAGCAATGTCCAACTATCAGCAACTAGGCAACTTGCACACTCAAAATTCTGGTTTTAGTCAGGCTGCGGAAACTCAAGGAGGTGGAGCCCTTCCTGATGTTTTTAATTCTAGCCTTCCGGTTCAGACCTCTACCTCTGTAATGAACGGATCAAAGAAAGAGGAGACCAGAGCTTTTGATTTTATCTCAGTGAGTACCCTTTAACATTTACACTTTCATTTGATTTCTCTTTTAAAACTAGATAAAAGCCCCATATCTAATTTTGGAACAAGAACAAAAATACTGTAAAAGAATAGTAGATTATTAAATTTCCCTTTAAACAAAGCAAAGTTCCAACTCGGAGAGTGGCAATTGTCATCTTTGGTTGTACTTTTTTTTTTTCTAAAACTGTCAGGCAACAGTTTGTACTTTGTAGTAGTTCTCCAAGTATATGTTATGTCCAATTTACTTGGTTCCAACTGTTGAAGTCGTGAATGATTCAGATTGCATAATTCCTATTTCTGTGTATCTTTTTTTTTCTTTAGTATCCAAATGACTTTCCTAGAAGCATATCTGATTGTGCATTTTGTGATCACTGTGCAGGATCATCTGGCAGCAGCTCGTGACACGAAGAGGGTGATTTGAGTTTTCGTCTCGTTTCGTGAGTTTTATAGAGCAGCTTTTCATATGGTAATAAAGGTTTATATCTGCAAAGATAAAATATTTTTTTGGAATAATGTTAAGCTTGCATTTGTAATGAAATGTGTAGTTTAATGCACAGTGTTTCGATAATACAAGAGGGATATTAATAGCGGAAAGAGAATATGGTTGTACACTTCCCAACTTTGGATTCTTTCAGTAGGGTGATATTTTTTTTTTCTTTTCCTTTTTGTTACGTTCTGAAATGATTTATTGGATTTCTTTTTCACTTTCAATAATGATACTTGTCGGCAAACAGACTGCAGCTCTTAAAGAAGGCAGCTGTTTTACTGTTTTGCTTTCGCTAGACATGTAATTTGAAATATTTTTATCCGGAAATGGACGAATACAATACATATGCTAGAGAAATGATGGTAAAAACCATCATATTCTTCTTGTTCTTTTGAATGTACAAATCCAGCAGAGAGACAAAAAAATAAAAAGTTGGATTTTATTTCTTCACTGCTGATTAGATTTCATCCTGTTATGAAGAAATTCCTCCTAGTTCCTGTGTAAGCAGATTGTACAAACACATTCTTTCTAGTTCCCATATTAGCAGATTGTTCCCGAAAGGTATAGATCCTGAACCAAGAAAGGAAATATACCTAAATCAAATCAATTCACATGGAAATGTTCTTCAAGCTAGAAACTTAGAAACTTGACCGGTGGCTGAAGGTGGATTTTCTTACTTGGAAGTTCTAGGTTGACTCACATTATGCATAACTTCTGTTTTTGCATGGAGTTGGTCCCTTTTCTTGAGGGCTTGAGGGGTAAAAGTTAATTCCTTGGAGATATGTTGATTCTGTTTATTCATGCAAATTTCATTTTTTACTTTTGAGGGCAGACAAGCAGGATACTCATCTCCTCATCAGTCAAAAAGGATGTGTGAAGATTCTAGTTTTCCCGTAATGTCAAGAGTGGTTTGTGTAGGCCATGCTGAGTCTGCTTGCCTTTTTGCCCGTAGGAATTTAAAATTTAATGTAATATGTTGCAACGAATGGGAAGGTAGTCATTGGTGCTGAATTTGTTGTCTGAGATTGTGTGCTAGTAGGGAGCGGCTTGCATTAGCGGGCAGTGGCTAACAATGCAACTCACCTACTTATTTGACAGTTTTATGGCGTATTGTGCAATGGCTATGATCGTTAAGAGGGTCATGTTTGCCAAGGACGCAAGTTTCTTTTTTGTTAAAGGTCAGTTATTGAAATTTAAGTATGTGTCGTTTAAATCCTCGGCCTCTTATTATTAAGAGAGGGGTATCTGCAATTGAGTTTTATGGTTCCATTATGTATTTGTAGAATATGAGATTGCAGGTCGCCATTGGTCTTGATCAGTGTCTATCATTTGTTATGGAATGTCTTGTGGTTTGATGGGGATAATGTGTTGTTCCTCCAGTCAAGTAATGGAGCACATTTTATTCTAGTCCACAATTTACATAACCTATCAAAATAGTATTTGTATAATAAGTTTACTGCAGAATTTAGATATGATGATAATTGAAAACAAAAAAAAAACATCATTAAAACAGATTATATATACCGATCCTCAATTTATATTATCAGTTTCCTCAAATATAACTCAGATAATGATGTGTTAGTGGTAACAATAAGATTATAGGAATGCAAGAACAGGCCTCTTAGTTAAATGTTGATCAAGAGTTGCAAATAAACAAAATAAGTTTGTAACATTTGACCGTGTGTTTGCAGGTTAAGATTCAGCATGGCGTGTAGACTCACAACAGCAACAGCAGCAACAAAACCAATTTCGGAAACAGGACCTATTGCGACGTTTGGAATTACGTCGTTGATTGTGTTTGTGGTTCGAAAACGGGGTCTCTTCAGGTTCTTTCTTGAATACAGGAGAGTTGGGGTTGAACTGATGGCGATTCCCTTCTTTTTTAGCGTTCCTCGCCTTCTCAAATATTACGGAAAACTCTGCTTGCCCGGGATTTTTCAAATCCCATTCTCCGAATTTTGGTAATGCTACTCCTCTATTGGCCATGAATAATGATATCTATAATGTATGTATTTGTTCTTGTTCTGCTAGCTAGGAGATAATGTTTTTGTTTCTGTTTCGTCTTCAGCCTAACCAGGATTCCCTGGTAACCCCTTCAATCTTCCTCTTCTTCCAAGAGATCGGAGAAAAGGAGAAATAGGGAATGAAAAGGTAGATGGTGAAACAAGGCAAGAAAAGAAGAGATGTGTTTACTAATTATGGCCTATGATTCTGATCCTTAGCTTTTTACTACTTGAGAATTGATATAAAACGCTCTTTAATGTGTGTTTGTGATATAGACGAATGTCTTACTTGCATGGCCTTTGTCACGCACTCACTCACGCTGCATACTTTGATTATATGGTACGACAATGGTATTTAAAAAAAAAGTATTTTTTTTACAAAAAAAATATAAAATATATGTAAACTGAAATGGAAAATGCTAAAGAATTCAAAAAATTTCCCAAAATCTTAAATATTTGGTAACTTTCCTAACAAAATGACGAGACCCCACATGTATTCATATGCATCCACCAATTAAAACGTGTCAATTATACATTCACATGCCAACTCTACAAAAGATTTTTTGGAACATTTTTCGTGGTCTCTAACTGAAAATGTAACATATACAAGGGTTTTTTAATAATAAAATTAGCGCGGCAAACTAATATACTCTATAGGTTACTAGGTGACGGAGGTAAGTGCATTTTTATTATTTGCAAATTGTAATGAACGAAATGGTTCTGATTGTAGAAGTAACATTATTATTCAGCTACTTAGCAAAAAAAAAAAAAAAAAACATTATTATTCAGCTTATATAAATCACGATTATGTAGAGGTCACAAGTTGATTTAAGACACAAATTATCTAGTAAAATTCGAACGGAGCAATTTATGCCCCTGTAACCAATTTAAAAAAAAAAGCATATTAACTTCATAAAACAAAATATCAAAACAAATTGACAACTTTGCTAGATTGAATTTTCTACTAGAAAACAAATTGACCAGGATAATAAAATTGCTAGAAAATACTCCCTCTATTAGTCTTTTGACTTTTGTGTACACATTTTTAGGTGCATTGCCCACGTAGTTAAAATTATTGGTTTTGAAATTTTCTTTTTTTGAATAAAAATATGTATTAAAAATTTTAATTCACAAAAAAAAATTAATTGAAAAAATTAATTTTAACTATGCAATCAAAACACTTAAAAGTACGTGCAGAAAAGTCAAGCGACTAATATAAAAAAAACAGAGGGAGTATTAAACAAGCCACTACATAAATGCACTTTGCTCTGGCTCATAAATATAATTTATTGGTATACAGATCAATTATAGGGATTCAAAGATGTACCAACCCTTGTGTACACTGGATTGTACAACTAAATATCTCCACCGTGACAAAGCAAATATTGTGGCCAATGAGGTGATGCACCAAAATATAAATACTAAATATTAAGCGATCCAAAGTCCTCCAGATTTGATGCCATTTTGCAATTACAGATGGCATTAGAAAAACAAAAATGATATATTTTCCCGTATTGTATAGTGTATAACTTCCTTCCCCTCAAATTAACCTTTGTGTATAGCATCCTTTCCTCATTGCACTAGGTTTCTTCCCCATTAGTTTCATTCAGTACAAAAGATAACACCACCTCTGCCTGCAACAAAACATCAGGTAGATAGATTCATTGTTGAATGTCTTTGGAATCCAAATTGGCCTTTACCACTATTACTCTATTAGTATATATCAACTTTGTCACTGGTTGGAGCGTTTTAAGTAAACCAAAACTCCCATTCCCGTCAAAACCACTGCAGCAGCCACAACCCCTGACTCGACAAATCCCCATCGTCGTCTTTCTACTGTGCTCTGAGCGGTGGTTGTGCTAGTCTGTAGTTCAACTTTCTGTTGCTTTGACTCAGAGTAATCTAGATGCAACCTTAGTACCTGCAATAGCAAGAAAATTAATATAACG
Organism: Saposhnikovia divaricata; assembly: GCA_036435485.1. Lineage (NCBI taxonomy): Eukaryota > Viridiplantae > Streptophyta > Magnoliopsida > Apiales > Apiaceae > Saposhnikovia > Saposhnikovia divaricata. Next base: position 200,829,872 of record CM071601.1, on the reverse strand, counting down.
TTTACCTTACTGGCAATCAAACTACGGTACTAGTAGTACTGTACTACACATGTGATGATTCATTGACCTTACTATGCTACTATACGGACTATACTCCACAAATGATCTAAAGCTGTCTCCAATTACATTTTTCAACCTTTTATTAGATTTAAAGATATAGTCAAGAAAGAGAATAAAGAATAAAAAGCAGAAGGTAACAAGTCATAATATAACAGCTAAACCCGGTTACTCATTAAAACGTGTCTTCCGGTTCCTTTGCAAGAATACTGGACCCTATGCAGGGATACACCAATACCTTCAAAAGTACCAGTGACATTGTGCAATCAAAATTTAAGTGTAATTTGACAGCATGAATGACTTTCAAATTGTACTATTATTGGCATTATTTACTATTGCATATCGCTAATTCCTTAAGAAGTGCTCAGGAAGTTTGAAACATAAGAAGACAGGTTTGAAACATAAAAAGACAGGCTATAGAAGGCAGTTTGACACCTTTAGTCCCAATGATCTGGCATGGCCGACAGCACCGACAAGATCGCCATCTGAAGTAAGCAGGACCCTATCACCTTCATCATCTTCGTACTGCAATACATTAAGAATAAGATAAAGAACTTTTGGTCAACACAAAAATGCACCATGATCAATGACATCTTACTTACCAGAAGCTGAGGGTAGTTTTTGTCATCAGCAGCACCACCCATCCTTCGCATAACAGATGAAACAAGCTCATCTAAACTTTCCGCACCTGAAGAAAATTGAAATGAAATTAACATTTTAATTAGCGAAATTTTGTTTCGTATACAAGTCTCTACATTATATCTTCTATGCTATTTCTTTTTATTGGATAAAATTTATTTTAATTACAAAAACTAAAGGGGCTGTTCTCTTGTGCGGATTTCTACAATGTCAGCCACACGAGGGGCTGGAAAACTCTCCACTATCTCAATTATGGGAAGCACTTGATGTAACTGATGACGTGGCTGCCACGTCACCAGTTACTGTTCACCCAATTTTTTTTGGATCTAGTGTGTGAGGGTGCATTTTAATTGGGTGGGTGCCACTGGCGGGGCCGTTAGATCTAATTGATTCAATGGTTTAGAATGATTCTCTAGTGTTCTTTATTGTTCTTTATATAAGGGTGTTCTTTATGGAGCAATGGCCTATATATATATATATATATATATATGACAGTTGCTCCAATATAACAGGTCACAAGAAACGATATTAAAGACGACATTTTTAATTCTTAATATTTTTTTTTCCAATGTATGTAAGAGGACATGTATATAAGTATATAACATGTACGGTGAATCCAAAATCAAATTTCCAACATAATAATAGTGCTTGGAGTTGAAACAAACAAACCCGACATGAGCTATATGCAAACCTAGGCATTCAGAAGGATCAGGGCAACAAAAGGTAAAACTCTCGTTGGTGTATACTGACAGCTTTATATGTGTGTGATTAATTTTGTTGGGATATAGTAAGGGAAACCATGTAAGACATGGGTCTTAATTTGCAGGGAATTTTAGAAAGAAGAGGATTAACATAAACAACAATGTAGGCCTGGGTGATTCTTGCTGGACATAGAATGTTGCGGGCAAAGTTTTTAGTTTTATATCACAAACACACTGGTTTATAAATACATGAAGCTTAAGGTAGTGATAAGAATTAAAGAAGGCATGGACGATGATTCTGGCAATCAACATAAACTAGATACCAAATGTCCAAATCCAAGAAGCTAAGAAGGCGAGTGATCTAAAATATAAAATCCTAAACTCTCAGTTCACTTAATTGTTTTTTTAAAAAGATATTGAACAACAGAATAAAATCAAAATTGATTCACTTAATAGAAGTAGTAACTGCTTGTTTGAACAAAACTCTGTTGCCAACAGCTGCGACAGGGTATAGCTGATCCGTAGATTGCATACAATTTATAACTTGACCAGTGATTTTATGCATATTTTCTGCCAATAATATTGAAGTAAAAGCAGGCTATACCGAGTGAAAACAATCAACTGGAGACATAATGATGGGGAACATTTAAGGTCAAAGAACTCCAAATGGTTTCAAGTACTAACTTACAATATAGGGTTCTGAGAACCTCAGATGGTACTCAATAATAAATTTAGGGTTAATAAAAGTGACAAAATTTAACTTACGAAAAGTAATAATATGACTCACCAAGATTAAATCGATGTACACGTCCTTTTTTATCCTCAAATTTGAATGCAAACGAATTACCAAGACCAAGAGATGGATATGTTAACTTCCCAAGCTCTGCTGCATCTGAAGCGTTCAACACAGACGTAGACCTTTCGCTATCGACAGAAACATCAAATCTTAGTTGCTACCTTAGAAACTCCATTATGTGCATATTCAAGAAAGAAATGATATACCTCTGGGTGTCATAATCATCTGGTGGCTCTAGGTTAAGTGCTGAATCCCAGAACTTCTGCATCACTGTGTTTGTTGCATCATTTACAGCACCAGAGCTATTCTCGACCTGCAATATTAAAGATAGATACTGAGATACATAACATGCTCCAGTCCTATGCAGTGTCTACTATATTATACAGTGAAATGATTCTCACTTCTCCCTGGTCCTTGCAAGTAGAGGCTAAGTAATATTTTCATATGACACAATGTTGCACATAAAAAAACAATTCAGTTTCAGATTAGTTAATTACTCGAAGACAAAAAATGAGAATCTGTATGTGGATTCGAGGGCCTATCTCATATTAATATATTCTTATTCAAAATACAAAATCAAGAAGTAACAACAGTCCTATGAACAAAATGCCCTGCTACAATTATGCAAGGTGCATGATGAGAATAGAAGTTCTACCATGGAAATTGCAGCATGAGTTATTTGCAGAACATCCAAACACGCCACAACGCTTCCATCTGCCATATTTATTTTGTTAGGGGTTTCACCACAAGCAGTATATATGAATTTATAAAATATCTTACCTCTGTCTACAACAGGAAGATGTAAGAATTTTCCATCATGCATTGTATGCAGTGCCTCAAGTATTGAAGTGTCAATTGTAGCATATTCAGGGTTTGGAGTCATTACCTGCAAAACAAAAAATAAAATTAGTCTTCTACAGTAAGCAACTTGAAATTTACGGATTTGTTATTCAGTATAATACAAAATGACAAACATGGATTGACCAAAACGTTTTAGAGTCCAAAAGTTATTAAGCTCTTGAGCCTGGGCAGCATAAAGGATGAAGTTTAGCAATTTTGCAACACTTAAACTTAATCCATGAGGTCTCTAACAAGGACGGACAGTCAAGGTAACCCTAGAACTAGATCCAGTTAAATTGCTGCAGGGAAAATTTACTAGCTTTTAATCCATTGATTTTAGTCGCTTGTTATTTTATATTTTTTTAATAGATTTCAGTCACTGGTTATTTTACTAGCTTACAGGAATACAAGAATACTGTAGCTAATTACTAAAGAAAATAAAGTGCATTGCTGATAAGTGGAAAAAGATAGTGATGGTTATCAGAACCTTTTCAACATGAGTCAACTCAGGAGAGAGATTTTGAGCCACAACTCGCATAAGAATGTCCTTCGAACTGCAGATCATCCCCCCAACCAAAAATGAAATAATAATTAGAAGCAAATACGTAACAACACACCAAAAAATGCTTGTAGAAAAGAATCAATCTAAATAAAAGAAGGAAAAGGGATAGCTGTGAGTAAAGAACAATACGTCAGTATTCCCTGAATCTTGTTTCCCGTCATAACTATGACAGAACTAACCCGCAACTCCTGCATACTTTTAGCAGCAACATGAACAGGATCTGATGGTGATACTACAGCAACCCTAAGTAAAATATGTGCAGTGTGCAACAGTAATTAGACGAGAACCCGGTTGGTTACAATAAATGCATACTTCAGGAAGTTTAAGAATACTTGGCATTTTCGGCAATGACTGTTGACAAAGATGGCTTAAACATCCGCTCTCTAAGTGTTTCTATGAAGGCAGATGGAGCTGAAACATTGAATAACCATTAAATAAATTTAATTAACACCCCATTAGGCTTAGGGCAGAAGATAAATTGCAGTAAAATGGATTTGCAAAATAACATTCACTTGAAAGCAACCATGTCATTTTACACAAGACAAATGACTCTTATAGCACCACATAAGTAATATCGATGTTCTACACAACTAGTGTCCTACGTTTTAAGGACATAATAATTAGGTTACCAGCGTAGTCACTTCCAAATTGTCGTTCAACTCCTTCAACAGCTGCAGCAATAGCACTTCCCTGCTGCGCAGCTTTCTCCATCCTAGAGATGGCATCATACAGGCATTTTGTAATATCCAACAATGCAATTACTTCGCCATTTTCAACAACAGGGAGATGCCTGAATCTTCCTGTTAAAAAGCAAAAAAGTAGTATTATGAAAACTGGCCTACTAATAATGCACCTAGAGAAAATAAAACTAAATGGGATAGAGATGATATTTTCCTCCAAGTTAAGTTAAAAATGACTAAACAAACACAATGCAACATAAAACACAGTCCATTAAATCAACGAAATAACATTATGGGCCCACGGGAAAAAATTTAGTTGTAGTCATGTATGTGTAAATCAAAGAAATATAAACACAAAATTTTACATGTAATTCCCCACAAGGAGTTCACACCAACAAAATTATACAATACTATTAAAGCCGCACTGGAGATCTGTTGTAGTCAGTCATTGGTCCTTAGTCAACATAATCTTTTATTAACATAAAAAACCTGTAACATTATAATAATGTATTAACAAACTCAAAGATCTATACCATATTATTAAAGCCACACTAAAAATCTATTACAGTCGGCTGGCCATTCAGCATTTGAGTCATATGAAAGCCGAAGTGCCGAAGTCATGATCTTCTGTAATCGGCCGTCGTTTATATGTACATATATAGTATAATAGTAGTTTATCATTGTTATAATTATTGTCGTGTGCGAAACACAAATGTTGTTACACTTCATGTTAAGAAAGAAAATTAGATGTCACAACTCACAAGCATGGCCCATTAAGCTTAATCCAGTTAACTGATTGTTTAGTGTTTACCAACCAGTTCCACTTTACTAATATTATTCCCTTGTGACGAAAAGTGTCATAAACAAAAGCAATTGAAACAATTGACAAAAATCTTGAAGACGATATACTAAATTACCAAGCTAGTATGAACCATAGATACACACACACACACGTGTTTTACTCTTCTTTAAGCCGCTTTTAAGTTCCAATAATGCTGATAAAAAATCATTAAATCAAACCAATAACATAAATTCAGAAACCTTGGACCATTTTCTGAAGTGCCTCAATCGCCAATGAATCCGAATTAACAAAAATGGGATTCCTGGTCATCACTTTTGATACGATTGTCTGGTCTGGCCTCAAATCTTCTGCAATAACTCTGGTCGCGATATCCTAAGCAGAAACAGTCTTTTAGAATACAATAAGAAGAAGAGCTTAAGTTTTAAGCAATCATTGTTCCTAGAGATGAAGAATAACATCCAATGATTCTGCATTTTAATGTTCAAATTCTTGAAAGACGGAAATGCGCTTTGTTAACATTTATTTAGTCCACCATTTAAAATACTTCTAAGTTCACCTTTTAATGACCAAAGTATGAAAACCGTGCAACATATAATTTCCCACTTTATCTTTTACCAAGACCGAAAAGCAATTATAATATCCAACCACTTACAAGTTACACCAGCTATATAGCAAAGAAAATAAAAGGTCGTGCTGTAAACATTAAAGAATCTAGAAAACAGAGGATTTTTATTACAAATTGACTTATTTCCACCATACAATATAATACAAAAATGTATTCATCAACTGGGTAAATAATACCAAAATTATATTTCTCAATTTAGTAAACGAACTAAAAATTAATTCCTCAAGTTAATAAATGAAACTAAAAGCTAATTCCTCAAGTTAGTAAACAGAACTAAACATTAATTCCTCAAGTTCCAAAACAAAACCAAAAATCTCTTCCTCAAGTTAGTAAACGAAACAAAAAATTATTCCTCCGAGTTGGTAAAACAAGACCTTGTCAGTAACAATCCCCGAAAGCAAAGCATTAGCATCGGTCAAAAGCACAGCATCGATCCGTCTAGCAGCCATTCTCCTACACGCATCATAAACAGTAGTTCCCTCGGGAATCGTAAGCGCTTTCGATAATCTCAGCTTCTTCACCGTCCTCTCACCACTACCAACACCAAAACAACACATAAACATCACAACTCTATCCACATAACTAAACTAATAATCTAATTCAATGAAACTAAATTAAAACAAAATAATCAAAACTAAATAAACATAAATAAAAAAGTACAGTAATAGATAGAATAGAAATGAATTGAACTGACGTGGAGTTAACAGGAGAAGGAGACTTCGAGAAGCTTCCATTAGTAGCCGTAGCGGAAGTGCCGTTCTCCGATTGAGTCGCCGGTTTTTTAGGGTTACGTTTTTGAACTAAACTGCTGCGGCGAGGGCCTAGAGGACCTTGTGTACTCATTTTTAATTGTAGATATTTAAATTAATGACTGAATATTTGTGTGTAGAGGCGATGAGAAGTGCTAGGATTTACAAGAGAAGCTTCCTCTCAACTACTCTCTGACGAGAGAGAGAGAGAGAGAGAGAGAGAGAGAGAGAGAGAGAGGCGAGAGATGGGAGAGAGAGAGATGTGTTGGTAACAGTTGGTCGTGTGTGTTGTTTAAGGAAAGAGAGATAAAAGGGTTTATCTAAAGTGAGTTAAGTAGCACCGTTACTTTTCCCCATGCCATGCGTGCGTTTCAGTGGGAAAGTTGTTTTTATTCGGTTTGTGTTGAAATTACAAGAAAACATTTCAAAACATTTTGTGTTGATGGTTAGAGGGACCAACAAGCTCTAACTCGGTCGATATGACCTTAATTTATGTTTTGTGTTATACGAGTTAAGGATTCTATTTTGTTCTAATCTATATTATTATTGGGCAAAAGGTCACTTTCCCTACTGTACTATTGAGTATCGAATGCATCACTGCACTTTCCTTTTTTTCCATTTACCCCACCGCCGTCAACCAAATATTTTTTCCATCTATTTAACTGTTAAATTGATGACTGGGATGCACTGTCAGCCTGACACGTACACGCCACATCAGCACAATCCTAATTTTTTTTTATAAAAATTTTAAAAAATCATAAAAACTTTTAAAAAAAATCATTAAAATTCATAAAAAATAATAAAAATATACACAAAAATCGTAAAAAAATTATAAAAAATTATAATTTTTTAAAAATTATAAAACCTTTAAGAAAAATCGTAAAATTTCATTAAAAATCATTAAAAAAATATAAAAAATCATACAACATTAAAAATCGTAAATTTTTATTAAAAATTCATAAAAAAAATTATAAGATGGTGGTATGAAAGGAGGGGGAATGAAAAAAAATGGTGGCGGAATTGAGTTAGATTTGAAGGCGAAGACTGCAGTGGAGGCGGTGAACTGGTGTTGTCACGGCGGAGAATGAAAGAACAACGGTGGGGCGGTGAACTGGGAGGAGAAAGGAAGGAGATGTAGTCGGTGGGGGGCTGTTGGTTGGTGGTGATGAAGGCGGCTGAATGTAAGAAAGAGGAGTAGATGGGTTTGAATTGAATGGACCGGTGGAGTTGGTTGTTGGTGGTTGTAGAAGTGAGGCGGAAAAGAGGGGCGTAGGAGATGAAAGGAGTGACTGAGTTGTTGGTGAAGATGGGTTACTTGCCCAGCGGAGGTTGAAGGTGAAGGGAAGAGGAGAATAAGGGGAATATTGGTGGGTGTAGAGGAGATGAGAGAGTTTGAATTGAAGTGAACGGAGTGGCTGGGGGTTGTGGTGAAGAAGGATTAGACAGAGGATTAGCCTGTGGTTAGGAGTGTGGTGGGTGTTGTTGAAAGACAGAGGAATTGGGAGTGAGGGCTGGTCGAGGTGGAGAAAAATGGAGGGCTGATGGTTGACGCAGTGAAGAGGAACGGTGGTGAAGTGAAAAAGGAGGAGGCTGGTTGCTGGTGATGAAGGAGTTGTGGGTGAGTTGTTGAAGAATGGGTCAGTGGAGTGGTGGTGTACGGAGGAGAAAAGAATTGCAGGAGAAGGGCGCGGGGTCGAAGGGTGAGGGGACGAACGAAATTGTGGAGGAGTTGAGTTGTTGGTGTGATGGAATGGGTTTTGGTAGTGAAGAAGAAGATGAGGGGATTGAACGGAATGGATGGGTGTGGTGAAGGATATCGAATTAGGGAAGGGATGAGATGGTGGATGAAAAAGGAGGGGTGAGCGGAGTGACTTGCAGGTGGAAGAGTAGGAGATGGGTGGACGGTGTTGATGATGAAAAATGGTGGTAATTTTTTAATGTTTGTATGAATTTTTTTATATTTTTTATGATTTTTTAATAAAATTAGGGCTGTGCTGATGTTTTTATAATTTTCATAATTTTTTTTATGTTTTTATAATTTTTTATGAATTTTTAAAAGTTTTTATGATTTTTTAAAGTTTTTATAAAAAAATTAATGTTGTGCTGATGTGGCGTGTACGTGTCATGCTGACAGTGCATCCCAGTCATCAATTTAACAATCAAACGGACGGAAAAAATATTTCACTGACGGCGATGGAGTAAATGGAAAAAAAAGTAAAGTGCAGTGATGCCTTCGATACTACAGTAGGCTATATGGAAATTTCACTATAGTACAGTAGGGAAAGTGACCTTTTGCCCTACTATTATATAAAAGTCTAAATATTAAAAGTTTGGTACCTATTTTTTGTATTTCATGAATTTACTTATTTACTCTTCATTATAAAGAAAAATAAATACACTTAAAATAAATAATAACATAATATAATTAATGATAGGGAATTTACCAAAAATACTGGGTTTCAAGTTTCTTTTTGCAAAAATACCATCTTCTTTAATTCATTGCATATTTACTATCTTAAGTTTCTTAATTGCAAATACTATCTTTCCTTTTCCAACCATTTTTTTTAAAAAAAAAATAATTCGGATGAACAGTAACCTGTTGAAAGGCATATGACTCAGCCTATTTGTAGTTAGAGGATCCTAATCAACTTAAACCAAATTGTAATAAGTAAATATACATATGAACTGTCACAGGAATCTCAAGAAGTATTATCTGTCAGAAGAAAAAAGAAAAGTCAATCTATAGTTTTGATGTCGTACACTGGAAGACGATTCAGTTATCTGATCAAGCCCCAGTATAGCATTGAAGTGAATGGATTCATTTGAACAGTGACAAAGATTTTTCGAGTGATAGTTTGAATGTCAGTTACAGTACAAGAGAATTGAGAGAAGAAACAAACCACAACCTAAAATCAAAAGTGAAGAAGCATCATTGAAGTTAGTCGTTCATGAACCAGACAGTACATCGAACGTCAACACAAGTCAGTGGTAATTCTTTATTACCTTCAGTGGTTTGTAAGAATTAGATTAATTATTTATTGATTTAATTAAATTCATTTATAATTAATATAAATCATTTAGTTGATTTAATTAAATGAATTAATTCTAGAAGAATTAATTTATTTATTAAATTAATTATTATATCAATTAAATATGAATTAGTTAATCATTAATTAATTAAATAGATCAATATGACTTAAAGAAAGAAGGTTGAATTATGTCTTGGAGAAGAAAAATTCGGTATGACCTAAATTAAGTCATACCGACAGTATTCAGGATTATGTCTTACCGAGCCATTCAAGATTATGTCTTACCGACCTGATTAAGTCATACCGACTTCCTGCCAGCTGTTTTAAGTCTTACCGAATTTTTATTAAGTCATACCGACCAGGTTTATGTCTTAATGGAGGTTTGTGTAAGTCTTAATGAAGAAAATCTAAGTCTTGGAAGCAGTTTAAGTCATGCTGGAGCAGTTAAATATCCTACAGAAAGCTAGCAAGACTTATGACTGATACAAAAGAACAGAACACAGCAGATTAAGTCATAACCAAGAAACAGAGCATAAAATATAATATTCAGCAGGATAGAATTCTCTCTCAAGAACACCAAGAACACCAAAGCTTAAACAATTCCCAGAAATTCAAGTTCTTCATCTTTGTAATATTCTATCCGCTAGAACTTGTCTATTTGTGATTCTTGTACTACTAGCGAATTAAGCTTCCTAGTTCTTATCTTGATTATTATTAACTAAATTAGAAAAGTTCATGTCGAATTTTCTAATTAGTTATTAACATCTTGATAAGTTGTTATACTGATTTTGTAACACCACATCAAGTTAATATACAGTTATATTCAACTTGAAAAATTGTGTTAAATAATTCCGCACAAATTTGTCTTTGCTAAAATATTATCTAACGGACAAATTTCGATAAAAAGGTAAAGATTGTATTCAACCCCCCCTTCTACAATCTTATCGGACCTAACAATTGGTATCAGAGCCAGTTGATTGATACACAAATCAAAGATCCCATTTTACTCGATTAAAAATCATCCCCGAATTTTTTAACTCTCTTAAAAAATTCATCATGTCTTCTAAAGTTGGAACTGTGAAAATTCCCATATATGACAAAAACAGTTATGATATGTGGAAGAACAAAATGTTAATGTTCCTATAGGTTGCAAATCCTAAATACATGAAAGTCTTATCAGAAGGACCAATAATACCTTTTGGATTAATTCCTGAAGTTGTTACTGATGGAAAAGTTGTTGCCCCTGCAAGGTTTGTACACAAAGATTCTTCTGAATACACTCTTGTTGAAAGAGATGAAGCTGGACTTGACATTAATTTAAGACTGGTCTTAATAGATTCTCTAGACTCTGTAATGTACAGTCATGTGATTAACTGCAAGACTGCAAAGCAAATGTGGGAAACCATTGAAACTGTGAATGAAGGAACAGAGGAAGTTAGGGAGAATCGACTAGAAATTCTGACATCTGAGTATGAACACTTTCGATCAGCATCCAATGAAAGTATTCAAGATGTGTTTGAAAGATATAACAAACTTGTCAACAATTTACAGATGCATGGCAAGTACTACACTCAGAAAGAGATCAACAGAAAATTTCTACTGTCAATGCCTGTTCATCTAGAACATAGGATTACAGCTATCAGAGAGTCGAGGAATCTAAGTGAAATTACTGTAGAAAGACTCTTTGGTGTTTTAAAAACCTATGAACTGGAACAATCTCAACAAAAGGAGATTTATGGAAAAGGAAGAGTTGTTAATACTTCTACAGCTCTTATTGTTGAGAACAAACAGGAAGTGGAAGATAAGGTTACTCAAACTTGTAGTGTTGACTGTGGCAAGCTTGAAGTTGAAGTTGGTCAAACGAATGCTAGTCCAGATGAAGGAGACTTCTATTCGTTAGAAGAGCTAGATCAGTTGGAAGATGAGTCCATGGCTTTGTTGGTAAGGAAATTCAGTAACTTCAGATTCAGGAAGAATCCCAATTTCAGGTACAAATCTAACTATAACAGGTTCCAAAGAGGAGGTTCTTCATCCTCAAGTAACAGAGGAGGTTACAAAACTGGAACAGTTGAAAGAAGTAAAATTAGATGTTACAACTGTAATGAACTTGGACATTTCGCTACTGAATGTCAGAAGCCAAAACAAAACCAAAGAAAAGACTTTGGATCTGAGAAGAAGAAGACAGGTAAAGCCTATGTGGCTGCTGGAAAGAGTTGGGATGATACAGACTCTGAAGAAGAAGAGTATGGCAATCTTGCCCTGATGGCAAAATCTGATAACTCCAATGGTACTTCATCTGAGGTATCATGTACTGAAAGTCAATATATTTATCAACTTAGTGATTCACTAGGTTGTGCTAATAGAGAGATTGAAAGGATCAATTTGCTAAATACAGATCTTAGTAATCAATTATCAGAATTACACGATGTACAAAATTGCCATGATAAACAAAAATCAGAAATAAGAATTCTAAAAGAACTTGAGAGGTCTCTAGCGTTGATAGTGGTTCAACAACGTGAAACAATAGCTGAGCTAGAAATAAGGGTTAGTGCTACTTCTAATTCATGTAAAGTGGCTAAAGAGTTGTTTAACCAACAAGCTATTAATCAAACCGTAGGAATTGGGTTTGATTATAATGAAGCTATTGGACGAAAAAGCATTATTACCCCTAATCGTGTCAGTGCTGTAGAAAGGGGTATACCAATAGTGCTTAAGGGTGTTAGTAACCCACTCTTTAAGACATCCATAGCAGAACCTTTGGATACAACATCTTTAATCATTAAGGAAGAGATGCGCATTAAGGATTTAGTTAATGGCGTAGTCTTAGAAAGTAATCAAGTTGTTAAAAATGATGAAGATAGAAACTCTGTGTTTAAGAAAACAGAAATAGTTGGTGAGTCTACTAGTTCCTTGAAAACTAGTAGTAGAAGTAACAACATGAATAAATGCAACAACATATCTACCATGCATGCTATTCCTGTTATTGATACTACTCATAAGAAATGCAATGCTGTTAATTGCATGTCTTGTGCTTTTAATATAATGTCTGCTTACTTTAACGGTAATCATGCATGTGTTAATAAGAATGTTCCTAGACAGCATATGAGCAGAAATAAACATGATAGATCCAGGACTGTAACAACACCTAATTCTAAGACTAGGACTCCAAGTCCTTCTCAGAATATGGTGAAGACATGGTTACCCAAGCTGAAACCAAAACAAGTTAAAGCTGTTTACAGGGTTAAATGTCCAGTACCTGAAGAAAATGTTGTTAAAATAAAAAGTCTTGCTTTGCCTGATAAAGGCCAATTCTTTAAGTATTCCGGACCCAATCAAATTTGGGTTCCGAAGAAAGTCTAACCAATTTGTCATTGCAGGGTTTAAAACAGGTTGATCGAGTCATGTGGATTCTGGACAGTGGATGTTCAAGACATATGACCGGAGATAGAGCCCTGCTGACAAATGTGGTGGAGAAGGCCGGCCCAGTCGTTACCTTTGGAGATAACAGCAAAGGTAAAACTGATGGATATGGCAGATTAGAAGCTGGAAATGTTATCGGTGAAGATGTCTCTTTTGTGAACGGCCTTGAGCACAATTTGCTCAGTATTAGTCAATTCTGTGACAAAGGTTATGAAGTTCATTTCAACAAGAAGAATTGTCTAATATCACACAAGAGAAATGAAAGGCCGCAGTTGACTGGAGTAAGAAAAGGAAACTTGTACATAGCCAATATGAACTCTGGAAGCACAGAAGAAATTAGATGTTTTTATTCAAAGGCATCCACTGATGAAAGTTGGTTATGGCACAAGAAACTTTCTCACCTAAACTTCAAAACAATGAATTCTTTAGTTAAAAGAGAATTGGTGAGAGGTTTACCTTCGATTGAATTTACTCAGGAAGGTCTATGTGATGCTTGTCAAAAGGGAAAGTTAAAAAGGGCAACTCACAGGAGCATTAACACATCATCAATAACTGAACCATTACAACTTCTCCATATGGATCTGTTTGGTCCAGTTAGTGTGATGTCCATGTCAAGAAAAAGATATGCTCTAGTGATTGTTGATGATTTCTCAAAATTCACATGGGTACTATTTCTGAACTCAAAAGATGAAACTCCACAACTGGTAGTTGATCACATTAAGTTAATTGAGTTGGACTCGAATCGTCCGGTAAGAGCAATAAGGTCAGACAACGGAACTGAATTCAAGAATGCGGTTCTGAATGACTTTTGCACTAAAAAGGGTATAACTAGACAGTACTCGGCTCCAAGAACTCCTCAGCAAAATGGGGTAGTTGAAAGAAAGAATAGAACCTTGATTGAAGCTGCACGTACTATGCTAAGTGAATCAAGGCTTCCATTGAGCTTTTGGGCTGAAGCTGTCAACACTGCATGCTATACCCAGAATCGAACACTTATCAATAAAGACTTAATGAAGACACCATATGAAGCTCTACATGACAAGAAACCAACTCTCAAGTACTTCCATGTATTTGGGACAAAATGCTTTGTGCTGAAAGAAGGAGATGATCAAGGTATTAAATTTGAAGAAAAAGCACATGAAGCAATATTTATTGGTTATACTAGAAGAGCCTACAAGGTGTATCTTATTGATCAACAGAAAACTATGGAAAGTGTCAATGTTACATTTGATGACACAAAACTCCCAAGTATCCAAAATGAAGATCCATCTGAAAAGCTTAAGTTTGATGATATGTCAGACTCAGATTCAGATGATGACAATCAACCTGACGTTGTTGCTGATAATAATAATCCAAATGTTGGTGGTAATGATCAAGGTGATGCTGGTGAAAACAATGATAATTTTCAAGACACCACTGATACTCTTGAACCATCAACAAGTCAAACTGGCAACAACTCAGGGGGAGATAATGAAGGGTCAACAAGTCATACTCAACATCATACTGAAGATCAAGGCGAATCATCAAGATCAATTCTTCCCAGACAAACTGTTTGGAATAGAGCTCATCCTTTTGAGCTGATCCTTGGTGATCCAGATGTTGGTATGAAAACAAGAAGAGCTTATCAGAATCAATGTAATTATTCTGGGTTCCTATCTGTCATGGAACCTAAGAAAGTAGAAGAAGCTCTATCTGATCCTGATTGGGTGATTGCTATGCAAGATGGACTCAATCAATTTAAGCAACTAGAAGTATGGAAGCTGGTACCCAGACCTAAAGATAGAAAAGTGGTGGACAAAAGATGGGTATTCATAAACAAACTAGATGAAGATGGCACTGTGATAAGAAACAAAGCAAGACTGGTAGCTAAAGGTTATTCTCAAGCTGAAGGCATTGATTATGACGAGACCTATGCTCCAGTGGCAAGACTTGAGGCCATCAGAATATTCTTGGCATTTGCATCCTATTCAAGATTCAAAGTTTATCAAATGGATGTCAAGAGTGCCTTTCTGAATGGTAAGCTAGATGAAGAATTGTATGTAGAACAGCCCTCTGGTTTTGAAGATCAAGATCATCTGGACTATGTCTACTTTCTTTACAAAGCTATCTATGGTCTTAAGCAAGCCCCAAGAAAATGGTATGACACTCTCTCTGAATTTCTATTAGAAAATGGTTTTATAAGAGGTGTCATAGACAAAACGCTCTTCACTAAAAGACATAAGAATGATATAATACTAGTCCAAGTCTATGTGGACGATATTATATTTGGGTCTACTAATGAGCTTCTATGCAAGAAGTTTTCTAAGTTAATGCAGGGTAGGTTTGAAATGAGCATGATGGGAGAACTGAAATTCTTTCTTGGATTACAAATAAGTCAGAGACAAGATGGAATATTTATTTGTCAATCCAAGTACATCAAGGAGCTCCTCAAGAAATATCACATGGAGGAGTGCTCATCAGCAAAGACACCATCAACTATAGCTGTCAAAATTGGTTTATGTGAAAGTTCTGCCAAGGTAGATATCACAGGCTATAGAGGTATGATTGGCTCATTGTTTTACCTAACTACTAGTAGACCAGATATAATGTTTGCCACATGCTTGTGTGCAAGGTTCCAAGCGAACCCTAAAGAAATCCATCTCACTGCTGTCAAAAGAATCTTAAGATATCTAAAGGGTACGCCTAATTTAGGCATCTGGTACCCTAATGAATCTGGTTTTACTTTAATTGGATATACAGATTCTGACTATGTAGGAAGTGTTGTAGACATGAAAAGTACATCTGGGAGTTGTCAATACCTAGGTGGAAGATTGGTATCCTGGTTCAGTAAGAAATAGCAAACAGTTTCCAACTCTACAGCCGAAGCTGAATATATAGCTGCTGGAAGCTGTTGTGCTCAGATCTTATGGATTAGGAATCAATTAATGGACTATGGCATTGTATTGGAAAATATTCCTATTTTATGTGATAATACAAGTGCCATAGCAATCACCAGCAATCCTGTGCAGCACTCAAGGACAAAGCACATTGACATAAGGTATCATTTTATAAGAGAGCATGTAATGAATGGTACAGTGCAACTACTATTTGTAGGCTCTGGAGATCAAACTGCATATATTTTTACTAAGTCGCTTAATGAATCCTCATTCACTAAAATTGTTAGTGAATTGGGTATGTTAAACAGTCCTAGTAATTAATACAGTTAATATCTGAAATTTGATCTTTAATAATTTTGCAAGTGATTATTCTGTGAATATTTGTTGTTTGAAATCACTTGTATAATTATTTTACCATCTGATTTTCTTGCTTGTTTAGTTATTTTTCACTCTGTTTATTCATATTATTTGATACTTCATATTTCTGTATTTTTTGAATATTTGTAGATATTTATTTCTATTTTAATAATTAATTTATCATATGTTTTGTAATGTTTGTCCTGTTAATATTGATTTGTTTTCGTTAATAGGATAGCATATGGTATTTATAATTATTTTTATTATTTGTTTAATTTTCTATAATATTTTTATTATTTTTATAAGTTAATTGTATATTTTATTGTGTTTTTAACGTTTGTTTAAAGTAAATATGACTTAAAATTAGGAAAAACTATCAATATGACTTAACTTAAAATCGGTATGACTTAAACAAGTTAAGTCTTACCGAGTTTTTGTTAGATTAAGTCATATTCTCGAGTTTGTTAACATTAGGTCTTATTCGAGTTTTTAAATTAAGTCTTGTCAGTTAAATCTTATTAGATTTATTAAAATTAGGTCTATGTCTGTAATTTAAATTAAGTCTTATTCGGTTATTAAGTCTTGTACATATAGGTCTTAATAGAATTAAGTCTTAATTACCAGTATATAATTAAGTCTTATTATATTATTATTAAGTCTTATTCAGCGTTTTAAGACATATAAAGTTTAAGTCTTATTTTTAATTTTAAGTCTTAATCAGTTAGTGTATATATAGTAGTTAGTAGTTTTTAGTCATGTTAGTTTAAGTCTTTCTCTCAAGTTAAGTCTTAGAGAACTATAGTGATACATACATATATACACGGACATACAATTCGTTCATGTCCGATTTTTGTCTCAAATCTTGCTGATAATCACGAACTAATTACATAACTCGACTCCTTGTCTGATTATCTACGTTTTGAGTGTTTAAAATCGTGTTTTGGTTGGGTTTTTGAAGAATTTTTTGTTCGAAAATCGTTAATTACGATCTGATTTTCAGAGCAACTGGTTTCGATTCTTGAAAAACTAAAAATATACGGTTGTTTGTGTGTATACAAGGATCATTGTGTGAATTTTTCAGAATTTTTGGAGAAAAGTTAATTATTTCGAATTTTTAATTAATTATTAATTCGAAAAATTAATTTTTAAATCATAATTTTGTAAAATCTGAAATTTTCAAAGAAATTAAATCTTGATTAAAATGGCTGATCGATTTGAAATTATTAAACATAATTTAATCGGTTATTTTTGATCCAGAAAAATGTTCAGTTGAACGTTTTCGACCGTGGATTCGATTTTTAAATGAAAATTCATTGGTTCGCACTGCTTTGAGCTTGGATGCTCCATTGAAAATTGAACCTTTGCGAATCATGTGTACTACTGTTGTCATTACTAATGATAACAGATCATTTGTCTTCTCTGTAGGTGAAAGGCATATGACACAGCCTATTTGTAGTTCGAGGACTCAACTCAACTTAAGCTTAGTTTGTAATAAGTAAATAACTTTAACTGTCACAGGAATCTCAGGTGGTACTATCTGTCAGAAGAAAAACCCTAAAGTCAATCTATAGTTTTGATGTTTTACACCGGAAGAAGTTCAGATTGCTGATCAAGCCTCAGTATAGCATCAAAGAAGTGGATATATTTATAAGACAGAGATTTCTAAAGTGACAGGTTCAGACAGTATACAGTGAAGTACAAGAAGGAGAAAGAAATGAGAAGAAAAATGAATCACATTTTTAATGTGAAAATTAAAGGACAGTCATTGAAGTTAGTCGTTCATGAACCAGACCGTGCATGGAACGTCAACAAAATATTCAGTGGTATTCCTTTATTACTTTTAGTGATTCAGAAAAGAATTAAGACAATCCAAGGATATATAATTATTCTTATTTAATTAATTTAAATCAAGTAGACAATTTAATTAATTAATTAATTCATCTTGAATTGATTCTTTAATTAAATTAATTATTAGATTAATTAAATCTGATTAATTATTTAAGTAAGAATAAATTAAAATGATTATTTGTTAATCAATTTTAATTTAATTCTGAAAAATGAACTAGCAAGACAATCCCTGATTGTCTTGCCGATTGTCTTGAAGAAGAAATCAGTAAAGCAAGACAATCTCTGATTGTCTTGCCGACTGTCTTGGTAATGATAATGTCTCAAGACAATCGGCAATACAATTTATTCTTCGAAGACAACCAATTTTGTACTGCCAAGACAATAGGCAATACAATCGTCAAGACAATCAGGTTCTTCCAAGACAATCGGCAAGACAATCAAATTCTGAGATCTTTGTCTTGCTTTATCAAAAATTATCATTCTGTCTGAAGCTTTTTCTTTTTGATCATTATCAAGACAATCTAATTTGAACTGTCAAGACAATCGTCAAGACAATCAAATCAGATTTTTATTCTACTTTTTAAAAGCTTTTCAGACATTAAGATAAAGAGGCAGTGATTGATATATATCAAGACAGACGACAGAAGACAATGAGATAGATCAAAATATAACATTCAAAGCAGATTTCTCTCTTCTCTCTCATCAAGAACACAGCACAAGAAGCAGAAAAATTTATAGAAAATCAAGTTCATCTTATTTTTAATATCTGATCCGATAGAACTGGTTTACTTGATACTCTTGTACTATTAGCGAGTTTTTACTCCTAATCTATATCTTGATTTTTATTAACAAATCTAGAAAAATTCATGTCGAATTTTCTAATTTGTTTTTATTAACTAGATATAAATTCTGTACTGTATTTGTAACAAACCCCTCAAGTTAATATACAGTTATATTCAACTTGAATTTTGTTTCATTTAATTCCGCTCAAATTTGTCAAAATATAAATTAAATTATCCGGACAAATTTCGATAAAACAGTACTGTTTGTATTCAACCCCCCCTTCTACAAACATATTGGACCTAACAATTGGTATCAGAGCAGATTGATTGATACACAAATCAAAGATCCTATTTTACTCGATTAAAAATCATCCCCGAATTTTTTAACTCTCTTAAAAAATTCATCATGTCTTCTAAAGTTGGAACTGTAAAAATTCCCATATATGACAAAAACAGTTATGATATGTGGAAGAACAAAATGTTAATGTTCCTCGAGGTTGCAAATCCTAAATACATGAAAGTCTTATCCGAAGGACCAATAATACCTTTTGGATTAATTCCTGAAGTTGTCACTGATGGAAAAGTTGTTGCCCCTGCAAGGTTTGTACACAAAGATTCTTCTGAATTCACTCTTATTGAAAGAGAGGAAGCTGGACTTGACATTAATTTAAGACTGATCTTAATAGATTCTCTAGACTCTGTAATGTACAGTCATGTGATTAACTGCAAGACTGCAAAGCAAATGTGGGAAACCATTGAAACTGTGAATGAAGGAACAGAGGAAGTTAGGGAGAATCGACTAGAAATTCTGACATCTGAGTATGAACACTTTCGATCAGCATCCAATGAAAGTATTCAAGATGTGTTTGAAAGATATAACAAACTTGTCAACAATTTACAGATGCATGGCAAGTACTACACTCAGAAAGAGATCAACAGAAAATTTCTATTGTCAATGCCTGTTCATCTTGAACATAGGATTACAGCTATCAGAGAGTCGAGGAATCTAAGTGAAATTACTGTAGAAAGACTTTTTGGTGTTTTAAAATGTTAGGCCAATTACACAAATAATAATCAACTTTGTATGAGAAATTAACAAGTAAAAGCGTTTATGCACTTAAAAAACTTCTTGTATTTCAAACCCTCTTCGTGATGTAAAATATCACAAAGAGCTGCTAGGTTACAATAATGATAATTCGTTATCGATACCCTTCTAGGGTTAACCTATCTGTATTTATATAACATACAGCTACGATACAATCTCTAATTGATATTCCTAATAATCAGCTATACAATGATATCAATTACAGATTGTCACACGTCTCCTATGTCAACTCGATCTCTTTGATAGCTATCCAATCTTCAAAGATATCGCTTCCATAATTAATCTTTAATCACTGTTGAACAGTAGACGCGCTTCCTTCAAACAGAGTTTAACAAACTCTGTTGAGCTTCCAACTGTCAGAGTTTACGCAAACTCTGACTGCTTCCAGCTAAACTCTGATAACTCCCTGTAACACTTAAACACTGATCAAAACACATCAATTATATTTAACAATCTCCCCCAACTTGTTCATTATCAAAAATGTACAAGTTAATGACAATAATTGATGATGTCAAAACAAATAGATAAATACAGTGTTTATACAGATTCAGAGTTTAAGCTTAAAAACTATAGAGAATAAGAAAATTCTTACAGAACTTTAATCTCTAATCATTTCAAGATCTGGCATGGTTCTGAGATAATCAATCAGCAATCTTCTTTCTGCATTTTCAAGTTCAATCTTCATTGCTTCTTTGATTTCTCTGAGTTGAGGATCACTTTCATCTGTTTGGTAAATAGCAGCCCTAAGATCATAAATCTTGTTTCTTCTCATTTCATTACCCAGTCTGATAAATCTGTCTTTTTCTGCCTGAGTATTGAAGTCAAGTACTGTGATTCCCAAATCAGTTTTTAACTTTGCAGTACCTTTCTTCATTTCAATGAGATTGCCTTGGTAATCCCTGTACTTAGGAATGTATCTGCTGTTGTATTTCTGTCCTCTAATAGCCAGATTCTGAGTCATCTTCTGTCTGAGTACATTAGCAACAGATTGAGTCCTTCGACTATTCACCTTGAGAAGATATAGAACATACTCTAGTTCTTCCCAATATTTCAAGCCAATATCATCCTCACCAACTTTGAATACTGTCCCATCAGCCATGAAGTAAAGAAGAAAATCTTTGTCTAAACTCTTCTGATGAACCAACTGCACTGATTCCAGTCTATCCAGACTCTCTTGAGGAACACCACGACCTGGAACAGCCAGTGAAGAAGAATCTCTAGGACCAGTATATTGCCTTCTGTCTCTATGTGAGCCTAGTCCAGCCTTATTATTTCCAATCTTACCAGATAAAGCTTTTCCATCAGAAATATTCACTGAGACTCCAGATAACACATTTGGATCAGAAATTGTTCCTTTGCCAAAAACAGATTTCAACTGTGAAGAGTGTAAAGATGTGATCATTGCTTGAGATGCAACAGAAGTTATAACTTTCTTCTGTGAGCTTTCACCTTCAATGCCTTTTAGCTTAAGTTTAGCCTCTGCTGCAATTGCTTCCTTTGAGAACCGAGAACTTTGACTAACATCAGTCTTTTCTCTGATCACAACACCTTTAACAACAGGTCTAGGAGCTTTTCCTTTTTGTACCTTATCAGACTTAAAAGCTTTAAGATGTTCTTCTTGTAAACTCTTTTCCTCAGCTTCAATGTCCTCAATCGTTACTCCTTCCTCATTCTCTTCAATGAATAGCTTAGCAGCCAATTCTTCATCAGTTTGTGGATTTGAAGATAACAGTAAACTCCTGGTCCTTGAAGTTCCTTGAGTATCAGTACTTCTCCCAACAGACTGTGATTTGGATGACTTACTAGTTCTCAGAGTTTGAACCTCCTCAGCCTTTTTCTTTCCTTTGTCTTTATTACTTGCCCCTCCATCTCCAGCACTATCCCTTCTGACAACTCTCTCCCCCTTTTTGACATCATCAGGCATAAGAATAGAAGTAATTAACTCCAAGGAGGTAGCAATAGAATCAATTTTAGCAGATAAATCAGACTGGTTTTCTTCAACTTTACTCAGTCTGGCAAAGATATTGTCTTGAGCTTTAGAAAATTTTGTAGTCACTAGTTTTGAATGTGTTTCCATCTTCATCTCTCTAGCTACAACCTCATTTCGCAAAGAAGTGATTGCCAAATTAGTATCATCAAATCGTCTATCCAGAGTTTTAACTTGAACTATAGTTGCTTTCAAGCACGAAAGAATCTCTGGATTAGAGATAGTATCAGCACTCTGCTTAACAAACTTAGCTGCTCTTCCTGTTGGAAAAATACAATCTTCTTTGTACCATTCAGCAGCATTCTTGGCAAATTGTACTCTTTCAACTTCATGAGAAGTACAAGGTTGATGAAAAGGTGTATTTTTATCATCAGTTTGTACTGGTGCACTCAGAGAAGCATCAGAGTTTGCACTACTATCACCTTCAGCTTCAACACTTGTAGCGTTAACTGGTTCATTTTCAGCCATAGGTTTAGCAATATCTTCTGTAGGCTTTTCAGAATTGTCTTCATGTTGCTCAGGCTCAGCAACAGGCATTGACTGAGAAGTTACTTTGGTTGCCTGATCAATTTCTTCACCTTCTTCAACAGTGTGGTGAGCATCAGATATTACCTCAGTATGAGATGCCACAGCTTCAGAAGGAACAGAAGTAGGTTGATCAGCTACACCAATATTAGAGATAGGATCAGAGAATGGCATAAATGAATCAGGAATATCATTTATCGGAGAAATACCATCTCTTGCATCCTCTTCTGCAGGCATTTTGTCCTCTGCAGGCACTTCATCCTCTGCAGGCATTACATCCTCTGCAGGTATGTCATCTTTCTCAACCTCAACAGGAGGTATTTGCTGTGAAGCAATCTCTGGAGCTTCAATATCTTCATCCACAGAATCAGAGAATATCACTTTTCTTCGTTTTTCTAGAGGTACATTATCTGAATCCTCTTCACAAGGTGGTGACTTAGGCATGTTTGCTCGAGCTTTCAGTCTTTTCCTTTTTCTAGTGTAAACAGCTTCAGGAGATTTCCGTTTTGATTTCCTCTTTGTCTCTTCCGCCTGCCTTAAACTTGCATGTCGTTCAGCAAGTGCTTTCTTTACTCCTTGAGATTTAGACTTTGATTTTAATGGAGAATGAGAGTTTGCTGACGGCGAATCAGAGTTTGTGTTTGAAGTGGGTGAAGGTTGCTTTGCAGGTGATTCAGTGTTTGGTGCTGGTTGAGGGTCAGGGTGTGGTTCAGATTGTTGTTCAGGTTCATCTTGTTGTGGTGCATCTTGTTGTGGTGCATCTTGTTGTGGTTCAGGTTGATGTGGTTCTTGTGGTTGATTAAGAAAATTCCGTAGAGCAAGAGGCATGACAAAAGCTGGAAGATTTTCTTTACCAACATCCTTGTTAGTCATATCAGAGAATATGCGCTTATTGACTCTAAACGAATCAATTTCATCAGTTTCATCAAGTTCAAGACCAGGTACACATGCATTGAACAACATTTGACAGAAACGAGCATAATAGACAGTGGTAGACTCTGACAATTTATCACCTAAGCTCATCAAAACATGTCGACCAAAATCAAAATTAGAACCATAGAGCAGAGAATACCCGATTTGAAGACTATCCATTGGAATGGCATCCCAGTTTGTGACTTTCTTCTGGAATGTCCTTGTTATGCAATCAAAGAAGAAATTCCATTCCTTTCTGAGATTTGGTCGCTTTATACTGCCAAGCTTGTCAAGAGATTCCATGTAACCTATCTCTTGTAGCATGTCTCTCAGATAAGTTTCATTAACGAGAGTATAAGAAGTATGTGTCTCAAACCCCATTGTATCTCGTACAGTCTGTGGAGTAATCACATGGTCTTGGTCTTCATAAGTGAAGATAATGGTAGGAGTTCCACTTTCTCCTCCATCCACATAAACTGAGTTCTGCCAGAATGAAGCAATTTGAGACGCAGAAAGAGTAGCAGGTCCAGTCAGAGCTTGTCCAATCTCTGAATCCCTCAAAAAGTTCTGCATGAGATGAAACGATTCTGGAACGCGTTCATGATAGAGTGGAGCCTCATAGTTATTAGGAACAAACCGTAAGCCAAGAGCAGTGAATGCTTTAGATGCCATTGAGTTAAGAATTCCCAAGAATTTCCAAAAGATGTGTATGTAGAAAAGGTGTTTGCGTAAGTGCCCAAGAGAAAACTAAGAAAACTGTGAGAGTAAGAGTAAAGCAAACTCGTTTGGACACAAAAGTGATTAAATTAAAGAAAAACTCAATCTCTTATGTAACAGACACTCAATCAGTTCCTTGATTAATGTGTAGTGGGACACGATAATAGGTAAGTGGGACACATTAAAGGCGAGTGGGTCATGTGCGCCTATTTTTAAAAAAGAGTATATTAAAATTAAAGCATTAAAATATTTGATTTTAACAAAAATCAAATAATACTCTTTTAAAAATATCTGGACCCAAGTAAAATCAGAATTTGAAACGTTTACCTGTTGCCTTTAAAAACCAGAATACAAAGCGATTAAGGACTTCGTTCTTACCCATCTCTATTTAAGGCCTAGAGACTTGCTCAGATTATTCATTAAACCTTTAACCTTTCAGTCTCCCCTGTAAAATCACAAACCTTTCAAACCAAATACTCTTGAAAAACAATGGCCAACCTTACCATCAAAGAGAAAAACCTTCATCTTGTCGAGAATAGGGACATCTTCAGCTATACTCGTGAAGAGTTTGAAGCGTTTGAGTGGGAAAGGCAGCTTGAGACGCTGTGGCTGCAAATGGATGCTGGTCTGGAAGAGCTCGAGAGAGAGAAATCTGCAAGGGTGATTGACATCGATGCTGCCCTCCAAGCAACATTGACATGGCTCTCCTCGAAGGCATCCTCATCCACCACCACCAACCATTGTTAATGAATATGTCAGCAAAAATAACCTTATCCCTTCAACTTCCACCCAAATAAAGTGGCAAAGATGGGATCTGGGAATTTTTGCTAACAATGGAGTGGTGTGGACGGACCTTTTACTTTCCTGTTGAATAGATTAGCAGATAGAGAGAACAAAAAGATGTAATATTTACTTGTAATCTCTTTCTTATTATCAATGAAAATTTTGTTTTTCTAATCATATTCATTGTGTTCTGCAACTGTTATTTGTGTTATATGAACTGTTCTTCAAGTAAATGAATCAAGAAGAGAATATGAAAACTAATTAAAGTAATCATATAAAGAACACATTCATCAACTATCCACTGATTAACAGTTGTCAAAAACCCTACTTACTCCAAGACTTTCAAATTGTCCAAGTGAAAATTTACCTTAGAGTACAAATCACGAATCAACAGCGTTTGTCAATTCTCCAACTTTATCATCGAAACCCTTTCATAAATTGCACAGTTGTGAGTATTTGTGTGTGTGAAGCAGAGTTTACTAAGTCAATTTTTAGAGCATCTAATTTTTCATAAAATCCATAAAGTAAATCAATAAACACTGGATGCACAAACTGTCATAGTAAACACTGACTGTATGATGAAAGCTAAACTCTGAAGTAATCAAAATATATACAGTAACTTTTATTTTATGCCCCCTTTATATACATTTTTTTTTTATCATTTTTTTTTATTTTTCATTCCAGTAATCAGAGGTTGGAACTAGTCACCAAAAATTCAAAAATTTTAGCCCTTATCATTTTGATAAGTTCCTGGGTCATCCTAGTATTTAACTAGTCACAAAAAATCAGAGAATTTTAGCACCTATTATATACCAATAGGTTCCTGGGTCATCCTAGTATCCAACATAATCTCAAAGGAGTATAATAACCTATATACATTTTCTTTGGGGTATTGCAGTAAACATTTTATTTTTTCAGAGTATAACTAACAGAGTTTAGAGTTCATCAACATCAGTAGTTCTTCATGAAAGGTAATGCATACAGTATTTATAGACTCAGAGTTTAGGACAAAATAAACTAAGAGATGCTATAAATATGATCAAGTATCATGCTGTGTTAACTTTCTGCACAATCTAAAATTAGATCTCAATAACTCAGAAAGATTCATGATTAATTGCTGAGAATCATGCTTCATACATATTTCTTCATTGGTGTTTTCATTCAGACAAAAATCAACTCAAAGTTCACAGAGTTTATCAAACTTATTAACAGTGTATGATATACAGACATGCTGACAGAGTTTAGAGACTGCATAACACAACCATCGACGGATAAGACCGTACAACCATCAACGGATAATACTGTACAACCATCAACGGATAAGACTGTACAACCATCAACGGATAAGACCATATAATATCAACGGATACAGTTCAGTTAGTCATCAACTGATGCAACCTACAATCAACGGATGACAAGTTGTCTGACAGAGTTTAACAGAGTATGCATAACAGAGTTTAATCAACAGAGTACACTTAGCATTTAACCAATCAGGAAATATGATTAATACATCACATAAGTAAAGTTTGAATCTAACCAACATTTCTAGTCAGAACCAGAGACCATTCCTAGTTCATTTACCAGTCTTGTAAATGTAGCTTCACTCAATGGTTTAGTGAAGATATCTGCAAGCTGTTGTTCTGTAGATACAAAATGTAGTTCAATATTTCCTTCTTCCACATGTTCTCTGATGAAGTGGTACCTTATGCTGATGTGCTTGGTCATTGAATGCTGTACTGGATTACCTGTCATAGCAATAGCACTTTGATTATCACAGTAAATAGGGATATTACTGTACCTCAATCCATAATCCAGCAATTGATTCTTCATCCATAAGATCTGTGCACAACAGCTACCAGCTGCAATATACTCTGCTTCAGCTGTAGATGTGGAGATTGATTTCTGTTTCTTGCTGTACCAGGAAACAAGTCTGTCACCAAGAAATTGACAACTTCCACTAGTGCTCTTTCTGTCTACCTTACAGCCTGCAAAGTCTGCATCAGAATACCCAAGTAGCTTAAAATCTGATTCTCTGGGGTACCACAGACCTAATGATATGGTGCCCTTGAGATACTTGAAGATTCTTTTCACAGCTGTCAGATGAGGCTCTTTAGGATCTGCCTGAAACCTTGCACAAAGACAGGTTGCATACATGATGTCAGGCCTACTAGCTGTCAAGTATAGAAGAGATCCTATCATGCCCCTGTAGTTTGTCATATCCACTGAAACTCCTGTGTCTTTGTCCAATTTAGTTGCTGTTGCCATGGGAGTTGATGCAGATGAACAGTCAAGCATACCAAATTTCTTGAGAAGATTTCTGGTGTATTTTTCTTGATTAATGAAAATTCCATCTTCTGTTTGTTTCACCTGTAGGCCTAGAAAGTAACTAAGCTCTCCCATCATGCTCATTTGATATCTGGACTGCATGAGCTTGGCAAACTTCTTACAGAGTTTATCATTAGTAGACCCAAAGATGATGTCGTCAACATAAATTTGAACTAAAAGGAGGTCACTACCTTGATTGAAATAAAACAGAGTTTTGTCAATTGTTCCTCTGTTGAATCCACTTTCTAGAAGAAACTGAGCAAGTGTCTCATACCATGCTCTTGGTGCCTGCTTAAGTCCATATAATGCCTTATCTAGCCTGTAGACATAATCTGGATATTTGGGGTCCACAAATCCTGGTGGTTGTTCAACAAACACTTCTTCTTCAAGCTTTCCATTCAGAAAAGCACTTTTCACATCCATCTGGAACACTTTGAATTTCTTGTGAGAGGCATATGCTAGAAAAATTCTGATTGCCTCCAATCTTGCAACTGGAGCAAATGTTTCATCATAGTCTATTCCTTCCTGCTGTGAATAGCCTTTTGCTACCAGTCTAGCCTTGTTCCTTGTGATAACACCTTCACTGTCAGTCTTGTTTCTGAAAACCCATTTAGTACCCACAATAGATCTGTTCTTTGGTCTTGGTACAAGGGTCCAAACTTCATTCCTTTCAAATTCATTTAACTCTTCCTGCATTGCTGTTATCCAGTCTGCATCTTGAAGAGCTTCTTCCACTTTCTTTGGTTCATTTTTAGACAAGAATGCATGAAACAGACATTCACTTGCAGTAGCACTTCTTGTCTTTACTTTTGCATCTGGATCACCAATTATCAAATCAGGTGTATGTGATTTAGTCCATTTCCTAGCAGAAGGCAAATGACTTCTATCAGCATGTGATCCTCCCCCTTGATCCATGCTCTCCTGATTCTGTTGTGATCTATTTTCGTTTTCTGAGACTCCCCCTGAACTTGACTGTCCAGAGTCAGAATTTGAATTTTCAGAGTTTGAAGCATCAGAGTTTGATCCAGATTTTTCAGTTGACTCAGTATCAGTGTTTGAGTCTTCATCTTGATCATGCTCCCCCTCAACTGGTTCTCCTCTTTGTTGTGACTGAGAAGTTTCTCCAGAATTTACCAGTAGAGGTTCAGAGTTTGTTTCAACAGAGTCTGTCAGAATTGTTTCTTCAGAGTTTCCTTCATCAGAGTTTAAAACTTCATTTTCAAAGTTCAGTTGATCATATTCGTCTTTGTCTTCAAGTCCAGTTATCTTCTTATCATCAAAAGAAACATGTATAGATTCCATGATCACTTTAGTTCTCAGATTGTAAACTCTGAATGCCTTTGTTGACAGCGGATAGCCAACAAAAATTCCTTCATCTGCCTTTAGCTCAAACTTGGTCAACTGTTCTGGATGAGTCTTCAAAACGAAACATTTGCACCCGAAAATATGAAAGTATTTCAGGTTAGGCTTCTTTTTCTTCACCATCTCATATGGTGTCTTTCCATGCTTATTGATCAGTGTTGCATTTTGAGTAAAACAAGCAGTTTGAACAGCTTCTGCCCAGAAATAAGTTGGCAATTTTGCTTCATCAAGCATAGTTCTGGCAGCTTCAATTAAGGTTCTATTTTTCCTTTCAACTACACCATTTTGTTGTGGTGTACCAGGTGCTGAAAATTCTAGTTTCACTCCATTGTCCTTGCAGAATTCTTCCATTGTTGCATTTCTGAACTCAGTTCCATTATCACTTCTGATGATTCTGACTTTGTTGCTTGATCCTTTGTCCAGAAGCTTCACATGCTCCATCAGAGTCAATGCAGTTTCTTCCTTCTTTGCTAGAAAATACACCCAGGTGAATCTAGTGTATTCATCAACAATGACTAAAGCATATTTCTTCCTTGCAATAGACATAACATTTACTGGACCAAATAGATCAACATGAAGAAGATGATGGGGATCAGTGATAGAAGATTCTGTTTTGCTCTTGAAAGATGACTTCCTTTGTTTAGCCTTCTGACATGAGTCACATAGGCCATCAACATTTAATAGGGTCTTTGGGAGTCCTCTTACAAGATCCTTTCTGATCAATTTATTGATGTTGTTCAAGTTCAAATGTGAGAGTTTCTTGTGCCACTTCCAACTCTCTTCACTAGACATTCTTGTAGACAGGCAAACAGCTTTTCCAACAGAGTCTATCAAAAGCTTGATTTCATAAATGTTGTTTTGCCTGTGACCAACTAGAACAACCTTTCCTGTAGATTTGCTGATAACTTCACAATATTCAGGTTGGAAATCTACATGATATCCCTTGTCACAGATTTGACTCACAGATAGCAAGTCATGCTTGAGTCCTGGGACATGAGCTACATTGTTGATGATGACATTTCCAAGATTGATATTGCCATATCCCAATGTTCTTCCTATATTGCCATCACCATAGGAAACTTTTGGGCCAGCCTTCTCTTCATATTCTGATAGCAGGGCTTTATTTCCTGTCATTTGTCCTGAACATCCACTGTCCACGACTAGGGTTGCCTCCCTGTTACCCTGCAATCACAAACAATTACTGAGGATTAGTTTTAAGGATCCAGACTTGCTTGGATCCTTTGGCATTCTTAACTTTGTTAGCTTTTGCAGCGGAATTAACATTATCAGAGTTTGAGCTAACAGTATCAGTGTTTACACTTGCAGTATCAACTTTAACCCATTTCAGATTGGGTTTCAGTTCATAGTAATTATGATAGATAGCATGATATTTTCTGCAAGTATAGATGGAATGCCAAGTGCTTCCACAGTGTGTGCATAAAGTCTGTGGCTTAGTTCTAGCAAAATCCTTCTTTACCTCAGACTTTGTAGGTAAAGAATTTATATTTTTATTTTTCTTGCAGAAATTTGCAAGATGCTTAGTACTACCACAGTTATGACATGTCTTTCTTGGAGCATAACTAGCAAGCATTGGTTTGTTTCCTGAAGTAATGCCTACTTTTCCATTTCTGTTCTTGTTTGACACTTTTTTTTCTCAACAGATTTTAACTCCTTCAGTTTATGTTTGAGTTGTTTATCTGTCATTGAACCAATATTAACCTGTTTAACACTAGTTTTTACTGGTTTTCTTTTGACAGCTTCCTTTTCATTCTCAGACAAAAATTTACTGGTTCCATGAACAAATTTAGTTCTGACTTTAACTTGATTTTGAAATCTAAGTTCATCTCCCTCATTATAACCTAGACCAACAGTGTCTCTTTGAAAAATCTGTTGAGTGTCCTTTCCAGAATTAGTCCAAGTCCTAATTTTCTTATTTGCTTCCTCCAACTCAGATTCTAGTTGTTTATATTTCTGAAGCAAATCCTGTTCTATAGAAACAGCATCATCTCTCTCTTTCTGAACTTGTTGCATGTTTTCAAGTTTCTCTTCAACAAGTTTATTTCTCTCTTTAAGTTCAGAGTTTTCAGCTTTTATCCTCTCATTTTCTAAAGTCTGATCCCTATAACTTATATGCAATGACTTAAGAAAAATTCTTAATTGAGCAATGTCATCAATATTATAAGCATAGGTAGTTGGAGGTACCTGATTTTCAGAGGATTCTGATTCAGTAGTAGCCATGAGAGCATAGTTCACTTCTTCATCAGAATCTGAAGTATCTGCCCAATCTCTGCCTTTAGTGTAGAGTACCTTTCCAGTTTTACCCTTCTTGCACTCAGGAGCATAGTGACCCATCTCCTTACACTTGTAGCATTGAATTTCAGACTTATCCTTCTTCCCTTTAGAATCTCTCTTATCAGACTTCCTGTAGCTTTTCCTGTCTTCATTTGAATCCCTAGAAAACCTTTTTCCTTTCTTGAAATTCTTGAAGCCCATTTTCTTGAAAGTCTTCACCATCAGCACAGCCATTTTTCTCATTTCTTCTTCATCATCCTCAGAGTCAGATGATTCAGAAGAATTTGAATCATAATCAGAGTTTGGTGAATCAATTTCTGAATGTATGACCAAAGCTTTTCCTTTCATTTTCTTTCTTGTTGCCTCTTTCTTCTGAGGCTTCTCTTCAACATTAAGAGCAACAGACTTTCCTTTTCTGCTTGATCTCCTGTTTCTCTGCTCCATTTCCAATTCATAAGTTTTGAGCAGTCCATAAATTTCATCAATCTCTGTTTCAGCAA
This sequence comes from Saposhnikovia divaricata, assembly GCA_036435485.1. Taxonomy (NCBI): domain Eukaryota; kingdom Viridiplantae; phylum Streptophyta; class Magnoliopsida; order Apiales; family Apiaceae; genus Saposhnikovia; species Saposhnikovia divaricata. The sequence goes on along the minus strand of CM071601.1, from coordinate 200,798,601 downwards.
GATCATAGTTGTCTCTAATAGTGGTTTTTTCACATCCCACTTTTCAGGTAGAGAAAGAAGAAACTTGAGATTCGAGTCTTCTAGATCATACTCTTTGTTGACCAATGACAGATCATTAATCAGTTTACAGAATCTATCAAATGTTTCTGTCATGGTCTCTTCAGGTTTAGCCTCAAAATGCTCATACTCTTGTGTGAGTATGTTTCTCCTATTCTTCTTAATAGCTGCAGTTCCTTGACACCTGACTTCAAGTGCATCCCATATCTCTTTTGCAGTGGTGCAGTTAATGACTTTGTTAGACATAACATTGTCTAAGGCACTATGTAGTAAATGCCTAACTTTTGCATCCTTAGCAATTGATGATAGATCTTCAGGAGTCATGTCCTTCTTTTCCTTTGGAACCATTTTTGCTGCTTCACCAGCAACTGCAACAGATAGTTTTGTAGGATTGTGAGGGCCTTCATAAATCCTGTCAAGATATTCTGGATCTGTAGCCTCCAGAAACATAGTCATCTTGACCTTCCACATTGCATACTCTAATGGCCTCAGAATAGGAACCCTGATTGGTTCATAACGACTCACAGTAGTAGGAGCCTTTTCAGAAACAGTAGGTGTTGGTGGAGGAATTTCTGACATGATTATTGTTGTCTTTAGATCTTAACCTGTAATAAAGTAACAGATTGGCTCTGATACCACTTGTTAGGCCAATTACACAAATAATAATCAACTTTGTATGAGAAATTAACAAGTAAAAGCGTTTATGCACTTAAAAAACTTCTTGTATTTCAAACCCTCTTCGTGATGTAAAATATCACAAAGAGCTGCTAGGTTACAATAATGATAATTCGTTATCGATACCCTTCTAGGGTTAACCTATCTGTATTTATATAACATACAGCTACGATACAATCTCTAATTGATATTCCTAATAATCAGCTATACAATGATATCAATTACAGATTGTCACACGTCTCCTATGTCAACTCGATCTCTTTGATAGCTATCCAATCTTCAAAGATATCGCTTCCATAATTAATCTTTAATCACTGTTGAACAGTAGACGCGCTTCCTTCAAACAGAGTTTAACAAACTCTGTTGAGCTTCCAACTGTCAGAGTTTACGCAAACTCTGACTGCTTCCAGCTAAACTCTGATAACTCCATGTAACACTTAAACACTGATCAAAACACATCAATTATATTTAACATAAAAACCTATGAACTGGAACAATCTCAACAAAAGGAGATTTATGGAAAAGGAAGAGTTGCTAATACTTCTACAGCTCTTATTGTTGAGAACAAACAGGAAGTGGAAGATAAGGTTATTCAATCTTGTAGTGTTGATAGTGGCAAGCTTGAAGTTGAAGTTGGTCAAACGAATGCTAGTCCAGATGAAGGAGACTTCTATTCGTTAGAAGAGCTAGATCAGTTGGAAGATGAGTCCATGGCTTTGTTGGTAAGGAAATTCAGTAACTTCAGATTCAGGAAGAATCCCAAGTTCAGGTACAAATCTAACTATAACAGGTTCCAAAGAGGAGGTTCTTCATCCTCAAGTAACAGAGGAGGTTACAAAACTGGAACAGTTGAAAGAAGTAAAATTAGATGTTACAACTGTAATGAACTTGGACATTTCGCTACTGAATGTCAGAAGCCAAAACAAAACCAAAGAAAAGACTTTGGATCTGAGAAGAAGAAGACAGGTAAAGCCTATGTGGCTGCTAGAAAGAGTTGGGATGATACAGACTCTGAAGAAGAAGTGTATGGCAATCTTGCCCTGATGGCAAAATCTGATAACTCCAGTGGTACTTCATCAGAGGTATCATGTACTGAAAGTCAATATATTTATCAACTTAGTGATTCACTAGGTTGTGCTAATAGAGAGATTGAAAGGATCAGTTTGTTAAATACAGGTCTTAGTAATCAATTATCAGAATTACACGATGTACAAAATTGCCATGATAAACAAAAATCAAAAACAAGAATTCTAAAAGAACTTGAGAGGTCTCTAGCGTTGATAGTGGTTCAACAACGTGAAACAATAGCTGAGCTAGAAATAAGAGTTAGTGCGACTTCTAATTCATGTAAAGTGGCTAAAGAGTTGTTTAACCAACAAGCTATTAATCAAACCGTAGGAATTGGGTTTGATTATAATGAAGCTATTGGACGAAAAAGCATTATTACCCCTAATCGTGTCAGTGTTGTAGAAAGGGGTATACCAATAGTGCTTAAGGGTGTTAGTAACCCACTTTTTAAGACATCCATAGCAGAACCTTTGGATACAACATCTTTAATCATTAAGGAAGAGATGCGCATTGAGGATTTAGCTAATGGCGTAGTCTTAGAAAGTAATCAAGTTGTTAAAAATGATGAAGATAGAAAGTCTGTGTTTAAGAAAACAGAAAGAGTTGGTGAGTCTACTAGTTCCTTGAAAACTAGTAGTAGAAGTAACAACATGAATAAATGCAACAACATATCTACCATGCATGCTATTCCTGTTATTGAAACTGCTCATAAGAAATGCAATGCTGTTAATTGCATGTCTTGTGCTTTTAATATAATGTCTGCTTACTTTAACGGTAATCATGTATGTGTTGATAAGAATGTTCCTAGATAGCATATGAGCAGAAATAAACATGTTAGATCCAGGACTGTAACACCACCTAATTCTAAGACTAGGACTCCAAGTCCTTCTCAGGATATGGTGAAGACATGGTTACCCAAGCTGAAACCAAAACAAGTTAAATCTGTTTACAGGGTTAAATGTCCAGTACCTGAAGAAAATGTTGTTAAAATAAAAAGTGTTGCTTTGCCTGATAAAGGCCAATTCTTTAAGTACTCCGGACCCAATCAAATTTGGGTTCCGAAGAAAGTCTAACCAATTTGTCATTGCAGGGTTTAAAACAGGTTGAACGAGTCATGTGGATTCTGGACAGTGGATGTTCAAGGCATATGACCGGAGATAGAGCCATGCTGACAAATGTGGTGGAGAAGGCCGGCCCAGTCGTTACCTTTGGAGATAACAGCAAAGGTAAAACTGATGGATATGGCAGATTAGAAGCTTGAAATGTTATCGTTGAAGATGTCTCTTTTGTGAACAGCCTTGAGCACAATTTGCTCAGTATTAGTCAATTCTGTGACAAAGGTTATGAAGTTCATTTCAACAAGAAGAATTGTATAATATCACACAAGAGAAATGAAAGGCCGCATTTGACTGGAGTAAGAAAAGGAAACTTGTACATAGCCAATATGAACTCTGGAAGCACAGAAGAAATTAGATGTTTTTATTCAAAGGCATCCACTGATGAAAGTTGGTTATGGCACAAGAAACTTTCTCACCTAAACTTCAAAACAATGAATTCTCTAGTTAAAAGAGAATTGGTGAGAGGTTTACCTTAGATTGAATTTACTATGGAAGGTCTATGTGATGCTTGTCAAAAAGGAAAGTTAAAAAGGGCAACTCACAGGAGCATTAACACATCATCAATAACTGAACCATTACAACTTCTCCATATGGATTTGTTTGGTCCGGTTAGTGTAATGTCCATGTCAAGAAAAAGATATGCTCTAGTGATTGTTGATGATTTCTCAAAATTCACATGGGTACTATTTCTGAACTCAAAAGATGAAACTCCACAACTGGTAGTTGATCACATTAAGTTAATTGAGCTGGACTCTAATCGTCCAGTAAGAGCTATAAGGTCAGACAACGGAACTGAATTCAAGAATGCAGTTCTGAATGACTTTTGCACTGAAAAGGGTATAACTAGACAGTACTCGGCTCCCAGAACTCCTCAGCAAAATGGGGTAGTTGAAAGAAAGAATAGAACCTTGATTGAAGCTGCACGTACTATGCTAAGTGAATCAAGGCTTCCATTGAGCTTTTGGGCTGAAGCTGTCAACACTGCATGCTATACCCAGAATCGAACACTTATCAATAAAGACTTAATGAAGACACCATATGAAGCTCTACATGACAAGAAACCAACTCTCAAGTACTTCCATGTATTTGGGACAAAATGCTTTGTGCTGAAAGAAGGAGATGATCAAGGTGGTAAATTTGAAGAAAAAGCACATGAAGCAATATTTATTGGTTATACTAGAAGAGCCTACAAGGTGTATCTTATTGATCAACAGAAAACTATGGAAAGTGTCAATGTTACATTTGATGACACAAAACTCCCAAGTATCCAAAATGAAGATCCATCTGAAAAGCTTAAGTTTGATGACATGTCAGACTCAGATTCAGATGATGACAACCAACCTGACGTTGTTGCTGATAATAATAATCCAAATGTTGGTAGTAATGATCAAGGTGATGCTGGTGAAAACAATGATAATTTTCAAGACACCACTGATACTCTTGAACCATCAATAAGTCAAACTGGCAATAACTCAGGGGGAGATAATGAAGGGTCAACAAGTCATACTCAACATCATACTGAAGATCAAGGCGAATCATCAAGATCAATTCTTCCCAGACAATCTGTTTGGAATAGAGCTCATCCTTTTGAGCTGATTCTTGGTGATCCAGATGTTGGTGTGAAAACAAGAAGAGCTTATCAGAATCAATGTAACTATTCTGGGTTCCTGTCTGTCATGGAACCTAAGAAAGTAGAAGAAGCTCTATCTGATCCTGATTGGGTGATTGCTATGCAAGATGAACTCAATCAATTTAAGCAACTAGAAGTATGGAAGCTGGTACCCAGACCTAAAGATAGAAAAGTGGTGGACACAAGATGGGTATTCAGAAACAAACTAGATGAAGATGGCACTATGATAAGAAACAAAGCAAGACTGGTAGCTAAAGGTTATTCTCAAGCTGAAGGCATTGATTATGACGAGACCTATGCTCCAGTGGCAAGACTTGAGGCCATCAGAATATTCTTGGCATTTGCATCCTATTCAAGATTCAAAGTTTATCAAATGGATGTCAAGAGTGCCTTTCTAAATGGTAAGCTAGATGAAGAAGTGTATGTAGAACAGCCCCTGGTTTTGAAGATCAAGATCATTTGGACTATGTCTACTTTCTTTACAAAGCTATCTATGGTCTTAAGCAAGCCCCAAGAAAATGGTATGACACTCTTTCTGAATTTTTATTAGAAAATGGTTTTATTAGAGGTGTCATAGACAAAACGCTCTTCACTAAAAGACATAAGAATGATATAATACTAGTCCAAGTCTATGTGGACGATATTATATTTGGGTCTACTAATGAGCTTCTATGCAAGAAGTTTTCTAAGTTAATGCAGGGTAGGTTTGAAATGAGCATGATGGGAGAACTGAAATTCTTTCTTGGATTACAAATAAGTCAGAGACAAGATGGAATATTTATTTGTCAATCCAAGTACATGAAGGAGCTCCTCAAGAAATATCACATGGAGGAGTGCTCATCAGCAAAGACACCATCAACTATAGCTGTCAAAATTGGTTTATGTGAAAGTTCTGCCATGGTAGATATCACAGACTATAGAGGTATGATTGGCTCATTGCTTTTCCTAACTGCTAGTAGACCAGATATAATGTTTGCCACATGCTTGTGTGCAAGGTTCCAAGCGAACCCTAAAGAAATCCATCTCACTGCTGTCAAAAGAATATTAAGATATCTAAAGGGTACGCCTAATTTAGGCATCTGGTACCCTAATGAATCTGGTTTTACGTTAATTGGATATACAGATTCTGACTATGCAGGAAGTGTTGTAGACAGGAAAAGTACATTTGGGAGTTGTCAATACCTAGGTGGAAGATTAGTATCCTGGTTCAGTAAGAAACAGCAAACAGTTTCCAACTCTACAGCCGAAGCTGAATATATAGCTGCTGGAAGCTGTTGTGCTCAGATCTTATGGATTAGGAATCAATTAATGGACTATGGCATTGTATTGGAAAATATCCCTATTTTATGTGATAATACAAGTGCCATAGCAATCGCCAGCAATCCTGTGCAGCACTCAAGGACAAAGCACATTGACATAAGGTATCATTTTATAAGAGAGCATGTAATGAATGGTACAGTACAACTACTATTTGTAGGCTCTGGAGATCAAACTGCAGATATTTTTACTAAGTCGCTTAATGAATCCTCATTCACTAAAATTGTTAGTGAATTGGGTATGTTAAACAGTCCTAGTAATTAATACTGTTAATATCTGAAATTTGATCTTTAATAATTTTGCAAGTGATTATTCTGTGAATATTTGTTGTTTGAAATCACTTGTATAATTATTTTACCAACTGATTTTCTTGCTTGTTTAGTTATTTTTCACTCTGTTTATTCATATTATTTAATACTTCATATTTCTGTATTTTTAGAATATTTGTAGATATTTATTTCTATTTTAATAATTATTTTATTAAATATTTTGTAGTGTTTGTCCTTTTGTTATTTATATTTGTTTTCGTAAAAAGTTTAATCCATGTGTATGCAAATTATTTATTTATAGTATTTTTAATAATATATTAGAGAGTATTTTAATTGGATTAATTATGAACATTTATTTGCATTTTATTAGCATAATATTAGCAGATTAATAGATTGTCTTGTTTGTCTTTGTAGTATCAAGACAATCGCCAATACAATCCACAAATTGTCTTGGCAGGTTATTTTGCTAAATAATAAAATATTTTTCAATTTTATTTTTGTTTTATTTTGTTTTCTTAAATTTAGTTCAAGACAAACGATTGTCTTGATAGTTTTGAACTACCAAGACAATCGGCAAGACAATCACTTGATTGTCTTGGAGTGTCTTTTCAGTATTTAATAATAAAAAAAAACATTTTCGTTTTTTTATTTATCAGAATAGTGAACGATTGTCTTGATATTATTTATACTACCAAGACAATCGGCAAGACAATCAACCGATTGTCTTGTAATGTTAGTTTGTTTTTTAATAAAAAAAAATGTGTTTTTCTTTGTTTTTATTTAAATAAACGATTGTCTTGATAGTATTTATACTACCAAGACAATCAGCAAGACAATCAGCCGATTGTCTTGTAGTGTTGTTTTGTACTTAAACAAAAAAAAAGGAAACAACAATACAATCTTTCTCTCTCTCGTGTACTTACACAGAGCCGATTTTTATATACATACACGATATATACACACACTCTTGAACTGAAACTCTGCTCAAATTTATTCAACCAAACTGAAATCTGAGACCTGATTCGGATAGATCGTTCGATTTTCTTTCTTTTGAACCGAATATCTTCGAGTTTCGTTAAGTTTTTGAAAATCAATTTTTTGAAAAGTTGAATCGGGTTTTCACTGTTTTAAGAGTTCTAGATTTTTTCTTTGAATTCTAAAAATAGATTGAAACTCCCAGTGATCAGGAGAACATCATATAAATTTTTGGGATTTTTCTGACAATTTTGGAATAATTCGAATTTTTAATTAATTTTAATTAATTATTAATTCTAAAAATAAATTTCGAAGTGTTTTAATTTCCTTAAATTAAAGTGTGTTTTTGTGTTTAAAAATGGCTGATAATTTTGAGATAATGAAACATAATTTGGTTGGCTATTTTAATCCGAACGATTGTCCCTACGAACGATTTAGGCCTTGGATACGGTTTTTAAATGACGATTCAATTATCCGAACTGCCATTTCGATCGAAGCCCCAATTAAGATAGGACCACTGAGATTGATTTGCACAGAAGCTGTAGTGTCTGAAGACTTGACCTCATTCTCTTTTGATTTTGATGGTACACACCACGTCGTGACAAAATCAACCCTTACTACTGTATTGGGCCTTCCGGCGGATAATTTTGATCCATTTCCAACCAGTGAGCAACTCTATCAATTCTTCATTGATATTTATTATCATGGAGTAATTGATATGAACAATCTGAGCAAAAGGAATCTGGTTCAACAATGGGATGCATTCTTCGACACGATCTCCAAGGTATTTGCTAATTCAGCCAGAGGTAACTTTCACTTACTCACCTCTATGTTGCAAACTATTGGTTATGCTGTTGCTAACAACCGCAGAATCAATATTGGTAACCTACTTTGGAATACTATTATTAACAGGATTGTTAAGGCCAGAAGGGATTTTGATGAGGGTAAGAAAGTTCTATGTTATTATCCTAGATTTTTAACTTTGTTATTTAATCATCTTGTTCCTGTTGGTCAACAAACAATTTTTAGGAATGACAACCCTATGGTATCAGGCAGGCAAACCAAGAAAATATTCACTAGCCTTGATGCACATAGAAAATTGATAAATGTGCCAGTGTATATTACACCATATTTGTCTAACTTCATAAATCTACCTGTCATTCCTCGACTTGTGAATGCACCTGAACCTGAACCTCAAAATGTACCTGTCCCTGAACATCAACATCAAATGGAACAATCTATTCCTTCAGGTACAGCTACTGCATCAATGGAGCAGGTATTGTCTTCTATCTCTCAAACTGTTTCTGGAGCCCAAGTGGCTGATAGGTCAGACCAAGAGGTTGTAGAACCACAACCTCTATCCCAGGTCTTAGAGCCAAACACTGTGTCTAACCAAATCTCTAAACCTAAATCCAGAAGCAAGTTGTTGACAAAAAGAGCAGATAGAAGAAGTGATAATGTGAGTGATCCCACAGCTCTGCCTCCACCAAAGAAGAGAAGAAACCTATTACTTAAGGCATCTGTTAGCCCATCCATTTCCTCCCAACAGGACTTGGACATTGAAATGGCCGATGAACTGTTACTAATTTCATCCTCTCAACAGGATGCAATTATTGAAATTCGCCAAAGGGCCGTGGCACCTTGTACAGAGTCAAGCACACCTCTATTACTCACAATGGGGGAAAACATTACCGTAGAATCTTATGTTGTTAAGGACACTGAGCAAGGAGTGCACGATAGGATTGTTACAGTGCCTACCATTGTTACGGTAGAAGAGCATTCACAGGCTTCAGAGGGAAATCTTGACTCTCTGCCAGTTATAATAGAGTCATCATCTCCCCTCCCAGGAGGAACATTCCTGGCTCCCTCAAGGGATTCTTCACTCGCAGATTTATCTGGAGAAAGTGAAAGGCAACTTGGTCATCCTATCACTGAAGAAATTCAGTTATCAAATCCAAATGAATTGATAGAGATGACTGAGGATTGGGAATTGCGAACTCCCATTGCACCACCACTGACCTCTCCATAAGAGGCTAGGGTGATTTCTTATGCAGGTACAGCTCAAGGAAAGGAGCTAGTGTTGAGTGATGTGAGGACCACCTTAAATATGAGTGAAACACATGCACGAAAGGAGAGTGACATATCCTTGAGTGAACATCAGGTGAGCGCACACACTGACACAAACACTTTGTCTCTTATGGCTCAAATCAAAGATCTGCAAAAGAAATTGATGGAAACTGAGGCTGAAAAACAAGTTTTAAAAGCACAAGTGGATGAACGGTCTTCTTCTTCCACCTCTGTCAACAATCAGCTCATGATTATTCGTGACGATGTCCACAACATAAAGACTACACTCGCTCCAGAAATAAATACATTGATACAATCCAACTCTCAGGCATCTACAGAAAGAACAGATATTCTAAATGCTATTGACCGACTCTCTAATAGGGTGGATGAACTTCAAGTGGAAATGCATGAAACGACTCAATCATATTCGACAACCTTTGCGAAGCTTGAAGAAAAGTATGATTACATGTTTGAAGGACTTGATCATCTATACAACATTGTTAAACCTACTCATAATATCACACCAGAACAAAGAGCATATTTTGAAGACTATGATGATGATAATGAAGGGGATAATGATGCAAATAGGGAGCTTGACAGTCAACGGAAGTCTGTAGAGGATTCCTCAACTAAGGGGGAGAAGTCTGGAGATGGAGGAGCAGGTAAGTCTGGAGAAGCAGGAGGAAGTAAGTCGGGAGGTCAAGGGAGGCATAAGGAGAAGTCTGAGAAGTCTACCAAGGGAAAAGAAAAAGCTGCTGCTCATGATCATGATCAGGATGTATTCGAGTTTGATTTCGATCTCAAGAATAGTAAGTTTGAAGTACAACAATTAAATGATATCGAAGAAGATCTTTCAAACTGGCAAGATGATCCTGAATTTGAGAAGGAACTTCAAGAGGAGAAAGCTGATTGTCAGATGAGACAAGCTAAGCTTGAGAAGACCAGACAGGTAGTGAATGAAAGATTGAAGCTGAAGCAAGCTGAAGATGCAGAGAAACAAAAGCTACATGCAATCAGTGTACAGGAAAGGAAAAGAGATATTCAGTTGAAGATTGGTCCAAAGTGGGATAGAGCAAGAGAAATTTTTGATTCTATTCAGAACACTGCTAATGATGATGAACGTTTTCTCCAACTACTTCAACAGTTTCAAGAGACCAATCCAGATTACTTGCAATATATGGATGCACTGATGCTGGAAATCTCGAGGATAGTAGCTGGGTTTGACAGATGTGCAGATCAACTGATAATTCAGATTGACTCTCGTACAATGGGTTCTCTTTATGTGTCACTTCAAATCTTTCAACAGAGAAGCTTGATTGAACTGTGGATTATGTCCCTAAAGGTAAAAAGGTTTTCTGAACTGAATATTTTACTTCATGAAAGACTTTTGGAGTTTGCGCAAAGGAATAGTCCACAAGTTATTCAAACTCCACATCATGTTAAGTTTCTCAAGGGTAATACACTACACTCTTGTTTCCTTGATTCTAAGTCGATGAAATTATACACTGCATCTCATCTGGTCTGGTTAGAACATATGCTGAGGACTACAGGATTCGAAGATAAAGAAAGTATCTTTGTTGCTGACATTATTCGATCATATGCTTTAACTGGCTTTGAAAAGAAATATTACATACTTCGGAATCGGCTATGGGGTAACCTTGGAATCTTGCCTAAGAAACCTAAAGGTCTTGTGTCAGATTATGAACGTGTACTTGACAAGGATTTGATCAAAACCTTGGATGATCAAGAACGATTTGACACAGAGAATATCAGAAGATTTCTAGAACAAGAAGATGAAGTTGAACCTGGAGAGATAAGGGATGAAGAAACTTCAAAGTGAAGATCAGCTCTACATGTGATATCTTTAGAGCTTAGATAGGTCAAGATAGAAAATTGTATTATATGATCAGTCTAGAGGATCATCTATCTTGTATTTATCTTTTATGTTTGAATCTGGACAATGTTAAATATAAACGAGAACTTTTCTTTTATTTACTTTGTGTTTAAAGTTTTATCTTTTACTAAGTTAAGTTGAGTTAGTTGAGTAATCCTCTAGGTATTTGCTTGTTATCTTCTAACAAACAAATAGGGGGAGATTGAAAGGCATATGACACAGCCTATTTGTAGTTCGAGGACTCAACTCAACTTAAGCTTAGTTTGTAATAAGTAAATAACTTTAACTGTCACAGGAATCTTAGGAGGTACTATCCGTCAGAAGAAAAACCCTAAAGTCAATCTATAGTTTTGATGTTTTACACTGGAAGAAGTTCAGATTGCTGATCAAGCCTCAATATAGCATCAAAGAAGTGGATTTATTTCTAAGACAGAGATTTCTAGAGTGACAGGTTCAGACAGTATACAGTGAAGTACAAGAAGGAGAAAGAAATGAGAAGAAAAATGAATCACATTTTTAATGTGAAAATTAAAGGACAGTCATTGAAGTTAGTCGTTCATGAACCAGACCGTGCATGGAACGTCAACAAAATATTCAGTGGTATTCCTTTATTACTTTCAGTGATTCAGAAAAGAATTAAGACAATCCAAGGATATATAATTATTCTTATTTAATTAATTTAAATCAAGTAGTCAATTTAATTAATTAATTAATTCATCTTGAATTAATTCTTTAATTAAATTAATTATTAGATTAATTAAATCTGATTAATTATTTAAGTAAGAATAAATTAAAATGATTATTTGTTAATCAATTTAAATTTAATTCTGAAAAATGAACTAGCAAGACAATCCCTGATTGTCTTGCCGATTGTCTTGAAGAAGAAATCAGGATTGTCTTGCCGACTGTCTTGGCAATGATAATGTCTGAAAAGCTTTTAAAAAGTAGAATAAAAATCTGATTTGATTGTCTTGACGATTGTCTTGACAGTTCAAATTAGATTGTCTTGATAATGATCAAAAAGAAAAAGCTTCAGACAGAATGATAATTTTTGATAAAGCAAGACAAAGATCTCAGAATTTGATTGTCTTGCCGATTGTATTGTCTATTGTCTTGGCAGTACAAAATTGGTTGTCTTGGATGAATAAATTGTATTGCCGATTTTCTTGACAGTTATATTTGAAGATAAAGAGGCAGTGATTGATACATATCAAGATAGACGACAGAAGACAATGAGATAGATCAAAATATAACATTCAAAGCAGATTTCTCTCTTCTCTCTCATCAAGAACACATCACAAGAAGCAAAAAAATTTATAGAAAATCAAGTTCATCTTATTTTTAATATCTGATCCGATAGAACTGGTTTACTTGATACTCTTGTACTATTAGCGAGTTTTTACTCCTAATCTATATCTTGATTTTTATTAACAAATCTAGAAAAATTCATGTCGAATTTTCTAATTTGTTTTTATTAACTAGATATAAATTATGTACTGTATTTGTAACAAACCCCTCAAGTTAATATACAGTTATATTCAACTTGAATTTTGTTTTATTTAATTCCGCTCAAATTTATCAAAATATAAATTAAATTATCCGGACAAATTTCGATAAAACAGTACTGTTTGTATTCAACCCCCCTTCTACAAACATATTGGACCTAACAGTAGGAGACAATCAGTACACAATGAATGAAAATACAATAAATACGGTCTTAAATTTTCCAACTGACAATTTCGAAGAGTTACCATCAGATCAAGAATTGATAAATTTTTTGAATGGTGTATTATATCAAGAAAGTCCTGATCAAACTGTCTGGAATAAAAAGAATTTTGTTCAGGAATGGGACTATCTGTTTGACACATTAGCTAGAGTCTTTGCCAATACTACTAAAGGGAACTTCGGGGTATTACCATCCTTCTTGCAGCATATTGGATATGCAGTTGCACATAACCGAAGAATTAATATTGGTAGACTACTGTGTGTTCCTATGGTTAGAAGAATCATTAATGCAAAGAGGAATTTTGATAATGGACAAAAAGTATCATGCTATTATCCAAGATTCCTGTCATTGATTTTTAATCATCTAGTGGAACTAGAAAACCAAGCCCAATTCCTGAATGGAGAATCACTGGCGTCAGGTAAACCTACTACCAGATTGATCACTGAGTACAGCAACAAGCCTAAATTCACAAACATACCTGTAGTTGTCACCCAATACATGTCAAACTTTATACAACTACCTGTTATTGAACCTGTACCACAACCTGAACAACCTGAACAACCTGAACAAAACCCTGAACCACCAGTGGAAAACATACTTGTTGATAATGAAGTTCAAGGCAATCAACAAGTTGAACCTGCTAAGCAAATTGTTCCTCAGCCACCTGCACTTGCTGTTGAACATCCAGTGGAAGAAACTGCATCTGTTCCTGAACCTGAATTAAATCAACCTATCTTATCAGAGACTATCGCAGAATCAACTGACCAGGTATTGTCTTTTGTTCCTCAAACTATTTCTACTTCTCAATCTATTTCTGGAACCCAAGTGGTTGATAGGGCTGACCAAGGGATTGTAAGACCGCAATCTCTAACCCCGGTCAAAGAGCCAAACACTGAATCAACATCACTTAAAACCTTTCACTCTAGAAAGAAAATTCCATTTCAAAGATCAAAGAAAAAAGAAGAAATATAATGAGTGAACCCACAACTCTGCCTCTACAAAAGAAAAGTAGAACTGATTCAGAGGCAACTGTAAGCCCATCCGTATCTTCTCAACAAGATATGGACGTTGATATGGCCATGCAACAGTTACTAGGATCATCCTCTCCACAGGATGATACTATTGAAATTCGCCATAGGGCCATGGCATCCTGTAATGTGTCAAGCACAACCCCTTTGTTATTACTAACAATGGGAGAACAAATAGATTATGATGCAAATAGGGACACATTGACAGGAGAGCACATAGAGTCTGAAACAGTGCCTACCATAGTTACGGTAGAAGAGTCTTCACAGACTTCTGAGGGAAATCTTGGTTCCCTGCCAACTTTAATGGAACCATCATCTCCCCTCCTAGGAGAAACATTCCTAGATCCCTCAAGGGAGTTTCCACTCACAGTTTCGACTGAAGAAAGTGGAAGGCAACTTGATCAATCTACTACTGAAGCAATTCAGATTACAAATCAAAATGTACAAGTGGAATTGATTGAGGACACCACTGACCTTCCCACAGGAGGCTAGGGTGATTTTAACTGCAGGTACAAATCTGGAAGCAGCTCAGGAAACTGAGAGAAGTGATGTGAGGAATACCATAAAATTGAGTGAAACACATGCACTTCAGGTGAGTGGATCTCAAAGTGAACTTCAGGTGAGCGCACACACTGACACATACACTCTCTCACTATTAGAAAAGATAGCTGCTTTAGAGAAAGAACTTGCAGTCAGCAAGGCTGAAACAGAATTCCTTAGAGCACAAGTGGGTGAGCGATCTTCTTCATCCACCTCTGTCAACAGTCAGCTTGCTGGAATCAAGAAGGAGATAAACTACTTAAAGACATCTTTCACCAAGAAGATAGATTCTCTCGAACTCTCTCATGAAAAGGCACTTGATGACTCTGGAGATATTACTGTTTCTCAAGACATGTTAATTTCTGAGATTTCCATGAAAGTTGACACTCTACAGTCAGAGGTACAGCACAATCAGAAATCTACCGATTCTCGTCTGGACCAGATTGAAAAGCAAAATGCACACCAGGCTAAAGGGTTAAGACATCTGTTTAATCTTGTAAGTCAAACTCGCAAACCTACAAATGAAGAAATTGAATTCTTTACAAGTAAGGGTGGTGATGATGATGAACAAGATCCTGAAGCTGGGGCAACTGATAAATCTGTAGAGGATTCCTCAACTAAGGGGGAGAAATCAAAGGGGTCACAAGATAAAACTAAAGAAAGAGAGGGAGAGGGAAAATCTGGAAAATCTGACCAAAGTGAAGATAGTAGAGATAAGAGGAAGAAAGTAGTTGAAGAAACTGAAGAAGAAATTCAAGACAAGAACACAGGTTATTATTACACGGGTGAACCGGATAACTTCGATGTTTTTGCTGATCTTGAATTCCCTGATCAAGGTGAAGAACTTCCTGAACCTGATCTTAGTCACTGGGAAGATGAAGGACCAGTGACATCTGAATATGAAGCTCAACAAGCAGAGAAAGAATCTGAAGAATTATTTGCTCAGAGGGAAGCTAATTTGCTAATGAGAGAAGAAAAGCTTCAAAAGTCATTAGAGCAAATTGCACGAAATGAAGAACTTCAGAAAGCTGAACAGCAAGCATTACAATGTTTACATGCTATAAATGTTGAGAAGAGAAAGACATATATCAGACTAAAGAGCGGTGACAAATGGGAACGTGCTCAAAAAGCAATTGATTCACCTCAGAGTTCTGATTATGAAGATCGTCGTCTTGGAGAAATTCTCGAGGAATTCAAACTGGCAAATCCAATTCATGATATGTATATAAAGGCTTTAAAGGTAGAAGTCATCAGGATAACTACTGCATTTGAACCCAAATCTGATGAGCTGGTAATATTTGTGGATTGTCATAAAGTTGGAACTTTCAGAGTATCTATTCAGTTCTTTTATGACAGATCGCTGACAGAGATTTGGGTACTTAGGCCTAAGGTAAGAACATCTTCTGAGCTAGGTGTGTTGTTACATGAGAAGTTCAAAGAATTTGCTGAAAGAGCTGGACCAGAAGTGATTAAGGATCCTCCACAAGTAAAATTTCTTAAGGGAGAGGTACTTCATTCAATCAATCTTCAGACAGATGAGTTATATGAACATCATGCAAAACACTTGGTATATGTTGAATATGCTCTCAGAAATCATGGATTCTTGACTGAAGAAAAGGTAATAGCTGCAGATCACATTCGATCCTATGCACAAACAAATATAAAAGATTACAAGAAATTTCAAGGTGAACTGAGAAAGAAGCTTGGAATTCCTTTAGTCTTACCTCAAGGATTGTCATCAAGTAGAGAGCGTCTTGTTGATTCTGATTTACACATGAAACTTCAAGTCACAGATGAGCCAGAAGAAGGAGAATTCAGAAGGGAAGACAACTGAAGAAAAAGAATTGCTATACATGTTATATCTTTAGAGCTTAGATAAATCTTGATAGGAATTTGTATCATATGATCAGTCTAGAGGATCATCTATCTTGTATTTATTTTTCATGTTTGAATCTGGCAAATGTTAAATATAAACCAGAATTTTTTTCATATTTACTTAGTATTTAAAGTTTTATCTTTCATTTGGTTAAGTTGGATTAGTTGAGGTATCCTCTAGGAATTTGCTTGTTATTGTCTAACAAACAAATAGGGGGAGATTGAAAGGCATATGACTCAGCCTATTTGTAGTTAGAGGATCCTAATCAACTTAAACCAAATTGTAATAAGTAAATATACATATGAACTGTCACAGGAATCTCAAGAAGTATTATCTGTCAGAAGAAAGAAGAAAAGTCAATCTATAGTTTTGATGTCGTACCCTGGAAGACGATTCAGTTATCTGATCAAGCCCCAGTATAGCATTGAAGTGAATGGATTCATTTGAACAGTGACAGAGATTTTTCGAGTGATAGTTTGAATGTCAGTTACAGTACAAGAGAATTGAGAGAAGAAACAAACCACAACCTAAAGTCAAAAGTGAAGAAGCATCATTGAATTTAGTCGTTCATGAACCAGACAGTACATCGAACGTCAACACAAGTCAGTGGTAATTCTTTATTACCTTCAGTGGTTTGTAAGAATTAGATTAATTATTTATTGATTTAATTAAATTCATTTATAATTGATATAAATCATTTAGTTGATTTAATTAAATGAATTAATTCTAGAAGAATTAATTAATTTATTAAATTAATTATGGTATCAATTAAATATGAATTAGTTAATCATTAATTAATTAAATAGATCAATATGACTTAAAGAAAGAAGGTTGAATTATGTCTTGGAGAAGAAAAATTCGGTATGACCTAAATTAAGTCATACCGACAGTATTCAGGATTATGTCTTACCGAGCCATTCAAGATTATGTCTTACCGACCTGATTAAGTCATACCGACTTCCTGCCAGCTGTTTTAAGTCTTACCGAATTTTTATTAAGTCATACCGACCAGGTTTATGTCTTAATGGAGGTTTGTGTAAGTCTTAATGAAGAAAATCTAAGTCTTGGAAGCAGTTTAAGTCATGCTGGAGCAGTTAAATATCCTACAGAAAGCTAGCAAGACTTATGACTGATACAAAAGAACAGAACACAGCAGATTAAGTCATAACCAAGAAACAGAGCATAAAATATAATATTCAGCAGGATAGAATTCTCTCTCAAGAACACCAAGAACACCAAAGCTTAAACAATTCCCAGAAATTCAAGTTATTCATCTTTGTAATATTCTATCCGCTAGAACTTGTCTATTTGTGATTCTTGTACTACTAGCGAATTAAGTTTCCTAGTTCTTATCTTGATTATTCTTAACTAAATTAGAAAAGTTCATGTTGAATTTTCTAATTAGTTATTAACATCTTGATAAGTTGTTATACTGATTTTGTAACACCACATCAAGTTAATATACAGTTATATTCAACTTGAAAAATTGTGTTAAATAATTCCGCACAAATTTGTCTTTGCTAAAATATTATCTAACGGACAAATTTTGATAAAAAGGTAAAGATTGTATTCAACCCCCCCTTCTACAATCTTATCGGACCTAACACCTGTCGATGAACAGTACCTGCCACGTGGCAGGTACTGTTTATCGATTTTTTTTAAGGTTGGGTGATATTTTGGTTGCAACCGAATGCAACCACATTTAACCACATTCAACATTTTTTTTAAGGTGGGGTGATATTTTGGTTGCAACTGAATGCAACCACATTCAATCACATGCAACCACAATTAACACTTTTTTTTAAAGTGGGGAGATTTTGGTGGATTTGGGTTGCAATTCTCCGCCAGGGGCAACTTTTTTTTTTTTAAGGTGGGGAGATTTTGGTGGATTTAGGTTGCATGGCCCTGCCAGGGGCAACATTCAACTGAATGCAACCACATTCAACTGATTTCATGTGGTTGAAATATATATATATATAGTCCAAAAAAGAGGTCGAAAATGACAATTGAAAATTGGAACTTGAAATCAGAAATTTAGTTGCATGTGGTTGCATTCAGTTGAATATGCCCCTGCGGGGCCTTGGAACCCAAAATCAACCCACCTTAAAAAAAAGTTGCATGTGGTTGCATTCAATTACTGATTTCAAGTTCCATTTTTCAGTTGTCATTTTCGACCTCTTTTTTGGACTCTATGTATATATATATACATAGAGTCCAAAAAAGAACAACTGAAAAATGGAACTTGAAATCAGAAATTTAGTTGCATGTGGTTGCATTTAGTTGAATATGCCCCTGCGGGGCCTTGGAACCCAAATAGCACCCACCTTAAAAAAAAAAAAGTTGAATGTGGTTGCACAGCTGGGCAGCTGGGCAGGGCTGCCCTAAAAGGTTATTTTTGCAATTTTGAAACTTAGGTTAGTAAAATTGCAAATAGCTTTTATTAACAAAAGTAAAATTGCAGAAATTTACTTTTTAATATATATTTATGAAAAAAGCCCTTAATTAAAGATAGTATTTTTGCAATTAAGAAACTTAAGATAGTAAATATGCAATGAATTAAAGAAGATGGTATTTTTGCAAAAAGAAACTTGAAGCCTAGTATTTTTGGTAAATTCCCTATAATTAATGCTAATTAGTTGATTAACATAATAAAATTACTGGTAATTAATCGATTACCTTTTTTACATTAACATAATAAAATTAATGATAATTAATCGATTGCATTTTTCACATTTACTTTTAGTTGAAGGTATTATCTTTTATAAATACCTAAAAACATCAATCAATCATTAATATTTCCTTTCTAATTAAAACACGTTACCATTTTAATTTAAAACAAATCTTACAATCATTAATATATACCCGAAAATATCACACTATAATTTTCAAGAAAAATATAACACCTAAAATAAATAATAACATAATATAATTAATGGTAATTAGTCGATTGTCTTTTTTATATTAACATAATAAAATTAAAGATAATTAGTCGATTGCCTTTTTTACATTTAATTTTAGTTGAAGATATTATCTTTTATAAATACCTAAAAATAGATCATTAATATTTTCTTTCGAATTAAAACACGTTACCTTTTTAATTTAAAACAAATCTTACAATCATTAATATATACCCAAAAATATCACATCATAATTTTCAAGAAAATATAGCACGAAAATATCACATAATATTTTTCAATTATTAATAAAATATATTAAAAATCATATACGTTGTTTATAATAAGTAAACATTAGTATAATTCATAAACATAAGTATATTAAATTATTTCAAATTAAAATTAAAAAATTATTAAAAATAATGATTATATAAAAATATAATTGTAATATTAAATAAAATTTGTAACATAATATAAGAAACCCGTGTATTGCACGGGTTATAAGGTAGTTATTATATTAAAGTTGAAACATTGAAAATTTTATCGGTTTGGTTTAGGTTCAGTTATTTTAATTACTAAATAAAAAATAATACAATTAATGTTAAGCAGTCGACTTCCTTTTCTAATTAAAATACGTATCTGTACTACTATATTAAAGCCGAAAGATTGAAAGTTTATCTGTTTGGTTATCCTAATTATTAAAATAAATAATAAAATCATATAATTAATGTTAATTAGCCAATTGCCTTTTTCATATTTACCTTTAGTTGAAATAATAACATAATAAAATTAATAGTAATTAGTCGATTGCCTTTTTCACATTTACGTTTAGTTGAAGATATTACCTTTTATAAACACCTAAAAAAATCAATTATATCATATATTTCAATCATTAATATTTTCTTTCTAATTAAAACATGTTACCTTTTTAATTTACAACAAATCTTACAATATATACCCGAAAATATCACACCATATTTTTCAATTATTAATAAAATATATTAAAAATCGTATACGTTGTTTATAATAAGGAAACATTAGTATAATCCATAAACAAGTGTATATTAAATTATATCAAATTTAAATTATTAAAAATAATGATTATATAAAAACATAATTATAATATTAAATAAAATTTATAACATAATACAAAAAACCCGTACATTACACGGGTTATAAGCTAGTATATAAAAATGTTGGAAAAGGAACTTGGTCCTTAAAGGATGGTGGTGCAAAACTATGCAAATTAATACAAAATGTGTATTTATGGCCATGTAGAATTATAATACAAATTAATACAAATAATTAAACTTAGCCAAAAAAAAAGAATTATAAATACAAATTATCTAGCAACCAAATATGATATGGCCAGAAAATTGTTACTAAAAATAAATTGTTCAAGAAAGTTCGCCTGAAACCTTAATTTATCTTTTGTTAAATATTATGTTATTTTTATGCATTAGTAAATCAAATCTTCACCTTCAAACTTTATTTACTAAAAAGTTAGAATAAAAGTCAATTAGAGTTTGTTTGGCAAAACTTAAAATTATTACTTAAATATTACTTACGACTTAAATTGCTTAAAGTGATAAGTAATAAGTGAAAATTTTAAGTTAATATATGTTTGGGTAATTTTATATCATGGATAATTTATGAATTATTAAAAATGTAAAATTAAAAATAAATTTAATAAATTATTTATTTAAATGATGATATTAATTTTTATTAAATAAAATTCTTAAAATAAAATAAGTCATTTGAACTTCGGCTTAAAAGCTGGAGCCGAACACCCTCTTAATCACGGAACTCTCCTATGGTTCTTTTTTATCATTGAAACGACATAAAAGGTGGTGCTGCTGTGTGCTGACTGCTGAGCTCTTACTTTAAATTTAGCAAATATTTTGGTTGAATTTAACTATCAGAAATTTAAAGTAGAAATATATAATAAAATTATGGATTAGATTGCAAAATGTATTTTTGTTTCTAGAAAAGCTACAGTTTGTCATTCTCATTCTAGTTAAATGAGTTGAAATTCCATGTTCCAAACGAACTCACAATGTTTTGATAAGTTTTGTAGTGAATGTACGTAATAAGCTTCTAAATCAGTTCCCACCGAATAACTCTATGCAGTTTTGGATCTTTTGAAGTCTGAAAGCAGATCATAGTAAATTTCAGGTTTCTTGTACTCCATCGCGCACAATACCTGAAAGCCAAGTTAAGTCTGGAGTTAGTTATGCCCGCAGTGTATCGGCCAAATAAAGAAACATGTAAGAGTAACGAGTAGCGTGATGCGATAACCAATTGTTGGTAAGACTTATCCTTCATTGAGGGTTTTTGGGTTCGATTCTGCCTCATCCGAGATTTATTTAAGAATAGATAGTACTTGTAAGCTTATAAGCTTTATTCAAAAAAAAAAAAGAGTACGAGTAGTTTCTATTTTGATAATGGTTAAAGAACGACTCGCCTGCATTGCATAAGCTATGTAAATCAATGAAGCTTCTGACCAAGGTTTTCCGATAATTTGAAGACCTATAGGCAAGCCATCTTTGTCATATCCAACCTACGAAGGTGCACAATTATTACAGTATTATTTAAAATAACTGACAAAAAGGAATTTTCAATTTTGTAACTTAAAAACATGGGGGCTTATAACTGAAGTGAACAACTTACAGGAACAGTTACTGCAGGCAATCCCAAAAAGTTTCCTGCTATCATGTAGCGTACTAGAGCGGCTGAAATGACAACCACGTAATCAAAATCCTATATCTGGAATTCCTTGAATCATTAGATTCAATTCAGTAATGTTAAGAGTTGCAAATATATGATATGCAAGTACTTTCATCATCTTACTAGGACATCTTACCGCCATTTATGTAGTCCAGTTCGCCAGTCTTCAGAGCATCATCTTGTATTGTGTAGGCTGTTACCCTGTTAACAGCATCAAATTCATTTAAGGCAAGAGATTTTCGAAGTAGGCAGGTCAGCTAGGTAGGTCTACATACCCGGTTGTTGGAGTAACAATGACATCTGCTTGATCAAATATCTTTTGGTGAATTTGCAACTGGCGATTCCTACAGATTCATACTTGGTATGTGTAAGAGCCAATTGTATTACACAATAATGCGCTTGAATTGTGAGCAGAATGAAATTTACAAGAAGATTCTTCACGGTCACCGAATAAAAATTGGATGCAGCATTTAAGTACCTAATTCTTTGAGCATTTAGATACTCCTTGCTGTCAAAAGCACCATATAAAGAAAGCGCCGCCCTTGCATCCCACCCCACGTCATCCATATTCCTGATGATGAGTGTACAGATGATTATGATCAAGAAATTTACCTCATTCTTAAGCTAATTAAAAAACCTGAAGTATGGTGAATTGTGAAACGTACAGTTTTTCTAGGTAGTGACCAAGTGAAGCATTACACTCGGAACCAATGGTTATGTAATGTGCTAGACGCATTGCCTCTAGCTCAGGTAAATTCACCTCTATAGTCTTTATAAGAACAAACACATAAAAAATAACAATTCACAAGTTAAAACACAATATTGAAGCTGCAATTGAGTTACAGAATTTCTAAAAATTAAAGAATACTAGCATCTGTAAATTGAAGAAATAAGGTTGTTCTCTGGAGTTTCAGACACAACTTATGTGTGTGTCTCTGTCCATTACAAGTTGCATCAATAAATTAATTTCTTCAGATTGTGTGTGTTTTTTTTGAGAAATATGTAACTGCAGAAGTGTACAGAAAAATGCTCAGAGGAATCACACTAAGTTTTGATAGGAAAAATGACAGACATGTATTATAAAGAATTAAACTGTAGAGACTAGGTGAAAATGTTATCCAGGGACGGATAACAGAACTTCCACATAATTTTAGCTATAAGATCCAATATAAACATAAAAGAGTTTCAAAGCCATTGGATGAAAATACCTCCCATCCATAGATTTTCCATAGCTGATCAAGAGCATTCATGCAGCAAAGCTTTATGTCATAAGTGCAATCACTGAACCACTGATAACAAAATGAAGAACCATTGAGATCAGGGCAATTCAGATAAACAAACTTTTAAATATGAAGATCCGCGTTGATTGCAATTGGATCACTGTCATGTGTAGAAAAATTTGATTATGGGCTCTCCTAGATTTGTAGTAACAAATTCTAATAGCTGGAAAGAATCGGTTGCCATAGCCACACACATGCCTACACAAGTCTATTCTCAAGTGAAAAGTCTTAGTAACACACAAGGTGGGTAAGAAATTTGACAAAATAATACAGACCTTATCATATTTTGCCAGCTTGACTTTTGGCATGCAGTTTGATAAGTTTAGAAGGGGTAAATGTACTCTCGGATGCTGCATTTTAGGAGGGAAAAAACTGGAATCAGTACATACTTGAATGATGCTATTACGCAGCAACAAAGTACTCAACTGACAGTTCACCAACACGGCATTTTTATTACATTTCATAGGATATCAAATATTTGCTGGTAGCTGACCTTGTCAGCTGGGCCAAACAGAATTCATAATTAAGTAATAACTGCTGATAATTTTTTTTGATGTCCTGAGTTAAATTGAAAATAAGTAACCTAACATTACACAAAAACTTTCGAGAAAGTATTTTGCAAATCAAAATTAAAGAAGCTTCATGATGAAAGGTCAAATACAAGAGAAAGGAAAGATGTACTGTTTGTGCAACGGGTTGATGTGATGGAAGTTGACCACTGATAGCTGAGTAACTGGACAAAGCAAACAGGTATAGACTTAATAACGATGGTCATTATTGTATTTTCTTAAATGATCATGCAGTAATTATAGATTGAGAATGATAAGGAACTGACACTATCATAGCATCCTCAACTGTCCCCGCAAGTACACCAACCATCCCAAGTGTCCAGTTCAGAGGAAGAACCCTGACATTAAAATTGAGAAACTACTACAAGGGATTTGGAGAAGAGAGGATTGCAGATTCGTAATGAATCAAATTTATTAATGCAGCAAAAATGGCTACTTACCCAGAATGTGACACACGGCTGAAAGTTGGCTTAAACCCCACTACGCCACATAGAGAAGCAGGAATTCGAACAGATCCTGCGAGGGTGACAGGAATCAAGTGAATTCATTCACAACTTAATAGCTTTTCTGCAGAATAATTGGTTAACTTTATATCCCTTATAATATTATATATTCATAAGCAATAATAGTTTTTAGCATGGAAAAAAGATCAGATCATATGTTTTCTTTAATTTTATGTTGTACCTCCCCCATCAACACCAAGGGCCGCAGGGCATAATCCTGCAGAAACTACAGCAGCAGATCCACTTGAAGAACCTCCTGTGATCTTATTAACATCATATGGATTTCGAGTAGCCCTTCGGTTGTCAAATAATTAGGGAAAGAATATATGAGACAAATATCAGTTGACATTCCTTATTTACAACATTCTCATTTCTCATTGCTAAGTTAGAAGTGAGCAGTGATCTTCTCACCCATAGTGAGGATTTATGCCACTCGTTCCAGCTCCAAGCTCATGCATATTTGTTTTTCCAACAAGAATTGCACCACACAGCTTCAGGCGCTTAACACAGTGGGCATCATCTGTACAAGGTCTTACTTTGTCCAACCACTTCGTACCTCCTAATCGAATTATTATCCAGTTCATTTTAAAGATACAGAATCATACTCAATATTGTGAGAACTAAATATGATTGATCGAGAACTATAATATGGGCTTACCAGTAGTTGGATAAGGCATACAATCAATTTCATCTTTGACTGCAATTGGTACTCCATCAAGAGCTGATAGTGGTTCTCCTGCAGAATTTGCAGTAAACATCAATATTCAATGAGCAGGCAAGGAACATGTTTTACTTTCTTTCTTCATGTCATCTCTTAGGAAAACAAGTTAAAGATTTTTTTGCAGTTCGTTTTTTACTTAAATAAACAAATTTCACAATTATAATCTAAATAGCTACCCCTGTCACCTATATCGAATATGATTACAGATATTTACTTGTAAATATAGGCTATGACCTATGAAGCTGTTCAATTCTTAAACCTAGATACGTTGTGTTTGCGTGAGTATGAGTATAGCCGTATAGGTGCAGTTCTGCTAGAAAAAGACGGCTCAATTCTGTTTTTCAGCAGGATTTGTTAAGTTGGATGCTTATACCGAATCTTCATCTTTAGTATAATGATCTAATTCAAGCATGGATGCAGCTCGGACATTGACAAGAAAAGTTCCACAAGCACAAAATAGTTTCTAGTCTTGTAACAACCAATGGAAGCTGCAAGCAAAAAGAACAGTTGATTTTGAGGAACTGGTCTTGCAGCTACAGAATATGAAACTGGTCCCATTTCAAGCAGATATAGTAATGAAATGTAGCAGATAATTGCAGTTTTTAAGTGATTCGCTTTGGATATTTGCACCAGAATTATGTTTGCTTTACAAAATTTCCATATGAGCAATCAAAATAAGATAGCAATTCTTATTGTTTCCCTAAGTCACAGTTTAAAATTTCTGAAGTAAATTAGAAAGTAAACCAACAATCACAAAATTTAATATTTAAGATACAGACAAATACCTCTTTCATATCGAAGAGTCGACTCATTAGCTTGACGTAAAATTTCTTCCTCGTTACAACTTATAAAGAATGACATCTGAAGTGCAGGATCACTTGACTGATGGACAGAAGCGATAAATTTATCTGCAACCTATAATATTGACCAAAACAAGCTTCATAAACAATAATGAAGAACTAAAACTACTGTATGACGTACGAACCAACAAAATCTTCATAGCTACAAATGAGCAAAAAAAAAAAAAAAAGAAGAAATTTTTGGTATCAATAAATATGATTTGAAGCTTCAAGCTGCCTGTCAGAGGCTCAGAACAAAGGACTTGCTAGTTTCGACTTTAGATGTAACCAACTACCACATCAACGATATATTACTTTTTTTTTTTTTTAATAATCCGGTGTCCGGGCCAGTTTGCGCGCACCTCGACTAATTCGGAGGGCATACTAGCACACTCATACCCCGAGCATGGTAGCCCACTTAATCCCGGAACGCCCCATGGAATCGAACTCGTGACCTCAAGGCAGCAAGCCTTAAGCGCCACTGTCCGACCATCTGAGACACCCCGTGGGGGTTCAACGATATATTACTACATACAACAAGCAGGAACTTCGTACCATGTTGGGAGTAATTTCTCGAGACAAAAAGGCTCTTGAGTAGTCCAAAATTGTCCAATGCCTGAAACTAATCATTTCATTTTCCTGTATACTTTGTGAAGAATCAATACACTCAATTGCCTTTTGAACTTCTTCTGAAGGAGATAGATCGGATTCTAGATACTTCGCTTCTGGTTCTCTATGCTCTGACATGAAATGTAAAACTTTTGATCGTAAGGCAACCATTATAAGATTAAAAAATTCATGTATCATTTTATCTCATTCGGATATACCATGAATACTAACAATAACAACAGATTTTCTCATCAAGCAGCAATTACAGCCAGACCATTTTGACAATAGACTTAAAGGCCAAAACTTTACCTTCATAAGGGTGCAAAGGGACGTATAAAGGTGGATCTTCCAGCTCCACAAATGAAACAAACTGCAACAAAGGTGGATCACATTAAAAAAAAATTGCTGACATGATTTATGCAAAGCATACTACTCATCAAACATTTTCAGATGAAGGTTAAGCTTATACATAGTACATAACAACACAGTACACGCGTACGTACAAACATATGAATAATGAATTGTTATGATTAAGTACATAGAACATGTTCTTGGCTGACTGGATTATGTTCTGAACGCGTATTAAGCTAACTAGTGTTTTTTAAAATCCACAAGATACAAAGTATTTACCTTGTGCACTTGGTTTTCTCTCTTCAACATGTAAAGTAAAATAGGTTTGAGTATCCTCAGCTCCAAAAACCAGACAAACAATTTGACCAGGAGTCCAGCCATCCGAGGAGCTGTTGTAACACACGAATTAGCAGTCACTAAGCTATACAATACAGATGTAGCATGGTGAATTCAGCCCAAAACCTTATTTTGGCTGCACCATTATGTTTTTATGTTCTGATGATACAAATTTATATAACATCAGACTGGAAAATCGAGACTAACTTTTCAGGAAAAAAAAAAAAAAAAGAACACCAGAACATTTGCCAATGATCTGCAGGCAATATATTACTTCAAAAAAAAAGTGGAATTTCGAAAGTTAAAAATTTGAAATTCATCACTATAAAAGTATAGAAAACTTGAATAACAGAAAGTTGATACCCTTGACATTGGCACTGACATAAACCTCGTCACTAGTGGAGCTAACATCAAGTTCCTCAACAGGCTTGTAAACCAGCCTTTTACTAAACCCCATTTCCACAAAAAACCAAATTCAATATCTATATACAATTATGTAATTTATATGTGCAAGAAGAAGCACAACATATAAACCCAACAAGGCAACAACAACAAAACTTAATGAACAGAGAGATTGGATGGGCGGTGATTGCTAAGAAATAAGGAAAAAATATCCTGCAAAAAAAAAAATATACCAAGGGGAGTGTATTTTATTCTATAAAATATACAATAGAGAAAGGTGATGTTAGATAAACAAGAGAGTTGTAAAAGAGCAGCAAGTGATTAACTAGGTGATTTATGAAAATGAAAGAGAACAAGAATAACATTAACTTAAGAATAACGATAAATTAAACAGGGTTGCAGTGTCGTTTTCTCCAGGAAAAAATGTGATGGAGATAAAATTATGGTGAACGTTGAAATTCTTTATAAGTAGAAGCTTTCAGTTTCCCCAGGAAGCTTCTGAGACATGCCCACCAACTTTAAAAAATTGAAAAGGAAGTACATTTTAAAGATATGCAATACGTTGTCTTAATTCGAATTCTCGATATCTTGTTACCAAATTCTCGATGTTTTGCTACCAAGATGTGCATCTTTAAATTGATAGTGTTGATTTGAGGGTTATATATATAATATGATGCTTCCTAAGTAACTCTGGAGATCATATAACCTAGTACTATATAGAACTAAAACATACTTAAAACAAGGATTAGTAGGATAGGGAGTCATAACTCATAATACACAATATAATATGCATTAACAGCTTAGTTTAGATTATATGAAGGCTTGGTTTGGGGGACTCAAGATGCAGTTTTTTGTTTGTTTGGGATGTGATGTTCAAATTTGTCATGGTTAGGCATACAGTTGGTTCTAGTACTATGTTCATTCTTTAATACTCACACAGTTCCAAATTGGCCAAACATATGCCTGCATGGCTATTAACAATGTTCCTAGAATACAAAATTCTCCAACCAAATTGCAAAACAAACCTACTAACACTTTTACAATTCAGTTCCAGATCATTTTGCATAAAAAAAAAAGAAAACACAAGGATGAAGTGTATGCAGAAACCTTTCAATCTTTATATCTAAAAGCAAACATAAAAAGTGCACACTTCTAACAGGGAAGGCGCTCCCTACAGGCAAGAAATGCAACCGCCTAAGGCCCCAAAATTCGAGAACTCTTATATTAGATATTTTAGAGCCCTGCATTTTATTTGAATTTCAAACTCCTATTTTCACAGCAACTAGCCGCAAATTACTTGGATGTCGAACTACTATTTCCACAGCAACTTGTTCGTTGGCTGCTTAGGAAAAAACACTAGAGACCAGAATCATATTTGCTGCGTAGGAAAAACATGAGAGGAGAATCATGTTGCATAACTACCATGTGTTTCGTGAAGGCCATATATCAAAACCAAGAAACCCGAAGACGAAAATAGGATTGCCCAATAGCGTGCAGCTCCATGCATACTCGATTTTTGATACAACAACTGCAGACTGCAGTTCCATGGTACTCCATTAGATCCAAGATAAATCACATATAAGTCTCTTACACAAGTATGCATAGCTGAAAGATTAAATTTGAGGAAAGCATTCAAATTCTTGACATTCCTGAAGCAAAAAATATCGCTTTAATCGATTTACTAAGTGGTTGATGTATTTTCTCACTAGTTATTCGTGTTAGAAAATGGAAAGTTTGAGACATATTTATAATATGTTCTTGATGTAATTTTCGGTAACTAACAAGTGGAGGTTGTTCCTTGTAATGAGGACTTAAATTTTCATGTTTGGATCTAAGACATTTTCTTAGTGTAATCCATAAATAAATTGAGTTGAAAGAAGGATGTTTGAAATGGGTTATTTGGGTTGTTTAGTTGAAATAACTTGTATCCCACATAGAATTGGTAATGAATGGTTGGTGGCTTTATATAGCTCCATGTGTAAGTATAGTGCACAACTACTAAGGCATGTGGGTGTGCATGGTTGTAATGTGGGCATCGCGCACATGCACGTCATCACCCGCCACGCCACGGGTTGAAGGGCGAATGTCTCGACGGGTTGTGAAGGGCGAATGTCTCGACATACATACAGAATAGAACAATAGAGAAAACCCTAGCTGCCTTTTTCTTTTTCTCTGCTCTCTCTCAATACATACAGATAATATACATAGTTCTCAGCGACTCAGCTGTTCTTTCTCTTATCAGTTGTTGCTAAAGCTTCTGTGGGAGATAAGTCTTTCTTTATTCTTTCGTTAATTACAGTCTCTGATTATATTCTTGTTTATACCTTCGTGATATATTTTGTTAATTGGTTATTTGCCTGTTCTTGTTTAAAATATATCACTACCTCATTGTTGCTGTAGTTTAATTATACCCAACAACTCGTTTGTTCTAGGCCTAAACAAACGTCGAACACAACTTGATATTCAAATCTTTTCACAACAACATCTTGCATTTTATGCACTCGAGTAAAATTTGCCCTCCCTGAAGTTTACAAAATTTTTGATCAGACTTCTTTTTTAGTAGAAGATACAGAAATTTGGTTATTTTTCAAGAGGCATAAGGTATCATGTGATGGTATCAATAGTTGATAGTTTTTTACTGCTTTTGATTGAGTTTCGATTTGAATACTAATTTTATGTTTTCTTATGTAGTTAAATTAATGATGAGTGTGGATATACTTCTGTCATCCCATTTCATTTGTTCAATTTTACTTTTGCACTTATATTAATTAAGATGAAATGAGGTATAATTTTAAAAATTACTTTGGTAATTTTTTTAAAATAAAAGATGAAACGCTAATGTTATATTTAGATTGTATGAATCAAAGTGGAAGAAATGAAAATATTTGAATTATAATATATATGATTGTTCACATTTTTCATTTTACCTCCATTCAGTTCATAATGGGTGAAGGCCCTATCTATCCATAATGGGTGAAAATATTTGAATTATAATATATATGATTGTTCACATTTTTCATTTTACCTCCATTCAGTTCATAATGGGTGAAGGCCCTATCTACCCACAAATTAAATAGAGGATACCAAAATACCAACGAGCGGGGAGGAGGCCCTAAATACCGACCATACACGCCACTGGTGATGGAGCATCTTGAGACACTGGGAAAGTAGTATCTAACTGACACACTAATGAGAAAGTAGTATCAACGGAATACGTGAGTACCACATGGGTACTATAGATGGAGATATGCCACTCTCATTTGCGCATCTCTAGAACGCATTTGACAATGGCGATCCGCTGTCTTCTCCAAACGTCTGCTCTGGCGATTTTTTGTGCGATTTTCGTTCAAATTCAGGCGATGCTCCGTTCATCTCTTTTTTGTTATTGTCCGTTTATGTTCTATACAACATTCGAATCGTCTTTCGACGATCTACAACCCTATACTCATCTCAAACAATTTCTTATGCCGGATTTTAAACCCCTAAACTGGAATCGTAATTCGTTCAATTTTTCGACGAAGTTTTACATAGCTCCTGCGGGGGCGGAAAGGGAGAAAAAGATACGGAGAAAGGGAGAGAAGGAGATCGACTTCATTTTGCTGTGGTCAGAGAGGCATATCGACGAGCAATCACGACGGAGAGGAGAGGCGACGAGAGTGTGCGAGAGAGAGAGAGAGAGAGAGAAAGAGAGAGAGAGAGAGAGAGAGAGAGAAGAGAGTGAACGAGAGAGAGGGAGAACGGTAGTGAATAGTGCCCACGGGTCGCGCCTGTGGGAGTAGCGTATTCCGTGTTTATTTCGGGCCACACCTTCCGCAAATCAGCATTTTGGGCAATAGGGTAGTGACAATGTGGTATTTTGGTCATTTTCTATTTTTATCTAGCCTTTTTAAACTAATATATTAATATTTTTTAAACTATTAAAAATATTACATATTTTTAGATTTCATCTATAAAAAATCTAGTTTTTATCTAGGTTTTTGCCTGAGCTTATCCGTGCTGGACCGGGCTTTTAGCTGGGCTTTATCGGGTGTCGGGCTTTAGCCGAGTTTTTTGTGCTTCGAACTTTTATCCGGGCTTTTCGAGCTTTGGACCGGATCAGATTTGATGAATAGAAGGTCCGTATAAGGTCCACGGGCCGATCAAACCAGGTCGGGCTTTTTGAATTTTTTTTCCAAACGAATTTTGTCGAATTTCGGATTTCAACCTTTTTGAACATCTCTATGTAAGCTAGTATTACATATACACATACGTAGTAAACATGTGCATCATTGTTACTTATTACAGTTAAAGTTTTATAATATAACAACAAATTATTATCAGAGTCAAAGTTTTATAATACACTGACAAATTATTATTTGAGTTAAAATTTGTAATACAATGATGATAGTATTAAGTTTATTTTTAAAAAAAATTAATTAACTACAAATGTATAAGTTATAATGGGTTTTTTGGAAAAATGCATTTATTTAAATTTTTTGAAAAATACATTTTAAAATTCGTTTTTTGCAAAACTATTATATTCTCATTTTTTTGGAAAAATATGTTTTTGTAAAAATGTAACTAATGCAATTAAAACGTTTTTAGACTGGGTAAACATTCTCTCTAACAGGGAAGAAGAAAACAAGTTCCTAAGAACGTTCTTTAACATCACATTTTGGAGTTTTAAGGGAATAATTATACAAGAAGATTTATAGAATTTTACTAAATGCTAACTCTGAATCTTATAACATAAGTAGTTCATTATATGTGTCCATCTTTTCCTTATTATACATATCAATGTAGTATTAAAGTACTTCATTTCCTTCCAACTTAAGAATATAGGGAAATTAATCATTTTTGTTTTTCACATGAAATTCGAGAAGTCGAAACATTAATGGAAATGTTGCAATTCCATTTCTTTAATTTTTTTTATCGTTTGACATTCGAATCTTTTGTTTTCTCCCTGTACTCAGAACAATCACGAGTGAACAATTTAAGATAATTAGAATTGTAATTGTATCTAATGTTATATATGAATTTGATGGTAAATAAATCAATTATATCATAGCAACAAAATATCAGTTTGGTGACCTATTATCATCAATTAACGTTTTGGTTCCCACGGATATACATAATTACATACAAAAAAGTACCAACAAGAGCAACAAAATACCTACATATTTGATTTAGAGAGAACAAAAATAAACAACAAACGAATTGAAACACAAAACACTCATTTACACTGTTCGAATTGATTGTAAATAGACATAGAGAGACTAATACCTACATATTTGTGCGAGAGATAAAAAGGGGGAGAGGGAATTTTTGTCGCTTGAGAGAGAAAACAAATGAATGAAATAAACTTTAACTTAACATCTATTTCTCCCTTGTTTTACAAGTAACCGCTCATTTTTTCGCAAATAATCCTCTCATTTTTTTCGCAAATTGTCCACTCATTTTTTCATATAACCTTAAAGTGTGGAACTAGATTGTGAAATTTGATGAAATGATTAGTAAGATATAAAGAGAAATCGAATTTGGGTAAGAAGAGAAAAGAAAGAGTGAAAGAAGAAATAATTTGTATGATAGAAAAAGTGCAGAATGTATCGACGCCTTTATCGTTGCAATTCTGTTGTAAAGAAGTTGGTGCAAAGCCGTTACAAAATCGACGGGATGTTTTCTCGCCTTCATTAATAACAGAATTTTTCCGTTGCTAAGTGTTTATCGCCAGTCTGTTGCTGTTCAACGAGCACCGTGTTGACTGTTCAAGCGTTGTCCTTCCATTGGTAACTTACAACGGGACTCTCTCCGTTGCAATATTCGTGATTTCTTGTAGTGAATGTAAATTAGCTGAAGTTAGTTGTGTTTGTGTTTTTTTGTAGCTCAATAAAGCAATTCGGGATTCAATTGGGTTTCGTTTTGACGTGATCTGGTGAAGTTAATGTAAAGCATACTGGCATATTTATTTAGCTACATGTTGTTATGAACAGATAAAGGAGAAATTGTGGACTATAATCATAATGGATAAGATCTAACACAGATTCTTCTTGGAGAATTTTATCACAATCTAAACAATTTAGGACAAGATTGGCATGTTACATATCGAAATGCAAAAAATGATCATCCTAATGAGTTTGTAGCTATTTCAAAGCAAGCTCGGAACACCGACCACCAAGGAGGTTTTGTAGGTGATACTTATAATGGGAGGTATTAATTGATATTGAAAGGATACTATAACCATAGTCAGTGTAGAGTTTGTGTCGACTTTGGGTGGGTTGCCACATGTATTGTAATGAGGTATAGAAATCACAATTTTCTAGGACTTTTTAGAGGTTTCTTGTACGGAGGGGTAGAGGGAGAAATAAAACGGGCAAATAGGATTGGCAGAAGAATTTTAAGGCATCAAAGATAGAATAGGTGGAATATAGTTTTGTTTCTTTCAATTGGTCGGTGAAGAGATGCTCGGTGCTATGTGTACCGATGAAGCCACTTATGAATATGCTGGTTTATTTAGGGTAACAGATTATCGAGAAGCCTTAACAGAACAAAACTTTAGGTGTTTTGAATTTTTTATGCTCCCACATGAGGAGAATCCTGATTTTCCCGCTGATCATCAGTTAGTACCAGTCATCCTCCAGGCTGAACAACTTAGTGAAGATGAACTCGAAGAAGATGGAGAGGCTGATGAAGAGGAAATTGAAGTAGAGGGAGAAGTTGATGAAGACGAAGAACTTAATGAACTGTTTAGAGAGTTCTCTATATTATTACAGTAACAAATATCATCTGCTTCTGATAGTCTCAGATTTTACAGAAGCAACTTCAACTTTGCTCTCAGTTTCTTGAGTTTAATAATTATCTCGCTTTTATCCTCTCACATGCTCATGTATCTTCATTTTCTAAATGAAAGTCACTAATCAACTTGCCTAAATATATTTGTGTGCTTGTATATGTATGTTAATTTACGAGTTTATGTTTACTGTTTAGTTTTTTAAATAATTATTTTGCTATACAGTTGATTGAGTACTCAAGTTGTCAGGTGTGTGTATGTGTGTGTGTGTGTGAGAGAGAGAGAGATATATATAGAGCTTTTTATCATATTAATGATAGAAATGTTAACAAGTTGTCGAGTTGAAACTGCGTCATTAGATGGATGTAGCTCAATTAAGGATGACGTACCAATGTATCGTCAAGAGTGCTAAGAATGCTTTTTTTCGCTTGTTGAATTTTAAATTGATTAGGGTTTCATCTTTCAGTATGCTAAAGGGGTTGCATTAAAACATGTTGGATTAAAACATGTGATTTGATTATTATTTTCTTCTCGTCTTCTACTACGAATTGGTTATGTTTTTTTTTCTTGGATAATTTTGATTTTTGATCACGATTGCTATTTTTTTCCTGAATCACTTAAGATAAGTTATCTGGTTGTTTTGATTATGGATTTAGCCACCATTTCGATTTTTTTCCCTCCATTTTTTTCATCTTTATATTGGTTGGTTTTTCTTGGGTAAAAAAAAATTAATTTTGGGTAAACATGTTGGTTTCGTTTTGTTTTGGTTGGGACTCTCACACACATTCTCTATTTCTCTCACTTTGATGGTATTGACTTATTGGTATAAGATTATTTTGGTTAACTTTTCCCTTATCTTCTCTTTCCCTTTTACTTTCTCGTGTTTATGATGGAAGTAGTCTTAGGCACATCTATATACATTTTTTATACAAAAAGAGATAGAATTATCGGCTTCAATAACAATATCACCCGTCAATGGATGTGTGTAATATAAATTAGTTAAGCACTTCTATATAAAGCTCGTCTACAGGAACTTTGCAGAAGTCATTTGAAAGCAGGAAGACGATTATGTTAATCAATTAAATGCAAATCACTTAATATTAATTTTTGCTAATAAATTGATGCTAATTTATTTTTTGGAAAATTAGATTTTTATATCATAATTTTGCAAATTAATTGATGCTAATCACTTAATGTTAATGTTTTTTCTTTTTTCCTCGAAATCTCACAATTTGCATACCTACTTGTAGATAGATGATAGAGCAAAATAACACATAAGTGTCTTGCTATATAAAGTCATAAAGAACTTTTTTTCCATTTCAATGTGGAATTCAAATTTCAACTTTTATTTTCCATTTTAAAAAAGTAACATTAAATTATCAAAACTCATCCATCCCTTAATCGTTTTGAGTGTCTGTATTGGAAATTTTCGGTAGTAATACACATTCCAAGCATAACCTATTACAAACATGCGCACAAAATTCATTAAAATCGGATTTTAAAATTACTTTACAATGTGGAACTAAAAACCTACATATTCCAATACATAATACACCATATACAATATTTGTCATGCATGGTTAGGCTGATAGTTGGTTTGGGATGGGACGTGATGTTCAAATTTGTCATGCACGGTTAGGCTGATAGTTGGTTAAATTACTTTGTTATTTATATTTTATATAGAGTTTCAAATTGGCCAAATACATGTCTGGTTGGTTATTAGTGCAAATCCAATGATGATGCTAAACACTATGAAAAATATAAATTCAGCAAAAGAAATGAGCTTGTGTAGCTCGAAGTAGAGATTGGTGTGAGCATTGCGAATCTACGATAAAAGTAGAGTTTGAGATTAATACCTTCAATAACAAGTGTAAATATGTCAATAAAAATTAGATTATCAGAAATCATATTAATGGCAGAAATAATTATTAATTCTTGCTTTTCAATTTACAGACGATAATGACAAAGTATATTCACTAAAAATTTAACAGGAAAACAATAACTAGCAACATTTATTTAATTTGAATAACAAAAATGTCTCATTTGGACAAATTTTGGTTTTTTCGAAGTTGTCTTACTTCTTCAAGCTGCCTTGTCGTGATACTTTCTTTCCCTTTTTCTTTCCTCTTTCGTCTCTTTTTAAAATCATTTTTTTGCCTCTGTATGTGTTTTTAATGTATATTTATATGAAAACTAAATATTTTTAACGCCAGTTAATCGAACCCTACCATCAAGAGCTACGTTAATAATGTTTTGGGTTATTTGGGCTAGAATTTAGTTCAGGGATACAATTAATCCTACACCTATACTTTTGGGTAGGCATACAGTTAGTTCTATTACTATGTTCATTATGTAATACTAACATAATTCCAAACTGGCCAAACACATGCCCTGCATGGCTATTGGCAATTTGCATAAGATACAAAATTCTCCAACCAAATTGCAAAACAAACCTGCTAACACTTCTACTCTTCAGTTCCAGACCATTTTGCATAAAAACAGAAAATACAAGGATGAAGTATATGCAGAGACCTTTCAATCTTCCTAATCTAAAAGCAAACATTAAAAGTGCACGCTTCTAACAGGACGAGTTCGCTACAGGCAAGAAAGGCAACCGCGTAAGGTCCCAAAATTCGAGTACTCTTATATCTATACTATATTATAATAAGCGAAAATTATTTTTGGTTATCCCCTTATTTTTGGTTATCCTTATTCACAACCGTTAGATCTTCAATTCAAATAGATCATGACCGTTAGATACAACAATACTAAAAGTTGAAGGTCTAAGGTTCGAATCCCGCCAACAACATTTTAATATAAAATTAATACTAGATTATGTTATATAGAAATGTTGAAGGTTCGATCCCACCAACAGCATATTAATTTAGATTTAATACTAAACTAAAATAATTTTTAAAATATTATATATACTAAACTATAAATAAATTTAAAAAAAATAAAAATAACCCGTGCTTTGCACGGGCTATAAGGCTATAAGCTAGTATAGATAATTTATAACCCTGCATTTTACTTGAATGTTGAAGTACTATTTCCACAACAACTTGTTCATTCGCTGCGTAAAAAAAAAAGTATAAGAGAGGAAAATCATGTTCGCTGCGTAAAAAAAGCACAAATGAAGAGAGGAGAATCATGTTGCAGGACCATGTGTTCTTGAAGGCCATATACCAAAACCAAGAAACCAGAACACAAGTAGGAGTGCCTAATAGCATGCAGTTCAATACTCGATTTTCGATAGAACAAACTGCAGACTGCAATTCCATGTACTCCATTAGATATAAGAAGTGAAAATCACATATAACTATATAAGTCTCTTACCTAAGTAAAAAATGCTGAAAGGAAAGTAATGGACCAAATGAAAAAATGTCATGTAATTGCGGACACCTCTGTTTCACAAAATTATTCACATTAAATTTTTTTTTTTACGAAACACATTAATTATTTTAAGCGTAAGAAAACGTTGAAAACAACTTAAAGAAGATTTTCAAATCTTTTCACGTGTCATTTAATGCCACAAAAAAAAAAATTATGCCCTCAATTCAAGAAATGATAAAATGTATACATTTAATTCAGACGATATCATGTGATATCCATTTTTGAGCTCTGAAATAAGTTTAAATAAGTTTAATATATGTGAATTATCTGTTGATTCACGCTTAAATTGTTTCAACTACAATCTTTCCTGATTGTTTTATAAGTTAATCAACAAATTCTAGTAACTTTCAAAAATTAATAATAATATCATATTTAATAACTACGAGCATGTTAATAGTCTTTCGAATTGATCAAGTTGCGCGAAAATTTGTCTGAATATCAGATTATATATATAAAAAAAACTCCCCTTCTCTTTTACACCTTTGGTTCAACAACCTTTTATAAATACTATTATATAAATTCCGAAACATTGAAAGTTTTGGTACCTATTTTTTGGTACTAAGTGAATTTACTTATTTACCCTTCATTACAAAGAAACATAAATACACATAAAATAAATAACAACATAATATAATTAACGGTAATTAGTCGAGATAATACCTTTTATAAATACCTAAAAACATCAATCGTATCATATCTTTCCGTCATTAATATTTTCTTTTCAATTAAAACACGTTATAATTAATGATAATTAGTCGATTAAGATAATAAAATTAATGGTAATTAGTCGATTGCCTTTTTCACATTAATATAATAAAATTAATGGTAATTAGTCGATTGCCTTTTTCACATTTACTTTTAGTTGAACATATTACCTTTTATAAACACCTAAAAACATAAATCGTATCATAACTTTCGTTAACTAATATTTTCTTTCAAATTAAAACACATTACCTTTTTAATTTAAAACAAATCTAAATTAATTATAATTAATCGATAACCTTTTTCACATTTACTTTTAGTTGAACATGTTACCTTTTATAAACATATAAAAACATCAATATCATATATTTCCATCATTAATATTTCCTTTATAATTCAAACACGTTACCTTTTTAATTTACAACAAATCTTACAATCATTAATATATACCCGAAAATATCACATCATATTTCTCAAACATTGAAAGTTTTGGTACCTGTTTTTTGGTACTAAGTAAATTTACTTATTTACCCTTTATTATAAAGAAATATATATATAGGCTCATGCAGTTTTGGTACCTATTTTTTGGTACTAAGTGAATTTACTTATTTACCCTTCATTACAAAGAAACATAAATACACATAAAATAAATAACAACATAATATAATTAATGGTAATTAGTCGAGATAATACCTTTTATAAATACCTAAAAACATCAATCGTATCATATCTTTCCGTCATTAATATTTTCTTTCCAATTAAAACACGTTATAATTAATGATAATTAGTCGATTAAGATAATAAAATTAATGGTAATTAGTCGATTGCCTTTTTCACATTAATATAATAAAATTAATGGTAATTAGTCGATTGCCTTTTTCACATTTACTTTTAGTTGAACATATTACCTTTTATAAACACCTAAAAACATAAATCGTATCATATCTTTCGTTAACTAATATTTTCTTTCAAATTAAAACACATTACCTTTTTAATTTAAAACAAATCTAAATTAATTATAATTAATCGATAACCTTTTTCACATTTACTTTTAGTTGAACATATTACCTTTTATAAACACATAAAAACATCAATATCATATATTTCCATCATTAATATTTCCTTTATAATTCAAACATGTTACCTTTTTAATTTACGACAAATCTTACAATCATTAATATATACCCGAAAATATCACATCATATTTTTCAATTATTAATAAAATATATTAAAAATCGTATACATTGTTTATAATAAGGAAACATTAATATAATCTTTAAACATGAGTATATTAAATTAAATTTAATAAAAATTATTAAAATTATTAAAAATAATGATTATAAAAAATATAATTATAATATTAAATAAAAATTATAATATAATACAATAAACCCGTGCATTTCACGGGTTATAAGCTAGTTAAATAAAAAAGTGGAATAGCAATTTGGTTATAAGAAACAATCAGAAAATAAAAAAGAAACAGAGTCCGCATTCAATTTTTTATTACAGAAAAATATAGCCTGGAGGCCCTGGACTTTTTATTTCCCAAAAAGACCGCTTGCAAATTTGCTCATGAAATTTACTAAATAAAAGCATTTTTTTTTATTGCATAATTTTAAATTTCTTATTACGCTAACGTAAATTAATACACATAAAATGAGCACAGTCAACATCAAAACCATTTACTTTCACGTCCTCCACAGAAAATTCTAAATCTTAACGTATATCAACCTTATTCTAGATCTTGGACTTTTAGCGTAAATTATAGTAACAATAAAGATTTTTATCTCGAAACTTCAAATACATTACTCTGTTGAATTACACGTGTCATGTATTTATTTGTAAAAATATCCAATAACTTGAGGACATTTCATCATTTAGAGCAGTTTATAATACTAAATTTAATCTCCTTAAATTTAAATAATTTTATTTAATTAAATACTTTTTAATGACTAACGACAATCACATATGTTGACGGAGGAATTTGGGAACAACAAAATTCGAGGTACGTCGCCGGAAACAAGATCTGATGCGGTGGTTCTTTGCCGGAGAATACGGTGGTGTGTGGTTGTTGAGCGTAATTGGTGGCTGAGATTGATAGGGTTAGTGGCGGCTATTCAGAGCTCTCGATTTCCAACCCCTCAATCGGCCTACGTACCCCGGTATTTATAGGGGATCAAGCCAGACGTAGTTCTTGGAGAACAAGAAACCCAAATGGGCTTAGATAACGGACCAGCTTCCGGAATGTTCTACTATGAGGCCTAACCACAAAGGCCCAAGGCTCATCCAAGATCTCAAGACTTCACGGATAAGGAAACTTCCCCCGTCGAGGACTAGTCCTATCCGTTACCAGCTATTTCTTGATTTCAAGGATGCAGGTATAGCCGTGGTTTACCCCAAGTGCAGAACGCATCCCTGTCCCCCGAATGAGAAGCACCCACCAGATAGCAGGACAGGTGATCCAGAGCTTTTGGGTGCAAAGTGCAGGATTACTCCAAAGTTCCCCAATGAGAGCGCGCCCATTGGCTACAGGAACAGAGCTCCCAAAGCACACACCAAAAAGTCCCCATCTTTCCACCTTAGGGCGCGCCCTTAGTGTTTAAGAAGGGTCCTTATATCCAGGCAAACCCCTGGAGGCCTTCTGCGACGGACATCCCCCTCCTGAGATACGACAGGAGGGAATTCTTCAACTTCTGGAATTCCAGCTGGAGTGGAATCCACTCTTGAGTGAAATTCATACTTGAGTGGAATCCTAGGAGAGATTTCTTCGATGTCTTCTCACAAAAATCAACTTGAATAGATTTGTCACCATGTTTCTATACTTAGGGCGCGCCCTCTCTGTAGAGAAAGAGAGGGCGCGTCCTGACTTCTCCTTTTTCTACCAAAACCTTAATTAAACCTAGAATTCTCCAAATTGAACCCATTATCGACCCGAATCCATCTTAAAAATACCCGAACCGAATTTTGGCTATAACAACTACCCCCCAATTCCATATGAAGTTGAAAACAAAATATGGAATTTAAGCCTTTAAAACTCAAAATTTAATGTCAGTTCTTTTACTTCATTCTTATGCATAGACACGCCTTCTGCTATTTACCTGTTCCAAACACTTTCTTATTAAGTCGAAATAACCAGCAATCTTCCATCATAGAGAGTGTGTCCTCATGCTTCTTTAAAAAAGTTATACAAAGGCCGCATCCGCTATTTTTTTATTCCCTGATTTCTTGAAAAACATTTCTTGACAATTCTGATCTTGGTCCGTTCAAAAAGGTATGCTACTCATGCACCACATCTCTAAGCTTACATGAGCTAACTCGGCGTAACAAACAAGAGATATCATGCAGAAATATGCACCTCGTATATAGAATGTCTTATGACAAAGTATAATCTCCAAACAATATTTTGGCGACTATCCTAAGTATTCCGTATCTCACATAATGAAGAAATTCAAGTCTTTTACTCTGTTATAGCTCCCTTTTAAGCGTGCTACTAATTTTTGTTGCTGCTTGTTTCAGCTCAATTTTCCTTTCAATTTTCCAACTAACTCCCATCAGGCGCGCCTTCAAAATAGAATTCTATCTTCAAATATATATGCATCACTTCCTTTTTCTTTCTCGTTCTCACGACATATTTTTAGTGGCAAGTACTTCATCTTGGTTTTTTATTTATAAATACTTTCGGGCCCCACCAACATATGTATCATTTAATCGGTGTATTAATTTCTCAACTCACAGACCCAGCATAGTAATTTATGATGGGCATCAACCTCTCATCGTCTTCATCCACGTTAATGACCACAAAATATATATTTAGATCACCACTTGACTAATGTGGTCCCTACTCCAATTCATGTTGAACATTAACTAACACCAAAAATATGCAAAAATCAACCACATAAGTCATAACCATAACATAGGGCGCGCCCACTTCAATATAATTCTCTTTACATATGCAAATAGCATGTAAGAATTGAGATTAGCACGTTTTTCTTTGTTTTTTTTGTTTTTTTTTTTTTAACTTCTTAATAGATTTTGTAGCCATGATTTGTAATCACCTCCAACGACATCCATATTCAAGGATATATAAAATACTTGATCAAGCCTTCATTTTGATTTCTCTTTTATTTCGTGTGTAGGGCGCGTTCTCTGCTCCTTTATT
The DNA here is from genome assembly GCA_036435485.1 of Saposhnikovia divaricata. NCBI lineage: Eukaryota > Viridiplantae > Streptophyta > Magnoliopsida > Apiales > Apiaceae > Saposhnikovia > Saposhnikovia divaricata. The sequence goes on along the minus strand of CM071601.1, from coordinate 200,756,110 downwards.
TTCACTTGAAATCATTTTCCACTCAAAATATTAATTATTATTTCACTCAAGGGTGCGCCTAGCTATCGAAAACTTTGCTTCAATTTTTTCTTCCCATCTTCGCATGTATAAATATGGTACCAGCAACGACCACATTTCAGCATTTTACTTGCCATTTAATTTTTTTATCAAACCACATCCATACTTCCATCTGCAACAAAAATAGTCAATATTCACGCACATTTTCTTGAAAGCAAGTATGTCATCATGGTTGTTCATTTCTAAATGCTATAGGGCCCACTAACAGGCTACCACCATCTTTAAATACAACTCCTTTCATCCGCATGTGATGTCCACAAATTAAATGGTTTAAACCACCACTTAATTAATGCAGGCCCCATACCAATTTATGGTAAATATTAATTTCATTGCAATTAATTCACATAACAATTGGGAACTTCCTTTTGTTTATTCACTTCCCGTGCACCACCATTTATGGATATTTGTAGTTATTTATTTCATCTCTAGCAAAACATTTCTTTGTGTTACATGCATCCTCTCCTTCATTATCTTAACGCATCATCCTTCCTTTTGTTTTAAAGGCGCGTCCTTTAAACAAACCGCATGCTCTTTCTTGTCCCTTCTTTCTTGATCTTCTTTTTGCTAAATTCTTTCTTGGTCTTTTTGTTTTAACTTCACCAACATGAAGATAGTGGCATGCATCATAAATGTACGCGATTGACTGCTTTGTACTTGCCTTTGAAGTCTTTACTCCACACACCAACTCATGGGTGTTAGTAGTATTTTCTTACTCTGAGTTACTAATCAAGTGTTGCCTTATTTTAACAACACATACTAGCTTCATGTACATATCTCATAATAATTAATAAAATATTCCATGTCTACGAATTCCACATGCAAGTCTTCCTCCAAAATAGACATTATAGCATGGTCCCCACCTTGTACCATGTTGTACCTTTGAAGGCATATAGCTCTGCCCTTTTTTTTTTTGTGAATGCTGCAAATACTTTTTACAAAATTATCTAAAGGCGCGTCCACTCTATTTCTCGATTATAATTAGGTTGCACCATCAAAATATCATATTTATATTACAGTAGCTGCACTGTATCACCATATCATTTCCAGTCAAACTAATAAGCTCTGCAAGCCATTTACGGTTTTTGTGCATAACATCACATGAATTCGGCAAGTCAGCTACCAGGCAAAGTCTGGACGCGTCCAATATCTCTCATTTTCGTATTTGCTTGTATAAAACCTTCATGTAAACATATTATTTTACTTTTATCTTGCCAGACGAGTCCTGCCGACAAGCTTATATTTCTGCATATGCTTGTGCGACCTTGGGGATTATTAATACCTAAATCAAATTCAATGCCTGTTGTGTATCTCCAGCCGTAAATGCTCCTATATATATATATATCTTTGTACAAGTTTCCAGCTCTATGCGGAAATGGAGTTTATGATTGATATTTCAATCACTCTTCCTCCATACAGTGTCAACATAATAAGGGCAGTTTCCGGATTACGCAAGAATAATAGTTTTCATATTTTTTCCAAACCCTCTTCAAGAATTGGTCGTCTTACATAGCTTGATTTTTCATTGGCAACAAACTTTGGTAAAAGGGTTCTGTTTATCAAGACACTAGGGAAAGCTCATGTTGGAAAACTAGTAAAAATAGCGCAGATTGAATCCAGGTCATTTCTGAACAAAAGAAAGCATGAATGTCACTCGTATTGTCTTCTTATATTCGTGAATACTTGTATTGCTTAGTATACAATTCAGCTGAGTTCTAATGTTTAGATCTTTATCAACAGGGAGCAACAGATTGTCACATACGAATAAGTGCAGTTGCATTCTGCTCGAGTGTTTTGTCAACAGCGAAAATAGTGACTAATGGAGGAACTTCGACTAATTGTATCTTCCAAGAAAGAGTGACTCCAAAGCTAGAATCACCTCCTCTTCTTATTGCCCAAAAGAAATCTTCACCCATTGATGATCTATCAAGAAATCTCCCATTGACCATAGAAGCATCTACAATATTGGCTACAGCAAGACCATACTTTCATTCCAACCCCCACTAATGTGTCCACCAGCACCAACCTTGCCCCAACGGACCCCTTGAAATCCATGTGTTGTATATATTTTTTTATGTTGACAAAGAATTCCATACAATCAATCAAGGGCGCGTCCTCCTTGGTAAGGGATTGCGCAGACTCACCCTAATAAGCGCGCCCTACAGGTACGTAAGCATTCTTGAACATTTTTAAAATTTTACAACCACAACCAAGATTAGGGGAAGTGTACATGGACTATCCCCCTAGACTAGGAGGTAATTAATTTACCTTGTAGTCTACTATTCAGGCTTCGCCCAACTTCAATCAACTACTGGTAGAACGGGGAGCTAGAGCATCGCCCTATTGATAACACTCCCTCAAGTGCTTACATGACTATCCTGGGTCCTCACCTTCAAATGTTTTGCAAAACAGTAAGGACATTCTCCGGTCATGAGCTATTCCAAATCTCATCCCATGAAGCGGCATCTCAATGTGAAGCATCTCACTAGGAGGCAGCTTATGAAGGCATCTCATGGAGAGTCATCTTAGCACCTCTGTCCGGCAAATGGGCACGTAATAGGCGTCAATAGTAGTTTCAAACATAATCTCATGAAGAGTCATCCCCGTAGGGATATATAGGACTAGGAAGGTGCATCAATACTACCCCCCAGCATTAGAATATCATTTCTAATAGAGTCGTTGGAGTTGCCGAGGGCGCACTCTATTGCTTATGGGGCGCCCTAAGTGGGCGAGGGCAATGACAAAGTCTCTTCTAGTCCGGATGAGCATCTTAATAATAATCATGATGAATACCTTATTTTGGAATGTCATTCTTTTGCAAAGTATTGTCTCTTCATGGAGGGACTCACTCACGACCTTGGGGCCACATCCTGATGATTAGGGGGCACACTCTATGGTTCGTGGGGCCGCAACTCAACAGCTTCGTTCCTTCTGGAGTCCAAGCAGTAAATTATCCTCGTAAGTATTGGAGTCCACTTGAGCATTTGAATTTTTCCTTGAGGGCGTGCCCTAATCAGAAAGGTCCTCTGAGGGAGAGTTCCTTGAGGGTGCGTCCTACGTTGGAGGATTTTCCTGAAGTTGTGCATTTCCTTGAAGCTAAGTCCTGATTTAGTGCATTCCCCTGAGGTCAAGGATTCTCACCCTCTTTTCCACTAGTTGAACTATGAGAAATCAAGGGAACAACAAGGCCTTTCTTCCTTGAGGGCACGCCCTCAGCATTATGTCGAGGGCTATTCCTCACTTTGGTGATTAGGCCAAATAATGTCATTCCTACATCATCGGCTTCATTATCTTCCAACAAAATCTCAAAGAAAGGCTCTCTCGTGTCCAAGGGACTTCGACTTGTAATGAAGGGGCGCGCGCTGTGGATCACAAGGCCTCAATTCCAAATGTTTTTCCTTCTTGGCCGGGCAAACCCCTGTAGACCTTCTCTTTCCAGCAAGGTTCTCCTCATCTCGCCGGATGTCACTGAGGGCGAGCCCTGACCTATGTTACCTGAGGGCGCCCTCAGAGGGAGATGCCTCTTGGGAATATCTAACATTCTAAAGGAGCATCCTCACATATTAGAATGTTACGTTCGACAATTATTGAGATCTTCTATGAAGTATGAACAAGATTTTCCACCTGCAATAATTCATCTAACAGAAAGTTTTAGATGTTACCTGGATGACGCGTCTTGATGATGAGGACATTTTCAATCATCGAATTCACTTAGAAGGAGCATCCTCTAAAGAAGGGTTCTCTATGTAAAAGCCTTCTGAAGAACTAAACGTTAAAAACTCCAACTTCTGGGGTATTAGCTAGCTGAGTACCCCCCAAGGGTAGAGGTTGAGTTGTTTGAGCATTCCTTTGATTCTGACCTTGAGGCTGTGGATTCCCCTGAGAATTGGTCTGAGGGCACGCCCTTTCTTTTATGGGGCGGCCTATCCCTTCGATATATGTATATTCTCAGGTCATCGTACTCACGGCTACTTCTTCTTTCAGTATTATCGAGAGGAGGAGCTTGCTCATATCCAAGGGGCCTCGACCTGTAATCAGGGGGCGCGCGCTGTGGATTTCCGTTCTGAGGAAGGGCTCGCTCATGTCCAAGGGGCCTCGACCTGTGATCAGGGGGCACGCGCTGTGGATCACGGGGCCTCGATTCCAAGTGCTTTCCCTTCTTCTGATGCTCAAGGAATTCCATTCTTAGATCGTCGTCATTAAGCCTTATTCCTAGGCGTTCCTTCAAGCTTGAGAATTCCCTTCTCTTAGCAGCGAGGTTTTCCTCATTTCATTGGATTTCACTGAGGGCGCGCCCTGACCTATGTGGGTGAGGAGCCGCCCTCTCTTGAACAACAGGTCCCTTTGATCATCAGCTTTCTCGTTGCGATGTTGCACAGCAGGGGGTCAATAAGAAACATTAAATATTACCTAGAGGACGTATTCAGCCATCGAATTTTCCTAGAAGTTGGAAATCATCCGAGCCTTGTCTACCACCCTCAGGGCGCGCCCTGAGAGTTCTTGGTGATTCTCCGTCACCCTCTTTAACTTGGGGATTCTCCTGCAAAAGTCCAAGAAACAAACAACAAAAATCTCGACAAAATAAGCCAATGGTTACCTTGAGGGCGCATCTTGATGGTGAGGGCGCATCCTGATGGTGAGGGCGCGCCCTTTCTTGAGGATCCAACAACCTCTTCGAGAACTTTCCTAACTTGGAGGGCTTTCCCTGTTTGGCGATGATTTCGTGGGATACTCCGAGATTTTCTCCTACTTTCTTGCACTTCCTCCGCAGAACTCAATCTTCCCCGAAGTTATTTATGGCATCTCCCATACGATACAGCTACTCCATTAATGCCGCGTTACTGATAAGAATGGGCGGCTGTCCTTCGACGGTGGCTGGAGTTCCATGGTGGTGCGGAGGAACAGAGATTTCCTCCGGAACATAAGCTTCGTGACGAGCTTGGTTACCCCAAAGCTATCCTCAGAATCGTAATAATCTCTTTCGTGAGAACCTCCACTTTGATTGTGAGACATCTTTTCCTCCTAAGATGTAGATCTTGATTGGCTCCCCTCCTTCTAGCGCCAATTTGTTGACGGAGGAATTTGGGAACAACAAAATTCGAGGTACGTCGCCGGAAACAAGATCTGATGCGGTGGTTCTTTGCCGGAGAATACGGTGGTGTGTGGTTGTTGAGCGTAATTGGTGGCTGAGATTGATAGGGTTAGTGGCGGCTATTCAGAGCTCTCGATTTCCAACCCCTCAATCGGCCTACGTACCCCGGTATTTATAGGGGATCAAGCCAGACGTAGTTCTTGGAGAACAAGAAACCCAAATGGGCTTAGATAACGGACCAGCTTCCGGAATGTTCTACTATGAGGCCTAACCACAAAGGCCCAAGGCTCATCCAAGATCTCAAGACTTCACGGATAAGGAAACTTCCCCCATCGAGGACTAGTCCTATCCGTTACCAGCTATTTCTTGATTTCAAGGATGCAGGTATAGCCGTGGTTTACCCCAAGTGCAGAACGCATCCCTGTCCCCCGAATGAGAAGCACCCACCAGATAGCAGGACAGGTGATCCAGAGCTTTTGGGTGCAAAGTGCAGGATTACTCCAAAGTTCCCCAATGAGAGCGCGCCCATTGGCTACAGGAACAGAGCTCCCAAAGCACACACCAAAAAGTCCCCATCTTTCCACCTTAGGGCGCGCCCTTAGTGTTTAAGAAGGGTCCTTATATCCAGGCAAACCCCTGGAGGCCTTCTGCGATGGACATCCCCCTCCTGAGATACGACAGGAGGGAATTCTTCAACTTCTGGAATTCCAGCTGGAGTGGAATCCACTCTTGAGTGAAATTCATACTTGAGTGGAATCCTAGGAGAGATTTCTTCGATGTCTTCTCACAAAAATCAACTTGAATAGATTTGTCACCATGTTTCTATACTTAGGGCGCGCCCTCTCTGTAGAGAAAGAGAGGGCGCGTCCTGACTTCTCCTTTTTCTACCAAAACCTTAATTAAACCTAGAATTCTCCAAATTGAACCCATTATCGACCCGAATCCATCTTAAAAATACCCGAACCGAATTTTGGCTATAACAACATACAAATAGATACCCACTTCTCGTCTCGAACCCGAAAAAATTCCCAAATTTCCATTCCATTTAATACAGGGATCAGATCGACGAAACAATGAAATGTCCTTATAATCAACTCATTTTCAAACAACTAAAAGGAACGCAGTGAGTAAAAATCAATTTGTAAAAAAAAAAAAAACAAGTGAGTAAAAATCTATCCTACAATAAATTCATAATTAAACAAAAATCAAATAACCATAATTACACAACCCTAAAATTACCAAACCACCCTTAAAACGTTACATCCATTTTTAATCTCATGTGCTGGTACAACCAGTAACGACCCGCCACGTCACCACCCATGACGCGTCATCCTAATTTTTCACACTCGCTATAAAAAAACATCATCGTCTTCAGACCCGTGAACACAGACTTCTAACTATACATACAAACACACACACAGATAGACACACTGTGTGTTTTCTCAAAATGGCTTCTAGGGTTGTAATAACCAGCTTTATAGTACTTGTAAGTATAGTTTTGTTCAGTGGATCGATGTGTTTAGCTGAAGAGGAGACAAGTGAGAGTGTGGTTGAACATGTTTTGACTTTGGATCATACTAATTTTAGTGAGATTGTTGCTAAACATGAGTTTATTGTTGTTGAATTCTACGCTCCTTGGTAAGTTTTTCTTAATTTTTTGTAATTTTTTTGTGTTTTTTTTTGGATTTTGATTATGTTTATGCTTGATTTTGATTGTCTAGATCTCTTTGATTGTGTTATTGTGTGTATATAAATTTTGATAATTTTTTTTTTGAAAATGGGTTTTTGAGATTATAATTTATAGTAGCTGATTAGAGTGTTTGATGCTATGTTGTGTGTGATTTTGAGTTTAATTGTTTTTATTTGTTAATTGATAATTTCAGATCCAGAGCCTATGTATCTTTCTTGCATTTTTGATTAAAACTTTTTGGAAAAAGTGAATTGAAAAGGGTGGCTTTTGGCTATAGAAATTTAGAAAAATAAAAAGAAAAAGAAAGAAAAGAAGAAGAAGCTTAGTCTATTAAGTGGGGCCAGTTTCAGCTGATTTGTTTTTGAGAAATGAAGATTATTATATTATTTTTCCTATTATTATGGAGTAATAATTTTGCCCAATTTTTTTGAGGTGTATGGATTCATCTATTAAAATGTTAGCAAAATTTTAAAGATTAAAAAAATTGGACTAACTGCTTGCATTTGATTGTACTTTTGTGGGGTGGGGGAAAGGTAAAACATAGTGAATTTCTGTTATTAAAAAAATTATTATGATGCAGATACTGTTAATTGTTTATTGATGACTTAGATTAAGAAATTGGATTTGATTCTTGATTTGTTCTGTTTAGCCTACTTAGTTTAGTTATATTTCCCTTTCGTTTCAACTATAACTTGATGTTTGAATACTAGATTAATAGTTGAGATTAGATTCAACATTTGCTATGTTTTGACTACAATTTTGAAATCTTGATCTTTTCCGTTGAATTGCAGGTGTGGACATTGTAAAAGTCTTGCCCCGGAGGTATAATTTCTTATCTCTGATCAAGTGCAGCCACCTTTTATTTATGTAATACTTTTGTGATGAAGTGACTGATGGATTTGTTTGATGTATAGTATGAAAAAGCTGCATCGGTGTTGAGCAGTCATGACCCTCCGATTGTTCTAGCTAAGGTTGATGCGAATGAGGAAGCAAACAAGGAGCTTGCAACTCAATTCGGTGTCCAAGGTTTCCCCACTCTTAAGATATTAAGAAGTGGAGGTAAACACTCTCAAGAATATAAAGGTCCCCGTGAAGCTGAGGGAATTGTTGCTTATTTAAAGAAACAAGTGGGACCTGCCTCTACTGAGATCAAATCTGCGGAAGATGCCAGCAGTCTTATCGATGAAAAAAAGATCACCCTTGTAAGTGGTCGATGTCTTTCTTTTAATTCATCCCTGTTATTCTGGTATTATTGAAGTGCTAACTGTTTCAATTGTTTTGTTTTAGGTTGGACTGTTTCCCGTCCTGTCTGGTGAGGAGTTTGAGAACTTCACGGCGCTAGCTGAGAAATTGCGTTCTGATTATGACTTTGGTCACACTGTGGATGCCAAACTTATCCCCAACGGTGATTCCTCAATCACCAAACCAACACTTCGGTTGCTCAAGCCATTTGACGAACTCTTTGTTGATTCTCAGGTTTTGCAATAATGCTTTGAGTATGCTGATATTTTGATCTAAGAGTTGAATTTTTAGACTTGAGAGAGCGGTTTAATCCCATGCTTAAAACTATTCATTTCTTTTGAGCTTGCAGGATTTCCATGTTGAAGCTATGGAGAAGTTTATCGCAGAAAGTGGTGTGCCTACTGTGACTCTTTTTAACCAAGACCCAAGTAACCATCCGTTCCTTGTCAAATTCTTTGACAGCCCTGATGCCAAGGTACATCCATATTCAGCTTCTTACAGTTAGAAGTTCTAAAGTTATAATCTTTAGACTTTGTCTTCTTATCTTGGAAGCAAATATAGGAGCAGTAGTAAACAAAACATTTTTAAATATATGCCAACAATGCAAGGAATCTATCACATACACTAAGAGTAATATATATTGTAATATTGGTATATTGATATCGAACCTATTAGCCTGCTTTTGCCAAAGAAGTTGAGGGAGACTTATATTCTCTCTGAAGGAGGGAAATTAATGAAAAATATCTTTATCAAAGCCACAAACGCATGAATGCACATGTGTGTATATGTATCAAAATACACACGTGTTTAACTTGTGACATCTTGAGGTTTATTGTTATCTTATCTGCAGAATTCCCTGAAATTTCATTTCTTGTGCTGCAGGCAATGCTTTTTTTGAACTTCAGTTCAGACAAGTTTGATGATTTCAAGAAAACTTATAATGAAGTTGCTGCTCTCTACAAAGGAAAGGGACTAGGCTTTCTATTGGGTGATCTTGAGGCCAGTAAAGGCGCTTTCCAGGTCATTAGCTCTTTATCCATTTTATCAACTTTGTCCTCCCCCTACTCCGTAATCATCACCCGTGTACTTTGTTAGCATTTTTTACTAGATATATAATATATAATGTGACATGGTGGTTTTCCTTTTGGTTTTGAACAAACAGTATTTTGGGCTGAGCGAAGATCAGGTGCCTGTCATTCTTGTACAGACTAGTGATAGTCAGAAATATCTCAAGGGAAATGTTGAAGCTGATCAAATTGCACCTTGGTTGAAGGACTACATGGTATGTTTTATTCGTTTCATAGTTTTAAAATTCTCCTTTTTGGGGCAAAGAGGGTGTTTGTCATCTTTTATTATATAGCTGCTGTATCCATGAGTAGAAGCATTTCTGCATCTTTCTTTGAGATTGGTCTTTTTCTTGGGTCAATTATCTTTCGTATCTCAGCCACATTTTATATTATATTCTTGCTTATCCAACAACTGCACCAACATTATAGGAAGGAAAATTGAAGCCGTATGTGAAGTCAGAGCCGATCCCTGAAGTCAACAATGAACCTGTGAAGGTGGTTGTTCGTGACAGCATTCAAGACGTGGTTTTCAACTCCGGAAAGAATGGTATGTGGTTTGTAGATTTCATCATTGCATGCTCTCTCTTGGTTACCATCTCTTATTAGATATATAACTTGAGTTTGTACCTCCTAGATTAAATAAGACCCTGGAGCTGCCTTTTCCCAACATTAGTCTGTTGATTGCTTTCAAAACATATATATTTGTAGTTGATGTAGTGTGTCCAATACTTGCTTTTCGTAGTTGGAATGCAGAAGTCAGATACAATATATTTTTTTTATCAAGGCTTTTCTTACCATCATCTTATATATACTTTAATACATTGTCATCTTAAAGTTCAAGTTGGTGCAGAAAAGATGACATTGCTTTAGGCTAGACTGTTTCCACCAGATCTTTTCTATATACCTTTCAAAATTCACGGGTCTTAAAATTGGTCTTGACCAACACAATTATACACAACCTCTGGCTTGTGGGCAATTGGTTGTGTTTATTTAGTTTGCTTTATGTTTTTCTGTTAAGTGCACTTACGATATCAGCTGCTGCACTTTCTTTTTTCTTCTCTTATATTTTACTTGGTTCGCTGTTTGTGTGGATCTATTTAGATTTTAATTGCATTGAAACTGACCTTTTCATTGTTCCTATGTTTTAACAAAAATCATTAATTACACATCTTATGAAAATCTTGCAGTTCTGATAGAGTTCTATGCACCTTGGTGTGGACACTGCAAAAAACTAGCTCCAGTCTTGGACGAAGTTGCGGTCTCATTTGAAAATGATGCTGATGTTCTGATTGCGAAATTTGTAAGCTTACCTCTTGCACCGAGTCTATGTGGTTGCTTAACAATGCTTGAATAATTTGGTCTTCATCCAACCATCCCTTCCTGATATGCCATTCTCCCTTACCTTTGTAGGATGCAACAACAAATGATGTCCCAAGTGACGTTTTTGATGTTCAGGGCTTCCCCACATTGTACTTTAGGTCGGCTAGTGGAATTGTGGTGCCTTATGCAGGGGATAGAACAAAGGATGATTTCATTGAATTCATTCAAAAGAATAGGGATACCACTGCCAAGCCAGTCTCAGTTAAATCAGAAGAGTCAGCTGCTAAATCAGAATCCTCAAGGGATGAGCTATAAAGAATGTAAGTGAGTTTTAAATATCGCAACTTTATTCTAAGTGTGTGAATAGTCGGCATCTATGAATCTATGACAGCGAACACCGTTTTTGACATGGAACTCGGAACCATAATGGTTACGCAATTTTACCTTTGTGATGCTCAATTGTGCTGTTACCTGTGCTATGTTTTGATAAATCTTTCTTCTTTGGATATTGCAGTTATAATACCTAGAGGAGGTGAAACAGAGGAACATAGCTCAACATGAAGGATTAAGATATTTAGAGTTTTCTAGAATCTATTTTGTTTTCCTTTGATGAAATAAATGTCGTAGATGCAGAGCCTTGTAACTTTTTGTAATGATATTAGCCTTACTTTAATACACATCAATTCGGTTAGATTTTGTGTTTATTCCCCGTAATGTTAGATGTATACTTCGATCTCACTGTACTGTATGATCGCTTGCAACTCATATTTGTAAAAAAAGAAATAAAAAAATTGAGACCTTTTTTTTTGTGAAAACCAAAAAATAAAAAATTTGAGACCTAAACACTGCTCTAATAGAAAATACAAACTCTACGAAAACAATGGAAAGCAGAAGTTTTAGAGTAATATAATTATGTTTTAGAGTAATACTTCTTTTATCTCATTTAATTCTTATCGAGAAAGAGTTGATACGTATTTTAAGGTATATACGAGACGCATTTGACGTTATATATAAAAGTATTGTTTTATGACTTATTTTTTGAAAAATTTTCTTTTGTTTAAAAGTTTAAATAGTCGAGTCCTCTTTTCCAAAAGATAGGATCTAAAAAAAACTCTCCCCCTCTGCTCCTCCTTTATGTAAAAAAAATATTTCAAAGGCAAAATAGTGTTATTGTTTCAATCAATTGAGCATCATTAGATTTAAAAATGAACCTGAGAAATGTCCAACATGAGAAATGATAGCCCCAAAATGAATCTATACCACTTTGAAGTCTGAACCACCAACCAGATCAACTATCATGCCAACCATAGGTAGACACATGTATGCAACTACTATGCTTTCACCACCTGTCTGAAAGAAGAAAATATAGTTAATATATACATATAGGAATTATAACAAACCATTAGCGTGCTCTTGCTTAAAACACTGCAATATGCCAAAAATTTAAAAGTCACATAAAAGTGGAAGCATGAAAAAAGATGAGTCGAATAAACGACCAATCCACAATCAAACATCCACAGAAAAAAATTTATAATCCATTTGCCTCCAAATTTCATGTCTCAGCACCTTTGAGAAATGACAGTCAGGTCAAATATATAATATCTCAACTTAAAGTTAGGGTCTTATATTTATCTACATAATATATTTTTTTAAATGTGCATTTCATATTATAAAAATTGCTTGATTGTGCATGCAATTAGATATTAATTAGATATGCTAGCTCAACGAAGCCATTGTAGAAAGAAGAGATCTTGCAGCAGGAGGATGCCCTTTGGGAGCTAGACGCTTGAAATAGGGCCCAGTTTTCTCCGGTATATATCTGCCTTCAATATATTATCAATGGACATTGCTAACTGATTATGTATATGTACACATATTTATGTATATTGGTTGTGTAGGGGAGTTAATCAGCTTGATGCCATTGATTAAATAAATAACTGGTTGATTGGCGGTCTTTTCCTTAATAATTGGTGTGTCATTTGCGTCTGGTGGTGGCCAAACGGCCGTGTCGTGCGGGCCGTGCCGGTTTGGCCACGTGCCGAGCTTCATCAAACAAGGCACGGGCACGCACATATGGTTTGGACGTGCCGTGCCGTACCCCTGAATTTAAAACCCGTGACTGACACGCGAGCTAGGCGGGCTGGCGGGTTTTTTTTTTAAGGAAAATTCGAATGTGGCGCTCAGAAATTGTACATAAAATTTTAAATTTTTTTTTTGTTAATTTAATACTTACTTTTAATATTCTCAAAATATGAAATGTTTCGAATTAAAATGTTTCGAATTTGTAAATTTTTTCTTTTAATTTTATTATATATTAAAATGTTTCGAATTTGTAAATTTTTTCTTTTAATTTTATTATATATTAAAATGTTTCTTTTAATAAAAAAGGACTGAAAGAGGACGGTACCTCTATAAAATTTTATTAATTAAAAAATATTTTACAAATGGTGTGAGAGGACTCCTCTCTAAAAAAACGGAACAAACCGCATTAAACATGTTTACAAAATTACAAACAAATAAATTCTAAAATCTAAAATAAATCTAAAAATACAAGATAATACAAATTCTACACACTAGTCTTCTCCTTGTTCGGTCCCCGATTCCGATGAAGTATCCATAATCATCCACGGATCGTCTTCTCCGTCCGAATCATCCACTTTTTTTCCTTGTTGTCTTTTTTCGGCTTGATCCCAATCTTTTTTGCAAACTGTGGCGTGCCGAACGAGCCTGGACGTGCCGAACGTGCTTTCTTTGTTGTATTAAATAGAAACTAGAAAGTAAATGATTTACTTTCGTAGAATTAGAATCACATATAATTTTTATCAAATATAAATTTATAATATTTTATATTTAATATGCATATAATTTGAGTTTCAAATATATTTATAAAATAATAATAAAAATTTATTAAGAACATATGATTTAATTTTTTAATATCCTTTTGCGTTCACTATTACCAAATTAGTGTATATATTATAAAATTTTTACTTCAAAATAATTATTTATCAATTATATAATTAAATTTTCACTTCAAAAAAGTTTATAGCGGTATATTGAACTGTAGTTAAATTTCATTGAATAAATGTTACATAATTCTTAACTGGAATTAAACAGGACATAAAAAGCAGAATTATTAGCACGGGCTGCGTGCCGGGCTGGCGTGTCGAACGTGCCGGCATGCTTTTTTTTCTTTTGTCGCGGGCTGGACGTGCCGAACGGGCCGGGCTGCGGTTCACAGTTTTTGGGCTCGTGGCACGGCTCGTTTACTGTAGCGGGCTGAACGGTCGAATCGCCAGTTTGGCCACCTCTATCTGCGTCTACGCCTACTATGATATAACATTTACACCCAGGTAACATTCCACTAACTCACTGTATTCACGAACCTTCAGAAAAAAAATGAGATAGTTAAAAGTTTAAATTTAAATTACAAGTTATAAAAGTTTCTGAGGAAGCACCATTGTGGAATGTAGAACAAAATATAAATGCTTAAATGCAAAACAAAATGAATTATCCCTCTCTTGTACTAATTTGAATCATCATATCATAAATGGAATAAGTAAGAGCTGTGAAATAATACAACATATTAACAGTACTCATAAGTAGTTATATAGTATCTAGCAAACTAATATGATTCGTTATTGAAAATTCCGATTTCGAACAAATTAGGTAGTAATGGCCAAAATCACAAAAAAAATAAAGAAAAAACGAATCTAAGCAAACTGCTTTGGAAATCCAGTCGCTAAGATCACGACAATTATTGTGATGGATGGCAGCCTACCTTCTTAAATAATGAAATAATTGGTAAGAAAATGGGTGATTTTGCGGATGGCCAAGGATATTGCAAGAGTTGCAACACTCTTCAGTATGGTAGCTAGCTGTTGGGTCGAAGAAAATAAGATTATCCCACACCAGGTGTTGACAATGCCACCTTAGAAGGAATTAGTAGCTAGAGAAAAAACAGTGTTGTATAGCATACTGCACAAATACCTTTATCAACAGCTAGCCCGGCAGCTAAAACTACCTAAGAGACGCAGAGGGCTTCAGTCTGCAAAATAATTTACAACTACAAAAAAATTATGAATTTTTTACACAATTCAGTGCCATACCTGGAGTACAAATGGCAGAAGTGATTTACAAGTAAAACAAAATACTATCTAATACTTGCAACGTTTATAAAGAAGTCCAACATAAATGGATCTTCATGCATTACCTCCCATCCCACCACTATGTCTACGCATCAATGTGGCTGCTATCTTTCAACCATCTTGACCAAGTCCTTGCATTGGCACAATCAGAAAAGCTAAAGGAGTCTCAACAGTTGTTGCAATCCTAAATTAGAAAGAACAAAAGAAACTTATGCCAAGAAAATGAACACCAATATGTAATACTCATTATTATGACATTTTATTGTACGATAAAAAGCTGATAGAACGACAAATATAAGAAATTATTATGCATTCATGAATCACCACAACCGAATGTCCATAAAAAAGATGAGGGCAACATGGCAGCTAGGAGATCTTTTCAGTATCCACTATCCATTGCACGAAAACACACTATGCAATTCCTGAAAAGTATAGTGTTTATGTATACATTGGTTATAGATTTACCTGATTCAATTAAAAATGCCAAAAGCAGTGTTCCTGATGTAGACTGCATAGTGTTTATTTTTTGTGACATGATCAGATATTGACCGCAACCTCTTGCATCTTTGCCACCAAGCCAAATATTTCCATCCGTACCCATTGACATCAGATTAGCTGCCTTCTTTCGCTTCTCTACAATTATACCTTCTAGGGGTATAACCATGTGTTTGATTCCATGAAAGTTTCTATGCGCATAATTAAGTTTTGACATGATAAGATACTGACTGCTACTTCTTGAATCAAATCTGCAACCACGACAATGTTCAATTTTTCGCCTAGCATTTTTATCAACCCTGATTACTTTGTCAACATAAATTTTGCATGAACATGTTCTTTAAGAGCCAAATGGGAAAAAAGCTAAAGATAACTTTATATTAAAAAGATAGTTCAATATATTAATGTATTTATATTCTTAAGAAAAAATGTACCTGGCCTGCTCTTACGTGCTTTAGTCGTCACAAATACCAAATCCTGAATATTTGTAGATTAGACGCTTCGTATGATACTCACACAAAGATACTAATATTAACAAACCCAAGTTGGAGACTTGAAACATTACTTGAAATTGCTTTGGTCACAAAATTTATAATTACACTAGTTGATAAAGCCGCGCTTTGCGGCGGTGTTACAATATTTTTTAAAAAATTCAATACATTTACGTTATATTATAATATTAATATTAAATTTTAATAATTAAATAATCTTCTCTAATGAATCAATCAATATCAATATATATATATAAAGGAGGATAGCGGGAGTTTAGGTGACGCTCTAATATCGTGTCAATCGATTTTTCTAATTTTCTAGAATTTTAAACACTAATAAATATAAAAATATCAATTAGCATATTAGAAATAGAATAGGTGTATGATTAGAAGTTCTATTGGAAATATAATAAGTATTTATAAGACATACAATTAAAAGTTCTATTGGAAGTAGAATAGGAGTTCGAATTTATAGAGAGTAAGAGTTCGAATTTGTAGAAAAAATATATAAATAAAAGTTCTACTAGAACTAGAATAGGTGTTTGAATATAAGAGCAGACATATAATTAAATATTTTATAGAAAGTACGATCTTCTTAAATTATATATTTTTTATATAATTTAATTATACTTATATTAAGAAAATTTAGTCATAAATCCAATACTATTGTAATGAAAAAAGTCACCGTATTTAAAAAGAAAAGAATTGATGTGTTAACATAATAAAAGAACAATCTCATGCAGAAATCCTAAATAAATACAGGAGTATCTATAATATAAAGAGAAAATAAGATGTGTTTTCATTTTCTAAAACTCCAAAATTTTTAGAAAATTTAAAAATATTATAATATAACGTAAATTTATTGATTTTTTTTTAAAATATTGTAACGCCGCCGCGAAGCGATATAAATCTTTATAATATATGTTGAAGTTGAGATGTCGATTTTAACGAGAGAATGGCTCAATCGAATGAATCGTGTTTAAAAAGAATTCGATTCATTAAAGAAGATTATTTAATTATTAAAATTTAATATAATATTATAATATAACGTAAATGTATTGAAATTTTTAAAAATATTGTAACGCCGCCGCGAAGCGCGGCTTTATCGACTAGATATTCCAACTTTGCGATAAAATCTCTCAAACATCTCAGTAATGCTTTCCTTGGGCTGTTCCATGAAAGCTTCATACTGTGTTACCAGTATCTGTTTCTTGTTTTCCTTGACCTCATCAGTTCCTTCACATAACACCTCAATGTGATCCCACATTTCTTTGGCAGATGTGCATTGTGCAATGTTTGCAAACATTGACATATCCATGGAGTCAATAATTAGCAACATGAGATGGCTGTCAAGAGCAACCATCTCCTTCTCTGATTCTGTCCATTTGGATGGTTCCTTGGCCACATAAAATCTTGGAACAGTTGTGGTTCCAACAGTCTTTTCAGCTATTTCTTGTTGTGGAACAAAGGGACCATTCTTGAGAATGTCAGGGTACAAAAGATGAGAGGCTTTGATGAACAACATCATTTTTATCTTCCAGAGGTTGTAATTCTCTTTGTCGAACTTAGGGACTTTCACCGTTCCTGTGGTCTTTGGTGTATTCGAACTCTTGATCTTTTTTCTGTTTTTGAATAAACAGCTCTCTCAGATACCACTTGTTGAGTATTGAATACAGCAAAAGAATACAGAGGGGGGGTGAATGGATTCTTGAACTTTTCTTGTTCTTGAATCTGTGTAGCAGATAAGTGTCTGTGTGTGTAAATGTATAGGTGCGGATAAGAAATAACACAAGGCACAATATCACTTTAATCTAATATATTATTAGATAAAGGTTGCTACAATATGTGAATACAAATGATAGTATTCTCAGTTTCGTTTTTCTCAGAGAGATATGGCTTACAATGTGTATGAAAAACTTGTCTAACTAAAGAAGTGATATTGTATTCTTATAGAACATGAATACAACTCAGCTACTACAAATAAGGTTACAGGATAAGTTACTTTCTTGCATGTCTATCCTTTTTGAGTAAGCATCCAAACGGTTACAGATTTGACTTTGTAAAGTTATGTTCAGATCCACTTCTTTAGCTCTTTGTCTCTTCTATATCTCTCCAAGCTTCCTTGTAGGCTTTCCAGAGCACGTTACAGATTGTGGTCCATAAAGCGCATTGGCTTGTTGCAGGTTTCAAACTTGTACAATTTCTTCAGTATTTTGTCTCCAAGAATGTATTCGAGAAGTGGCTAAGTGACTGATTCGAGAACTAGGATTAGATAACTCTGAGTTCTCGAATACTATATGATTGACATATCGAATCACTTCTCGAATAATACTTTTCTTCAGGATTCCTTGAGTTGTCGAATAGAACACTTGACTTGTCGAATCCTTGAGATATCGAATAGCTTTCTGAGACCTTGAGATATCAAATGGAACTTTGAATTGTTGACTCTTTTAGAACTCGAATACCACTTTGACTTGTTGACTTCCTGAGTTCCCGAATAGAGTATTTAGACATGTCGAATCTCTGAGATATCGAATGAGATATCGAACAGTTCATTCAGAGATATCGAACAGTGTTTTCTCAAATATCGAATCTCTGACTTCTCGAATGCTAGACTTCTCGAATAGACTAATGTACTTCTCGAATTGGTACTTAGGCAAATTCTTCATTTCTTCAAATCCCAACTATGATTATTTGACAATCTTTATCTTCTTGCTTGAGGCATGAACCTTGGAACTTCTTTCAAGCATTATTCTTGACTATATAAATACAGTTACACAACTAAGATTTGATGTCTACTACAAGTACAAAACAAATAGAAACTCTACAACTAGAGGTTCCCTCAGTTAAGAGGTCATGTAAGTAATGCAAAGCATTACAAACAATTAGGCTTGTTATTAGATGTATACAGGCATGCCTCTGTGACTAACAGTTTCTATTTGAATAATAATTACTAAAGCATCACTAAATTAAAGATAATTTTATGAGGTTCGCATGAATTGTAAAATCATTCAAATCTGATTTCTAGATCTCAAGATAAAGGCCAAATAGTAAATATGAATTTTTTTAATACTAATAAATAAAAAATAAAATTCAATTCTAATACAACTTTTTTTAATTATATCCTTTTTAGAATATAATTTTCTTTTTAAAATTCAATTATAATACAACCTTTTTTTAATTATATCCTTTTTAGATTATAATTTTCTTTTAAAATTCACTTATAATATAACCTTTTCTAATTATATCATTTTTAGATTATAATTTTTTATATGTGATCTAATCTTGATCGTCTAGTTTCAATCCAACGGATCATATAATTTTGGTAGTACAGCGACCCGACCAAAAATTTGGATAAGATCCCTCTTATAAAGATATTTTAAATTAAATTTAGTTCTAATGATGAAGAAAAAAAACAAATCGATGAAAATAGGGTATTATAGTAAATTGACAAAGTGAAAATTATAAATAAATATATAAGGATATAATTTATAATCCAACGGATGACTTTTAATCCAACGGATCATATGTTTTTGGTAGTACAATGACGACGACCAAAAATTTGGATAAGATCTCCCTTATGCTTATTATATATACTAGCTTATAACCCGTGCAACGCACGACCCCTTTTTTAATATCTATAATTATATTAAAATTTTAAATTTTATATGTTATTAATTTACATATCAATTTTTTGTTAAAAAATTGATATATATAAGATTTTATACGTTCAATTTAATATTTGTATTCTATCTTGAATTCTTAATATTTGATTTGAACGATTTTATAGTCTATGTGAAATTAACAAAATAATGTTTAATTCATTGATGGTTTAATTATTATTTTCAAATCAAATCAACGTAGAATCAAACACAGGTTGAATTTATTCGATTTTTTGCGTTGAAAATTCTAATGAAAATTTTGTTGAATATTCAACCAAATTCTATTAGGTCTTAAAAGAATTTGACGATTTTTTACGTTGAAAATTCTATTCGATTTAGAAAATTTACTTATATTTGATTATGTAAATGAGAAAGAGATTATAGAATTATTGAAAAAACTAAAAAGTGTATTCGGTATTTCGGTGGAACCTTGAAAGTGGTTAGAAGAGATCATAGATTACAGAAAATATGCAATGAAGAATCGAAAATTTTCATTACAATGCCTCAGAAGGGAAGAATCCATTACAACAAAAATTTAATTTTTTGACCCCAATTATTCGCACTTATGAGAGTGTAAATGAGTCGAATATATGTTGATAGTATTATGATCAAATTCGAAACAAAAAATTGATTTTTTGACCCCAATTATTCGCACTTATGAGAGTGTAAATGAGTCGAATATATGCTGATAGTATTATGATCAAATTCGATTCGAATTTGTAGTTACTCGTTCGGAATAGATTTGGATTCGAACTAAAATTTTAATCTTTTATTCAAATTCGATTCGAATTCGAATATAAATGTTCGTATTTGATTCGGTTTGACTCGATTGAATATCGGATTGCTCGCTTTTGTATATTCAAATTCGTCTATTATAAACATAAAAAAATTAAGAGTATTCGAAGGGTTATTTTAAAAAACTAAAATGTGATCATGTGTAGAATATCAATTTAATAGCATATATTTTATGTATAATATATATTGCATGCATAATTTGCGGATTCTAATTGAATACCTATAAGTTTGAGTATTTTAAAATTATTCGAACTACTCTATAAAAATATAATCGAATATTAGACCGGTGAAATTTAATTCGATATTTTTTCAAATTATAATAAAGGAATTGAATTTGCTCGTTTTTTATACAAATACAAATTATATTCGTTCTTAATAAGCCGAATCCGGATTATTAGGATTCATTTTCAGGCCTACGCACTTGTCCACGGTTCATTAATTTTATATGAATTTCATGAATAAAAAACGATATCATATATTATTTGAAAATTTTTGAAAAAAAATTCAAGCCATGTAACAATATTTTTATGAATTTATGATTATGGTCGATAAAGATTGCATTTGCGTGCACCTATAAATTATACACCATTTTCTAAGCTAATGGACACGAAATTTGTTCTAAAAGCTAGAGTATTAGGCTATCTCTTTTATGTAACAGATTAAGGCCCCGTTTGGCAAATCGTTAGGTCAACTTATAAGTTATTTATTTCGGAAAAAATTTCGTATTTACATAATTTGTTTTAGAGAAAAATATGTATGGGGAGTTTAATATTCGTTATCTTGCAAAAATAAATTACTTATTTCAAAAAATAGTACATATTTCTTAACTTTTTTCCATAATAAGTAACTTATTTCTAAAAAATTAGATTTCACTTATGCTTATTATATATAAGGTATTAAAGGTATTAATTAATGTTAAGTATAATAATTTATGAAATTAATTTTATTAAATTCTTTATCAAAGAATAAAAAATTTTATTTAGACAAATAAAAGGAAATACCCAATATCCGATATCCGGTATGAGTACTAAAACCATAATCATACGAATACAAAAACTCTATTTATACAAACTATTGGGGAATTTCTTTTGAAGTTCGAAATTTGGGATTTGCAGAAGAATAATGGAAGAGACAAGCAGCAGTGTCGCATGGAATTGCAAACAATTAGCATCAATGTCTATATCATCATCCAGATCAGCATCGTCCCAAGTTGTAATATCAAACGAAGATCTGTTGTCTGAAATCTTGTCCTATGTTCCGGCAAGAACACTAATTTGCTTAAAACTAGTATCCAAACAATGGCTTTCTCTTATTACAAGCTACAAATTTGCCCTGCTTCATTACCGCCGTTGCCCTAGGGCTCGTACCTCTGCTCTCTTTTTAAAATACGAGGTTTTTCTTAGGAAGGGAGCTGATATTCAGATGGCATTTGTACATTTAAATCTGGATAAATGCCACAACAATCCTTTTAGATACACCTCGTTTTCACATGACACTTTCGATCCTAATAAAGTTTGTATCTTACAGTCTTGCCATGGCTTACTGTTGTGTCGTACGGGGATCGATGTTACCCGAGTACTAGAACACCCTCGTGGTCTGTTTTATTATTACGTATATAATCCTACCACCAATCAAGTAGCTACTATTGATATACATTGGAGTCAGCGAGTAACCGTTGATGCTTCCATTTTAGATTTTGATCCTTCAAAGTCCCCTCACTACAAAGTTGTTTTTTTACTTAATACACCACCAAATAGGCCTCGACGGAGGAGGTTTGTGGTTTATCTCTCAGAAACCATGACTTGGAAGATTTCTACGCTACGTCCTTTTGTTCCAACTTTTTGTTTAAGGATGTCTAATCTTGCTTACTTCAAAGGCTCCATTTACTGGATAAGTTTTTCGAAAGCCGATAATTTGATGTTGGTCTACAATGTGGACGAGGATAGGCTAGCAACGTTACCAAGGCCTCCGCAAAGGAACTCAGGGTTTGGAAGAAGGAGTTTGTATTTTGGTGACTCTGCTGGCCATTTGCTTATCGCTGAGGTTTTTGCTTGTGCTGCCTCTTTTTTGGATGTGTATGAACTTAATCCTGATCGCTCGGGGTGGTTTCTCAAGTTCAAGGTTGATCTTGATCAACTTTCTAAAGCTTTTCCCATGATGGCTCATAACAGGCATACTGTTGTTAACGAATACGCGTTCTCTGTTCTCTCTCTGCTCAGAAAAAGAGAAGATTTTGACGAGGATTCTTTCTTGGTATTGGAGGTTCCCGGGAAGGCCATACTTTACAATCTTGTTCATCAAAGTTGGAAAGTGCTATGCAGCTTCTGTCAGGCCGATTCTGCTCGGGATAAGATGTGCGGAATTTTAAAAGCCATTGACTACAACGAATCTCTAGCCTCTGTAACAACTGCCTCTTTCTGCTAAAAGAACTCTCAGCCCTTCTATGACTTTGATATACAAGCTTCAATTTGGCATGGAGGTCACTATTAATATGTTCTTGCATATCAGATATTGTTTATTTTTTTCAATTAATTTGAAACAGCTATGTATCGTTAACTATGAACTTGAATACTAACTTCATTGTTTGGTTTTTTTTTTCTTGCTCTGCCTGCAACATACGACTGTGTTGCCTCATCAAATATTTCCGCAGATCTATGATAAAATAATTTCTTATCATATAACTTAACTGCGACTAATTATGATGCTTACCACTGTTTAAGATCCTGGAACTTGGAAAATGAGAATGATCCTAGGGAGAAGAAAACTAATCCTACAAGTTAACTATTGCCTATATAAGTAGGTATTTCATCTACCATAATTTATATACGGAAAGCATTATCTAATGCTACTATATTTAAACAACTTAATTTTTATAGTGGTTTTACATGTGGAAATTGGACTTTTGTTGTCCCTATGCTTTTATCTGTGACGAAGTTGTAAGC
The DNA here is from genome assembly GCA_036435485.1 of Saposhnikovia divaricata. Classification (NCBI taxonomy): domain Eukaryota; kingdom Viridiplantae; phylum Streptophyta; class Magnoliopsida; order Apiales; family Apiaceae; genus Saposhnikovia; species Saposhnikovia divaricata. The sequence continues at coordinate 200,733,094 of CM071601.1, read as the reverse complement.
AACCTACTCCTTGTTTAAATCAATTTAGTGTAGTTTGTTATACCCAATATAAGGGGTTTTTTTTTTCTTGGAGGAAGGTCAGTTGCATGATTTATAAATACTCACTCACGCATTGACCTCCACTGTCCACTGAGGACTGAGGCAGAAGTCACTACAAGAAAAAGTTCAATAGACATCACACTTTAGACATCGGTTGTAAATGCCACTGATGTTAAAAGATGTAATTACATCACCCCAAATTAAATTGATGTCTTTACTTTTCGTAAACATCACTTTTTTTAAAACCGATGTCTAAAGCCGACCTTTAAAAATTAAAACGTGCGCCCTACTTTTTGTTTCCCCCCTTAGCTAAAACTAGTTGATAAAGCCGCGCTTCGCGGCGGCGTTACAATTTTTATTTTTTAAAAAATTCAATACATTTATGTTATATTATAATATTAATATTAAATTTTTATAATTAAATAATCTTCTCTAATGAATCAATTTCTTGTTAAATACGATTTTTTCGATTGAGCCGCTCTCTGGTTAAAACCGAAATCCCAACTTTTTAACATATATTATAAAGACTTATATAATATTTTTTATCCATAAAATCGAACCGTAAAAATTAAAAAAAATTTGACTGCAGTATCAAATTCTAATAGCTAATACAATCTTTTCTAGTGAGTCGTATTCCCGTTAAATACGTTTCGCGCCGCTCTTATTTGAAACCGAAATTCTAACTTCACTATATAAAGAGAGTAAATTCCAATTTTTATATTCTTTGAACTTTCTAATATTTATGGAATTTTAAAAGATGAAAAATCATCTTATATTTTCTGTATACTATAGATAAACTTGTATAAAAAAGTTAAAATAAAGGATTTTTAGGGAAAAAGATGTATAGTTTTAAAAAAAAATCGTATATGACGTCTCCACCGTCCTCGTATTCTACTTCCAATAAAATATTTTATTTTATGTATTATATATTTAAACACATTTTATACGGTCTTATTTAATGAACCACTTTCTTGTTAAACACGATTATTACTATTGATCCGCTCTCTCGTTAAGACCAAAAACCTAACTTTTACATATATTACTTGTATGATAATGTTTATCCATAAAAATTAAATTCTAAAAATAAAATAAAATTTATAACATCAATATGATATTAATAGCTAGTACAATCTTTTATAGTGAGCCGTCTTCCCGTTAAACATGTTTTGAGCCGATCTCGTTTGGGATCGAAATTCCAACTTCATTACATATTATTGATGATACTTATCTTACACAACAATTTTTTTCCTTAAAATCAAAACCTAAAAAATAGAGTGAATTCCAATTTATACTTTCTCTAGGCTTTCTAAAATTTTTGGAGTTTTAGAAAATGAAAACACATCTTATTTTCTCTTTATATTATAGATACTCCTATATTTATTTAGGATTCTTGCATGAGATTATTCTTTTATTATGTTAACACATCAATTCTTTTCTTTTTAAATAAGGTGACTTTTTTTATGACAATAGTATTGGATTTATGAATAAATTTTCATAATATAAGTATAATTAACTTATATAAAAAATAAATAATTTAAGAAGATCGTACTTTCTACAAAATATTTAATTATATGTCTGCTCTATATATTCAAACACCTATTCTACTTCTAGTAGAACGTTTATTTATATATTTTTTCCATAAATTCGAACTCTTATTCTCTATAAATTCGAACTCCTATTCTACTTCCAATAGAACTTTTAATCGTATGCCTTATAAATACTTATTATACTTCCAATAGAACTTCTAATCATATGTCTTCCCTATAAATTCGAACCCTTCTCCTTTATAAATTCGAACACCTATTCTACTTCTAATATGTTAATTGATATTTTTATATTTATTAGTGTTTAATATTCTAAAATTCTAGAAAATTAAAAAAATAGATTATGACGATCTTAGAGCGCCACCTAAACTTCAGCTATCCTCCTTCAATATATATATATATTGATTGATGATTTATATTTATTAGTGTTTAATATTCTAAAATTCTAGAAAATTAAAAAAATAGATTATGACGATCTTAGAGCGCCACCTAAACTTCCGCTATCCTCCTTTATATATATACTAGTTGATAAAGCCGCGCTTCGCGGCGGCGTTACAATTTTTATTTTTAAAAAAATTCAGTACATTTACGTTATATTATAATATTAATATTAAATTTTAATAATTAAATAATCTTCTCTAATGAATCAATTTCTTGTTAAATACGATTCTTTCGATTGAGCCGTTCTCTCGTTAAAACCGAAATCCCAACTTTTTAACATATATTATAAAGACTTATATAATATTTTTTATCCATAAAATCGAACCGTAAAAATAAAAAAAAATATGACTACAGTATCAAATTCTAATAGCTAATACAATATTTTCTAACGAGCCGTCTTCCTGTTAAATACGTTTCGAGCCACTTTTATTTGAAACCGAAATTCTAACTTCACTATATAAAGAGAGTAAATTCCAATTTTTATATTCTTTAAACTTTCTAATATTTATGGAGTTTTAAAAGATGAAAATACATCTTATATTTTCTGTATATTATAGATAAACTTGTATAAAAATGTTAAAATAAATGATTTTTAGGAAAAAAGATGTATAGTTTTAAAAAAATCGTATATGACATCTCCACCGTCCTCGTATTCTACTTCCAATAAAACATTTTATTTTATGTATTATATATTTAAACACTTTTTATATAGTCTTATTTAATGAACCGCTTTCTTGTTAAACACGGTTATTACTATTGATCCGCTCTCTCGTTAAGACCAAAAACCTAACTTTTACATATATTACTTGTTTGATAATGTTTATCCATAAAAATCAAATCATAAAAATAAAATAAAATTTATAACATCAATATGGTATTTTAATAGCTAGTACAATCTTTTATAGTGAGCCGTCTTCCCGTTAAACATATTTTGAGTCGCTCTCATTTGGGATCGAAATTCCAACTTTATTACATATTATTGATGATACTTATCTTACACAACAATTTTTTTCCCTTAAAATCAAAACCTAAAAAATAGAGTGAATTCCAATTTATACTTTCTCTAGACTTTCTAAAAATTTTGACTTAGCTAAAAAAAAAAAATTGGAGTTTTAGAAAATGAAAACACATCTTATTTTCTCTTTATATTATAGATACTCCCGTATTTATTTAGGATTCTTGCATAAGATTGTTCTTTTATTATGTTATCACATCAATTCTTTTCTTTTTAAATACGGCGACTTTTTTTTATGACAATAGTATTGGATTTATGAATAAATTTTCCTAATATAAGTATAATTAAATTATATAAAAAATATATAATTTAAGAAAATCGTATTTCTATAAAATATTTAATTATATGTCTGCTCTATATATTCAAACACCTATTCTACTTCTAGTAGAACGTTTATTTATTTATTTTTTCTATTAATTTGAACTCTTATTCTCTATAAATTCGAACTCCTATTCTACTTCCAATAGAAATTTTAATCGTATGCCTTATAAATACTTATTATACTTCAAATATAACTTCTAATCATATGTCTTCCCTATAAATTCGAACTCTTCTCCTTTATAAATTCGAATACCTATTCTACTTCTAATATGTTAATTGATATTTTTATATTTATTAATGTTTAAAATTCTAAAATTCTAGAAAATTAGAAAAATAGATTGAGACGATCTTAGAGCGCCACCTAAACTCCCGCTATCTTCCTTTATATATATATACTAGTTGATAAAGCCGCGCTTCGCGGCGGCGTTACAATATTTTTAAAAAAATTCAATACATTTACGTTATATTATAATATTAATATTAAATTTTTATAATTAAATAATCTTCTCTAATGAATCAATTTCTTATTAAATACGATTCTTTCGATTGAGCCGCTCTCTCGTTAAAACGGAAATCCCAACTTCTTAACATATATTATAAATACTTATATAATATTTTTTATCTATAAAATGAAACCGTAAAATAAAAAAAAATTATGACTTCAGTATCAAATTCTTAAAGCTAATACAATCTTTTCTAGCGAGCCGTCTTCCCGTTAAATACGTTTCGAGCCGCTCTTATTTGAAACCGAAATTCTAACTTCATTATATAAAGAGAGCAAATTCCAATTTTTATATTCTTTAAACTTTCTAATATTTATGGAGTTTTAAAAGATGAAAATACATCTTATATTTTCTGTATATTATAGATATTCTTGTATTTATTTACAAATTTCGCATGGGAATGTCTTTCTGTTATGTTAACATATCAAAAAAAAGTTAAAATACTAAGACTTTTCGTTACGGGAATAATATTACATTTATGGATATATTTTTGTAATGCAAGTATAATTAAATTGTATAAAAAAGTTAAAATAAAAGATTTCTAGGAAAAAAGATGTATAGTTTTAAAAAAATCGTATAAGACGTCTCCACTGTCCTCGTATTCTACTTCCAATAAAACATTTTATTTTTTGTATTAATTATATATTTAAACATCTTTTATACGGTCTTATCTAATGAACCGTTTTCTTGTTAAACACAGTTATTACTATTGATTCGCTCTCTCGTTAAGACCAAAAACCTAACTTTTACACATATTACTTGTATGATAATGTTTATCCATAAAAATCAAATCCTAAAAATAAAATATAATTTATAACATCATATGATATTTTAATAGTTAATACAATTTTAAATAGTGAGCCGTCTTCCCGTTACACGTTTCGAGCCGCTCTCGTTTGGGATCTAAATTCTAACTTCATTACATATTATTGATGATACTTGTCTTACACAACAATTTTTTTCCTTGAAATCAAAACCTAAAAAATAGAGTGAATTCCAATTTATACTTTCTCTAGATTTTCTAAAATTTTTGGAGTTTTAGAAAATGAAAACACATTTTATTTTCTCTTTATTTTATAGATACTCCTGTATTTATTTAGGATTGCTGCATGAGATTGTTCTTTTACTCATTGTTCTTTTATTATGTTAACACATCACTTCTTTTCTTTTTAAATACGGTGACTTTTTTCATGACAATAGTATTGGATTTATGAATAAATTTTCCTAATATAAATATAATTAACTTATATAAAAAATATATTTTAAGAAGATCGTACTTTCTATTAAATATTTAATTATATGTCTGCTCTATATATTCAAACACCTATTCTAGTTCTAGTAGAACTTTTATTTATATATTTTTTCTATAAATTCGAACTCTTATTCTCTATAAATTCGAACTCCTATTCTACTTCCAATAGAACTTTTATTCGTATGCCTTATAAATACTTATTATACTTCCAATAGAACTTCTAATCATATGTCTTTCCTATAAATTCGAACTCTTCTCCTTTATAAATTAGAACACCTATTAGTTCTAGTAGAACTTTTATTTATATATCTTTTCTATAAATTTGAACTCTTATTCTCTATAAATTCGAACTCCTATTCTATTTCCAATAGAATTTTTAATAGTATGCCTTATAAATACTTATTATACTTCCAATAAAACTTCTAATCATATGTCTTCTCTATAAATTCGAACTCTTCTCCTTTATAAATTCGAACACCTATTCTACTTCTAATATGCTAATTGATATTTTTAGATTTATTAGTGTTTAAAATTCTAGAAAATTAAAAAAATCGATTGAGACGATATTAGAGCGCCACCTAAACTCGCGGGAGTTTAGGTGGCACTCTAAGATCGTCTCAATCTATTTTTCTAATTTTCTAGAATTTTAGAATTTTAAACACTAATAAATATAAAAATATCAATTAACATATTAGAAGTAGAATAGGTGTTCGAACTTATAGAGGAGAAGAGTTCGAATTTATAGGGAATACATATGATTAGAAGTTCTATTGGAAGTATAATAAGTATTTCTAAGGCATACGATTAAAAGTTCTATTGGAAGTAGAATAGGAGTTCGAATTTATAGAGAATAAGAGTTCGAATTTATAGAAAAAAATATATAAATAAAAGTTCTACTAGAAGTAAAATAGGTGTTTGAATATATAGAGCAAACATATAATTAAATATTTTATAGAAAGTGCGATCTTCTTAAATTATATATTTTTATATAAGTTAATTATACTTATATTAGGAAAATTTATTCATAAATCCAATACTATTGTCATATAAAAGTCACCGTATTTAAAAAGAAAAGAATTGATTTGTTAACATAATAAAAGAACAATCTCACGGAGGAATCCTAAATAAATACAGGAGTATCTATAATATGAAGATAAAATAAGATGTGTTTTCATTTTCTAAAACTCCAAAAATTTTAGAAAGTCTAGAGAAAGTATAAATTGGAATTTAATCTATTTTTTAGGTTTTGATTTTAAGGAAAAAAATTGTTGTGTAAGATAAGTATCATCAATATTATAGTGAAGTTGGAATTTCGATCCCATACGAGAGCGGCTCGAAACGTGTTTAACGGGAAGACGGCTCACTATAAAACATTGTACTAGCTATTAAAATATCATATTAATGTTATAAATTTTATTCTATTTTTAGGATTTGATTTTTATGGATAAACATTATCATACAAGTAATATATGTAAAAGTTAGGTTTTTGATCTTAACGAGAGAGCGGATCAATAGTAATAACCGTGTTTAACAAGAAAGCGATTCATTAGATAAGACCGTATAAAAGATGTTTAAATATATAAGTAATACATAAAATAAAATGTTTTATTCGAAGTAGAATACGAGGACGGTGGAGACGTCTTATACGATTTTTTAAAGCTATACATCTTTTTTCCTAGAAATCCTTTATTTTAACTTTTTTATACAAGTTAATTATAATTGCATTACAAAAATATATCCATAAATGTAATATTATTCCCGTAACGAAAAGTCTTCGTATTTTAATTTTTTTTATATGTTAAAACAACAGAAAGACATTCCCCTGCGGAAACTGTAAATAAATACAAAAATATCTATAATATACAGAAAATATAAGATGTATTTTCATCTTTTAAAACTCCATAAATATTAGAAAGTTTAAACAATATAAAAATTGGAATTTACTCTCTTTCTGTAATGAAGTTAGAATTTTGGTTTCAAATAAGAGTGGCTTAAAACGTATTTAACAGGAAGACGGCTCGCTAGAAAAGATTGTATTAGCAATTAGAATTTGATACCGAAGTTATAATTTTTTTTATTTTTACGGTTCGATTTTATGAATAAAAAATATTATATAAGTCTTTATAATATATGTTAAAGTTGGGATTTCGATTTCAACGAGAGAGCGGCTCAATCGAAAGAATCGTATTTAACAAGAAATCTATTCATTAGAGATGATTATTTAATTATTAAAATTTAATATTAATATTATAAATAAACGTAAATGTATTGAATTTTTTAAAAATATTGTAATGCGAAGCGCGGCTTTATCAACTAGTTTAAAAGTAACTTGAAATCCTGACAAAAAAATTAAAGTAACCTGAATATAAGTAATAAGCTCATATTAAAAACGGTTTCAACAAAAGGCAAAAAGCGTCAATGGACTCCTGTTTTCATACAACTAACAATCCAACTGCAGCTTAAAGTCATTCCCTGGACGCTAAACAAGGCAAGGAGAGGCAGTACCGGCCAATGTTTACTGCTGTCATGATTACCAGAAGTTTAAGCAGTGAATAAAAATAAAATCCTACAAACAGCTAACTTTTAATAGTTACAGTCACATTGGGTGAAGATACATAGATACATTAAAAAGATGTAGCAGCAGAGGGTTAACCAAGTGAGGAGTATAACCACTGCAAATCCCCAAGATCCTCTAAATAGCAAAACTGTCTTTCTGGGAAACTGTCATGAAGTAAATAAGTTGGTGACTAGATGCTTGTAATTTAAAATATGTGAGTAGCCAGAGCCCAAGGTTTAACTGACTCTTTTAATTACTACAAGTGAGAAAACAAGGTAATGAAAGCATTCAACAGAGTATCCCACCTCAGAAACACTGTCAGTTTCCCGTTTCATGCCCTCTCTTTACGAAGTCCGCTACAAAGATGCTACCGGAGTCACACCATCCCCCCAAGATATCGAGGTTTGCACACTGCAGAGACAGTATAATTACAATTAAATGGAAGTCTAATACATGGTATACTTGAAATTTTGAACATCAACTACATTCAAAAGAAATTGTGCAGCACTTGAATATTTGAGTTGCAACTTGCAAGAATCTAACATTAGGTCAAGTATGATAGACTTTACAAACAGATGGTGTTTACATACTCTTATAAATCTAAGACGTTTAGAAGTCATCCCATCAAACTTAAATAGTTATATTAATAATTTAGTTTTATTCAAGAATCAAGACAAGCCATTAACGTTTTACATTCCCCAATTTTTCCAAAATTGACTTTATTATTCCTATAATGATAACTAAATGGCGCTGTAGACTGAAAGTATTAACATATTGAAATTTTTTGTTAGAACATTATGCAATTGCAAAAACGCCTTCAACCTGGCCAACCCAACCCATGAACACCCCTACCTCTTAAGAAAAACAGTGTTATGCAAAAAAATTAAAATTCCAACAAAAACCCTAGTAACAAATTTCACAGAACACGACATAGACTATTGTACATATTGGCTCCCCAGATTCCCCAATCCCCACCATAAATTGGACTCCCTTTCAACCCAGGCCTATATATATAACAACTTATAATACCTTGCTGAATCCCAGCCAGTTTGAATCTCCTTTGAATGAATATGCCTTCATGCTTTCTTTCCATTGTCCACATATGACCTACCAAAACATTCAATTTAGTTGTGTCAGTGTGTCACCTTGAGGAGCTCTACTAAAGTAAAATTTCAATATGATTCCTAAATTTAAAATGGGACTCTGGGAAGAGAGGTAGATCAGATTTTCTTCAGTGATACTAAGCTGCTCCTACGAGTGCTAAACAGATGCCTCCAAAGACAACCTTTTTAGGTCTATGGGACTTTCAGATGGCATTACATGATTTAAAGTTGGACCTTAACAATGTGTGGTTTTAACCTCTATCGTCCCTAGTACGATAGAGAAAGCAGACAAAATTCCGATAGAAGTAGGGTTGCCTTGTGATGACATTTAAGATAATGAAATCTGTAAAAGAAAAGGTCAAAATCTTGCAAAACGAACAAAAGAAACTATTTCCACTTCCCCCCTAGCTTGGGAATTACACTTAAACAATGAGCACAGTACATACTGTGGTAGGTCTCTCATAGTCTGAACTCTTCTGTAGGATAAGTATTGACAATCAGGTTTCAAATTTCGTGGTGAAGCTTTCATCAAGTGTTTCTCATTTTAACCATATAGACGATCAAATAAGCTTTTGCTATGATACATAACTTGCACCATCTCAAAGTTGTACAAAGAAGAACAAAATATTATTGTGTTTAAGATTTAATATCTGATATGTCATATGTATAACAATTTGTTTGCATTGTTAATATTTTGAACTAGTTGATATCAAGTAATATAAAACTTTGAATTACAATCAAGTACCCAGGTCAAATTCAAATTATAGACTTCACAGAAGTATTAAACTAAAAAAATCAGGCCACAATTAAGTAACAAAGTCAAACAGAGAGTAATGTTGTAGAATATCATGGAACCACAAGATAGTCATATGATCAACTTCTAACCTTGATTCCCTTTCCTGACCCTTGAGTCCTAGACCCATGAAAACACCTATTCGAGCAGAAGGGGACCAATACAAGGAGATGGACTTGGAATTTAAAGAGCATCATCTCGACATGCCTTCATTTTCTTAGGGTAGAGATTTAGCAAACTCTTTAATCAATGGAATGTCTAAACGAAAGTCAAAGCAATACAGTATACTAAGAACAGAGGTAGACCACACATTTGTCCCTGCTGATTAAAGCTAGACAATAAAATATGTATAGCTTCTAGGTCAACCTCACTACAGTATTCAGGTGATGACAAAACCCCCCCCAAAAGTGCTCTAAAGAATTCAGGATCACTCAATTAACATTTCCAATAAACCCCTACCACTTCCGATAACAGTATCATAGAGATGTATAATAACTTATTTGAGTGCTTAAACATGAGCCAGTATCAGCTTTGAAGCACTCCATACTGCTATTGCTCTGACGCAAGGGAAAAAATTACCTCATAATCAACACCTTGTATGTAGATGTAGTCAGAGTCAGCAGATGAGAATGCCAGACCAGTAATCTGCACCATAAAAAGAATGATTTTTTGGTTTCACATATGCAGAACATTAATAACTGTATAACATATTATGGCCAGACAGACATAAATATCCCGATCGTATGCATAAATGGAAGGTACGTCACATTATGCAAATTAAAACAGAAGCAAGCCACCAACATTGAATTTCATATAAAACTCAATCCCATATGATATGCCTAACACTCTAAATTTCTATCCCTATAAACAATATCCATTTAGAAACAACTACTGGAATATGACAAAGACAAACCAACATTGAATTTCATATAAAACTCAATGCCATATGATACGCCTAACACTCTAAATTTCTATCCCTGTAAACAATATCCATTTAGAAACAACTACTGGAATATGACAAAGACAATACATTTACAATGTGAGCACGTGGTCTGGTATCTTCATAATCTATTACGGGAACTGTGCCCATTTGGTTTATGTCTGTGTCATCTTAGAATCACTAAACACGATAATAATTCAAGCAATATGAGTATATGACTATATGTTAGAATATGAGCAATGCGGAAGTAATAAACGGAACTAGTAGATAGGAGAGAAAAACACGGTAGTAATATTAGAACTACATTGTATTGATCTTATTGTTGTTGTGTTTGAGACCATTTACATAAGATTATATTTATAGGCTTCAATCTCACCAAGATTATGGCTTGCCTAACTTGGTTGGTGACCTAACTTGGTTGGTGGCCTTGCTATAGTAATCTTGATGACCTAAGCGCTTATGTCATAGTTATTGCTTATATTTAACACGCCCCCTCACTCGAAATCCCATCTTCGGATGAAAGACCTATATTGGGATTGAAGAGTGGACACTAGTAGCCCTTGAGCTTAATCTGAGCGTCCAACTATACCCATTTTTAGGATCGACCGATCTTGATTTTATTGAGTCTTTTGGGATACCGGTTATCGAATTTGCGATCACACGGTATATTTTAGGCCATGTCAAATAATAGAATGTGCTTCTTTTCAGCACAACGGTGGATTACCACCAATCAGTCCTTGAACTGATTATTTTGAAGAAACTGAGACTCGACTTTGTGATCACTCAGTATTAACAAGCCTATGTCTGAACACAGGAGGAATCTGCATCTGTCATTTCTTGAACTATAAGCAACTGGAACTGTATTTGGTAGACTGCATCCCTTAAGATCGTCCATGAACTGGTCCTTCTGCTTCTTTTACAAGAATGAAATGCAAGATATAGCAGTGAACTGTGTGTATGTATTTTATACATACTACTACTTCTGCTTCTTTGTCATTTGTGGCAGTGAACTGTGTGTACATCTGTATATACACTACTTCTGCTGCTTCGTCGGAATAACGCCCCCTGAACTATTTAGTTTATAGCATCATAAAAAATTGGAGAGATACCGTAATATCAACAACCACTTTGAATACTACACAATTAAATCTATAACCGGGACAAACTGGGCAGAAAATTCTGCTGGAAACAGAATCTGCATAAATAAAAAAAACTGGGCAGAAAATTTCTCCCCTCTGTTGGAAGATATAAGTCTGGGCAGCTTGTGTTTTCCTTGAAAAATCACAAAGCTTCAACTGAAAAACTCCTCCTCTCTACTCCTGCTTTGATACCATGTTAGAATATGAGCAATGCGGAAGTAATAAACGGAACTAGTAGAGAGGAGAGAAAAACACGGTAGTAATATTAGAACTACATTGTATTGATCTTATTGTTGTTGTGTTTGAGACCATTTACATAAGACTATATTTATAGGCTTCAATCTCACCAACCATTAATGTTAGTCAAAGATTATGGCTTGCCTAACTTGGTTGGTGACCTAACTTGGTTGGTGGCCTTGCTATAGTAATCTTGATGACCTAAGCGCTTATGTCATAGTTATTGCTTATATTTAACACTATATTACAAGAAAAATGACATTTTTCAAGTGTAAAGCTTGTATTGGAAAATTTTCCGTCCCCCAATTCAATTCGTATACCATTACATCTATTATCTACGCGCGAATTTATTCATTTATGCTTCAATAATTATACATAGCGGGAGTTTAGGTGGCGCTCTAATATCGTCTCAATCGATTTTTCTAATTTTCTAGAATTTTAAACACTAACAAATAATTAGCATATTAGAAGTAGAATACGTGTTTGAATTTATAAAGGAGAAGAGTTCGAATTTATAAGAAAGACATATGATTAGAAGTTCTATTGGAAGTATAATATGTATTTATAAGGCATACGATTAAAAGTTCTATTGGAAGTTGAATAGGAGTTCGAATTTATAGAGAATAAGAGTTCGATTTTATAGAAAAAATATATAAATAAAAGTTCTACAAAAAATATATAAATAAAAGTTCTACTAGAACTAGAATGGGTGTTTGAATAGCAGACATATAATTAAATATTTTATAGAAAGTACGATCTTCTTAAATTATATATTTTTTATATAAGTTAATTATACTTATATTAGGAAAATTTATTCATAAATCTAATACTATTGTCATGAAAAAAGTCACCGTATTTAAAAAGAAAAGAATTGACGTGTTTAAGTAGTAAAAGAACAATGAGTAAAAGAACAATCTTATGCAGAAATCCTAAATAAATACAGGAGTATCTATAATATAAAGAGAAAATAAGATGTGTTTTCATTTTCTAAAACTCCAAAATTTTAGAAAATCTAGAGAAAGTATAAATTGGAATTCACTCTATTTTTTAGGTTTTGATTTTAAGGAAAAAAATTGTTGTGTAAGATAAGTATCATCAATAATATGTAATGAAGTTAGAATTTCGATCCCAAACGAGAGCGGCTCAAAATGTGTTTAACGGGAAGACGGCTCACTATAAAAGATCGTACTAGCTATTAAAATATCATATGATGTTATAAATTTTATTTTATTTTTAGGATTTGATTTTTATGGATAAACATTATCATATAAGTAATATATGTAAAACTTAGGTTTTTGGTCTTAACGAGAGAGCGAATCAATAGTAATAAATGTGTTTAACAAGAAAGCGGTTCATTAGATAAGACCGTATAAAAGATGTTAAATATATAATTAATACATTAAATAAAATGTTTTATTGGAAGTAGAATACGAGGACGGTGGAGACATCTTATACAATTTTTTAAAACTATACATCTTTTTTCCTAGAAATCTTTTATTTTAACTTTTTTATACAAGTTAATTATACTTGCATTACAAAAATATATCCATAAATGTAATATTATTCCCGTAACAAAAAGTCTTCGTATTTTAATTTTTTTTGATATGTTAACATAACAGAAAGACATTCCCATGCAGAAACTGTAAATAAATACAAGAATATCTATAATATACAAAAAATATAAGATGTGTTTTCATCTTTTAAAACTCCATAAATATTAGAAAGTTTAAAGAATATAAAAATTGGAACTTACTCTCTTTATATAATGAAGTTAGAATTTCGGTTTCAAATAAGAGCGGCTCGAAACGTATTTAACAGGAAGACGACTCGCTAGAAAAAATTGTATTAGCTATTAGAATTTGATACTGAAGTCATAATTTTTTTTTATTTTTACGGTTCGATTTTATAGATAAAAAATATTATATAAGTTGTTAAAAAGTTGAGATTTCGGTTTTAACGAGAGAGCAGCTCAATCGAAAGAATCGTATTTAACAAGAAATTGATTCATTAGAGAAGATTATTTAATTATTAAAATTTAATATTAATATTATAATATAACGTAAATGTATTGAATTTTTTTAAAAATATTGTAATGCCGCCGCGAAGCGCGGCTTTATCAACTAGTTTCTTGTTAAATACGATATCCTCCTTTATATATAACTAGTTGATAAAGCCGCGCTTCGCGACGGCGTTACAATATTTTTAAAAAAATTCAATACATTTACGTTATATTATAATATCAATATTAAATTTTAGTAATTAAATAATCTTCTCTAATGAATCAATTTCTTGTTAAATACGATTCTTTCGATTGAGCCGCTCTCTCGTTAAAACTGAAATCCCAACTTTTTAACATATATTATAAATACTTATATAATATTTTTTATCTATAAAATCGAACCGTAAAAAAAAAAATATGACTTCAGTACCAAATTCTAATATCTAATACAATCTTTTCTAGCGAGCCGTCTTCCCGTTAAATACGTTTCGAGCCACTCTTATTTGAAACTAAAATTCTAACTTCATTATATAAAGAGAGTAAATTCCAATTCTTATATTCTTTAAACTTTCTAATATTTATGGAGTTTTAAAAGATGAAAATACATGTTATATTTTCTGTATATTATAGATATTCTTGTATAAAAATGTTAAAATAAATGATTTTTAGGAAAAAAGATGTATAGTTTTAAAAAAATCGTATATGACATCTCCACCGTCCTCGTATTCTACTTCCAATAAAACATTTTATTTTATGTATTATATATTTAAACACTTTTTATATAGTCTTATTTAATGAACCGCTTTCTTGTTAAACACGGTTATTACTATTGATCCGCTCTCTCGTTAAGACCAAAAACCTAACTTTTACATATATTACTTGTATGATAATGTTTATCCATAAAAATCAAATCATAAAAATAAAATAAAATTTATAACATCATATGATATTTTAATAGCTAGTACAATCTTTTATAGTGAGCCGTCTTCATGTTAAACACATTTCGAGCCGCTCTCGTTTGGGATCGAAATTCTAACTTCATTACATATTATTGATGATACTTATCTTACACAACAATTTTTTTTTCTTGAAATCAAAACCTAAAAAATAGAGTGAATTCCAATTTATACTTTTTCCAGATTTTCTAAATTTTTTGGAGTTTTTAGAAAATGAAAACACATCTTATTTTCTCTTTATATTATAGATATTCATGTATTTATTTAGGATTCCTGCATGAGATTGTTCTTTTACTCATTGTTCTTTTATTATGTTAATACATTAATTCTTTTCTTTTTAAATACGATGACTTTTTTCATGACAACAGTATTGGATTGCATGAGATTGTTCTTTTACTCATTGTTCTTTTATTATGTTAATACATTAATTCTTTTCTTTTTAAATACGATGACTTTTTTCATGACAATAGTATTGGATTTATGAATAAATTTTCCTAATATAAGTATAATTAAATTATATAAAAAATATATAATTTAGAAGATCGTACTTTCTATAAAATATTTAATTATATGTCTGCTCTATATATTTAAACACCTACTCTAGTTCTAGTAGAACTTTTATTTATAAATTCGAACTCATATTTTCTATAAATTCGAACTCTTATTCTACTTCCAATAGAACTTTTAATCGTATGCCTTATAAATACTTATTATACTTCCAATAGAACTTCTAATCATATGTCTTCTCTATAAATTCGAACTCTTCTCCTTTATAAATTCGAACACCTATTCTACTTCAAATATGCTAATTAATATTTTTATATTTATTAGTGTTTAAAATTCTAGAAAATTAGAAAAATCGATTGAGACGATATTAGAGCGCCACCTAAACTCCCGCTATCCTCCTTTATATATATACTAGTTGATAAAGCCGCGCTTCGCGACGGCGTTACAATATTTTTTAAAAAATTCAATACATTTATGTTATATTATAATATTAATATTAAATTTTAATATTTAAATAATCTTCTCTAATGAATAAATTTCTTGTTAAATACGATTCTTTCGATTGAGCCGCTCTCTCGTTAAAACCGAAATCCAAACTTTTTAACATATATTATAAAGACTTATATAATATTTTTTATCTATAAAATTGAACCGTAAAAATAAAAAAAAAATTATGACTTCAGTATCAAATTCTAATAGCTAATACAATCTTTTCTAGCGAGTCGTCTTCCCGTTAAATACGTTTCTAGCCGCTCTTATTTGAAACCGAAATTCTAACTTCATTATATAAAGAGAGTAAATTCCAATTTTTATATTCTTTAAACTTTCTAATATTTATGGAGTCTTAAAAGATGAAAATACATCTTATATTTTCTGTATATTATAGATATTCTTGTATTTATTTACAGTTTCCGCATGGGAATGTCTTTCTGTTATGTTAACATATTAAAAAAAATTTAAAATACGAAGACTTTTCGTTACGGGAATAATATTACATTTATGGATATATTTTTGTAATGCAAGTATAATTAACTTGTATAAAAAAGTTAAAATAAAGGATTTCTAGGAAAAAAGATGTATAGTTTTAAAAAATCGTATAAGACGTCTCCACCGTCCTCGTATTCTACTTCCAATAAAATATTTTATTTTATGTATTAATTGTAAACATTTTTTATACGGTCTTATCTAATGAACCGCTTTCTTGTTAAACACAGTTATTACTATTGATTAGCTATCTCGTTAAGACCAAAAACCTAACTTTTACATATATTACTTGTATGATAATGTTTATCCATAAAAATCAAATCCTAAAAATAAAATAAAATTTATAACATCATATGATATTTTAATAGCTAGTACAATCTTTTATAGTGAGTCGTCTTCCCGTTATACACATTTCGAGCCGCTCTCGTTTGGGATCGAAATTCTAACTTCATTACATATTATTGATGATACTTATCTTACACAACAATTTTTTTCCTTGAAATCAAAACCTAAAAAATAGAGTGAATTCCAATTTATACTTTCTAGATTTTCTAAAAATTTTGGAGTTTTAGAAAATGAAAACACATCTTATTTTCTCTTTATAATATAGATACTCCTGTATTTATTTAGGATTCCTGCATGAGATTGTTCTTTTACTCATTGTTCTTTTATTATGTTAACACATCAATTCTTTTCTTTTTAAATACGGTGACTTTTTTCATGACAATAGTATTGGATTTATGAATAAATTTTCCTAATATAAGTATAATTAACGTATATAAAAAATATATAATTTAAGAAGATCGTACTTTCTATAAAATATTTAATTATATGTCTGCTCTATATATTCAAACACCTATTCTAGTTCTAGTAGAACTTTTATTAATATATTTTTTCTATAAATTCAAACTCTTATTCTCTATAAATTCGAACTCCTATTCTAATTTCAATAGAACTTTTAATCGTATGCCTTATAAATACTTATTATACTTCCAATAGAACTTCTAATCATATGTCTTCCCTATAAATTCAAACTCTTATCCGTTATAAATTTGAACACCTATTCTATTTCTACTTCTAATATGCTAATTGATATTTTTATATTTATTAGTGTTTAAAATTCTAAAAAGTTAGAAAAATCGATTGAAACGATATTAGAGCGCCACCTAAACTCCTGCTATCCTCCTTTATATATATATACTAGTTGATAAAGCCGCGCTTCGCGGCGGCATTACAATATTTTTTAAAAAATTTAATACATTTACGTTATATTATAATATCAATATTAAATTTTAGTAATTAAATAATCTTCTCTAATGAATCAATTTCTTGTTAAATACGATTCTTTCGATTGAGCCGCTCTCTCGTTAAAACTGAAATCCCAACTTTTTAACATATATTATAAATACTTATATAATATTTTTTATCTATAAAATCGAACCGTAAAAATAAAAAAAATATGACTTCAGTATCAAATTCTAATAGCTAATACAATCTTTTCTAGAGAGCCGTCTTCCCGTTAAATACGTTTCGAGCCACTCTTATTTGAAACTGAAATTCTAACTTCATTATATAAATAGAGTAAATTCCAATTCTTATATTCTTTAAACTTTCTAATATTTATGGAGTTTTAAAAGATGAAAATACATGTTATATTTTCTGTATATTATAGATATTCTTGTATTTATTTATAGTTTCCGCATTGGAATGTCTTTCTGTTATCTTAACATATCAAAATAAAATAAAATACGAAGACTTTTCGTTACGGAAATAATATTGCATTTATGGATATATTTTTGTAATGCAAGTATAATTAACTTGTATAAAAAAGTTAAAATAAAGGATTTCTAGGAAAAAAGATGTACAGTTTTAAAAAATCGTATAAGACGTCTCCACCGTCCTCGTATTCTACTTCAAATAAAATATTTTATTTTATGTATTAATTATATATTTAAACATCTTTTATACGATCTTATCTAACGAACCGCTTTCTTGTTAAACACAGTTTTTACTATTGATTCACTCTCTCGTTAAGACAAAAAACCTAACTTTTACATATATTACTTGTATGATAATGTTTATCCATAAAAATCAAATCCTAAAATTAAAATAAAATTTATAACATCATATGATATTTTAATAGCTAGTACAATCTTTTATAGTGAGCCGTCTTCATGTTAAACACATTTCGAGCCTCTCTCGTTTGGGATCGAAATTCTAACTTCATTACATATTATTGATGATACTTATCTTACACAACAATTTTTTTTCTTGAAATCAAAACCTAAAAAATAGAGTGAATTCCAATTTATACTTTTTCTAGATTTTCTAAATTTTTTGGAGTTTTTAGAAAATGAAAACACATCTTATTTTCTCTTTATATTATAGATATTCATGTATTTATTTAGGATTCCTGCATGAGATTGTTCTTTTACTCATTGTTCTTTTATTATTTTACTACATTAATTCTTTTCTTTTTAAATACGATGACTTTTTTCATGACAATAGTATTGGATTGCATGAGATTGTTCTTTTACTCATTGTTCTTTTATTATGTTAAAACATTAATTCTTTTCTTTTTAAATACGATGACTTTTTTCATGACAATAGTATTGGATTTATGAATAAATTTTCCTAATATAAGTATAATTAACTTATATAAAAAATATATAATTTAGAAGATCGTACTTTCTATAAAATATTTAATTATATGTCTGCTCTATATATTTAAACACCTACTCTAGTTCTAGTAGAACTTTTATTTATAAATTCGAACTCTTATTCTCTATAAATTCGAACTCTTATTCTACTTCCAATAGAACTTTTAATCGTATGCCTTATAAATACTTATTATACTTCCAATAGAACTTCTAATCATATGTCTTCTCTATAAATTCGAACTCTTCTCCTTTATAAATTCGAACACCTATTATACTTCAAATATGCTAATTGATATTTTTATATTTATTAGTGTTTAAAATTCTAGAAAATTAGAAAAATTGATTGAGACGATATTAGAGCGCCACCTAAACTCCCGCTATCCTCCTTTATATATATATACTAGTTGATAAAGCCGCGCTTCGCGGCGGCGTTAAAATTTTTATTTTTAAAAAAATTCAATACATTTACGTTATATTATAATATTAATATTAAATTTTAATAATTAAATAATCTTCTCTAATGAATCAATTTCTTGTTAAATACGATTTTTTCGATTGAGCCGCTTTCTCGTTAAAACTGAAATCCCAACTTTTTAACATATATTATAAAGACTTATATAATATTTTTATCCATAAAATCAAACCGTAAAAATAAAAAAAAAATTATAACTACAGTATCAAATTCTAATAGCTAATACAATCTTTTCTAGCTAAAATCTTTTCTAGCTAGCCGTCTTCCCGTTAAATACGTTTCGAGCCGCTCTTCTTTCAAACCGAAATTCTAACTTCACTATATAAAAAGAGTAAATTCCAATTTTTATATTCTTTAACCTTTCTAATATTTATGGAGTTTTAAAAGATGAAAATACATCTTATATTTTCTGTATATTATAGATAAATTTGTATTAAGAAGTTAAAATAAAGGATTTTTAGGAAAAAAGATGTATAGTTTTTAAAAAATCGTATAGGACGTCTCCACCATCTGTGTATTCTACTTCCAATAAAATATTTTATTTTATGTATTATATATTTAAATTTAAACACTTTTTATACGGTCTTATTTAATGACCCGCTTTCTTGTTAAACACGGTTATTACTATTGATCCGCTCTCTCGTTAAGACCAAAAACCTAACTTTTACATAAATTACTTGTATGATAATGTTTATCCATAAAAATCAAATCTTAAAAATAAAATAAATTTATAACATCAATATGGTATTTTAATAGCTAGTACAATCTTTTATAGTGAGCCGTCTTCCCGTTAAACATGTTTCGAGCCGCTCTCGTTTGGGATCGAAATTCCAACTTCATTACATATTATTGATGATACTTATCTTACACAACAATTTTTTTTCGTTAAAATAAAAACCTAAAAAATAGAGTGAATTCCAATTTATACTTTCTCTAGACTTTCTAAAAATTTTGGAGTTTTTGAAAATGAAAACACATCTTATTTTCTCTTTATATTATAGATACTCCTGTATTTATTTAGGATTCTTGCATGAGATTGTTCTTTTATCATGTTTACACATCAATTCTTTTCTTTTTAAATACGGTGACTTTTTTAATGACAATAGTATTGGATTTATGAATAAATTTTCCTAATATAAGTATAATTAACTTATATAAAAAATATATAATTTAAGAAGATCGTACTTTCTATAAAATATTTAATTAGTCTGCTCTATATATTCAAACACATATTCTACTTCTTGTAGAACGTTTATTTATATATTTTTTCTATAAATTCGAACTCTTATTCTCTATAAATTCGAACTCCTATTCTACTTCCAATAGAACTTTTAATCGTATGCCTTATAAATACTTATTATATTTTCAATAGAATTTCTAATCATATGTCTTCCCTATAAATTCGAACTCTTCTCCTTTATTAATTCGAACACCTATTCTACTTTTAATATGTTAATTGATATTTTTATATTTATTAATATTTAAAATTCTAAAATTCTAAAAAATTAGAAAAATAGATTGAGACGATCTTAGAGCGCCACCTAAACTCCCGCTATCCTCCTTTATATATATATATATTGATATATATATATATATATAGGCTAGCGTTCAAATAGAAACCAACCTTAGAATAGAAACTAGAAACCTACACTAAATAAATTATATTTCATTTATTTTAATGGCCCCGCTAGGGGCACCTTCACAAAAAACGTTTAAAATTCTTGGCTCTATTCAACAAAAATATAAAAAAAAATAAAAAAAAATTTTAAAAAAAAAGTTACTGTTCACGTGCCACGTCATCACGTGAACAGTAACTTTTTTATAAATTTTTTTTTTTTTATATTTTTGTTGAATAGAGACAATAATTTTGAACGTTTTTTTGTATTGGAGTACCCCTAATTTGGTCATTAGATTAGCTTGAAATATTTAATTTAGGTTTAGTTTCTAGTTTCTATTCTAAGTTAGTTTCTATTAGAACAAGATCCTATATATATATTGATATTGATAGATAGATAGATAGATAGATAGATAGATATTGATGATTGATGATTGATTGCACAGTGGGTAGTTTTTAATAAATAAAATTAAATCTGTTGAATTGGTAATAAAACATACTAATAAAAGACTAATCTCTGCAATACAAAGTATAGATAGATGTAATAAGCAACATGTTTAGATCAACCACAAAAAATATAAATATAAATTCCGTCTTCTCTCTATCATAGCCTTTTAGTTTTCACAAACAGAGTATTTGTGAAAAGGAAAAAGCAAAAAATGTTTCATGTTGACAGGCCCCTATTTCTGTTTACATATCTAAACTCGCGAGGCGGATAGATGGACAAGAAGAACAGCAATACAAATGCATTCTAGGTTTGATAGGCCAACGTCAAGATCATCCACAGATGTTGAAGAGTTGTGATAACAAACATGTATATACGATTAGCAATAATATACAGCAGATTTTTATTGGATATTGACTTGCCTGCTGAGTTGGATTGACATGGCTTGCTGAGTTGGAAAGAAAAGATATATAATAGATTAAAATAAATTCTGTAATTGATGAAAATAAAATCGAAATCGAAATGGAAATAGTATTTACTAATTATAATATCAATTATAACCTTGACATGAGATTAATGTTCTGAATATAAAGGGTTTGCTCACTTGCTTGGTCGCAAAGTCGTGCGTGAAACCTTGTCCAAATATCTGAAACCTTGTCCAAATCTGAATCATAAATCTAAAACCGTATGCCTATACAGTGCTTTCCCAATTCCAACCGAACTCGGAAAACAAAATCTCCCTATATATACAACCCTGTATGTTTGGTTCTTCAAACAGTACTCTTAAGCAAAGCTATGAAATCCACTGTAGGAAAAGCCATACAATTTACCTATGTTGTCAAACAAAGATTCAAAGACCAAGGTTCGAAATTTGATGAGTTTCTTAGGCTCACAAGTAGTGTGAAAGTCGAACAAAATCATGCTCATGTTATTTCGGAACTCGAAAACCTTTTTGCAGTTGATCATCCAGATTTGCTCTACGGTCTCAACGAATTTTTACCGAAAAAGTATGAAGCCTCTGTAGTTAGCCTTGATGACAAGACTAAGGAAGATCATCCTCCGAAGAAGAAGCAGTGCATTGGCAAATATGCGTGGGTTCTACGTCAATCTCCTAGAGAATTATACGATAAGATTCGTGACCGATGTATTGAGATGAATGATGATGAGTTAAGTGTTTTAATGAAGTATCTTCAAACCGTTTTGTCATTTCCTATTGAAATATACAATAAGATTCGTCACCGATGTATTGAGAAGAATGATGATGAGTTTAGTGTTTTAAATAAGTTTTTTGAAACCGTTTTGTCATATCATGACAAGAAGATCACATTTTATCAAGCAGATACGGTTTTCAAGAAGTTATTTAAGGATGATCCAGATTTGTTCTTAGAATCTAATTATGTGTTAGCACAATCATTGGAGGCGCCTAGTAAAATATCTGGATATACGGGTCAAAAGGAAAGTGGTAATGTTGTTTGCAGTTTGCATGAGGAGACAATGGATGTAAAGGAATTTTATTTGTTTGAGATGGACTTGGCTTTTTCGCGAATAGAATCGACGATTAAGAAATTAGAGAAGGATCATGAGAGCTTAGAAGAGGGTTTTACAGCGCTTAATTTCAGGTGTATTAAGAAATTGTACTATGACTCTGATGATAATCATGATGGTTTAGGTGAAGAGATGGTAGAAATTTTGAAGTCTAATCCTGTTGGAGGTGTGGTTGCAAGAGTAGTTGTACTAGAGCAGCTGAGGGAAAAGAAGAGGCAATTGGAAGAACAAAAACTTCATTTGGACAAAATATGGGCTGAGATTTTCGAAGATATTAGAGAAAAAGGATGTGTTCGACGTCACAGAGAGTTTTTGCGAAGAACAAAAGAAGCTTCGATAAATGGCTATGGAAAAAAGTAATAATGAGGTAATAACTTGAGAAGATGAGATTAGTTTAATGTCAGAGGTAGAGTTTGTTTACAGAACTTGTGTTAATCTCACATTTGAATAGAAAATTCATAGATCCAAGGGGTTCTTAATTGTGAGCTGCATAGTATCTGGCATTCTAACTTCAATCAGAACCGGGAATAGGTTAGCAATTTGAGTGATCTATTAGTTGTGGCTCTGATAGTTTGTTTGATTTATTTGTGCTACATGGAATTAATTACAAATTGTTCAGGCACTCCAAGATTTTAGTACAATTTTTATACATGAGATTTTGTATTAGTTATCGGCTACCATTTCTAGTTTTGTATTAGTTTTCGAAAACTCTAGCATTTCTCGTAACAATGTTTGGCCAGCTATATTACACCCCAAGTTGGAGCCCTTTGATAGCAAGATTACACTCCTGATTGGAGCCCAACACGGACTAGAAAACAACCAAAGAAATTCGAGTACCTTTTTTGAATTGTATAATATTGTTTTTCTTTTCGATATTGCAAAAAAGATTACACAAAAAAAAAAAAAAAAAAAAACAAGCTCCATTGAACTCCATCCAAAATTTAAAGCGTAATTTTACAACTGTTAATGGAATAGAGTGTTCCTCATTTTGGTACCTTCACCCATAGAATCTGTTACACCATTTTTATGCACCAAAATACTCAATACTTATGTAAAAAGCATATACATGTGTTCTTCTTTCTATGTGCATAAGATACATTTAAAGATACAGGGGAATAGAACTGCAAGTTATTCTTCTTTCCCATGGTTTTTGGATTGAAAAAAGTAATCGCAACTTCCACTACAAAAACCAATATTTTGCCAAAGTTACTCTTCCGTAGAACAATCTAGTCCACCTCCAAGGCTCCAATACTCCATCCTGGATCCACTACACACTTCAGCATAAACTTCTTAATCACAACAAAATTCGGAACAATTGCCAACTTCCCAGAAAGAAGCAAAGGAGATAATATGGCCCATACCTAAAATAGAAAAATACACCCTAAATAAGTAAATGCATGCGTCAAACAACATTCAATGGAGACGAAACAATGTTGATTGTTATTCCTTGCAGTTTGTAAATGGTTACTCAGATATCCACAAATAAGTACTCTATTTCACAAAAATATAGGTAATCTGTTTTTAAGAATATATTTGCAAATATCAACAGGGGATTTAACAAAGGACATGCATCTGAGAGTTATTTAGGTAAATTTGGGGCTCGTTTAGTTCACTCCAATCAACAATGCAAATGCTTCCTAATTGTTTTGCTTGTGTTCAGAATTAAGACAACTGATACAATCTAATGCTACCGGAAACCCTGTGTAGATGCTAACTTATTATTTTGGAGGGATAGGGGGCATGCAACTTATTTTCTATCATTTCATGCAAAAGTAAACAGAAACTAATATTAGATATAAAATTAGAAAATAGATTAAAAAATTACAAAAAATGGGAAACTAACACCACATATTAAATTTATTTAAAAAAATGGTATTAGCAACCACCATGTAATAAGCAAAACTTACTATACATATATAGCAACAAAAAAAAAAAAACTTCCTACACATGTGTCGGGATATGTGCAGCAGGCAGTACGATGTAAGTTAAATAATGAGGTAAAGGTAACGATGACATAAACTCAAGACGTGGATCATTGTTTCTCTCCAATTGCTGATCACAACAGTTTGGTCTGATGACATTCCAACCCTGCTTACAAGCCGAATTGAAAAGATGTCAACTTATAGCAAAATACATAGGCTACATAGATTAAAAAAACTTTGACATATGAGTTGTTACTATAAGATGTACTATAATTTGATTTTTCGAAGAGAAACATCTATATTGATACAACTGCAAAATATGCAAGAGGGAGCAAGCACGTAATCTGTACAGTACATTACAGAAATATCAGGTAGAGTACTTGAGGTATAGGCTTTGCTCTCTTCTTCATGCCATTTCATAAAGCACTTTCCCAGCAAATCATGTTTAAAAGAGGAAAATATTAATTACAAACAGAGGAACGCAAAAAAGAAAGAAAAAACTACGTAAAAGATCTGTTAAACCACAGTTTGAATTTTTCAAGAAAAATTACAAATTAATGAGATATATAATGAAAGATACACCTGCATCATCCACACCACAATTTGAAATCTCAAGCAAAATCAGAAATGAATGAGATGTATACCAAAAGATAAACTTGCATCATCCACAGAGGAGATGAAAAATGCATATACTATAATAGAGAAAGTAGGAAAGTGGTCCTTACATACTATCACAAAGTTGAAGCATATCATCTCCTTATACTTTGAACATGGACCCTGCATATGGATTAAAGTCAGGCTTATGCTGTGTCTATGGAATGATCACACGCATTGGAATCTGCAGTAGAACAGACACTAGCAGCAATACATGAAAATTTCCTGTCACAAAAGATTTTAATCACATCAGTGTATATATATATATATATATATATACACTGATGTGATTAAAATCTTTTGTGACAGGAAATTTTCAAACCTAAAAAATTCATAACTCCTGAGCAACACTGAACATGAGAAACAAATACAGAACACAGATGGGGCCTTCCAGGTGGAAGCCTCTCACGAACCATCTTCTTTACTATGTGATAGCCTAATAATTCAAAATATACCTACAAGTAACATCTGACCACATAGTTTCTTAATTACATAGTAATTGAAGCTTAAATATGCACACGAACAGACCTGCACAAACACACATGCCACTGTGACTATAACAATTATTGTTCAGACTAGGTCAACAAAACTTTAATGAAAGTAAGAGATTTCTAGTTCATACAGATAGGTAATGTGAAGTCTCAGTTCCTTGTCAGGTCCTTTAGACAGTTTAGAGTGAATAATAAATTGAGGAATATCCTTTAAGTAGGTGCCCAACAGTTTTGCAACCTCCTGGAAAGTACTTGATTAACTACATACTCATTTGTTCTATTGTAATTAATATACAACTTATCATCCTACTGTTCAACCAAAACGAAACAAAACAAAAATGAAGCTGGTACTGGACATGAGGACAGTTAAAAGATTCGAAGTTCCTAATTATACTACACCTTAATAATTACATATAAGAACACAAACCCCCTGGTTTCATTTTTTCTACACACAAGCATATACACAAATCTTAGAAAATACGAGGCGAAAAGGGCTCCATCAAAAAAAATTACTTTGTTATTCCCGCTTTTAGGTGATGCAAAGCTTCAAAATCACCAGTACAAGATACTAGATCAAATGTTTACACAATGTTATCAAAAAAATTGTATGTTCTCCACCTGTTCCATATAGAATGTTGATGGACAAAGATGCGTCAAAGTAACATTTTAGTACAGTCTGTGTGTTCAAACCCTCTCCTCTCCATCTCTTCTGACCATCTTTTAGCTTCAGAATTCATACCAAACTTGGCAAAACCATGTACTATATAATCATAAGTCATTTTACCGGGCTCAAGCCCTTTCTGACGTAACCTCTTAAACAATGTGCAGGCCCTTTCCATTCTGCGTTCATTGGGTATTCTTTTAGCCATGATTACCCTTCTTATTAATAAATTGTAGGTAAAGACATCCATTGGAAACAACTGTTGAATTACTTCTTCCAAGCCCTCTATATCTGGAATATCACTAATATAAGGAGAAAATGCACGAATGAGCTCACCAATTTCCCAACTGCAACTAGTGGTATTATGTCTTGATCGAACCCAATAATAATAGAGGTTTTCCGCCCTGAAAGAATGTAACAAGAGCAAATTACCGATAAAAGTTGAAAGAGTTCTTCCATCTCTAATTGTGTCATCCACAACATTTACCACTTCATCATATTTATTGTTATTGCAAAGCACTAGCACAAGCTCCTCATAACATCGAAGACTAGGTGTTTCGTTGTCCCTCTTCATTTCCTTAACATAGCGTAATGCCATTTCTGCCTTATTCATCCTACAAAGACCAATAATCAAGCTTTGACATAATTTTTTCCCAGCCTTCCTTTCTCCTTTCAAATCATTAAAGAATCTGACAGCTGAAGCAGTCCTTTCACTTTTAAGATAACTCAGCAGCATATGAACATTAGTCTTCACATCAGGAGTGATATTACTATCTAACATCTTGTCATACACTGCCCTAGCCAGCTCAGGTTTTCTGGCATGTCCGGCTGCAAATATAAACAACCTATAAACATGACGCTTCTGCCCCTGACGGGAGAGTTGAATCTCTAGCATTCTGAAAAATTTCTGCTCTGGATTGTCCATGTTAAATAGAAGCTCAATGACATGTTTAAATGTTGTGGGTGTCGGGTCGTGACCTTTTTCTTGCATCTCTATGAGTAGTCTAACTGCAATATCTCCCCTATTCGTCTTCTTAAAAGCATCTATCAAGCTCATGTACGCATGTCTACTGGTAACTTTATTTAATTGGTTAAGTTGCCCATGAAGCATATAACCATCTTCCACTCTATTGTTCTTGCTCATAGCTGATATAAATTTGCTATAAATAGAGCTAGAGGGTGCAAAATTTCGCTCAAGAGCTACAAGAACCAAGTCTTTCATTTCATCAACTTTACCCTCTCGGCAAAGAGCATCAGCAACAACCGAGAAGGAGTTATGCCCTGGGATATAGCCTTGAGTAAGAGAGCCCCTTAAAACCCGGTATGCTTCAACGGTATTCCCTTCCGCACACAACGTATTTATGAGAAAATTATAGGTTGTGCCATTTGGGGACAACCCAAACTCCACCTTTGCATCATACAAATGTACTGCTTCATCAACCAGCCCGATCTTGCAAAAGAAGCACAATACACAATTCATCGTCTCCTCATCGGGACATAACTGCCTCTCCATCATTTCCATCAACAGATCATAAACCTCCATATGTCGATTCTTTCTTAGAAGCTTGTTTATCAACAAATTGTAACGGAACACATCAGGTCCATCCAATCCCTTCATTTTTTTCAAAATCTTCAGCGCCCCTTCCAACTGCCCAGCTCGAACAAGATCTCTAATCCACATATTATAAGCAGCCTGCAAAGGCACCTTACTGCCCCCAAACTCTTCCACCACCTCTGCCGCTCTCTCAAACAATTTATCCTTGCACAACCCCGCCACTAAAGTCCCAATCACCGCCTCACTCAACCCCATCCCACTCGTCACCAAATCCCTCGCATAACTCTCTGCCCTATCCCACTCCTTCTTCTTACACAACCCTTTCACCAAAACCGCATGTGTCACACTATTCTGCAACCCCCTAAACTCAATCTGCTGCGCAACCATATCAAAAGCATGAAAACAACTCTGCTCCGCCAACGCATTCAACAACACATGATAACAATACTCATCCAAATCCAACCCATGAAACCTCATTTTCGCAAACAATCTCAATGCAACATCCGGTTTCCCCGCAACCGCATACCCCATAACCAACGTATTATAAAACCTCGTCTTACAAACCCCACTTTGGTTCCTATAACTATCCAAAAAATCCGTCATCAGTGTCATCAATTTCGCCTTACTCAGAATCTTAAAAATCGCATAAAACGTAGCCCTCGTATGCACAAACCCTCGTTGCCTCCCCGCCCAATCAAAAAACTTCAAACACGACAAAACATCCTCACCGGAATTCAACACATCCAACACAAACCTCTCATCTAACCTCAACTCAAGTTTCGATAATTCCGAATCAATCACAACAGCATCGTCCGTATTATTCAAGATCACATAAATTGAATCCACACTAGGCTTCACATATCTCTCTCTACTCTTAAACCACTGCTTAAACGCCAAAACGACGTCGTGTGCTCTCAATTGATGCACATTATCTTTACTTAAAGGACTTAAAAATGAACTATATCTATAACTACTATAATTAAAACATGGAAGAGGGGACATAAAAACCCTGATTCTATTCATGTTCCTTAGAGTTAACATAACTGTAATAATTATAATTATAATAATGAATCTAATCTGGATGTTAGATACAGATGATGTTGTAAGTAGAGATTGAGAGAAATGTTTGGGGCATGGAGGAGAGAACAACTGACCTCGAAATGCGTGCAGAGATGTTAGATACAGATGTTGTAAGTAGAGGTTTTATGAATGAGGATGTTGGGTTTGTATGAAAAATGGAGAAATAGCAGCCATGGCTAGGGTGTTTCGGTGTCTGTTTACAGTTTATTTGGCTAATTTTTTTACACGGATATTAAAAAAAAAAAAAAAAAAAAAACTTGCGAAATGTAGTATTATCAGTGACTTAATTGATAGAGTCCTTGTTCAAGAATTAATCGAATATTTAGAGATTAATCAAAATAATTAATCGTATATTTAAATTATTAATTAATATGATAATCCATGAAAAAGGATTAATCGGTGAGAATAATGGATATTATGCGATTTTAATTTTAACGGGGAATTCTGGTTTGAATCGGGGAAAAAAAATCTAGAAATGAAATTAAAATCTTAATTTATATCAAGATAGTCATCGCTCGTTGTCTCTTATCACATTGTCTACTCATTGGCTCGTGTCACAAATTATATTTTGATTATCATGTAAACTAGTCGATAAAGTCGCGCTTCGTGGCGGCGTTATAACATTTTAAAAAAAATTCAATATATTTATGTTATATTATAATATTAATATTAAAGTTTAATAATTAAATACTCTTTTCTAATGAATCAAGAAAAAATTCTTGTTAAATACGATTTTTTCGATTGAGCCACTCTCTCATTAAAATCGAAATTCTAACTTTAACATATAATTTATATTATAAAGACTTATATAATAATTTTTATCCAAAATATCGAACCGTAAAAATAAAAAAAAAATTATGACATAAGTATCAAATTCTAATAGCTAATACAATCTTTTCTAATGAGCCGTCTTCTCATTAAATACTTTTCGAGCCGCTCTTATTTGGAACCGAAATTCTAACTTCATTATATAAAGAGAGTAAATTCCAATTTTATATTCTTTAAACTTTCTAATATTTATGGAGTTTTAAAAGATGAAAATACATCTTATTTTTTCTGCATATTATAGATATTCATGTATTTATTTACAGCTTCCGCATGGGATTGTCTTTCTGTTATGTTAATATATCAAAAAAAAATCAAAATACGAAGATTTTTCATTACGGGAATAATATTAAATTTATGGATATATTTTTCTAATGCAAGTATAATTAACTTGTATAAAAAAGTTAAAATAAAGGATTTCTAGGAAAAAACATATATAGTTTAAAAAAAATCGTATAAGGCGTCTCCACGATCCTCATATTCTACTTCCAATAAAACATTTTATTTTATATATTCTTTATATATTCAAGCATCTTTTATATGGTCTTCTATAATAAACCGCTTTCTCGTTAAACACGGTTATTACTATTGATCCGCTCTCTCGTTAAAATCAAAAACCTAACTTTTACATATATCACTTGTATGATAATGTTTATCCATAAAAATCAAATCCTAAAAATAAAATAAAATTTATAACATCAATATTATATTTTAATAGCTAATACAATCGTTTATAGTGAGTCGTTTTCTCGTTAAACACGTTTCTAGCTGCTCTCGTTTGGATCAAAATTCCAACTTCATTACATATTATTGATGATATTTATCCTACACAACAACTTTTTTCCTTAAAATCAAAACCTAGAATGAATTCCAATTTATACTTTCTCTAGACTTTCTAAAATTTATAGAGTTATAGAAAATGAAAACACATTTATTTTCTCTTTATATTATAGATACTCTTGTATTTATTTTATTCAAACATCTTTTATACGATCTTCAATAATGAACTGCTTTATCGTTAAACACGGTTATTACTATTGATCCACTATCTCGTTTAGACCAAAAACCTAACTTTTACATATATCACTTGTATGATAATATTTATCCGTAAAAATCAAGTCCTAAACATAAAATAAAATTTATAACATCAATATAATATTTTATCAGCTAATACAATCTTTTATAGTGAGCCGCCTTCCGTTAAACGCGTTTCGAGCTGCTCTCGTTTGGGATCAAAATTCCAACTTCATTACATATTATTGATGATACTTATCTTACGCAACAACTTTTTTTCTAAAAATCAAAACTTAAAAATAGAGTGAATTCCAATTTATGCTTTCTTTAAACTTTCTAAAATTTATGGAGATTCAGAAAATGAAAACACATCTTATTTTCCCTTTATATTATAGATACTCCTATATTTATTTAGGATTCCTGCATGAGAATGTTCTTTTTATTATGTTAACACATCAATTCCTTTTTTTTTTAAAATACGATGACTTTTTTTATGACAATTGTATTGGATTTATGAATAAATTTTCCTAATAGAAGTATAATTAACTTATATAAAAAAGTATAATTTCAGAAGATCGTACTTTCTATGAAATATTTAATTATATGTATCTTTATATATTCAAACACCTATTATACTTCTAATAAAACTTTTATTTATATGTTTTTTCTATAAATTTAAACTCTTATTCTTTATAAATTCGAACTCCTATTCTACTTCCATTATGCCTTATAAATACTTATTCTACTTTCAATAGAACTTCTAATCATATGTCTTCCCTATAAATTCGAACTCTTCTCCTCTATAAATTCGAACACCTATTCTACTTCTAATATATTAAATAAAATAGAATAAAATTTATAACATCAATGTGTTATTTTAATAGCTAATACAATCTTTTATAGTGAACCGTCTTCCCGTAAAACACGTTTCGAGCCGCTCTCGTTTGGGATCGAAATTCCAACTTCGTTACATATTATTGATGATACATATCTTACACAACAACATTTTTCCTTAAAATCAAAACCTAAAAATAGAGTGAATTCCAATTTATACTTTCTCTAGACTTTCTAAAATTTATGGAGATTTAGAAAATGAAAGCACATCTTATTTTCTCTTTATATTATAGATACTTCTGTATTTATTTAAGATTCCTACATAAAAATGTTATTTTATTATGTTAACACATCAATTCTTTTATTTTTAACATCAATTCTTTTCTTTTTAAATACGATGACTTTTTTATAATAATAGTATTGAATTTATGAATAAATTTTTCTAATAGAAGTATAATTAACTTATATAAAAAAGTATAATTTAAGAAGATCGTACTTTCTATAAAATATTTAATTATATGTCTGCTCTATATATTCAAACACCTATTCTACTTCTAATAGAACTTTTATTTATATGTTTTTTCTATAAATTCGAAAATACATATAAATAAAAATATTATTTATATTTTTAATAATATTTTATATAATATTTTATATAATATTTTAATATTATTATTTAATAATATTAAATAATATAAATAAAATATCAATTATTTTTAATAATATTATTTAATAATATTATTGAATAATATATATTTTTAATAATATTATTTAATTAATATTATTTTAATAATATTTTATATAATATTTTTAATAATATTATTTACTTCTAATAGAACTATTATTTATATGTTTTATTTATATGTTTTTATTTATATTTTTTCTATAAATTCGAACTCTTATCCTCTATAAATTCGAACTCCTATTCTACTTCCAATAGAACTTTTAATCGTATGCCTTATAAATACTTATTATACTTCTAATAGAACTTTTAATCATATGTCTTCCCTATAAATTCAAACTCTTCTCCTTTATAAATTCGAATGTCAATTCTACTTCTAATATGCTAATTGATATTTTTATATTTATTAGTGTTTAAAATTCTAGAAAATAGAAAAATCGATTGAGACGATTTTAGAGCGCCACCTAAACTCCCGCTATCCTCCTTTATATATATATATATATATATATATATATATATATATATATTGATGTATGTATAATATCATGAATACATAGAAAAATTATTTTTATATTTAGGTTTTGTTTGTTTGTGGAAATTAGATTCATGAAAATTATTTTCCAAATTTTAGCATTTAATTTATAAATATTAAACTATTTTTTTTTGTACTTATTTGGTATTTAATAAAATAAAAATTAATAATATCTTTAAAAAAAATTACGAGTTTGTGGACGATAACTTCTTCCGAATGAAAAAGTTTCTAAATTTCCCAAAAATAAAATATAACGACAAAATAATTAAATAT
Organism: Saposhnikovia divaricata; assembly: GCA_036435485.1. Lineage (NCBI taxonomy): Eukaryota > Viridiplantae > Streptophyta > Magnoliopsida > Apiales > Apiaceae > Saposhnikovia > Saposhnikovia divaricata. Next base: position 200,699,504 of record CM071601.1, on the reverse strand, counting down.
ATATTTTTTCAAATATTTTTCAAGGATGCATTTTTCAAGAAAAAATCTTTTCAGTAAATATTTTTCAAAATGAGACTAATTTTTGATAAACGAAAAGAACCTAATTATATTCAATATCATATATTTGTGAGATATCTATACTATTATATAAAAGCCGAAACATTAAAAATTTGGTTGATCAGTTGGTCGGTCGATCGGTGCGGTACATGTTGATTTTACTTATTTACCCTTACTCAATTGCAAATAAAATCCATTACTAACTAATCAATTTTCTTTTTCAATTTAAATATGTTATCTTTTCTATTTTTCAATAACTAAATAATTTCCTTTTTCAGGTAAGATACAATATCTTTTATATTTTATCAAACTAAAATTTCTCCTTCATTAAGCAATTTCCATTTTCAGGTAAAATACAATATCTTTTACATTTTATCTAACTAAAATTTCTCTTTTTTTTTTAAAACCACAATGAGCAATTTTTTATAATAAAATAACATAATTACATTATAATTACTATTAACTAATCAATTACCTTTTTCAGCCAAAACACGTTACCTTTTCTATTTTCTCTAACTAAAATTTCTCTTTTTCCAATTATATCATGGACGGTTAACTTTTTCAGCCAAAACACGTTACCTTTTTTTTTTCTTTTCTTCTACTAAATCCTTTCTTTTTCCAATTATATCACAGACGTTTCTATTTTATAAAAAGAAAATAATAACATTATAATACAAATAATTAACCAATTACCTTTTTAGCTAAAACGTAACATCTTTTTAATTTTTAACAATTAAATTCCCTTTTTTTTTAGAAATTTCACGGGCAACATTAATTTCTCATCTATCTATAAAATTATATAAAAGTCGAAATATTAAAAGTTTGGTTAGTCGGTCGGTCGGTACGGTACCTGTTAATTTTACTTATTTACCCTTACTCAGTTACAGATAAAATCCATTACTAACTAATCAATTTCCTTTTTCAGGTTAAATATGTTATCTTTTCTATTTTTCAATAATTAAATAATTTCCTTTTTCAGGTATAAACAATATCTTTTATATTTTATCAAACTAAAATTTCTCCTTTATTAATGAATTTCCATTTTCAGGTTAAACATATTACATTTTCTATTTTTTTAAAACTTAATAATTTCCTTTTTCAGGTAAAATACAATATCTTTTACATTTTATCTAATTAAATATTCTCCTTTTTTAAAAACACAACGAGTAATTATTTATTATAAAATAACATAATTACATTATAATTACTATTAACTAATCAATTACCTTTTTTCAGTCAAAACACGTTAGCTTTTCCCTTTTCTCTAACTAAAATCTTTCTTTTTCCAATTATATAGTTACCTTTTTTCTTTTCTCATAATAAAACCTCTCTTTTTCCAATTATATCACGGACATTTCTATTTAATAAAAAGAAAATAATAATATTTTAATATTAATAATTAATTGATTACCTGTGAGCTAAAACATATCATCTTTTTAATTTTTTATAATTAAATTCCTTTTTTTTAGAAATATCACGGGCAACATTAATTTCTCATTTTCTAAAAACACTATGAGAAATTTTATTTAGTAAAATAACATAATTAAATTATAATTACCATAAACTAATCAATTACCATTTTCACATTAATCATGTCACCTTTTTAATTTTTACTTTACCTTTCTATTTTCTCTGACTAAAATCCCCTTTTTTTTCGATTATATCATGGGCGGTTCTATTTAATACAATAAACTAATAATATTATAATATTAATAATTAACCGATTACCTTTTTCAGCTAAAACGTATCATATTTTCTATATTTTCTAACTAAAATTCCTCTTTTAATAGAAATATCACGGACAATATTAATTTATCCTTTTCTAAAAACATTACGAGCAATTGTATTTAGTAAAATAACGTAATTCAATTATAATTACCATAAACTAACTTTTCACCTAGAATATGTTACCTTTTTAATTTTCTCTAACTGAATCATCTTTTTTTCCAATCATATCACGGGCATTCTATTTAATACAATAAAAATAAAATAATAATTTTATAATTACTAACAATTAACCGATTACCTTTTTCAACTAAAACCTATCATCTTTTTATATATTCTCTAACTAAAATTCCAAATCATCTCATATAAAAATTTAAGCCTTCAAAATTCATGTTTAAATAAATTAATTTAAATTAATAAAAAAAATTATATAATATTAAAAAAAATCCGTGCATCACACGAATTTTAAACTAGTATAGTGTTAACGCATGATATCGATAAATGTAATCAAATTCAACTTTTGAGATTCGTGATAATTCCAATCATTACTATCAACAAGGTGATAATATCATAGAATCGCAAAATATTTGTGATTTGATAAAATGCAAATATAGTTTTTTTAGCTTGATATTTTTGATCAGATTAATCAAAATATCGTAACTTATATGCAGTTAGATTAATAATATCGTAACTTATTTTTTTGATCATTAGTGTAAATGTTGTATTACTTTTTATTATTGAATTAACACATTTGTTCTTCATAAAAAAAAACTAAAATATTGTAACTTATATGCAGTAAGACTTGTTTTTATATTTGTTGTAACTCATTATATTCTATATATAATTGGCGTAGGGAGGTTTAGATGGTCGTCTGGTCGTGAGGAATTAAAAGATAATTTTATTAGAAATTAGAATTGGGCTATAGAAAGAGTTGGGTCTGAGAAAGAGTTGGGCCAGAATATTGAATTAAAAGTTAAAATTATGCTATGAAATATTATGGGCCAAAATATTGATTTAAAAGCTAAAATTATGATATGAAATATTAAAACATATGTTAGGATAAACTTAAAAAAAAAATTCTCAAAAAAAAATTGTTTACCAAATAAAATGTTTTAAGAAAAACATTATTTTTATAAAAATCATTAAAGATTCTAATTTTAGGTTTGACACAAATATATTTCTAAAATAACAAAAAAGAATAAAATAGCAAAAAAAACATAATTAAAAATGACCCACAAATTCATTCTTTATATATAATAAACAAGTAAATAAAGCATACCATCAGAATTTCAATTCAAAAAATAACTTTTTAAATAAAAGAATTTACAATTATTTAGAAATAAAAAAAAAGTCTTTAATAAAATATATGGTAAAATAATATAACAAAAATGTAATAAAAAAACATGTCATAATTGGAAATGACACCAAAATTCAGCAAAATATATTCCACAAAACAAATGCCAATTAAAAAAAAACTAATTTTAGAAAATTAAAATCAACAATAAACCTTAATATAATGCATTTAAAACAAATTTAAAACAATGCAAAAATAAGATAGTACAAAATTTCATTAAAAAAAGTACAAATGTATTTGTGTTCACAACAAGTTAAACCAATAATTTCTCACGTGTCTAAATAAATTATATATATTCTAATAAAATTGAAAATACCGCAAAAAATATAAAATATTATAATATATGTTAGGCTAAACCTTAAAATATAATTCACAAAAACAATTGTTTACTAAATAAAAGTGTTTTGAAAACATTATTTTCATAAAAATCATTAAATATTCTATTTTTAGGTTTGACAACAAATATGTTGCTGAAATTTAAATTAAAAAATATGAGCATAAATCAACATATAAACAAATTCTTACTTTGTAAAGAAAAATTTAAAATTAAAAAAAGTGAACACAAATCAATAAATGAACATATTTTAAATTAGAAAGCAATCCAAACACCCACAAAATAAATTTATATTAGTATCTAAATATAATACAAAAAACCCGTAAGATTACTCTAAACAAAAACACATAATAATACCACACATGTCAAAAATATAAAATTAACATGTAAATATAATCAAGAGTAAAAGGCAATTTGGCTGGCTATTTTTTTTGTTTTTGGCACTTGGATGGCTGACAATAATTTTTGACATTTTATCTGGCTGTAATAATATTTTTAAGCACTTGAGGGGCTTCCGTCAAGGGCCGTTAGGATTTAACCCCAAAACTTGAAATTGACAGGGGTATTTCCGGTAATTCATGTTCCCATGTATTTTGAACTCTTGTTGATTGATTAATGGCAACCCACCACCTCCGTTGTCTTCTTCTCCGGCACCTAAAAGCTCACCACCGCGCCCCTTCTTCTCCATCCTTTATCCCTTCCCCCCAACCTCGCAACCATCTCCTCCACATTCAACCTCCGTTTTCTCCCTCTGTCCAAACGCCAACTCCCATCCTATCCACCGTTCTTCAATTCTCTCCCTTCTACAGCCGACGACGCCGGCCCGTCTCCTTCAACTTCGTCCCCACAGCCCTCATCCCTTCTCCCCATTCCTCTCACCATCCCACCTGCAACCACCTCAACTCCACCCATTCCATCTCCGCCGTTCACTGCCGCCCACCTTCCCCCCTTCACACCAACACCCTCCACCATCTCCACTGTTCTTCTTTTCTGTTTCAACGCACCCAATTCTCCCCTTTCCACCTCCGTTCAACAGCCTTTCTCCGCTCCGACTCCACCACTTAATCAACTCCACCACTCCAACTAACTCCGCCCTCCCGCCTCCATCTCTTTCACCCCCTCCACCTCTCCTTCTTCCGTTCATCACCAACGACCCACCCATCCTCTCCTTCAATTCGAACAACCATCACCGCCACTGCTCAACTCCTTCACCCTTCTCCTTCTCAATCCACAATCCGCTGTTCACCCCTTTCCCTCTCCGTTTTCCCTCCATCGGTCAACAGCCAACAGCCAAAGTCGATGGTAGAAGGCATTGAGTTGCGAATAAAATCAGTCCCAAGGTCCGCTGCCCAAAATTCTGGATTTTGAGATTTAGGGATTTAGGGATTTTGGGGGGAAAATTAGGGATTAGGAGAATATAGATTGAGAGGGTAATTATATAACATAAACCCCATGCTGAAAAGTCAAATTTACCCCTAACGTTTAGACAGCGTTACTAGCGTTTTGACGGAAGCCCCTCAAGTGCTTAAAAATTTTATTACAGCTAGATAAAATGTCAAAAATTATTGTCAGCCATCCAAGTGCCAAAAACAAAAAAGATAGACAGCCAAATTGCCTTTTACTCAATATAATCAATATTCAAACAAATAAAAACTTTTATACCACACATATTCCAAACAAGTTTAAAAAATGTCTTTAAAAACTATAAAACACTTTAACAAAATATCTAAATTTTTTTAAATAATTATTAGATTACATAATCAAAAATATAAAAAAAGAATAGATTATTACACGAATATAGTACCCATATGTTTTAAGCATATAATTTGTGATCTAATAAAAAAAAATATGATATACTAAAATATATGTTAGCCTAAACTTTAAAATATAAATTATAGAAAAATCATTTACAAAAAAAAAAATTATACTACAAACCATATGTATACTACAAATCATATAACACATATGCATTACAATCATTAAAAGTAAAAATAAACAATTCAAAATGTTATAAAATTTATTTTACAAAGAAAAAAATTATAATCAAAATTATATTACAAAATAGTTGATAAAGCCGCGCTTCGCGGCGGCGTTACAATATTTTAAAAAAATTCAATACATTTATGTTATATTATAATATTAATATTAAATTTTAATAATTAAATAATCTTCTCTAATGAATCAATTTCTTGTTAAATACGATTCTTTCGATTGAGCCGCTCTTTCGTTAAAACCGAAATCCCAACTTTTTAACAACTTATATAATATTTTTTATTTATAAAATCGAACTGTAAAAATAAAAAGAAATTTATGACTTCGGTATCAAATTCTAATAGCTAATACAATCTTTTCTAGCGAGCCGTCTTCCCGTTAAATACGTTTCGAGCCGCTCTTATTTGAAACCGAAATTCTAACTTCATTATATAAATAGAGTAAATTCAAATTTTTATATTCTTTAAACTTTTTAATATTTATGGAGTTTTAAAAGATGAAAATACATCTTATATTTTATGTATATTATAATATTCTTGTATTTATTTATAACTTCCGCATGGGAATGTCTTTCTGTTATGTTAACATATCAAAAAAAATTAAAATACGAAGACTTTTCGTTACGGGAATAATATTACATTTATGGATATATTTTTGTAATGCAAGTATAATTAACTTGTATAAAAAAGTTAAAATAAAAGATTTCTAGGAAAAAAGATGTATAGTTTTAAAAAATCGTATAAGATGTCTCCACCGTCCTCGTATTCTACTTCCAATAAAACATTTTATTTTATCTATTAATTACATATTTAAACATCTTTTGTACCGTCTTATCTAATGAATCGCTTTCTTGTTAAACACATTTATTACTATTGATTCTCTCTCTCGTTAAGACCAAAAACCTAACTTTTACATATATTACTTGTATGATAATGTTTATCCATAAAAATCAAATCCTAAAAATAAAATAAAATTTATAACATCATATGATATTTTAATAGCTAGCACGATCTTTTATAGTGAGTCGTCTTCCCGTTAAACACGTTTCGAGCCGCTCTCATTTGGGATCGAAATTCTAACTTCATTACATATTATCGATGTTACTTATCTTTCACAACAATTTTTTTCCTTAAAATCAAAACCTAAAAAATAGTGTGAATTCCAATTTATACTTTCTCTAAATTTTCTAAAAAATTTGGAGTTTTAGAAAATAAAAACACATCTTATTTTCTCTTTATATTATAGATACTCCTGTATTTATTTAGGATTCCTACATGAGATTGTTCTTTTATTATGTTAACACATCAATTCTTTTCTTTTTAAATACGGTGACTTTTTTCATGACAATAGTATTGGATTTATGAATAAATTTTCCTAATATAAGTATAATTAAATTATATAAAAAATATTTAATTTAAGAAGATCGTACTTTCTATAAAATATTTAATTATATGTCTGCTCTATATATTCAAACACATATTCTAGTTCTAGTAGAACTTTTATTTATATATTTTTTCTACAAATTCGAACTCTTATTCTCTATAAATTCGAACTTCTATTCTACTTCCAATAGAACTTTTAATTGTATGTCTTATAAATACTTATTATACTTCCAATAGAACTTCTAATCATATGTCTTTCCTATAAATTTGAACTCTTCTCCTTTATAAATTCGAACACCTATTCTACTTCCAATATGCTAATTGATATTTTTATATTTATTAGTGTTTAAAATTATAGAAAATTAGAAAAATCGATTGACACGATATTAGAGCGCCACCTAAACTCCGGCTATCCTCCTTTATATATATATATATATATATATATATATATATATATATATATATATATTGATTCTAATCATACGTCTTTCCTATAAATTTGAACACTTCTCCTTTATAAATTCGAACACATATTCTACTTCTAATATGCTAATTGATATTTTTATATTTATTTGTGTTTAAAATTATAAAAAATTAGAAAAATCGATTGACACGATATTAGAGCGCCACCTAAACTCCCGCTATCCTCCTTTATATATATATATATATATATATTGATGATTTTAATAAAGTTACCCGTGCATCGGATATAAAGCTAGTTTTAAATAAATCGAATATAGTTTATTTCTTTCCATTTGATCCAACTTCATCCGGTTGTATAATGTATAATGTTGTACATTTGTAAATTTTATGTTTTTTTTGTAAGATGCACATTTGTAAATTTAAGTGAATGTTTTCTTTTTAAACATCATCATATTTGAATACTCAAATCTAAATATACGAACAATCATCATATTTCAATACTCAAATCTAAATCTAAGTATACGTAATTATCAAAATGATTTTCAGTAGTGCACATTTTGCTCTATACTCAGTGTTACAGATTTCGGAAATCGGAACTATTCGGTTGAGGTACCGATTTACGATTTATCGGATGATTCTGTTGAAAAATTGGCGATTTATCGGTAATTTTGCAAAATCGGTTGAATCGGTTCCAAAATTTTGACCGATTTATCGACGATTTTTCAGAAATCGGCCGATTTCTATAACGATGTCTGTACTATGTATTTAATTATTTTTTTAAATTTAACAAATATTCGTTGTAATTGAATTGGAAAATGTTATGTTCATATTTAATTATATACTAACCCTTTTTTTTGTCTAACTCTAACCATGTTATATTTGGTCACTTGTTCCGTGAATAGGAACTCTAACCTGTTATATATAGATAATTTTTTTAGTTAAATTTTAAAATTTTTGATTATGTCATATTATCACTAATTAAATTGAAAAATCGATATATAATAATCTTTTACAATTTTAATTTAATACGCAAAGAAAAGGTATATTAATCTTTGTTGAATTTTACAGTGCATTTTTAATTTTTTGAAATCTCACCAAAATCAAAGAGATTTTAGTGGATTTAAGCTTAATTATACGTATACTCAACGAACTCTACGTCAATTCTGCATGGACTCTACCAATTCTGCATGAATTCTACGTAGAATATTAAATCAGCAACAATCTACCAAAATCTATGAATTATTAATAATTCGTCAAAATCTGAATTGAATAACCCCCTATAGTTACCTCAAGAGATTTACTAAGGCAACCAACTAAAAAATACTATCATGTGGAATAAAAGAATCCCACTTTTTGCTTTCAAATATATCGATCTATTTATTACAAGCTTACTGTTATACGACAATACAATAAGCGAAGATAAGTGATGGAAGATATGATTTGTATATGTAAGACGTCGTTTTTATTAGTTATCTCATATAAATTTTTTGAGTTAATAGACGTTTTATTGTGGGGCTCTACCTTTTTAGTATTATGTTGAAATAAATGCATTTTTTATTTGTCAGATTTATTAGATCTTGCACGACTTATATGGCATGTAGAGTTTGTATGATCTTACGACTTTGTAGTGTAAGAGTATGTGATTCTATCATTACTCAAGAAGATAACAAGCTGTCAAGTTAATGCTTAAGCTGTAAAGAACATAATCATGGGTATGCTGTAATATTCCTCTCATTCCTGTAAAGTTCATGGTGTGCTAAGATGTATGTTATCTACCTGTAAAGATAAGAGTGGTAGGCTAGTTTATGTACTATAAATGATGTATTGATCTTGAGTATCAGATGACATGAATATATTATACAGTTTGATAGCTAAATGTAGAACACTATCTATCTCTTTCTTCATCCCTGCTATACTAACTTACATGGTATCAGAGCAGAACCTGATCATCCACACCTTCCTCCATTAATTCCTGTCTCAGCATTTTTCCCTAAAGCTTCTCAAGATGGGAACATCAACTACATCCACAACAGATACTAGTGCATCACTATCTTCCACAATTGATGCTATGCATCCATACTACCTTCATCCCTCGGATAATCCAGGTATGACACTCACTAATGTGATCTTAAGTGAGAACAACTACTCTCAATGGAGCAGATCCATGGAATTAACTCTTTCTGCAAAACTGAAAATAGGTTTCATAGATGGAACTTATATTCAACCTCCTTCTACTTCTGTGTTACTTGTTCATTGGAATCGTTGTAATCATATGGTCATATCATGGATTTTAAACTCTGTCTCTAGTGATATTAGAAACAGTATAGTATATATGACCTCTGCTAGTGCAATCTGGGAGGATCTTGCTGTTCGGTATGCACAAAGTAATTTGCCAAAATTGTTTCATCTTCGTCAAGAGATTAGCAAGCTTTTTCAAGGTACTCTATCCATTGCCTCCTATTTTACTAAATACAAAACTCTAATTGATGAACTTGAGTGCTTAGCGGTCAAACCTAGCTGCACTTGCAACAAATGTACCTGTGAAGTTAACTCCAAACTAGAGGCATCTGACCGAACTACTCAGCTCACTCAGTTCCTCATGGGACTCAGTGATACTTATACTGCTATTAGAGGGCAGATTTTAATGATAAAACCAGTTCCTACAATCAGCCAATGCTACTCTATGCTCCTCCAGGAGTAGAATCAAAGAGAACCTTCAGACTTGCCTCACATCAATGCTGGCACTGTTGCAATGTCTGTCAAGTACAGTAATCAAAATCAAAATCGCTTTGGCAACACAAATTTTCGTCAAGATCCTACCAGCAAACATAACTCAGGTTCCAGGAAGAATTCAGAAAATTCTCCAATTTGTGACTACTGTCACCTTTCTGGCCACTCCAGAGATGTTTGTTTTTGCCTACACGGTTATCCTGCATGGCATTGTTTGTTTGGCAAACCAAAACCAAAACCAAGGGGGCAATCCAGGGCAAATCAGGTGCAACAAGCTCCTGTTCCTGTTACTTCCTCTAAAGTAGCTGTATCTCATGAGGCTACATCTACTCCCACTACTTTTGGCATGACTGAGAACCAATACTCTCAATTGGTTCAGATGCTACAGAAGTCTATGCACTCTACGAATACAACCACAAACGATAAGTGGCCTTCTCAGAGCTCTGTTAACTCTGTCCACTTTGCAGGTATTTTCCAACATTTTAATTGTCATGTACATACTAACAACCAATATACTCGACAACAATGGATACTTGACTCCGGTGCCACGGACCACATTACACCGTACCTAGACTTATTAACCAACATTAAAATTCACTCTGCCACTTTGCACTTACCTAATGGTCAATCATCTCAAGTTACTCACATGGGCACATTACAACTTACTCCTGATATAATTCTTGAGTCAGTTCTTTGTGTTCCCACATTTTCCTATAACCTTCTTTCCATACATCATCTTTTATGTCATAGTAACTTCACTGTGAACTTCTCATCACAAACATGTTACTTACAGGACCGTTCCAGGAATCTGCAGATAGAGATTGGTAGTGCTTCTCATGATCTCTATGTGCTGCACCTGGAAAATCCCAAAACATTCTCACAGTCCTCCATTGTCAAGTCTGTGAACTCTGTCACTGTTTCAAGTCAAGTCTGGCACTCTCGCCTTGGACATGCTTCCCCTGTTTTACTTAAACATCTTGATTTACCTTGTAATTGGTCGAATTTTCATAATTGTGAAATCTGTCATTTAGCCAAACAGACTAGAATTCCATTTCCCTGTAGTGTTACTCGTTCTTCTGAGTTGTTTGATCTTGTGCATGCTGACCTCTGGGGTCCTTATCGATGTAAAACTTTTGGCAATTGTTTTCTTTCTTACTATCATGGATGACAAGTCTAGAAACACATGGACTTTTCTTCTTACAGATAAAACTCAAGTGTCTACTGTACTACATGAATTCATCTGTTATGTGCAAACTCAATTCCATTCCACCATTAAAACAATTCGAACTGATAATGGATCTGAGTTTGTCAACAAAACTCTTCTCCATATTTTTTCTCAATTAGGAATTGTTCATCAAACAACATGTGTGTATACCCCTCAACAAAATGGTATTGTTGAGCGAAAACACAGACAATTACTCGATGTTGCTCGTGCATTAAGGTTACAAGCTCATCTTCCAATCTTCTTTTGGGGAGACTGTCTGTTAACAGCAACTTACCTCATTAATAGGTCTCCTTCCTCTGTGCTTCTGGGAAAAACCCCTCATAAACTGTTATTTGGTCACTCACCAAACTTTACACACCTTCGTACATTTGGATGCCTATGTTATGCATCCTATTTACCTAAACCCATTGACAAATTTCAGTCTCGATCTTTTAAGGGTGTTTTCATAGGTTATCCATATGCTACTAAAGGTTATAAGGTTTTAAATTTGGCTACAAAGAAAATAGTCATCTCTAGGGATGTTCATTTTGTTGAAAATGTATTTCCCTTTGCTAATAACACTACACCTTCAGTTCTTACGTTATTTCCTGCCACAGATCCTACAGCAGCCTTTGATCCCCTCTATACTATACATCTCAACCCTAACAGTGAACAAGTACCATCCTCACCCTCATCTCCATGCACCTCGGAACCACCACCTACAAATCCTACGAGTCCTACATTACTCCCTAGTGCCAGTGCTCCAGTTCCATCCATTCGTCCAACTAGGACTAAAACTGTACCAGCTCGATACAAAGACTTTGTTGGTCTTCCTCACTCATGTTCCACTACATATTCAATCCCTGATCCACCTCATGTAACCAACAAGTTCTTTGACTCCTCCTACCAACATTTTGTTGCTTCAGTAGCTCAAATCACTTAACCAAAAACATACAAACAAGCTGTCCAAGAACCAGAATGGTGTACTGCTATGGCATCCGAACTGGCAGCATTTGAAGCAAATCAAACTTGGGTGTTCACCCCACTACCTGCAGATAAGAAAATAGTTGGGTGTAAATGGCTCTATAAGGTCAAATATCTTTCAGATGGTTCTGTGGAACGTTACAAAGCTCGTCTTGTCGCTAAAGGTTTTACACAGATAGAGGGCCTCGATTTCTTTGAAACTTTTGCTCCAGTGGCCAAAATGACCACTCTTCGAGTTCTCCTTGCTCTTGCAGCCAGTCACAACTGGATTCTAACCCAACTTGATGTTACCAATGCGTTTCTGCATGGGGATCTTGATGAAGATGTATATATGGATGTTCCTCCTGGCTTGGATATTCCAGCAGATATTCTAACGAAGTATCCTAATATGACTCTTGTTTGCAAACTATTAAATTCTCTGTATGGATTACACCAAGCTCCCCGTCAATGGTTTATCAAGTTGGCTGCTTCTCTACGTAAGTTTGGTTTTCAGCAGGCTGCTAGTGACCACAGCTTGTTCATTCATCGTCATAAGGGTTCCATTACAATTCTCTTAATATATGTTGATGATATGATTTTAGCTGGTAATGATTCCACCATTATCAACGATGTCAAACTCTTTCTCAGTACCGAGTTCAAGATAAAGGATTTGGGCCATCTTAAATACTTCTTGGGAATTGAAATGGCTCGTTCGTCTACAAGGATTTATTTTCATCAAAAGAAATACACTGTAGACTTACTACAGGATGTTGGTCTTACTAATTGCAAGTCTTCTTTAATCCCTTTAGAACAGAATCACACTCTTCAGGTTGACACTGGTGATACTCCTGATATTGCTGATGTTGCTCTATTCAGACGCATCATTGGTAGGCTTATATACCTCACAATCTCTCGTCCTGATATCTCATATACAGTCAATACTCTTGCTCAGTTTATGGCCCATCCAAAACCATGCCATTATCATGCAGTGTTCAAATTGCTTCGCTATATCCATGGCACATGTGGCTAAGGCCTTCTTTTTCCTACCACTAGTACCTCTCAACAAACAGCCTTTTGTGATGCTGACTGGGCAGCTTGTCAAATTACTAGACGGTCTGTTACTGGTTTTGGTATACTCTTGGGAAACTCCTTAGTGGCCTGGCGTAGCAAGAAACAACCTACCGTATCTCGATCATCTGCAGAATCTGAATATAGGTCCATGGCTGATACCACTTGTGAGATAACCTGGTTACTGGCCCTTTTACGAGACTTTCACATTGATCATCCTCGTCCTGTTCAGTTATTTTGTGACAACCAATCAGCAATATATATAGCCTCCAATCCGGTTTTTCATGAGAGGACTAAGCACATTGACATTGATTGTCATATTGTTCGTGAAAAGTTTCAGAAACAAATCATTCTCCCTACTCATGTTCACACAAAACTACAGCCTGCGGATTTATTCACCAAAGCCTTACCATCATATCAGTTGAGGTTTTTACTTTCCAAGTTAGGAGTTGTCAATTTCTTTGCCACTCCTAACTTGAGGGGGGCTGTAAGAGTATGTGATTCTATCATTACTCAAGAAGATAACAAGCTGTCAAGTTAATGCTTAAGCTGTCAAGAACATAATCATGGGTGTGCTGTAATATTCCTCTCATTCCTGTAAAGTTCATGGTGTGCTAAGATGTGTGTTATCTACCTGTAAAGATAAGAGTGGTAGGCTAGTTTATGTACTATAAATGATGTATTGATCTTGAGTATCAGATGACATGAATATATTATACAGTTTGATAGCTAAATGTAGAACACTATCTATCTCTTTCTTCATCCCTGCTATACTAACTTACATGTAGAGCTTGTATGACCTTGCAAAACTCGTTGAATTTGTCGAACTTGTTAAGATTTGTGGATCTTGTCTGAGTTTTGCCGGAATCGCCTTCAAGCTTCCTGAAACGGAAATGCCTGCGGAGGATTATGTCCCCGTAAACACCTTCAGCGTGCGAATAAGTATATGATGGAAGGAAATCATAATACAAATATATGATATTTATTTATTTCTGGAGAGAGAAAGTAAAGAGAAGATAGAGCAAAACCTATCAGAGAATTAAATGTAATGTAAGTGTAATGAATTATGAACCCCCTGCATTGAAGTGATTAGGGGTATTTATAGGCTCATGTCATGTGCGAGGCACATGATCATTGTCAACATGAGGGGACAATGGCTACAAATTCGAATCTGCTCGGGGGTCAATGTCAACAATGTGTCAGCTCCGGTTTATCATGATGTTCAAACAATGTACTTGTATCATCTTTGTTGCAGTGTCAATGCATTGTCCTTGTGAGCTTTGTCTTACGTGTATTTTTTTGTTATGCAACGTGTCATGTCTACTTTTTGTGAATTTTGTGAACCGTACATGCATTATGGACCTTGTTTGACCTTGTAAATCTTATATGCCTTGTTCTAAACTTGGGCTTGGTATTTGTTTATGGATTATCCTTTCAAGTTTATATCAAAATGGAGTTCGTATAGTCGAAATCTCAAATTAACATGAATACACACATAAATATTTAATTAACCGATAAAGGAGGTGTGAAGCTGGACGACGATGCAACTAGAACAGATAACAGAGGATGAATCTGTTGGGGTTTTCAGCCCAATACAATAGTATGGGTTTTGGTGATCCAAAACATATATGGATTGGGTAATAATTATATGTTTAGATAATTATTATAGATGGTATATTTAGATACCAAGTATGATAAGGATTGTAATTGGAAACCAAGTATGATTAGGATATCTTGGTGGCTAAGTTTGTGATGGCTATATATACATAGTCCTATTATGTTTGTTAGGTATGCTTGAGTATTGTTTGGCTTAAGTATCGTGTGAGTGAAACACCGTTTGGTGAGATTGATTGTATTATTGATTATTATTTGGGTTAATAATACAAGTTGGGTCGCGGGTTTTCCGTGTCATATAATTTTGTTGTGTGTGCTTTGCATTAGTTGATTATATCGGGTTTTGCTCCCTAACAGAATCAGATTGTCTTGTGATTATTCAGGGCAATCAGAAGTAAAGTGCCCACGGTATTCTAATGTCTTGTGATTATTCAGGCAATCAGAAATAAAGTGTCCATGGTATTCCAAATTGGATTGGTGATTGAAGAGTGGCGTTAACTTCTTTTTAATCAAAACAATGTTCAATTATTCTTTGTTAAAGGTCAGTATAGTGGCTCATATTTTAGCTAGGATCTCAATATTCAATTCCAAATCAAACATTTAACGTAGTGATATCCCTATTGAAGTTATAGATTGTATTATGAGTGATTTATTGATGCAATAAAAGTGCAATGTTTGCTTAAAAAAAATTATTAGGAAACTTAGTCTATTTCATAATCGCATGTATGAAAAGCATAGTAAAATTCATACAAATTGGCATATAACTGTGCCTTACATGAATATCGAAAATAATTTTATTATAATAATTATTATCACTTTATAAAAATTTGAATTCTTTCATATAAAATATTTTTTTCCCGAATATTATAGGTAACTTGTAAATAAATTAAGATATAACGATACTGTTATATCTATACTATCTATACTATTATATAATAACCGAAATATTAAAAGTATGGTTGGTTGATTGGTCGATACGATACCTGTTGATTTTACTTATTTATCCTTACTTAATGGTATATCTTATTTTTTACTTAATTATTCTTACTTACTAATAATTAATAAATTTCTTTTTTAAGATAAAAAATGTTACCTTTCCTATTTTTAAATAACTAATTAATTTTTTTTTCACGTAA
Organism: Saposhnikovia divaricata; assembly: GCA_036435485.1. Classification (NCBI taxonomy): domain Eukaryota; kingdom Viridiplantae; phylum Streptophyta; class Magnoliopsida; order Apiales; family Apiaceae; genus Saposhnikovia; species Saposhnikovia divaricata. The sequence goes on along the minus strand of CM071601.1, from coordinate 200,683,522 downwards.
AATACATTATTTATATTTTATCTAACTAAAATTTTCCTTTTTCTAAAAACACTATAAACAATTCAATTTAATAAAATAAAATATTTTAATTATTATTATAATTCTTATAATTAACCAATTAACTTTTTCATCTAAAATACGTTACCTTATCTAATTTTTTTATTTTTTTTCAGTAAAACCTATTCGCGTAGTTTTATTTAAGTAAAATAAAATAATAATATTATAATAACCGATAACTAACCGATTACATTTTTCATCTAAAACATATCATCTTTTCTATAATTTCAAACTAAAATCCATTTTTTCTTAAAAAATCATGTCCAACATATATATAATTCATCAGATCATATCATATCATTTAAAATTTTAAACATATAAAATTCATGTCTTAAAATTATTAATTCAAATTATTTTTTTATATTAAAAAAATATTCGTGCATCCCATTGAATTTAAACTAATTAAAACAAATTATAATATTACAAGTAATGAAATAAAAAAAAACAGAATATTATTTCTAAGAAAACAACTACAGCCACGGATCTGATACAATCATACAGATAAAAGTATTGGAATACATACAAATCTCAGACCCAAATTCATCAAACAAACGCCGTTAATCCGATCTCACACCAATTCGATTTGTAAGCCTTTTAATTAATCGCACTTTTATTGCAATTTCAAGTTTGATTTTATTTAATTTCGTGTTGATTATAGTTTTATTAATGATCGTGATCTGTTATATATGAATAGCAGGGTGAAAATAAGATGAATAAATTGGGAGTAGTGTTAGTTGTGATTGTGGCTCAGTTTTCGATAGGATTGAGCTATCAATCTACTGCTCCTGCGTTTCTGTGGTCGTCTCATCAGGAGAGGTACTGATTGTTTTGTTTTCGAGTTTTCGTAAAGTTGTTTTGGTGCTTTGATTGCTTGTGTTATGGGAAGAAGGTTTCCATTTTTAGTTTAGTTGCGATTATTAGTTGTGTTTAGTATTTAGGGAGAAAATTGTGTGATTACGATAAGGTGATGTTTGTTTGTGAGGATTACTTATTGTGTAGTGTTTAGTTGGTTAGAACGATGCGATGAATGAGTTTCGATAAGTTCCTAGCTTATTTTGGGGGATTATTTAGTTACGGTTCGTGCTAGGTATTATAGGTCTATGGAAACGAATTAAAATGTGATTGGAGTTTAGTGCATGAAGTGTAGTTCAAAAATTTAGTGTAAATAAGCTGTAAGTGATGGGATAATAAGCGTATGAAACAAACATGTTAGAAAGGTATTTGTTACTGAAGTAATTTTTTTAGCAGCTGTTACTAGTAAGTATAGATTGGAGAAGTAAGAGGTTGACTGTTGTGCATTCATGTCCTTAAAACATTGAAATAGCTGAAAATTTAAATGCTCCCGTTCTAGGGTGTTAAGCCAAGTCTGTAGGTTTAATTTTTTGTTTCATTTTTACAAAAACCAAACATACCCAGTATATCCCGCTTAGAGCAGGGTCTGGGGAGGGTAAGTTGTACGCAGACCATGCCCCCACTTTTTAGGGCAGGGAGGCTGTTTCCGTGAAGACCCTCGGCTACGTGCACGACATAAATGGTGGGTGATAAATATAAAGGACTCCACACGGTACGGAAATGTTAAAAGTAATACCTGGGCCCAAGGCATTCTCCACTTGGGACTTACCAACTTGTGAGGAATTATGTTACTCAGAACTTGATGCGCTCTACTCTACCTGCTCACGAGGTGAACTCCGGTGAAACCCCCTGTAAAGAATAAACCACAAGCAGAACAAAAAAAAACTGAGGTAAAGTTAAAGCAAAAGGGAGAACGAAAAAGCTGATCTTCTAAAATAAAGTTAGCCGAGACAACCCAACTCTGAGGCTCTCCACAACAGAGCCGCTCCCTAAAAGAGAATCCACCACTCTGATATGACGCCTCCACGAACACCTGTCCGCTGTCATGGTCTCATCTAAGTTTCATCTAAGTTTAGGGCCTTCAAATCCAACTTAAGCTGCTCTTCCCACGACCTCCTTGGTCTGCCTCTCCTCCTCGCCCCAACAACCGAAAGACTCTCTACCCTTCTCACTGGGGCTTCGGCCCGCCTCCTACGGACGTGTCCGAACCATCTCAACCTCCCTTCCCTAACTTTCGTAGCAAAAGGCGTCACTTCAAGTTCGCTCCTAAACACCCCATTCGGGATTCTGTCTAACATCGTGCGCCCGCAAGACCACCTCAACATCCTCATTTCAGCTGCTTCCAACTTGCTTTCGAGGGCCTTCTTCGCCGCCTAGCACTCCGAACCATATAACAACAACAACGCAGGACGGATTGCCGCTCTGTAGAATTTCCCTTTCAACTTCAAAGGGACCTTCTTGTCGCACATCACCCCCTGACGCTGCCCTCCACTTTAGCCACCCAGCCTTGATACGATGTTTGATACTTTAGCCACCCAGCAGATACTAAATAATCCATTTACATGTCTGTACATTTTAGGGTAGTTTACCTGAGCTTGGTTTATGTCCTGATATTCCGTTTGCCTTAAATCAATATTATTGATGGTTTATGTCCTGAAAATGTTTGTACACTTTATTGATGTTCCAATTGGCGATAGTGGATTGTTAACTCGATTTGCTGGTGAAGTTAGTATCTCTGCACTGAACTGGAATATCACTGGATTAAAATATTTTATTGATCAACTGCACTGTGATCGTTCTATTTGATTTTATTTTTTTATTCGATTCTACTTATTTTTGTAATGTTAGACTGCCACGTCATCAGTTTTTGTGTCTATGGTTGTTAATAGGGCTTCTTGACCCATTGTCCTACATCAGTCGTGCAGATGTTTTTTTCCACGTGTCGACTTTTTTGAAATTGATACAGGCACCCTTTTTTGCCTTGTGCTGTTTTATTCATGTATCTTCTAGGTGGTTGTAATTTTTTTTGTAAGTACTTTTTTGATGTAGAGTGAAAGAAAGATACAGTATATTTTTTTACGTTTTTTGGTAGTCTATACTGTTAATCTTACAAGTAATATGGATATTCTTGTGACAGAACGTTGGATGGAATAAATTACCAAACTTTATCGCCTAAGGACTTGGCCAAGTCTGTCATGTCTCTAGGTGGCTGGTCTGAATATTTGGTAAATGACTCTAACCCTGTTGTATGCATTTTGTTCTTTTTTAAATCATTTGGTTACATAGTCTTTTGTATTAAAAAGGCGCATGAAAAAAAGGACGCTATTAATCCTATCTGTGCAGTACTTACACCATTTTCGTCTATTCAGTGCTCAGGGAAGGAATCTCAGCCATCTGTAGATATTGCGCTGCTTTTCGTTGGGAAAGAGGTAGGATTTTTTTAATTTTAAGAATGAAAACGATGTTTGACAACTTAGGTGTGTCCAAAAAATGAACAAGTCCATTACAACAATTTGGTAGACTCATTTGTTTCCCTACTTATTTTTGACAAAGATTTATATCCCATTGATTCTTCATATGAGCAAATTAATTTTGTCGATTAGCCAGTTAACTTCCAGTTTAATTTTTACCTAGCTTATTGTGAATGCAAATGTAATATACATTGTAAGAGAACAAGTGGTGTGATTTCTACGAGCAGCCTATTAGAAGGACATCGTTGTGTCCAATACTATTTTTCTGTGGTCATATAAAGTAGGCTGTAGGAGCACTTCTTATTCATGCTGTTGACTGTTAATCATGGAATTTCCACCTGCAGTTACAATCTTTGGATATATCTGGAAGTAAACATGCAGATTTAGCACTGCTTAAACTGCTCAAGGTATTAGTCGTTGAACTATGGAGAGATAAATTTATAGCTTAATATGCTGTTCAAATTGAGTACTGCTCTTGTATTGTTTCTAATTTTTTGTAAGTATCTTCCTCTGTATGAACAGGATTCTTTCACAAATTCAAATCACTCTTTAGCATTTCCATATGTCGTTGCATCAGAGGAGGAAGGCACATTGGCAGACTCTCTAGTTTCAGAGTTTGCGGAAACTTGTGGACATGCTTTAGGAGCTAGCAATGTTGCCTTTACCGAGTCATGTTCTGTGAAGGGTGCCAATTATGAAAAACTTGCAAACATCCAGTCAATCCATGTAATGTGGTTTTGTTGTAAATTTTATTATTAATTTTCATGGTGGAGTGCTTCATCACTTTAATATATGTTTCTCTATTTGACTATGCACAGGACTTTTTGGTTTTGAAGATGGAAAAGAGATCCAAGGGACAAGCAAATTTGATTGTTGTATGTGATGATGGCTCCAGTTCCTTGAACAAACATGCCAAGTCATCAGAGAGTACGCCATTCTAAATTATCAATGGCTTTAGAAGATGCAATTACTAATGGGCTCCACTAGGACTTAATTAGATGTTACTTTCAATATGTTCCTTAAGTCAAAACAAACCCTCTGGCTAAAAAATCTTATTACAATGGAATGATTGTATATGCAGGCCAGGTTTTCTCAGAGGTTATTAGTTCTGTGGAGCATTCTGGTGCCAAATTTTCAGCTCTTTATGTGTCAGACCCATTTAAGGCAATCCGTTATCCTTCAGAACGTGAACTAGAGAGGTTTCTTGCTGAAGGTCCTTCGGTAAACAAGTTAGCTAATTCAACTTCATGCGATGAAGTCTGCCAACTAAAGTCATCCCTCTTGGAGGGACTTTTTGTGGTACGTTTTTTCTGTTTGCTGTTATACCTTAAGCATTAGTGGTTAGTCTACTTTGTGTGTGTAGGTTCTTTTCTTGCTCATACAAATAGTAATTTTACAAAGGTGAATTAATTAAAATCGTAGTTAATTTCTATTGTCTACTGAATGATCATAAATTATAGTTATCTGGATTTAATAGTGATAGACAGTACTTCGTAGTTTTCCATATTGCATAGGCGGTAAGGACTGGCAATACATGTAACTTTGTCAATGGCGACACTAATGAAACGCTAAACAAATGAATAGATATGTAGTATACACAATCCAGTCTACTGAGGGGTGCCTGAACTGTTGTGGTAAATTATCCAGCTGTAAATTAGTTTTAAGTAAATATGAGTACATGATGGTAGCTTGGCTAATAGCTACGCATCTTATGCATTGCTAGGAAATAAGGTTGTTTTCTTGCTTATACCAATGACATTCTGACTCATAAGGAGGCATGTAACCTTTAATTCTGAAAAGGTAGGGAAATGATAGAAGCATGAGAGAGTAAGTTTGCTTCACTAAGAAAATAAGGCATCTGCATACGTTAATTTATAGTTAAGTTGTTGCAAGGTTGAAGGGGTTTAAACCATAGTATACATTTGTGACTTTTAGCCAACTAAGACCATAAGACGTTTTGTACTTATATATAAGTTTCATATGGAGTAAATTGCATGTAGTCGAACCATAAGCTTATAGATGAAAATGCACTGAGAACCTTCTCCATGTCATTGTTTCACCATTATTACAAGGCGAGTTTATGTTAGAACTGTTTTTCACAAGCGATTGGTGGAATTTATCGGAGTAGATAGACAGCAATTTAACCAAGTTGTTACCTCTCGCATGTAGTTACTGTTTAGATTGGCCTCAAACTTCTCATTAAAGTGTAAATTGCAGACTCCTTAAAAGCCTAACCTTTCTGAATATTTAATCTACATCCACTGTAAGCCCGTGTATAGAAAAGTCCAACACTGACGGCCCTATTGAGAAGTTAGCAATAGATCATTCTCCATTTCATATCTCAGCTTTAAAGGTGTCTTTTGAAGGCCAGACTCCATAGTGCTGCTCTTGAAATGGCTTGCCATCTTCTAAGACTCTCCTCTCAACGACGGGGTACCACAATCTAATATAGATGACTTCAGGAAGTCTTCCATAATATTACCTAGCATTACGTACCAGTCCAATATCAAATTTACCTGGTCTTGTATTGGACATGAATTTAAAGTGAATAAGCTATGCTATTTGGAGATAATCATAAAAAGTATATACATGCAGGTTGAGTAACTGATTGTTGTAAGAACTCGAAACAAGTCTGAGCAACATACTTATTTCCTTGATAGTATTTCTTTTCTCTTTTAGATTTGAATGTTTGTACCAACTTTTGTGCTATAAAATTGAGTCTCATGCATATAACTGCTTCCTGGTTTGTCTTTTCAGGGGATTGTTTTGCTTATAATCTTAATATCCGGCCTTTGCTGTATGGCGGGTATTGATACTCCAACCAGGTTTGAGGCAGCGCAAGATTCTTAATTTATTGTTTCTGCAAGTGAGGATCCTCATTTGGGGCATAGTCTATGCAGTCTTCCAGTATGTAGTTTCGGAAGCCAGATATAAAGCTTGTAATATTAGTTCACATCTTTGTTGACGTGCTGCCCGAGGCTAAATTGTGATGTATATGACGCTACAATGTCATTCTTTTATTTTGTCTTCACTGCATACTTCCTGCCTTGTGGAATTGGAAATGCAGTTACGTTTGTTGGGAACTTGAATCAGCTGCATGTTACATAGTAGTGAAATAAGGGGTAGTCATAATGCTTGTTGTAGTAATTTCCTTCCCAATCTAAATTTATCTAACATTAACATATTTTAATTTCAGTTCAGTCGAATATGTACATTTTTTTCTCGAGTAGTGTTACGATATTCAAATATTTTCCAAATTTTTACCAAATAATGTTGCATGACATGTGTCAAGTTTTTATTTGTGGACGAATATTTATACACGTAATATTTCATCTTATTATTAGGGAAGTTACCTTTTACATGGATTACATTTTGAGAAATTTTTTGGGGTACCTAACATTTTCCAGAAGCGATTGTATAAATAAAACTACAATGAGTGCTACTTTACCAGCCACTTGATTATTTTCCTGAGTTGCCTAGTTTTAAAGAAGGTTTTCCACTGTTCGGAGACCTCAAATTTTTTTTTTTTTAGTTTTTTTAAAAATTAAATAAATCTATCTTCCAATTTTTTTACACTGAAGCAGCTGCTAACAGAAATATTTTTTTAAAAAATAAAATAATCACAAGTACGATAACAGAAAAGCAATTTATTTTCATCTAATATAAAATTCATAAATTGCATCCAAAAATATCTGCAAAATAACTCAAGAGCCGAAGCCAAACCTACTGTAAGATAAATGACTGGGCCAAATCATACCGCCCCAAACTTACAAGAGAGAATTACCAAAATGCCTATTTTTCATAAGTTTTTGCCCAAAATACTGATTTTGAAAAAAATGGCCCGAAATACCGACGGGATACGGAGAATCGTCCTCCGTGTTAGCATAATACGGAACACCGTGTTCCGTATTATGCATGATACGGAACACCATCTTCCGTGTTAGCATGATACGGAACACGGTGTTCCGTATCCGTGCATGATACGGAACATGGTGTTCCGCAACACCCCATGATACGGAACACGGTGTTCCGCAACATCCCATGATACGGAACACGGTGTTCCGCAACACCCCTCATATCACGGTAGACGGTGTAGCGTTTTCAGTCAGTAAAAAGGGTCAGCATGGCTCCCATATGAATATTTTGGGCCATCACCCAACTTACAAACCCAAACATTAACCAGCCACTCCCAAAATTTCTCATTCCAAAATCAATAAAGTTAGAGGTCCCAAATTTGTTCCCAAAATATATCCCAAATGTCACATGTCATGGATTGATTGGCTGGCTACAAGATAAATAATAATAGTAATAGTAAACTCCTCCTGCGTTCACATCAATATCCACCATTAAAAACATCCTAAATTACCAAATAATAATAGTAATAGTAAACTCCTCCTGCGTTAACATTAACATAGAATGTCCAATGTGCAACAGAGAAGGTGAAAGCACATGCCATGTATTACTAAAATGCTCTTTTGCAAGAGCATGTTGGGAGAAGACAGGTACCCAGGGAGATGAATTTTACGAAACCTCCTTCTATGATTGGGCGGTGGAGGTCTTCGACAAGTGGAATGCTGATAATAGACAAGTTGGTGCTATGTTATGTTGGATGATTTGGAAGAGTAGAAATGAAATAGTGTGGAGCCAGAAGCATACGGAAGTGCAGGAAGCTGTGTACTCTGCTAGAGTGGCCCTTAGTCAATGGAAAGAAGCTCAAGACAAAACCTTCGATCGTTCATGGGGATTGTTAAACCCGAACGACGGTGCTGAGCGATGGACTCCCCCAACAGAAAACCAGACTAAGGTAAATACAGATGCAGCAGTTTTCGAGCCCTCCAATTGTTATAGTTTCGCATTCGCAGTAAGAAATCACAGAGGTGATCTGATAGAAGCAAGATCCAGGTGCAAGGAGGGATACATAGCTGCAGACTGTGCAGAAGCAATGGGGATCCGCGAGGCTTTAAGCTGGATCAAAAACAAACAATGGCACGACGTAGTAGTGGAAACGGACTGTTTGATTGCTGTCCAAGCAATTCGAGGAAACTCTACAATGGCTTCCTACTTCGGAGTCATTGTACAGGAGTGCAGAGATCTTATGCAGGAGTTAACAGACAAAGGAGTAGTCCTTAATTTTGTAAAGCGTTCTGCGAATAACCTAGCTCACGCCCTAGCGAGCTGTAGTTATTCAGTAGCTGATCGCATTTGGAAGGCAAATGTAGCCTATCCAGAAATTTCCCACATTCTTGTAACAGATTTGATTTAATGAAAATCTTTTCCTTGGCAAAAAAAAAAAAAAAAATAGTAATAGTAAACTCCTCCTGCGTTCACATCAATATCCACCATTAAAAACATCCTAAATTACCAAATAATGAATTACACGTAATTTGGTAACAAATTTTGATATTTCCAGCACTACTCTTCCAAAATTCACAAAAATAAATAAAAATTCCAAACCCCACTTTGCAAGTCAATAACAAAAAAAATAAAAAAAATTCAAACCTACTGGGCCGACTGAGCCCCAAACTCACAAAGCCCAAACACAACCAACCCAACAAACCCAGAACCCAACCCATAAATACAAAACCGAACCACAGATATTTACACACACACAAACACACACACACATCCTCTCCAATTAGGTCACTGAGATTCTAAAACCCAATGGCAGATCTAGAAGTAGAAGCGGTTAATTTCGAACCGGAAGAAGATGATCTCATGGACGAAGACAACGCCGCCGACATCGACAACTCCGCTCCTATTCCTCGTCTCAAGTCCGCTATTACTGGTTCTGCCATGCGAACTAAAGGCCGTGGCTTTCGTACTGAAACCGATGAGGAACGTAGTATTAGGATGTCCGGTCGCTTCGATTCGCTCGATTCTGATGGTGGACCCGGTCCTGAACGATGTCAGTTGTTTCCATCTCATCCTCGTATTAATTTGATTTCTAATTATGTGATTTCATTTATTTGTTTGTTTGTTTTAATTTAATTTATTTGTTTGTGTTGGTAATTTTTAGTTGTTACTGAATTGTTATGTTATTTCGGGTCCTGACAAGAGAGGGAAAATGTTGTTTTAAAAATTAGGGATGATGTGATTTTAATCTCGATAAGTGAATAGTTTATGATGAATGGATAAAATTGTTTGGTTGTGAAGGTTTTTTTTTTTTTTTTTTAATTGAGGTTTAAGTGTAGTTATGTCATGATACGGTGGATAGAGTTTGAATGTTTGGCGTCGGTTTAGGTGGAAGGAATGGGGTGTAAGTTTTATGTACAGTTTTGGGAAAGGATAAAAGGGGAATAGGACTGAGGTTTGTGACGGATACGAGTTAGTGGAGAATGGAGAATTCGTGGGTAGGAAAGTTGTGAATTAGGATCAATTTATTAGACTTGGTCTAAGGGAGTAATGTGATGTTTCATGATGTCATCTGTTGGTTACTGGTGTAAGATGCACTTGTTTGTTCCATTATGGTGCTCGAATTTTTGGCACCTTACATATGTGTATGTTTGTCCTGTATAAATATGAAGAAGCTTGTTTAGCCTGATTTTAATGAAGTTCTTTGCTTTTGAACTACTACTAAAAACTTCACGAACCATTCTTGAGTTTTGGTAATTTTGTTTATTTGTAAACACGTCTCAGTTAAGCAATTTGGTGTCATCTCTAACCAATGTTGTCATTCAGCTATTGAAGGATGGATTATTCTAGTTACTGGAGTTCATGAAGAGGCACAAGAGGATGATCTTCATAATGCATTTGGTGGATATGGGCAGATTAAGAATTTGCATTTGAACCTTGATCGCCGAACTGGTTTTGTTAAGGTAAGGAACTTTGCAATTCTGTTTGTATATAAGACGATGTCTGTTTAAGTTAAAAAATTCTTAGTCTTTGGTATTAAAACATGTGCATAAGTCACCAAGCTTCTGAGTAAATTGAGCTGTTAAAATAATTCTAGTTTTGGTATCAACACATGCGTAATGGAATCGTGGGGGGAGGGGTCCCTTAATCAATTAGTTTAAAGCCAATTGATAATATCACTTAGTTTAGGTCCCTTAGGGCTCAATAGTGGGTTTAAGTACTTATATGCATATATATTATATCTTGTTAATTTTAATATCATAATACTTGATGCAAAACTATGTCATTTTGCCTTTTGAAACTTCTGATATTCTTTTTGACTTCCTTGTAATGAGTTTTTTTTTTTTTTGGCTAAATGTAATGGGTTCATTTGTATCTTACTAAATACTTGGCGAGAGAAATGGCGTAGGACAGTTTAGAAGTAGATTGTAAAAACTAAAATTGATTGATACCTCCATCTACTTGTTGAATAGGCTTAACTTGTGTGGTTGTGGAACAGTGCATTTTGTAGTTAGTTATACTGGATATCTTAGCCTGTTATGTTGGTTCGCAGGGGTATGCTTTGATCGAATATGAGACTTTTGAAGACGCACAGAAAGCCATATCAGAAATGGATGGTGGTGAATTGCTTACTCAAACCATTGCAGTTGACTGGGCTTTCAGCAAAGGTCCCTACAAGCGAAGGAATGCAAGGAGGAGGTATGTCCTCTCACTTTTTCTGTGGATTGTTTAGGTTACCTGTTCTTTTTTGTCCATTGACATGTTAGTATACTAAATTTTGAAGCAGGATATAGAGGTATATGACCTTAACTTTAAAAGTAATATTTCGTAGCATACATGTTTATCATATAAAATATTGAACTAAATCATGATGGGAAAACTTGTATTTGAACTTTAGATTCCCTCTTTTCGTGTACACTTAAGCTTTATTAGTCTTTCAAATAACCTTTTTGCCTAATATGCATCGCAGATCACCACGTGGCCGTCGTTCAAGAAGTCCCAGGCGGAGATTTTAATGTACTGTGGTGTATGGAATGATGCCTGCATGTTTATTACTTTTAACCGAGCTTGATGTTTTCCTGAATGTGGGTGATGCTTGTTATTTATCATTTGTCAGTAGTGAAGCCAATTCTAAAGGATATTTCTTCCTGTGTACTCTTATCCATCTTATTGACTAAATTGTAGTTTGGGTGCTTTTAGTTTATGTATAACATGTTACTTAGTGCCCGTTTGGCTTACCTTAAAATAAGTAACATGTTATTTAACATGGCATTTCCATTTTTGATTCTGAAATTTAGTACTGAGTTGTATGTATAACTAGCCAAAAATGATGCCGGTTTATGTTTTGTGCAAACTCGTTTTTTTTCCAAGCATCTTGTCATTTGTTTAATGAGTGAAACTTGGCAGATTTCTAGTAGAAGTTTCAGCGATTGGCTGATTTTGAATTATTCTCTGTTGCAAGTCATTAAGAACGGTTTGTTTGCTGACTGCTCGTTCGGTTACCTTACCTAGGTATTTCAACGGGAAGTAGTATTTAGTAAAGTTGTTTGGTTAAGAGCAAGTTCAACAATGTCCTAAATATTATCTTAAATCAATATTTAGAACACTTAGCCATTTTTTGTGCTCTAACAATATCCTAGTGGTACCTTAAAACACTAGGACATCCATCTCATGCCCTACTTTTAAGGCACATCTATACTTGTCTTAAATCATTTTTAACAATAAAAAATTAACTTCCCTCCTTTTCTACACTTCTCTCTCCTCTCTTTTTTCCCTTCCATTCAATTCTAATTTAAATATATTATTATTTTAATTTATAAGGCACAAGTATAAGACATATTGTTGGAATTGATACACAAAAATCATGACTTAAATCACTAAGAGCATTCACATCCCATTCTCCATCCCCAAAAACTTACACCAAAATTATCAAAAAGTTTCTACATCCCATTCCCCATTTTCCATTCCCCTATCCCTATATTCTTTTCATATTACTTCTTTCTCTCTCTTTCACTTACAATTTTAACTACCAAAACTCACCCACTATTATAAATACAATTTAATATTATTATATGAGGAGAGAGAGTGTATGAGGATGGGGATGAGGCATCAACTTTGGTCCCTAAATATGGGGACTCAAACTTTGGTCCCTAAATCAAACCCCAAAATGGGGAATGAGATGGAGGAGTGTTTTAGAAGAAAAGTTGGACAAATCCTCAAATTATAAGGATGAGGTTGGGGATGGGGGATGGGATGTGAAAGCTCTAAGACACTATATTTTATTATATTTATAGGACACCAAGTAGGACATTGTTGGACTTGCTCTAAAATAAGGAAAGTGTAACTTCCTTAAAATTTTGAATACTCATGATATGTGGGAAGTTGCTTACCCACCCCATACTTGGTTACTTGAAATTCCTATGAATTTAAATACCCACATCAACAACCAAACAATTTTTCTCACTTCCTATGAATTTTAAATACAAACTAATAGTTCCCATAGAAAGTTTTTTTTTTTTTTTTTTTTTTTTTTTTTTGACAAAATGCAAATTCATATCATTAAATTAAAATCAAGTCTAGCCGGGACAAATCCCCAACTGACAATGCAATCAGGATGATAAACAATAAAACGAGCTACAGAAATAGCCGCATTGTTTCCAGACTGCTTAACACACTGAATCCATGGATTCTTGAAACTGAAAATGAATACAAAGTCTTCTCGAGTAATCCAGCCAACATCGGTCCCGAGAATGGTAGCTTCACAATTGACCTTCACAATAGTTCCATGGCTGTTGCGGTGTTCAGTCGACTCAGTTGCAAAAACTAAGCAATGAGGAACAGTAGTCCTCGAATAATGAACAACTATAATTTGTGAAAGGTGAGCACATGCGGTCACAACCGTTCCACGAATACCCCAGCTATCTACATGCCGGGATCCAGCTATAGACATGCCGAAAGTTCCAAGCATACCCCAGCTATCTACATGCCGGTATCCAGCTATAGACATGCCAAAAGTATAACTGATGTGGTAATCCAGATCTCCCAAAAATCCATCAAAATCATTCTCATTGATAACACACAAACTCGCATAAAGCGAGACACACGCATAAAGCGAGAAAACACGCATAAAGCGAGACGAAAACAAAACACACATAAAATGAAACACTTGAATTTATTGAATTAAAAGCAAGCAAATCGGACAGATCTGGTTGGCGGAGGCAGCGGAGGGGCGGGGCGGCGGAGGGTGGGCCGGGGAGAAATAGTTGGACAGATCTGGATGAAGGGGAGAGGATGAAGAGGGAGTGGAGATGGGAGAATGAGAGAGGAAAAGGGGGGTGAAGATGGGAGAATGAGAGGGGAAAAGGGGGATGAAAATGGGGGAGTGAAGTGGGTCGGCGGGGAGGCAGGATGGGGAAGAGAGAGAAGAGAGGATTTCACGAGAGACTCTCAAAACAGCCTTTGTCTTAAATTATTTGCTGTTCCCATAGAAAGTTAATTCCTATATGCAACCAAACAAGCAATAAGATTAGCTAAACTAGCAGCATAGCATATGCTTCAATATTCATTTAATTAATTTGAATCTAAATTTGTTACAGTGAAGACTTATTTGTTTGGAACTTTAAAAAAGGAAAAATAAATCCTGAATCACGGGCAAAAATCCTCGTTTCATTAAGAACGAGCTTGTTCTGTAATTGCTAATTATGTCTTGGAACTGATAAGAATGATTAAAAGAACTGCTTAAGATTAACACCCAGTATTTATTCTGCTCGATATTTAGTTTCTTTTTGACATTTACAGAGAAATCGTTCAGTCAAATAGGGGGCGTTTATACATTTACCCTTGCACCTCCAGTGAAACTATTTCTGTGAAAACTATAGAGTACCATTTTCTCTTTAAATAAGAGATAATTTGTTATGGTTGCTTATTTCATATTACCTGATATAGTTCTTTTGAAAATACTAGTAACTAGCACATAAAGTACTGGCCTAGATTATCTCTATTTTCTAGTGCAGATTGAGCAAGATTACAATTAAATTGGTAAAACAAATACAATTGAAAAGCACGAGTAAAGATGTTGGGAAACCTCAAAGTCCTCTTATATGTGGTAACAGCTTCAGTAGCTTAAAGTACAAGACGAAGAACAAAATCATATACTCTGCTAAATCAGGTCATATGTAAGGCTATGAAACATGGGAATCATCTAAAACAAACTAGTGTGATTCAACTGTATGTAAACTAGTATAGATCCCCTCTATATCACTACTCTCTTCATCCTATATATGATACAGCAGATACTGCTTCTCCCGCAACTTACAACTCAGAAAACAAGAGAGAATAACCAGAACAAAAAGGTATGAACATCTAAATTACGCTTGTTTGCAAAATTTAGTGCTGTGGAAATAATGATATGAGACTTTGTGTGCTAAATAAAGAAAGAACCAAATCAAGAAAGCTGAAGGGCAATCTCCTGGAGAAGTAATTTCTTTTGAGATGCATTGATAACACCTTTACACTCTGCATCAACCAAAACATCCGTCATAATAGCAGCAGCATGGCCTCTTGGTTCATGTGAACCTGAAGCCCTTCTCAACATAAACACCTGATAATGAATTAATAAACAATAAAGTTGCTGTCATTATTTTTCCAATTTTAATCATCTCTCAGCAAATAATGATTTCCCCTAACTAGGTGCTTTTTTCTCCCCAAATCTAAGAGACAACACAAGTTTCAAATTGTAAATTAATAGACACACACACACACACACAATTTTCTAAATGAAACCTGAAGCAATACTAGCAACATATTAATACCAAATCTACAAGTATAATACCCAAGGCTGCTTCACATAAAGCTAAAGAGTATTACATATCTTTATATATAATTTAAGTAAAGGAGTTTTGGTGGCATGGTTTGCCGTGGTCGTCACATAGGTCCAATTCTATATACTTTTTAAATAATACCATCCCACAAGTATCAAAACACCCTAAAGATGTATTAAAAACTTATTAAAAGCTGTAACATAAGATTTGAGAATATATACATGCACGTATCATCAATGTTAAAATAATTATAACTAAGAAAAATGAAGTATATATGCAAAAAAAGAAGGAAAAAGAAAGCCAGTCATACTTTAAATATTCTTTTTACAATTTAAAATAATTTGTAAAAATGTAACAAAAAAGAAACACAGTAACAATTATGTGAAAAACATTTACTATAATAACTTTTTGAAAAATAAGAATGACCAAATAAATAAATTTTGAAAAATACTTTCTTCTAAAAAAATAGAATAAAAATCATTTATTGACAACCAAAATTTATCTAAACAATATTTATAAACATCTTAAAGTAAATGAGTTATGTGGTATGACATGATATGGTCCTTGGCCGGTCTTGCAATAGCTTAAAAATAGGAAAAAATATAGTAATTTTAAATATTCTATTTAATACAATTTAAAATAGATATACAAATTGAATAAAACATATTCAATAAGAAAATGACTATAAAATACAGCATTATTTTTTCAAATAGTCTCAAATAGAAATTAAAAATTATATATTATTGAAAAAATTTATATATGTAAGCATATAATATTAATTAAAATATTAAAGAATAATGTTATAATATCGAAAATAAAAATAAACAAATCTTAAAAAATTAGTTAAATTGAAAGACGACATTTTGTAAAACAACAAAAATATTGAAATAATTTATAAAGCATCCCGTGCATTGCACGGGTATAAAGCTAGTATATCAAATATTCGTAATTCAAGTTTTATTTTGTTTAAAAGACTTTTAGTGCCACAGGTTTCCAGAAACAGCGAATTCCATTGGTAGTGCAAATTACCAAACATGCAGTGGATATTGCATTAACGTTGCAAAGTATACAAAACAAGATGTACAATAAAATCCATAATTGAAGATCGATGATACCTGTCCATGATGTGATATTTCTAAACATCCCGGCTGTTGTATAAAAGGCTCCCCATCTATTTGAACTGGAAAAGGACTTGAAAGATGTACTTTAATGGTTTTTCCTTGGGCTAGTCTCCTAGCCTGGGAAAGTCCAACCTGATAAAAAAACGAGTGCTTATGTAAATTGCAGGGCTGATATATCATGATTGGCATTTTCAAGCACATAATTATATTGTTCTCCTTTGCTCAGTCATAAAACTCATGAGTCACGGGTATATAACCCTCCATCTGATTAAATTATTAGAGTAGGTGTAGGAGATGAGTAAATAAGGCAAACATCTCATTTAATATTATAGGTATAGGAGGAGCTTCTTTGCATATTAGCAAGTACATCAGTGTCTAGTATATGATATATTAGATGCTTCTTTATATAGTGATCAATATGCATATTCTGTAATGATAAGTGAGCATTATGCTACGCGCAAATAGATATGATTTTAATTACCAGCAACAGTTTAAGCATATGCTACAATTTTCGCAAAGCAATAAATTAGTCTGAAACGGTGGTACACTACTACATTACTGACTGTATATCTACATTTTCAAGTCAAGACATAAGAGTAAGAGCAACTGCAAGACAATTACATTAAAACTGATTGACAACGTAAAACCTTGAAATCATAAAATTGTAAAAAAAAAAAAAAAAAAGGTAAAACAAAAACTAGTTTCCATAATAATTTACAAAATCACTAAGCCTTAATATTTACATGCTGCTTTACATTTGGTTTCTTTCCTTTTACGTTTTTCTTCGGTTCTAGCAAATAAGTGTCGTACTATATATGATGGTCATATATTACTTCTAGAGAAACGATGGAGAGGTACAAACCTAGAAAAACATTGTTACAAATTTTTTCATAAAGTTTTAAGTAACGCAGATTTAACAATTAGCACATTAATTTACGCCCAACTAATCAACAACTTAGCCTACAAACTAACTGGCAAATGAAAAAGATTCGATACCTGAAGCTTGCCAAGATGCCATGCTCCAGAAATGCATACAACCTCAAGCATTTTATCATGCATGTACTGATGACTAAATTGATCATCATGCTCATAATCATTTTGCCAAAGATCAACACCTCCCATATAACTGCCAATATTAAGCACAATTAAACCTTCAGCATCCTGAAAAAGTAAACACAAAGGTTAAGCAACTAGATTTAGAAACTACATGAAAGGAAAAGTTTATTTAGAAACTACATGAAAGGGAAAGTTCTTTGATATATAATTAATTACTACTTAATGTACCTTTGGAATCTGAATGTCCTGTCCATCAACTTCAAGAAACACTTGCCATGGTAAGTCGGCACATGTTCTGTCCATTATATCCCTAGCCCCTTCTTTTGCATACCGCAATTTATTCACAAACTAGTCAAAAGTTAAGAAACCATAAAAGCTTTTAGGCATATAGTTCAGACAGTTGAAATTTAATACGTCAGATGCACGAGGTTGCATGCTTATTTAGGCAATAGAAAATGCACAAGCCCTAATTTCTGCTCCAACGAACTGTACATGTATTTACATAAAATCCACCGATCAATACTCAAATATACCAATTATAGCATTCGGTTGTGGGCTTGGATGTTATACAACCCCATCCAAATAAAACATTTCATTTTAAAGTTATTCTCTATCTACTTTGTTACACTTATATTCTCCTTCTCATTCAAAACAGGTTTTAATAATTTTTACGAAAAAGAGGGAAAGAAGAAATAAAGGGGAAAAAACATGCACTGTAAAATGCATAAGAACTAGACATGTCATGATGAGTAAATCATGCATGCTATCAAAAACTGGAAGCAGATGACAAACTAATAAGGAGTAACACAAACCAAATTGCATAGATACCTGACTGTAAAACTTCCCCGGGTTTTCTTCCCTAGTAACGTGGAATTCATATGCAACCTTGGCATCACATCCAATACCTATTCAACACGATTCGTTAAAAAGAAATAAAACTTGAAAACATGAACATAGGTATAGACAAGAGATCCATGGTTTAGCAAAGGTTCAATACAAAGGGAAGGTCAGGGTTGGAGGGATATGGAGAGATGACAGCTTCCTAGGGACGAAATAAATTTTTTACCTAAATAATTCATCATGTACTTGGATCGAATTTTATCCGAAGCATCATCGCAATTTTCTTGTGTGAGGTTAACCTTCCAGCGATCTAACATTGTAACTGCTGCATGATTGATGTCATACAGAAGAGAGCTTACACCACCTTGACCTTCCACCGTCGAGAATCCTCCACCCCATCTCAAAACCCTGGATAGATCATTTCCGGTCCCCAGTGGTAGAACTGCAACGGGTGGTGGTGATTCAAAGTTATGCTTCTCAATTGCATCAAGAACCCAAGCGACGGTTCCATCTCCACCACAAACCAAAACTCTAAAATATTGCACATTACTGAATAACTTCAAACCAGCCTCAGGCCCTTGCAAGGAACTGAGTTCAAACACCTGAAACAGGAAGTGGCTTTATTTAGAATACAAAAGACACCGTTGATGAAATATCGCTAAGCGAAAAGGTCAGACATTTTATAAGGCAGAAACTATATGGTGTGTCTGTTCATATTTTTGTGGGTGCACGCTCGATTGCAAACCTCTTAGCCTACAAACCCTCCAAACTTACATAATTGACCAATATAGACACTTAATGCACTAAATATACAAGTACGAATCACCAAAAACAATTTAAATATATAAAAAATAAATAAAAATACTTGGTCACCAAAACGTAACTCCAATTCACTAAATATATAAACACTGTTCGACTTAGATTGTAGTTTGTAGGCTAAGATAGTTTCTATTTGAACATAAGCTGTTTTTTAGATACCAGTTCTTAAAAAATGCAAGGTAAGGGTAATACAATTTTGTGCCTATTTTAGTGGGTAATGATAAAATAATTTGTACCAACAATGGATGCAAAACACAAGGAAAATTGCGTGAAAGGATATTTCACAACAGAATAATGCATTTAAGGCTCAAAACCAGCAAGTAACATTTTTTTTTTAATAACAAAATATACCTAGTACTTGAAGCATAAAGGTTCCAAGTGTTGAATCAAGTGCAGACATGAGTATTGTAATTACAGCTAGCAAACATTTTCAAAACTTATCACCCTTTGAGAATCAGGAAACCTCTTGTTTTACTGTATGTATATATACAAGCTTTGCATAAATTTATATTACTTAAAGCAAGATAATGCTGCCTGTAAACTCTACTAACAACTAAAAATGACAAAAGAGCACTTCTGCTGACTTGCAAAGACGGACAAAAAACAACTGATATAGGCTATAGAAAAGTAATTCCTGATAGGTAAACTAAGCTCGTGAATTCATTGTGAGAAAATCGAAAAGACTCAAGTTTTGAATCCTCCCTCTCTTCTCTATGTAAAAACAGTAAAATTATTTTTGGGTTTTTTCAACAACGTAGCTTATTATGACAGGTTTATAATGTAACAAATGCATATTTATATTAATATAAAACTGACATGAACATTACCTGCACAGGGTTTAATAGCGTGCTTAATCTCCTCTTAAGAGCTGGTCCATTTTGAGCCCCACTTTTAGTATTGATGAAGACCAGAAGAGGTCTTGCATCTGTAGGCAAGTCAACTAACTCATAACGTCTTAAGTGACCTTGGACAACAATTTCCTGATTCTTATGAATGACATCATTCTGGACACCTTTCTTTCCGAGCACCCCGCTATCCTTCAATCCAGCAATACCACTAAGCACGTACTGTAGTGCTGTATTAGCAGCTGAATTATCCTGCAGCTTGCTGTTTATAGAACGACCACCTCCACTTTTGTTCCGATGGCGCCGCCTTCTAATTTGACCACGAACAGAGGAAGCAATAATTTCTTCTGTGATAGAATTTAGCATCCCACCTCTACTATTTTCATAGTCAACTTCTTTGACACATATTGGAGAAAGAATGACCCTTCGAAGAGAACCCAAGTCACACACATTGCCCGACTCTTCAGACATTTTAGCATGACACTTGACATGTATAAGACGCTGACACCACAGGCAGTGCCATGTTGGGGAGGCATCAATAAAAGGAACACCACAAGGTTCATCACAATAAGAACAAAATGCGGACATCTCAGAATTTTCATCCATGGTATCCCACCTTTCTGACCAGTGATGTAGCACATGGCTAAAACTAGCTTGCGCTACACACTTGCAATCCTTTCTTGCAAACTGATAGCAATTGAAATGAGCTGATACACCACAAACAGAGCAACGCTGGATGGGAGAATGACCCATGGGTTTCGTACCTGTGCTCTGTGGGGATACCACAGAAGTTAGACACACACAGCATGTAGATGGCTGTTTGCCATGAGAAAAATCTTCCACCCACGTATGGTGTGATAAAGGAAGTTTTAGCTTCTTCCACGCCTTCTTTTTCTCTCTTGCAGAAGCCTTTACCCAAGCAAGAGATGTCTTTCTCTGCCATTTAAGAAATGCATATATAACAGCTATAAATCCAAATGAAGCTGTAACTAACCATCCAAAATTTGGACTGCAAGAATTTGAGCTACTCAGCAATCTATTCAATATACCAAAATCGATCATTGTGAAACTAGTCCGTCATTATCTATCTCAACTCTTTTGGCAGCCTACAAGGCTGATGATATCCAAATCCAAGCAGCTTCTGGATGACCCTAAGCCACGGAAAAAAATTTCATCAGTAAAGAAAGAATGAGGAAAGTGAACAAAATATTTCCATCCAAACAAGAATAGATTACATACAGCCAAAGCTAAAACCTCTAAAATCTTAATGAAGGCAATTGTATAACCAAACTGCTACTCTACACTATCTATTTGATATTGCCACTACCAATGATGTTTAATCTCTTGTAAAGGGATTGGGATCACTATTATTATTTTAACCAGAAAGACATGTGGCACACGACTAATCCATAGGCCAATCACAGTCTTAATTTAGAACTCTAAATATTTTATGATCCTATCATGCTTGTGTACCATTTCACAAATGTTTGCATGAGCACATATAGCACCACCAAGCAATTATACCCAAAACCTGTTGTAGGTTGAAGCTGAATATCTGATGCTGATTTACTCTAAAAAATGTACTTTGAATAAATTCTGTGAATACTGCTGTTTCCTTTTCCAGGGAAAAAAGTATTAAGAATAAATCAAAACTAAATATTGGGTTGTGCAAATCTTAATGGTTCTATAATCTTATTATCTTTAAGGTCAACTGCTATTCTTGAGGATTTTTTGGGCATTAATATAACAAAACCACGCAAGCAACCTTCCAGTGAAAATATATCAAAGATTGTTTTGGAAGCTCTAATGTCAAGGGTAAATGTTTAGAAGTCTTTTTCACCCGTTATCTTCTTCTCCCTCGATCTTTGTCTCACCACACATACCTTGCCTCAAATTCTCAGTCCTAATTCTTTTCAGCTAGTAGAAGTTCGAATTTTCAATTATGTGAACACTAACATTCAGCTTGTTCAAACCAATTTTCACTAAATCCTGCAGCTGGGAATTGGTTTGATGTAACTAAAGCGTGAATTATTCTACTAACTCATTTTAGAAAGTTCTCCGCAATTGCTTATGCCTTAGTGTCTTATGCATCTAAAAAATGCGATGAACAAGGCTTATAATGTAAGAAAGCCAATCATAGAAACATATCTGATTTAGATATAGACACAAATATATCACCAAGCAATGATGTTCTTTGGTATTCTAATGAAAAAGGTCGAGAAAGGAACAAAATAAAAATTGGAGAATTTACATCACACAAGCTGTCAATGATCTGGTCTAGTAGCTTACCAGCTTCACATGACCACAATGTTCAAAAGATAACAAACCTAATATCGACTGGTCAGCTCAAGAGAAATAACCTCGGTTCTTTGGTAATTACAACACTTCTACTCTTCTGTTCGAAGTACACAAAAGTACCGCTCTCAATTACAACATCCACGGCTGACGTCTTCTAAAACTCCAAAATGTACAAATATTCCCCAACGGAATTCATAATTTTCTTCTGATAAATTCGAGCTAAAAAATACGTACAATAGTAGCTCACTTACTAAAGGTAGTGCCTAACTGCCTATGCACGATGCCATTAATTTTTTTCATTTTTTCCGCAATAACTTCCCTCGAAATTTCAACAACAACACCACTCCAAAATCTATTCATACACATCCATCAACATTACCGCAATTCCGCATTCAAAATTAACCTAATCAACACAAATTCTCCAATTCTATCATCTTTAAACATCAGATATCCACAATATAAACACATACATAACACAACATCGCAATTAATCGCAATAAAAAATTAAATAAACAGAAAAAAAATAAATAAAAACCTAAAATGACAAAACCAACAAAGTAACAAACCGATCTAACTAATCAACATCAAATCGAGCAATACAAACAATCAAATACACACAAAATACAAGAGATCTAGAACACGAATCGAACCAGTAGATTCGATCGAAAAAATCGGCGAGACTCGTCGCAATCGGGAGATTAAACAGCGGTGATCTTTAAAATTGATGTGCGAGATCATAAACATAATTTAATTGAATATTTTGTTTAGATTTTTACGAGTTAATTGCGTGTTTAAATGTGTGTATGTATAGGTGTATGTATATGTTGTACGGATGGTGAGACTTGGAGAGGAGGGAAAGGGGAGATGAGAAAAGAAAAGGTGGCGGGAGGGTATTTTATTTGCAATAAAACACGCCGGTCTTTTTGGGAGACTGCGTGTCTACGCGTGTTTGTGGTCAAATTACATTTATGCACCCTAGTGTTGTGGTTTTCGAGAAATTGACTCGAGTCAAGTCGACTGATAAATAAGTTCGATTTTTCGATAAAAATAAAATTCTTTTCAGTTAAGTAGTATTCGGGTATTTTCGATAATTTGTTTTTAATTTTTGATACTATCGAGTCACAAGAACGGTATAAATTATAAAGGAAGGGGGAAAAGGGGGAATCGAATATGTGACCTATCGTCACAGAACTTCAACCTTCACTCTTCTAGGACCTAATCGACTAATCTGTCTTTATTAAATTGATCGCTTGATTATATTTGTGATCGAACAAAATGTAACATTTAAGAATGAGATTAGTAGATCATTTTGATTTTTGAACTCAAACCTCATTTGACGATAGTAAAAAGACTGGATAATCAAACCTACGAATTGATGATATAAAGGCTACAACAAACACAGCAACAGCAAATATGGCATTGGGCCATAAACAACCAATAAAAAAAAGCTATTGTTAGCCTATAAAATTAAGAGTTAGTTAGCAAATCAGTTAGTGACAGCTGTACAGATTCTATACAAGTTGTATGTATAAATAGAACAGAACTATTGTATCTTAACCAAGAAGAAATGAATAAAAAACAAACATTCTTTCTCTGTTTTTCTTTCGTACATTTCATCATCTTCTTCACAGAATGTACTAGTTTATATGGTATCAGAGCTTGCTGAAGGTGTAGATTCAAGCTTGAACATCAATTCACAAGCACATTCTTCATACTTTCAACGATCCTTCATACAAATCTACAGGTTAATCTTGCAGATTTCTTTGTATTCCGCATTTTTCTAGGGTTTTGATTGAGTTGTTCATTATACGAACTCATTTTAACGATTTGATCGTATCGTTTTGATTCAAAACTGTTTAGATTGATAGTTTTGTGAATCGATTACTAGTATTTTGCGATTAGATATCGAATCATTGTTTGTAATCAATCTGAGCACTTATGGCTGGACATTTGGGGAAAACACCTCGATCTTATGCAAATGTGTTGTTCAATAACACAGAAGAGAATGTTAATGAAAACACAGGAGAAAGTAGTAGATCTGCTAAGTCACAACTTGATGATAATCGTGATGAGTTGTCGATTGAGTCAAATTTACACCCTCTGTATCTACAAAACATAGATCATCCAGGACTAGTTCTTATTTCTAAGAAGTTAACTGGTACGGATAATTTTGGTCCATGGAAGAGGTCTATAACTATTGCGTTATCGGCTAAGAACAAGATCTGTATAGTCGATGGTACGTATGCACGTCCAGATGAAGATTCACTTCTGAGAGCACAATGGGATAGAGTTAATGATATGGTTATCAGTTGGATTATGAACACTGTTTCTGATGAAATCAGTAATGGAATGGATTTTGTAACCTCTGCTCATGAGATGTGGAATGAACTTCATGATCAGTTTTCAAGCGTGAATGGACACAGAGTTTATCAAGTGTTAAAGGAGATTCATGCTCTTGAACAAGGTGATAAGTCAGTTGAGATTTATTATCACAAATTGAAGAATCTATGGGACGAATACGCTGCAATAGAGACTGTCATAGCTTGTAAGTGTGGATGTACTTGTGGATCACATAAGCTTCAAGAAGAAAGGGAACAACAAAAGAAGTTGTTACAGTTCTTGATGGGATTAAGTGATAGCTATGCAGTGGCTAGGGGTCAGATATTGATGATGACACCTCTACCATCAATTTCTCAAGCATTTTCATTAGTCAAACAAGATGAGAAACAAAAGCAAGGAAGTCATCTATCTGTTTCTTTTCTTGGCAATGTCAAAGAAGTATCAACTCGAAATGATTCTGTTTTTACTGGTACAAAGTCATCAGGCAACAATTATCAGGGATCTAAGTCTACTTTGAAGTGCACCTATTGTAACAAGGAAGGTCACATTAAGGAATTTTGCTATAAACTAATTGGCTATCCAGATAAGAAGAAAGGGAAATTTAAGCAAACTCAGTCACAGTCTCAATCTCATGGTTTTCGATCTATTCCACAAACTGGTAGTGCTAATCATGTTGATCTTACCATTGCTGCTAATTTGCAAGGAAAAAATATGAATTCTGGACAGCAACAAGTATCTGCCAGTCATAATTCTGGTGTTTCTATGGAACAATTGCAAAGTCAGATTTCTCATATGAATCAAATGATGATTCTCATGATGAACAAGAAAGGAAACTTATCTTCACCTGAAGATCAGATTCATTCTCAGATTTCACCCATGGCAGGTATGGCTTATTGCCTTAATACTTGTATACCTCAGTTGTTGGGCACATCATGGATTATTGATTCAGGGGCTTCTAATCATATTTGTTCTAATAAACACTTATTCAGTTCTTTAGTGTTTTTGACAACTCCTTTTCAAGTCACTTTACCTAATAAACAGATTGTTTCTATTTTTCAATCTGGAACAGTTTATATCAACTCTTTCATTACCTTAAACAATGTGATGTTTGCACCAGATTTTCATTGCAATCTTCTGTCAGTATCAAAAGTTTTACAAGATAGTAATTGTCTTGTATATTTTACTCCAACTCAATGTATTTTTCAGGGCCAGACTCAACAGAGAGTTCTAGCTACTGGTGAGCATCATGCTGGGTTGTATCTACTTACTTCACCAAATGATGTTCACATTTCTTCTCCTACTTTGACTTCATTTTATCCTTCTGTTTCACTTGCTCATGGATTTTCAGATATTTCTAATTCTAAGCTTTGGCATCTTAGATTAGGACATCCATCTGATATTGTAATGAAACACATTTCCAGTCTTGAATGTAAGACTTCAGTTTGTAATAATGATTGTCCTGTATGTCCTCTTTCTAAACAATGTAAACTTGCTTTTCCTAAGCATAGTACTTCTTATGCTACTATTGCTTTTGAATTACTCCATATAGATATATGGGGCCCTTATCATATTTCTACTTGTACTGGTGCCAAGTATTTTTTAACAGTAGTTGATGATCATACTCGAGCTGTTTGGGTATTTCTTATGTCCACTAAGCAAAGTGTTTACAACATTATGAAACGGTTTTTTACCTATACTGTGAATCATTTTAAGTTGTCAGTCAAGACTATTCGAACTGATAATGGTGGTGAATTTTTCAGTATTAATTTCACTGATCTTTTGGGGTCTTTAGGAATTGTTCATCAGTCTTCCTGTCCATATACCCCTCAACAGAATTCTAGAGTTGAACGTAAGCACAGACATTTATTAGAAATGGCTAGGGCATTACGTTTTCAATCTGGTTTGCCTATAAAGTATTGGGGGGATTGTGTTCTCACTGCAGCATATCTTATCAATAGGTTACCAACTCCTGTTTTACAGTATAAAACTCCTTATGAATTACTTCATCACACAGTTCCTGACTATACTCAGTTAAGGGCTTTTGGGTGTTTGGCTTATGCATCAGTTGAAAGTAGACATGTTGTGTTTACTGAAACAACCTTTCCTTATCATTCTATTTCTGGTTCACTTGTGCCTAATGCTAGGATTGATAACTCTCATTTAGTCATGTGGCTCCAGTCAAATAGAAATTCACCTTTTATAAATCCTATTTCTCAGAATACACCTGGTTCTTTTAGTACTGATGTTTTACCTAGTACTCTTTCTACTCATTCCTCTCAATGTTCACCTACTTCACTTGAACATTCAACTATAATCACTGATTCTTCTTCTCTTCCAAACATTGTTCAACCTGATCATTCTGTTTCACCTGAGAATACTTCTTTATCTGATAATTCTTTAGTTGTTCAGAAACTTCCTATTCGACATTCACATAGATCCTCAAAAAGACCAACCTGGTGGAAGGATTATCATGTTACTGTGCCAATTACTACTAAAGGAACTGTGGCCAATGTAGTTTCAACTCAAGTAATTGTAGAACCTCAACATTATTTCCAAGCTGCTACTCATCCAAAATGGATTGAGGCAATGCAGAGGGAGTTAAGTGCATTAGAACAGAATAACACATGGATTTTAGTCCCTTTACCACCAGACAAGAAAGCAGTTGGCTGTAAATGGGTATATAAGGTGAAATATAATCCTGATGGTACCATAGAACGATATAAGGCCAGGTTGGTGGCAAAGGGTTTCACACAGTCTGCTGGTATTGATTACCATGATACTTTTGCACCTGTTGCAAAAATGGTAACTATTAGGACTCTTTTTGCAGAGGCTGCAGCTAAAGGTTGGATTCTTGAACAATTAGATGTAAATAATGCTTTTCTCCATGGAGAACTTCAAGAAGAAGTTTACATGTCACTTCCTTTGGGATATATCAGAGATTATGTTTCTTCTAACTTAGTTTGCAAACTGGTTAAATCGATTTATGGTCTGTGTCAAGCATCTAGATGTTGGTTTGAGAAGTTGACTACATGTCTCTTAGAAGCAGGATATCATTAATCTCAGACGGATCATTCTATGTTTACTTACAATCTTAATGGGATATTTGTTGTTATCATTGTTTATGTTGATGATATCTTACTTTCTGGGAATATTCAAGCAGCAATTGATGCTTTGAAGGCATTGTTGGATGTCAAATTTGGAATCAAAAATCTAGGTAATATCAAGTATTATCTTGGGCTCGAGATTTCTAGAACTCCAGATGGAATTTTTGTGACTCAACAGAAATTTATTCAAGATCTACTTGCTTCTGCAAACTTGGTTGATTGTAAACCACTTTCAGTCCCTATTGATCCCCATTTAAAATTGTTTGACAATAGCATGTCTGGAGAATTACTACAAAATCCTTCTGCCTATCGTGCATTGGTAGGTAAGTTGCTATACTTGAATTCTTGTAGGCAAGATATCACCTTTTCTGTGCAAATGTTGAGTCAATATCTACATTCTCCACGGGTAAAGCATATGCAAGCATTAACTCGTGTTCTCAGATATCTTAAATGGACTTCCAGTCATGGGTTATTCTTTCCAGCCAACAATTCACTTCAATTGCATATGTTTAGTGACAGTGACTGGGCAGGAGATGCCACTGATAGAAAATCTGTTGGAGCTTATTGCTTGTTGTTAGGCAATGTAGTTGTTTCTTGGCGTTCAAAGAAGCAACATGTCACTTCTCGAAGCTCTGCAGAGGCAGAATATCGAGCCCTTGCTGATGCTTCTTGTGAAATCATTTGGTTTCTTAATATCTTGACAGAGTTACATGTAAAATTTCAGACACCTGTTTCCTTGTATTATGATAATAAAGCTGCGGTTGACCTCACTGCTAATCCCGTCTACCATGCTCGCACTAAACATATTGAGCTTGACTGTCATTTCATACGTGAAAAGATTAAGATGGGACTGATTTCAGTACATCAAATTCCTACTCTACAGAATGCCGCAGATGTTTTTACTAAAGGACTTGGTAAGGTACTTCACTGGACTTGTGCATCCAAATTGGGACTCATTCCTCTTGCTTCGTCTCCAATTTGTGGGGGGGCTGATGATATAAAGGCTACAACAAACACAGCAACAGCAAATATGGCATTGGGCTATAAACAACCAATAAAAAGGAAGCTATTGTTAGCCTATAAAATTAAGAGTTATTTAGCAAATCAGTTAGTGACAGCTGTACAGATTCTATACAAGTTGTATGTATAAATAGAACAGAACTATTGTATCTTAACCAAGAAGAAATGTATAAAAAACAAACATTCTTTCTCTGTTTTTCTTTCGTACATTTCATCATCTTCTTCACAGAATGTACTAGTTTATACGAATTACAAATAACAGTATTTTGAAAAATATTTTCAATTTTTTAGAAGGACCGTGGGCTAACTCTTAAGTAGTTGAGCACCATTTTTGCTTGGAAATCTAATCGGATTAGAACATACAAAAATTATTAAGTTTATGAAGTTCTTTTAATATGCATGCATGCATACGTTCGTTATTCCAATATTTTTTTCTTGATTCAATCTATATCTAGTTATATGGCTCAAGCAATTGACAATACAAAGTTAAAGATTCTACAAAAGTTAAGGAATCTACAAAGACAAAAGAAGTTGTGTTTGATTTTGGATTTGGATCAAACTCTCATCCACTAAACAGTCAACAACATAGGTAAACTATTAGAAAAGACTGCAAGAAGTTCTAGTTTGGGTAATTCTGATGATATTTTTTAGCACAAGGTTGGGAACTTTTAAGTGCTTGACTAAGTTGAGACCCTTTGTTCAAGAGTTCTTGAAAGAGGCAAGCAAGTTGTTTGAGATGTACATATACACTCTAGGAACACGCAATTACGCCATGGGAGTTGTCAATGTTCTTGATCCAGAAGGACTCTTTTTTTGAACAAGAATTATCTCTTTACAAGAATCTACTAAGAAAAATAGAAAGAGTCTTGATGTTTTGCCTGATGTTGATGAGAGCTTCGTTAAATATTGGATGATTTAGAGCATGTTTGGTCGACATTCTCGCGTAATCTGATTGGTGAAGCAGTGCATTTATTTTGATTGGGCTGACAAGGTGTTTATCGATGAAACGGAGGGTCAAGAGCTTTGAGCTGTGCATTGAAAGTCCTTAAAGAGGTACATACTTTGTATTTAAGAGAGACGATCTTTCAGTAGACTGTGATGTGAGAGACCTGCTAGAAATTGTTCTGATGAATTCAAGTGAAGGCATTTAGTAGATAGGCTGCTATTGTTCGTTTTCTGTTACTGGTAATAATTATATAACAATGTTGTTGAAGTTTCTGATCAGCCAAAAGAGGATTTATGCTTTGACATTGACGAATTGCTTGCATTAATTTGATCATTGTTAGACTGAGTTATGAAAGTTACAGGTTTCTAATTTTATGTATGCTATACTTGTCATGATTTGAATAATTCATTTAAAGTTAAGTTGTTTTCATTTAACCAGAGGCTGCAAGCTACAAGATTGGTATTCCAATTTAAATTTTGATCCAAATATTATGCATTTTAATTAAAGATCATTTATGTGTTAACTCCGTTGGAAACATACTCTCAGTTCCACAAAACACAGTCACATTTACCCTAAAAACACATGTCCGGATCTATTATTTTTTATTTGTTTTCATGAATCATGCCCACCGCTAAGGAATTGAAAATGACGAACTCGAGAAAATTTAATTGTAGGAGTTTACCAATAGATGTAACTGTTAAAGAGTAATATTAATGAACATATCCTTCATAATGTTGGGGCTTCCAATATATTTATAGTGCTCTAATTGGGCCTTTGGTGGGCTAAACTATCTTAGTGGGCCTGTGGCCCAACATTCAGTCCACCCCTAAGTAAAAGAAAAAGATCTTTAGATCTTTTTAAACTTCCTATTTTACAGGTTTTTGTTACAATACAACAAAATATAAGATTTAACAGCTTAATCTTGCGTGTCAATGCAGATGTATGTATTTTTTGGAAAAGTGAAAAAAATTTCCACTCTTTATTGACAGTCCTGTCCGCCCATCTCCCCACGTCTTGGGAGTCGTGTTCTTCCATTGAAAAGGTATAGTATTTCTCTTCCCTTTCTTTTTTTTTGTCTATAAATGCTAGTTGTTTTCTGCACCCTTCATTTTCTCTTTGTTCACCCTTTCCGTCTTCTTCCTTGGTGTGTGAGGTACCTTCTCCGTTCTTCTCTTTTTCTTTTTTGCTTTTATTCCTTGTTCTTGCTTTTCTTTCTTTTCTGTCACTATGAAAGCCACCGTAGCTTCGTATTCGTCCACCGAGAGTGTAGAGCACATTGAGAGTGAAGGGAGTCTTGAAAGTTTGCCCACTGAAAGGGTTATGCGGCCTCGTTATCTTCTTCGAAATTTTGCTTCTGTAAAGACTGAAACTTTCTCCCCTGGGTCTGTTGGTAAAACTCCTGTTGCTACGGGGTCTGCCTCTCAAACCCCCTCTGTTGAGGAAGTTGTTATGCCTCGTTCTGGAGCCCTTTTTGAGTCCAATAAGTCATTTAATAAACCTAGCTTTTATTCTAATTATCCTCCTGACCTTGATAAGTTAGGTCAATTTGTCTCTTATTCTCGAGGTTACCGTGCTTTTGCCCCGAGTGATGGTGATCGAATGTGGAAACCACCCCGACCTAATTGTCATGCCATCCCAGATGTTTATTTTGAATACGGTCTAAGATTGCCACTGCACCCTTTTTCCGATTAATACTTCAGACATTAGGTTGTGGCTTGGGTCAGCTTGTTCCCAATGCGATTCTCCAGATCAATGGAGTTATTGCTAGGTGTTATGAGCTTAACCAGTTTCCCAGCCTCGACTTGCTCTTCTCTATCTTTCGCTTCAAGAGTAATGGAACCCAGTTCTATGTTGATAAAAAGGAAGGCTATAAAAGGCTAGTTGAAGCCCCCGTGTCTAATTCAGGGTGGCATAAAACGAGGGTCCCGAGCTGGAAGTGATTGGACCGTGGCAGGCTCATTCTCCGGGGCGCTTGAAGTCTGTGAACCGATTGGGGTCTATGACCTCTTCAGATTTACAAGACTTCCTAGGGTCCACAGTTAGATATCAGCCTGAGGAATTTTTAGATGTTGGATTTTTGAATAATCATTGTTGTAAGCTTTCCTGTGCTTGTATTTTCCCTTCTGTTTTTACTGTCTTTTCTTGGCCGATTCTTTTCTTGCTTGCAGTGGCTGGAGTAAAGCTTTTTGAGGTGGTTGATCTTTTTGTGAACATGCCGACTGATGATTTTCTAGCTCGTTTGGTTAAGAGTAAAGCCGCTGGTGCTTCGACTGTGATGCCTAGTACTGGAGTGGAAAGTGGCCATGAAGTGGCTTCAAAAGATCTCACACCGGTTTCTGTTGTAGTCGGTGCTGGGGCTTCCGAGACCACTATTGTTAAGGACTGTGAGAAGAAGAGGCATCGTGAAGGTCATACCTCTAAGGGTCACTTGTCAAAGAAGTTGAAGGAGCCGCTGAGTTGCCCTGGTTCTGGTAAGGTAGGAATGTTTTCTGAGGATGCCACGGAGTCTGTCCACAAGGTGAAGACTAAAGTGAATACTTCTGGTACGATTGTTGAAGGAGGTCTTCGATCCTGTAATGGTCTTGTCGATAAGGTACTCATTTCTTTCTTGCCTTGTTTTTTTTTTGTCTATTGCTTTGTTTTC
Organism: Saposhnikovia divaricata; assembly: GCA_036435485.1. NCBI lineage: Eukaryota > Viridiplantae > Streptophyta > Magnoliopsida > Apiales > Apiaceae > Saposhnikovia > Saposhnikovia divaricata. The sequence continues at coordinate 200,651,437 of CM071601.1, read as the reverse complement.
CTTTACGGTTGCCTCTTGTTTTCTTACAATTATGTGCTTTTGTAGTTGTCTGTGGAGCTGGAAAGGTTATTGAACCTTGAATATGTGATTGACGTTGTTGAGGTGAAGAAGCTTCGGCTAGAAGTGAAGGAACTGAAGAAGCTCAATGAACGCTTGGAGGAGTCTTCCCAAAATCTGAAGAATGATAATAATGTTGCTGCCGATAAACTTTTTACTGCGCTGACTGAGAAATCCGAATTGATCACAGAGTGTAATGTATTGAGCAAGCAGGTTAACAGTTTGCAGTCGGAGATGTCAGTTCTGAGGACATCCCTGGAAGTTTCCGAGAAGAATCTTGCCAAAGGCACCGAAGCTTGGACTGCTGAAAAGGCTGAACTTGTGAGTAAGTTGGACGATCTGTCAGCTCAATTGTCAAAGTGCCAGGCTGAGTCTCTGTCCTCGTTTGAAGATGGTTATGGAGAAAGTGTTGCTCGCTTCACCCGGTTCGGATTTGATGTAAAAGACCATGGTTTTGACCATTACCTTGCTGATCTGTCGAAGAAAAATGGAGTTGGGAAGACAGGTTCTTCCGAAGCTGCTTAAATCCTTTGGAGATCCTTGACTGGCCTGGGGTATGCCCCGAAAGGCTTTTATGTAATCTCTTAGTTTCTTATTGTTACCTTTCATGAACTTTATGGTACTTTTGAACTGGAGCCACCGTATTCTGAACCTTTTGGAGCTATTGTAATATTATTTGATATTTGGTTTTGCGTATCTTTGTTTGGTAGTTTAGCTTTTTGCTTGGCGTGTCTTTTATCGTTTTGGCGTATTGTAGGTTTACCTTGGCATTTGGCAATTCTAAGATATGTTTGTGGCGTATACTTACTTGGTGGTGATCTTTACCTTATCCTTGCTCTTTACGATAAGCCCAAATGTATTTATGGAGGCGTTGAACTCTTTGAGCTATTTGAGCTGATTGGAGTGTTTGGAGTAATGCATTTTTACTTTTCATTATTTTGGTGTTGAAAGTGACCATAGCGCTTATGTTTTGGCGTATTTCTTTTGTCGCTTTTGAGTTACTGGAGGGATTTTACCTTTTTGGTGTGTTTGCATAGATCTTCCTTTGGAGTAATTTCATATGGCGATTTAATATGATTTTGCGTCTTTTGGCAATTGTCATTTTTCTTTTCACTTCATGGAGTAGCTTACCCATATTTCTCATGAGTGGCGAATTTTGATGCGTTCGTCTTTGTGTTTTTATTTCGTTGGCGGGCATTATCTTTTCAGTAATCCCGGAGCATTTCTTTTAATGCTTTTGTTTCTATTTTGGCGTCCCTCTTTTACCTTTATTTGTTGTTTGCGGCGAATCCGGATGTATTCGGGAAGAGTTCGAGTTCTTTGAACTGTTTTGAAGTGAATGAGATAACTGATATTTGGCGAACTTTACCTCTTGCAATTTTTTATCATCGGAGATATTCTTGGAGCACTTTACCTTCTTGATACTTTAGCACTTTGTAAGTTGAAAATTTATGATATGCGTATGAATTCTAATCAAGTAGAGAGTAATGGAGCATTCTTACGATTAGAAGTACAATAAGTTGAAAATTTTACCGCGACTAGAGTTTTCATTTATAAAACTTAAACAGATGTTGACCTAAATCATAATCCATTCCTAAGCAGGATGGATCACAAAAGTAGCTTGATTACAAAAGAAATTTAGAAACTACTTCGTACGTTAAATTAAATAACTTAGAAGGGTGGATGTTTCTTGATCGGAGTCCTACGGATAAATTTTTTTGACGTGAATGGCATTCCAAGCATTTGCTATTGGCGTTCCGTCGAGGTGAGAGAGGCGATAAGAACCTGAGCTGTTGACCTTTGTGACCCTGTAAGGCCCCTCCCAAGGGGAGGACATTTTGCTTTGTTTTGAGGGCATTGACGCCACTACTTCTCTCAGAACGAGGTCATTGACCTGAAAACTTCTTGGCTTGACCTTTGAATTATATAGCTTCGCGACCTTCTCTTGGTACTTGGAGACATTGGTCTGAGCGGAGTTCCTGAGCTCCTCGAGGAGGTCGATGTTTAGCTTTAAACCGTCCTCTGATGACTTTGGATCGAATTCTCAATCCTTAGAGACTTAGCACCTATCTCGACTGGTAGGACTGCTTCAGTTCCATAAGCCATTCTGAACGGTGTCTGCCCTGTAGGGGCTTTAGGAGTGGTTCGCAAACTCCACAGTACATTGGGCAGTTCATCCACCCAGTTTCTGCTAGCCTCACATAGCCTTTTCTTCAAACCTTGTAAAATTGCCTTGTTGGTGATTTCCACCTGCCCATTTGCTTGTGGATATGCAACCGAGGCTTTAAGATGCTGAATTTCTAACTCATTCATTGTATTTACCCATTTTTCTCCAGTGAACTGAGTGCCATTATCCGTAATAACCACTCTGGGTACCCCAAACCTGAAAACTATTTGCTCCATGAAGAAATGAACAGCCTCAGTCTCTTTTATTCTGAGGTGATTTGTCTGTATGTTGCCATTCGTTCATTCAAAGTTTTGAACTCCCCCAAAACTTGCCTTATTACGAGCTGTGAATCACTGAATATATCTATGACTGATGCTTCCAAATGGCAAGCCAATACTAATCCTGCTATAAGACCTTCATACTCCGACTCATTGTTGGTCGTGGGAAATTTAAACTTGACGACCTGTCGAACTGTGAAACCCTCAGGGCTTGTGAGGATGACTCCAGCCCCACCAGCTTGTGAAGTAGATGATCCGTCCGTGAACAGAGTCCAGACCTTGTCCTTTGGTTCTGAAACTATTTCTCCCTGCTCAAGGGAAGTAAAAGTACATTCTGAGATAAAGTCTGCCAAAGCCTGAGATTTCATAGCAGTTCTTGGCTGGAATTCTAAGTGAAATTGGCTTAAATCCACGGTCCATGAAGCCAACCGCCCTGTCATGTCAGGTTTGTGAAGTACCCGACGTAGAGGCTGGTTTGTCATCACGATGATTGTTCGTCCTTGGAAGTACTGTCTCAGTTTCCTGCTAGCCATGACCAAAGCGTATGCCCGTTTTTCTATGTTTGAATACCGAGTTTCAGCATCTTTGAGTATGTGGCTTGTGTAGTATACGGGCCTCTGGTCCGCATCTACTTCTTTAACCAGGACTGCAGCCAAGGTCAGATCTGATGCTGATAGATATAGTTTTAATGGTTCGCATTGGAGAGGCTTAGCCATGATTGGTGTAGAAACAAGGAAATCTTTGATTCCTTGCAGACTTTCTTCACATTCTTTTGACAAGTACAAGAAGGTTAATTACCTTTAGTCATGTCTTGAATAAGGCACGCAACAAGGTTCATTTGATCATATTGATCACTCAGTAATCTTTCATTTCCAAGAATATTTGTTTGAAAACTCATAAATTAATTCTAAAATTGTGGAACCTTTGCTACGATGTGAAATCGCTCTCTTCAAATATCATGAATCATAATATCTCGAGTAGTCTTAGCGTACGCCAATCGAGTTTAGAATACTAGTAACGCGTGACGTATAGTACTACGATTAGAGTTGTTCTATATAGAGAGATCAGTAGAGATCCCAGTATAGTAAATAAGTATCTAGAGTATAGATTAGTAGAGTTGCGGATGCAACCCGAGCTGGTAGAGTAAACCCCAGTAACCCTTCTTTACCTGATTCCGAGGTTGGAATCCTCTTAAGGTGGGTAGAATGTAAGATACCAGATTATTTTCGGATTTATTATTATTATTTATTATTATTTAATTATGTTGATTAGTATTTAAAGGATGGAATTGGATTTGAGAATATCGTTGTGGAATTCAACGATATTTAGTATTGAGTTTATATGAGTATATATTGAGTTATGTGTGCCAATGTGTGCCCCCGTATTTTATTGGTATTTTTTAATGATTTAAAATATTTAAATCAAGTATTATTGATCTTCAAAAATCTTTATTTAATTATCGGAGGGCTTAAAAATCATGAAATCTTTTGTAAAATTATCTTTATATATTTATTGAGTTTTTAAAATTGTTGGGTGGATTAATTTTGGTGGTCGAGTATTTTAAAATGATTTTAAGAGTTTTATTGTATTTAAAGGATCAAAACTTTGAAAATCCATATTTAATCCGTTTTTGATCCTAAAAATATTTTAAAAATATCGGGAGGTAGATAAATTTATTTTCTACATTTTAAAAATGATATTGAGATTTTTCTCAAATATTACCTAATTATTTTTCCATTTTACGAGGTATTTTTAAATTGTTTTAATTTGAAAATCTATTAGTAAATTCTAAAATTTCCCCATTTCCTTTTAATCTCTAATTACCTGATATTCAACTTCCCCCAATTTCTTTTTTTAGTCGAGCTTCTTGGAGAACTCTCGGGAATCTTTCTCAATCTCTCGCTTCTCTCTCCCATTTCTCTTCCCGTCTCATCGACAACATCTGTAAGAACCCAGGTTTTTGTAATATTTCTAAAATGATCATAAACGGTGATTGGTGGAGGTTATGTAAAGTTTTAAGATCATATTATATGAATGAAGAAGTATTTATACTTTTATGGATAAAGTATCGTTGTACCAAGAAGAAAGGGAATGTAGAAACTGTCAGATTACGTAGATTTTCACTTTTATTAAATATTGGTATAAATATGGGATATTGAGGTTAAGAAAATCTTTAAGCTAAGTTAAATACCAAGGCAAGGAATTATGTAATTTATTAGAAGAATTTCAAATGCAAATGTTCAAGAACGAGGAAAGAAATTTATACGCGACGAAACGCTTTTACAAGAAAATCTCTAAACTTGCATATAGAATTAAATGGTAAGCATTGGTTGATTAATAGGTGAGTAATATACCTGCAATTTACCATGTAATAGCCATGCAAGCCATGCAAGGCAAGGAGCATTGGATGCTAATCAAATAAGTCAAGTAGTGATTATTTAAACCAAGCATTGTATACCACTTTTGGGACAAATTGCCAATTACCTTTCTTTGGCAAAATTACTTTGGAGATTACCTTGGGTAATTGATAAGTGCTGAAGTATGATTGATATACATCAATTATACATATCATTTTATCAATTACATAAGAAAAGATAGCAAAAGCTCTCCCCCTCCATTTTCTCTATTTTCGGCCAAAAACAGAGCAGCCACTTCAAACTGCCATAACTCCATCATTTCTCAATGAAATTTTGTGTTCTATAGCTTTTTGGAAAGGTATTGAGATGCTCTACAACTCCTCTTTAGAATTCTCGTCCAGAAAATCAAGGTAAGACCCTCGTTTTTCCAGTTCTTTCAAGAGTTGTAATGCTAACTACGAAAATTTTTAAACTTGGTTGTTTAGGTTTTGAAGATTAAAGGTTGTTAAAGCTATCTAAGGTGTTTTTAAGGAAAGTCAAGCTTGGTTAAGGTTGTTAAGACTCCAAGGAAGGTAAAACACTCACACCAACCTTAAAACTTTATGAGCTATAAGTTGATTTGAAAGGTTGATGCAAGTATGACATGTTTAAGGGGATTGTGATGTTTTAAGCTTTATAAGTATGGGTAAAGTTTTGGATAGTGATAAATGGATGTTACCACTGGTCTTATAGATTCTTGATGATGTTTATATGATCTTGATGGTGTATGGTTGAATTAAGTGGTTAGATGGAGTTCATGGAATTTGGAAATGTTCGGTTTATAGTCGTTATAATGTCGAAATTTCATTAGATCATTTGAGCAGTTAATACCGAATTCAACAAATGTTTTCTTGGTAAGTTTTTGGCCATAAACCAGTAGGACTTGTTTTGTAGTTTGTTTTGACACCAAGATCGTGTGATTACGATTTACGGTTTATGAGATATGCTCGTTTTAGTGAAACCGGTTAAAACGGACGAATCGTTAAGATGGACTGACTTTACCAAGTAAAACGAGCCCTTTAAAAATGGTCTGTGATTATGAAATTTTTACAGGGGGTAACTTAGTCAGTTGTTAAATCCCTGTAAAAATTTGAAGACAAAAGGCTTAATTTTCGATTTTATAGAAATGTTTAAGTCAAGAATGCGCATGAGAAACCACTGCAGAAAGAAGCTATATTTAGAACAACAATTGAGCTAGCAAAAAGATGTTCTTAATTATGAAATTTGGATGAAAAATCCTCTGGACAGTTAAGAAGAAGTGAGAAAAAGAATTTCATGAAAAAGTTTATTTTTTCAATTTTATAGAATTTTTCGAATCATAGTTGCGCAAGTGAAAAACCCTTTTAGGGGACGAATTAAGACGAACTTTAGTTTCTTTGAAAATGACCTTTAACGAAAGTCGTTATGAGACCAATAATTATCCAAAAGTGGTTAAAGGATATCATGGACTTATAAGAAGCCAAATGTGTAATAAGGATGTATCATTACGAAGTTGTGTCTTTACGTGAATAGTCGATTTGACGGGGTCGTTTAACGAACTAACCGAACCGTATTGATTATTATAGATCATCACACTAGAGACAGGGCCCAGACTATTCCGACATTATCAGGCAAGTTTTCGAAACTTGTACTTCAAGTATTTTCAAACTGTTGTTGTTGTGGTATAACTGTTATGAACTGTTTTAAAATTATTTTTGCGAATCAGCATGAAATATATGGTTTATTTATGTTGATTTATAAACCTGTTTAGTAAGTACGTATGCATGAATACATATATACATGTATGCGATGATGTGTTAAAAGTTCCAAGTAGGGTACGATAACACCCTTTCTTAGTAAGGGAGTCGGAGATATTTCGTCCGGATAAGGACATAAAAACCCGGAAGTCTCCGGAGATGATATATGACTTATATTTAGTTTTAAAAATAATCCAATAAATATAAATTGGATATTTTCGGATTAAAAATTCCTTTGATGATATTAATAAATATTATTTGAATATTTATTAATAAGTTGAATATGATTTTCAATTGAGGATTGTGAGTAATTATTTATTTAATAAATATTATTTAAATATTTATTGAATATTTTAAGCTGATTATTTATTTAATGAATATTATTTGAATATTTATTAAATATTCCAGGATGATTTACAAATCATATTAAATTTCAAAATTATTTAAAACTTTAAAAAATTATTTTAAATATTTTCTGATCGTCGAAAAAGTATTTAAAAATGGATCGGGTTCCCATTTCTTCACTGACTATAGCTTCATTCATCGAAAAGTATCGATACCTCGCTCAAACTTATCAAAACTCGGGAACCCAAGGTTTTGGGAGCTAGTATTAGTTATTTTCTCCCTTCGCTACCAATAAGAAATGCACCCTACCTAGTAAGGAGGGGCTCAGGTTTGACTAAACACTCAAAAACTCCGACCAACTCCAAAATTATGTTTGATGATGCGATTCTTAGTAATCAAAATCCGTTGACTAAAGTCAACCCACACATCAGAGTTACTTCCTCAGTTACTCATGGAAGTAAAGTTAGTAATGATTATCAAACCAGTTGTCAAGCTTTGTGCTTGGGGGAAACTGAATTAAATTCTGTTCCTACGATGCATAGAATTCTCTCAGGGATTGGAGGAAGAGGGGACATCGCCTTCGGGCGTAGTCCAAATATTAAGGCCCATATGCGGTCAGGATGCGACCCGATAAGGGAACGTCGTCCTTCTACTAGTAGAGAAGCAGAGGCACGCTATATTGGCTGATCACCAGATATCGTGGAAGAGGCTCCAGCATAATCCCATTCTTCCAATTGGAATTGTATTGTAACACTGTAATGAAAGCCTAGATGCTCAATTACCGATAGTGTTAACAGAATGATGAACTATTCAAAGTACCTCAGAAATTCTTCGTTATATTTCTGGATAAAGAATGAAAAATGTTTAATGATGGTACAATATCAGTATACAATATGGCATATGGTTTATGTTAACAAAAGTACTTTGAAAACTATTATTATATGGCTGAGCTGTATTGCTCACTCTTGCTTTTCTTTCATATATACCACCACACAACAACAGATACTCATGGCAAGAACAAGGCAGACCCTCCGCAAAAGCGTGCTAACCGGTCAGCAGTTTTGTGTGGTTGAACTGGGTCTGCGTGTATATATATGGTCGATTCGGTGTATGGCTGTGTGTATAGCTGCAGTTGTGGGTCTACTGCGTTGGTGTTGCAGCGGCGTGTTACTGTGAGTGTAAAGCTGTGTGTGTTAATTGTGTGAGTATGTGTACCGTGTGTGTGTGTAAATCGAAGGCTTGTGTGTGCGAATCAGTGTGTGAGGTCTGTGTGTTTTTGTGATGTTAAATATCCGTGGGAGGTTAGAAGTAGTGGGAGAGGGCTGTGGAGGAAGAACAGACCCCGTATGGGGCTGTTTTCCGAGGACAGCAGGTATGGTTGATGTTCTTGTCGTTAATTATAGCTTAAATATGTGTTAACTGGTAGCCTAATTGATTGCAAATATGGTTTTTGTATTTTTATGAATTAATTTGAAATTTTGTAGAGTTAATTATGAATTATATGATTGTTAGATGTTAATTAAGGATGGTAGATGATTGTTATATGTTAATTAGTGTATTGACATGTGATTCGCAGCTGAGTATGATTTATGTGATTGGTTTTGGTAATTAGTTTAAATATATTAGTTTATTAAAAAATTTAAATGTCGAAGCTCCCAATAATTTAATGTTGTTAATTGTTGTAATTAAATTGATATTGTAAAGTATGAATATTGTTGAGTTTTCGAATTTAATTCGGAGAGTGTGGTTGATTATTATTGTTAGTTGCTAGTTATAATTATTGAGTTTAATTGTGGATTTGATAATATGTCGGGCTTGTGGTCGTTAGTGGTTAAAGATTAATTGTTAGGTTTAGTTGCAATGGGATCACAAGTCTTAAATGTCAATATTTAGAGACTTATGAAATTCTCTTCAACTAGTTCCTCGGTCTTACGAATATCCATGATTTGCTATCACGGGTATAATTAATATACTTGAGTGGTGTGATCATCGATATAGCGTAAGTAATAGTTAGTGCTAGGGGTTGTTCCCTAGGGTTTAGGAACATCAATGATTGATTGTCACGTGTATCATTAAATTCGTGAGAAATACGATCATTGGTGTAGCGTAAGTAGTAGTGTAATATAGATTTCTTATGTGCTATGTGCCGCACGGCAGGGCGGATACTTTCTTATGTGTTTACTTTAAGTTGCTGCCATAGAAGCATGTTGATATTTTCCTTAGGATTGTTGAATTGTAAAACAGGGTTGAATTGTATCTGAGGGGCTGTGCCCATAGTCCGATAAACGAATACTTCATGCCGAAATTTTCTAAAATCCCCTGCATTTAAAGTTATTTAAATTATTTGATTTAAAGATTTAAAGGCATGTATGTGTATGAGTGATTAAGTACATATGTGATGATTACTGAGGTGTGGATATATATATATATATATATATATATATATATATATATATATATATATATATATATATATATATATATATACATGTATGTATGTATTTCTTTGCGAGTTATAAGTAATTAGTTATCAATTGGGTTGTTTATGTACTAAATAGTACTTTGCTATTATTTCGAGTATAATTAGGGATTCGATATGGACCCAGCGAGCGTGTTGACGAGACGATTGAAGGAAAATGAAGGCATGACGAGTAAAGACCGAAGTATAATAAGTAGCGAATCGATGCATTGGAATCGAGGCAAGTGTACTAACCCTCGCTTATCGTTCAAGCGAGATAAATATGTTTATATTCAATATAAGTATTCCCTTCAAATTCGTATTGCTAGTATCCTCTCCTTCAAATTATTGATAAGGATATATTTTATTCGTATATCATGTGGAAAGTAGAATTTCAATTTTATTGCCAGTATTATTCTTTCGTAAATATTGTCAGTAATATTCTGTTAAAGTTTTATTGCAGGTATTGCATTCTTATTCCTTGTTTTAGTATAATGTTCTTAATGTATATGGTTTCCCTGAGATTAAATGATAGTAAAGTAGTTTAATGGAATTGGAAGAATTTTATAAAAATGTGGACCAGCTTCGTGGTCAGAGTATTAAAGGCCAATGTCAATAAGTGCCTAGTGAGGGATCCCAGAGTATTGTTTTTAGCTGGACTTTACGTGGCTGATCACCCGTAATGTCCAGAGTATGATGAAAATTCCAATTCTATTAAATGTTATTTTTATGCAAATATATTCTTATGATAGAATGTTTAAGTTAAAGTACATCTTCATCTCCAAGTATGTTGGATATAAAGTTATGACTTGAGTTAAAAGTTATGATTTGAGTTAAAAGTTATGATTTGAGTTAATAAATACTGTTAGTATAAAAATGGAAAGTTATTATACTAGTGTTTTGAACGGTGAAAACTAATTCACGGTTGTTATGGTCGCTGTGGCATTTGTTGCTGATAAGTGGATTTTACATCCACTGGGAATGCCTCCGTTCGGCTTAAATTGATTGTTTTGGACTCAAGTTTCTTGTAGTTTTGATGTGTTTTGCTTAGTTGTGCAGATTTACGAGAATATTGATTATGGTGGATGCTTTTGTCATTTTTGGAGATTTAATTGATTAAAATTCGGATTTCTGAGAAGGGTTGCGCAGTCTACACTGTTTTGGCCATATCTAGAGTTCTAGAAGTCCGTTTTCAGCGATCTTACTGCCCACGCGAAGCCTGGGAGATTTTCTACAACCTTGGACAGGTCTTGCACGAGCAGGTTGCGCGTGGTTGGCGCAGGCTGCGCGACAAACAGACTGATGGGCGCAGGTTGCACGCCCGCGGTGCTGAAAAATTACAGTTTTTACTATTTTAGCCATATTTGGAGTTCTAGAAGTCCGTTTGAGGCCCGTAAGCAGTCCACGCGAAGATAACAAGATTCTCTATAATTCTAAGGTGGTCCAGAGGTCCAATTATGATTGGAACGTTCCAGAAATACTGAAGAAAAGTCAGCTACGAATTTTCCTTAAAAAACAGAATCAGTTTAGGAAACGTATTTTGCAGAAATTCTATTATAATTCTGTTTTGGTATTTTCTTGCTGGGCAAGATGTCTAGAGCCCTATATAAACACATCTAGGGTATTATTTTAGGATGTAATTTATAACCTATTTTCAGTACTATTCATACTTTAGATCTAGAACTATTTTGAGATTGGAGAGAAAAGGGAGAGAATCAATTGGAGAAGAAGATTGAAGGAAGGAGCGAAGGGATTCGTCCGGAGTTCAAGACACTTCAAGATTTGTATTCTTTGTTCTTAAATTCTAAACTCATGATTTGTGGTTTTTATATATATACTTGTTTTGTTCAATTATGAGTAGTTAATTCCCTTTATCCAAGAGTTGGGTAGTATTCGATGATTTGTCGAGTTTGTTTGATTTCTCTTGTTATTGTTGATCTGTCATTGAGGGCTTAATTCAATTAGAAGAGTAGCTAACTTTTGATTGAATCTGTAGGGATTATAACGAATCGGGAGAAGAGTTGTAATTCTAGTACATGACATGATAGACACAATTTAATTATTGAATCGGGAGATTAATAAAAAGAATTGTGAAACTGTTAATCCTTGGTTTTAATAGTTTATGATTATACTTTGATTGACCATGGGAGTGGCGATTAGGGGATGATTGTAGGCATTATGAATTACCTTGGGAGAGGAATTTATAAACTTTAGAAGGATTGTTTTTAACGAACAAGAGACACAAATTAGACATTCTTGGTAGTCAATTGAAGAACCCCAAATCTTGGATTATTTTCTCTCATCGTTATTATATAGTTTTTATTTGTTTATTAGTTTAATTTAGTTAATAATCATAATCACCAATCTATTCTTCCACACTTCTGAACTGCTTGAGATAAAAGACTCAGAATTAGAATTGATATCAGTCCTTCCCTGAGAACGAACACACAAAAATACTACTAACAAATTGGCGCCGCTGCCGGGGAAGGCAGCAATATTGATTTTGAGTTAATTGTTTCTTGTAGTTTGGATTTTATCTTTGTATATATTTTTCTTTTCTTTCTTTTTGTATTTCTTTTCTTGGTGTGTCTACAGGTTCTTTGAGGTAGACAACTTAAACAGGTTTTGAGGAGAGAGACTAGATGGAGTACAACTTTGGTTGGAACAATGCTCAGAATTTCTACAACAGTCAGGAACAATATCAAGACTTCAATCCTTACCCACAATTCAATTCCTATGAGGATTGTAATGCATATCAGGTGAATTCGTTCTATTCTGAGAACTCATTTTATGCTCCATATGCCCCTAGCAATGATTATTCATATTCGTTTGAAAATCAATATCATGATGATGTTTATCCATATATGTGTAATGATGTTGATACGAGTTTAACTCAGTCTAATCCTTCTTTACTTGCTGATTGGGAGATTGCGCTCAATAAAATGATTCAAGGAACTCAGTCTAATCTTCCCTTACTTTCTTTGGGAGTTTTTGATGAACCAACTTTAGAGATTGCTAGTGACAATGATATTCCATGTGATTCAATAGCTTGGTACGAGGAGAATGCTAAACTAAATAATTTTATTTGGGAAGTTCGAGCAGTGTGGTATGACGGTTGTTATCGAACTCCTCCTTGTGTCAATTTTCCTCTATGCCATGATTCTTGTTTAGCAATTGATGATAATGTTGTGTCTGATGAGTCTACTGGTGTAGTTGATAATTGTCCCATGCGCATTAATGATAATTTGGATGCAATTGAAATTCTACCAATTCTAGAAAATTTTGAGCTTAATACATTGGTAGACGAGATTAAAATTGATGAGTGTCCAATTATAAAAGAGAAGGAAATTAAGATTGAGGAAGTTGAAAATCTTGCTGTAGAGTATAAGGATCCGATTTGGGAGGAGTATATGAGTCGTACTTATAATGATTATTCTGACGACTTTTCTAGCTATTTTGATGTTTCCAAGTCTCTTGAGCATGATAAGTTCTTGAAAGTTTTCGTACCTTTCAATGAATCTAAGGTTTATTTGCACAATATGCTTATATTAGAAATTCGTAGATATGTGCATCTGTTTGCTTTTTCTCCTCATTGAGGGATTAGTAGTTGTTGTATTATGTGTTCATGTAGGATTTCATGTTTTGCATATTAGTAGTAGTAATTCATGCATATATGTTCGTGTTATCTACGTTTGTTTCATATAGGACATTCTATTTTTTGTTTTGTATACCATGTGAGTTCATTTTAGTTGCATTTTCATGGCATGCATTTTTCATGATCCCTTAGGACGAGCTAATTCTGATTGGTAGGTACTTGTTTTATTGAGTGTGATTGATGATGAATAGAGGGTTGATTTATATTCCTTAGGAAATTGACTTGCATGCTTCAGAAACACAACTTTTACACAGACTCATTGGGTACTTTTGGGCTAGGTTGAGGTCATGCTTGTTTGGTTGTTTGAGATTTAATCACCTGATTATATTTAGAATTTTCGTTATTCCCTTGATGGCGTAGGAGCACTAAAGTCTAAGTTTGGGGGAAACCAGGAATTTCATGCTAGTTGTTTAGTGTTAATGGCTAGGTGTCAAATGGCTAGTAGCCGGCTCATATTTTATGAGTAGTCTAGGGTTGGAAATGAGAAAGGCTCATTCCAGATCGCAAAAGAGAAAAAAAAAAGAAAAAAAAAAGAAAAAAAAAAGAAGAAAAAAAAAAGAGTCAATAGTTTAATTGTTTAAATGCAAAATTAACCAGAGTGAGCTCTTTAATACTCGAGTAATTAAGTCTGAGGGGACTTAGTCCTAGTGACCTAAGGCTTTTATAGTCTGGGATCCACTGACCTACCACTCGCTACATGGGTATTATTGTATAAGCCTTTTGGGGTCTCATCCATTGCACGGTTAAATAAGCATGCTTGTATATATGTGTCGTAGTAGTTAGTAATAAAGCATGAATTTCTGTCTACCTTGGATAAGGATGGAGGTGTTTCTAGGTTATGAAGTGTCTACAGTCTATTCTATTTATAAACCTGTGATTGTCTTGGCGAAGAACATGTATGATTTTTGACCTAATTTTGGGAGTATTTCTGATGAGCATTGCACACACACACGTTTCTGTTCATGTAATGTTAGTATACGGGAACTTGGTCGAGCTCTATTTGGATTTAGTTGCATTCTTTGAGATATTTGCTTGTTAGTTGGTTTTGGTTAGTTTGAAGGGGATCGTTGCATATTTCATATTAGTTGCATTCATGCATTGCATTGCATTAGGTTAAATGGATTTTGTGGGTACATTCGCTATAGGCCCTCACGTGACCTTACTCGTCCACTAGGGCTGCCTAGGGGTTTAAAGGGCTTGTTGCATATGCCAAATGCAACCGTGATCACCTACGGAAGTGGTACTAGTTAGTTAGTTGTAATTGTTTATGCTTGAGGACAAGCATCAGTTTAAGTTTGGGGGTTTGATAAGTGGATTTTACATCCACTGGGAATGCCTCCGTTCGGCTTAAATTGATTGTTTTGGACTCAAGTTTCTTGTAGTTTTGATGTGTTTTGCTTAGTTGTGCAGATTTACGAGAATATTGATTATGGTGGATGCTTTTGTCATTTTTGGAGATTTAATTGATTAAAATTCGGATTTCTGAGAAGGGTTGCGCAGTCTACACTGTTTTGGCCATATCTAGAGTTCTAGAAGTCCGTTTTCAGCGATCTTACTGCCCACGCGAAGCCTGGGAGATTTTCTACAACCTTGGACAGGTCTTGCACGAGCAGGTTGCGCGTGGTTGGCGCAGGCTGCGCGACAAACAGACTGATGGGCGCAGGTTGCACGCCCGCGGTGCTGAAAAATTACAGTTTTTACTATTTTAGCCATATTTGGAGTTCTAGAAGTCCGTTTGAGGCCCGTAAGCAGTCCACGCGAAGATAACAAGATTCTCTATAATTCTAAGGTGGTCCAGAGGTCCAATTATGATTGGAACGTTCCAGAAATACTGAAGAAAAGTCAGCTACGAATTTTCCTTAAAAAACAGAATCAGTTTAGGAAACGTATTTTGCAGAAATTCTATTATAATTCTGTTTTGGTATTTTCTTGCTGGGCAAGATGTCTAGAGCCCTATATAAACACATCTAGGGTATTATTTTAGGATGTAATTTATAACCTATTTTCAGTACTATTCATACTTTAGATCTAGAACTATTTTGAGATTGGAGAGAAAAGGGAGAGAATCAATTGGAGAAGAAGATTGAAGGAAGGAGCGAAGGGATTCGTCCGGAGTTCAAGACACTTCAAGATTTGTATTCTTTGTTCTTAAATTCTAAACTCATGATTTGTGGTTTTTATATATATACTTGTTTTGTTCAATTATGAGTAGTTAATTCCCTTTATCCAAGAGTTGGGTAGTATTCGATGATTTGTCGAGTTTGTTTGATTTCTCTTGTTATTGTTGATCTGTCATTGAGGGCTTAATTCAATTAGAAGAGTAGCTAACTTTTGATTGAATCTGTAGGGATTATAACGAATCGGGAGAAGAGTTGTAATTCTAGTACATGACATGATAGACACAATTTAATTATTGAATCGGGAGATTAATAAAAAGAATTGTGAAACTGTTAATCCTTGGTTTTAATAGTTTATGATTATACTTTGATTGACCATGGGAGTGGCGATTAGGGGATGATTGTAGGCATTATGAATTACCTTGGGAGAGGAATTTATAAACTTTAGAAGGATTGTTTTTAACGAACAAGAGACACAAATTAGACATTCTTGGTAGTCAATTGAAGAACCCCAAATCTTGGATTATTTTCTCTCATCGTTATTATATAGTTTTTATTTGTTTATTAGTTTAATTTAGTTAATAATCATAATCACCAATCTATTCTTCCACACTTCTGAACTGCTTGAGATAAAAGACTCAGAATTAGAATTGATATCAGTCCTTCCCTGAGAACGAACACACAAAAATACTACTAACAGTTGCGCAGTGATAGTAAGGACCGAGAATGAATTGAGATCTTCTTATTTATTCAAATTCATGATTGTCAGGCCGGTTAGGCAGCTAGGTGTGTAAACGCTTAGTGACATGAATGAAATTTGAGTAACTGAGAATTTCTTGGAGATTTTGTTAAAGTAATAGTTAAAGTATTTTGCAAGTATTAAAAGTATTGAATCTAGTAATACAAACCTTCTCAGTTATTAGATTCTGATTTCGAGTTATAAATGTTTTAAATGATATTAATCTTCTGTTAAAGTTAAGAATCCAGATTTCAATTATACTAGTGATTATAAAGTGGTGAGCATTCATTCGCTCATATTTACTGTTCCTATTTCTTGAATTGCAGTTATTGCATTATTATTTCATCCAGTTCAGTTCTATATATAACTTGCTGAGCATTCTTTGGCTCACGCTTGTTGTTTTTAAAATCTAACTTTTCAGTAAACTAGTTGGCGAGGCTGAGTCTGCGCAGTTCAGAAAGTGGAAAGAAGAAGCAGGATGCTGTTATGAAGCTTACATGGATCAGGGTATTTAGAGTTAAAGTTGATTTGTTGTATGTAATTATAGTTTTGGTAGTTACAGTATATATTTGATTAGTTGGCCTGGTATACTTCTATTCGAAGTTATACCAGTGATTTAAGTCTGTATAAAGTTTTGTATATAAAGTTGTATTTAAGTTGGTTTTGGGTTTTCTTGTTTTTAGAACTGTAACCTAAGATCCTTAGTTGGGAGTTGGGGTCAAAGAGCTTTTGATTGATTTTTTATTTTTATTTCAGTTTTATTTTGATTTCAGATTTTTAGTTTAGTATTCAGCAGGTTTATGTTGTATTTACGAATGCATCATGGCCAATTTTTGTTAGAATTATTGAGTTTGTTAGCGTGATGCCCAAATCTACTGACCCCGGATTTGGGGGCGTTACACTCCACGCTTTACACAAAAGACGATACTCGTGAAACACTAGTGTACAAACGATAAACCCTGACCCAAGTCTCGAAAAAGGCAGTTAAAACTTCAAGGAAAACCTGATCAGTTTTCTTAGAAGTTGGCACGCAAATGATATGGACTAAAAGTAAGCCCTAAAGACATATTTAATGTTGCATTAATTAGACCCAACATGGTCCAAACATGGGGCCCATTAGTAGGGCCCAAACCTCTAATTTCAATATTAAATTCGTAACTAATATTGGAGGAGATAAACATCTCAACAATAAGAGTTAAACATGGAAACAATATCGCTAGGAGTAGTATTCAAGGCACCCAATTCAACATGGAAACTGATTCCTACAAGGAAGGAGTCTAGAACCTTCCTCAAGTAGGTGGCTTGCCCACCAAGTCTCTGAATCCTACCATAATTCTAAGGCTCCCGCAGCCTATATAAGGATCTGATCCCTCATTCTCAGAATTATTTTGGCTTGATTCTCTAGCAATACAGAGATACGTAGGCATCTTGTGAGGACCGTTTATTCTTGAACGCAAGAACAACCATTAAAGCACGAAGCTCACGAACCCTAGCATTAAATACATACAAACCCTCGTTTTTATTCCACAACAACTATAATTCTTTAAAAAAATGAGTTGGGGATGGTATTACCACACCTCCGGCTCCAACCAAGTAGTATTAGAGATGATTATAATCTCATCTCTTATCTCACCCAAAAAAACATGGGATTATTATTTTAAAAGATTATAATTCTTAATCTAATCCCAAGTAAATTTTTACAACAAACATGGAATTAAAATTTTTAATGGATTATATTCTTATCCCCTACTTAATTCTACGAAACAAACATGCCTAAATGAGATATTCACCTGCCTGAAAACAATTTTTCGAAAAATAATTCGTCAATGTACGTTGTAGTATTCCCTCCTCATTTGCAAGTGTATCTCAATAACACACCATTATGATCCATTTTCTTCCATAACAGTCCAGTAACAGGATACTCATCTATGACTATGAGTTCCATTTATAGTATGTGATTGTCAGGCAAGTGCCTAAAAATCGTTTGAAATGTGCTAAATGGAGTTCTTGGCTTTGTATAGTTTGGTTGCGGGGCCTGTGCCTAAAGGCAAACAGTAGTTATGCTCACTAGCTTTTTTTTTTTTTGAGGCAAGTTATGTTCACTAGCTTTATAAGCGTGCATAGGGTCATTTTATTAATATTTTTTTAATATATTTTTTTATTATGATTTTTTTTGTTGAAAGTAGTTTTTATAACATATTGAATTGTTTATTATTTTTAATGATAATAAATTAATAATATGCATGTATTTTGAACTTATATATATACTAAAATTATGACGGAATATATGTTAATTTATAACAATAATTAATTAAGTTGATGATGAATATTTTAATAATTTTATTTTTTATTAATTTACTTTAAATTTTATTGTTGATAAAATTTAATATTTTTATAACTTTTAAATTATTATAGGATTTTTTGTGATTATTATATTTAGATTCTCTATCAATTATTTTATTTTGAATTTTTGGATTTTTTTTAAATTTATTTACAATTTTAGTAACGAATCTAGAATCTTTGCAAAATAATAAAATGTTAATTTATTGATTTGTGTTTACTTTTCTTAGTATGTTTGTTGTGAAATCTAAAATTAAAATTTTTTATGACTTTTTTTAAAAAATTATATTTTCTTGAAACTCTTTTATGTGGTAAGGTTTTTTTAATTATATTTTAAATTTTAATCTAAAATATCTTTGTATTAATTTTAGTTAACAATAATTTTCTCAATTTTATTTTTTTCTATTTTATTATGTATTATTTTAATGCATTCTCTTTTGATCTGCTTGTTTGTTAAATTAAAAATAGCATTAATTTTTTTTTTTTGACAAACAAAGGAATTTTATTAACTTGCATCAACCAAAATTACAGACTTAACTCCAATGAGAACAGATCGAAAATCCGAGACATGTAAAAACATAAATCACTGCGAGGACAAACCCTGAACTGACACTACAACCTGAATGGAAACAGATAAACGAGCTAAACAAATAGCCGCTTATGTTTTCAGACTATTTAACATCATGAATTTTGAAATTCTTTGAATTAAAAAACATTAAAATGGCTTCCCGATCAATCAAACCTGCACCAATCTTGGAACCTGTAATATCACAAATGACTTTCACATACGCACCGCCTGTAGCCCAATGTTCAGAAACACCCCAGCTATCTACATGCCGAAAACCAGCTATAGACATGCCGAAGGTGAAATATCTCGTAAGATGAACAAATTTTAGTTGTGAAAAGTAAGCTTTTGCAATATCCGATACCAGCCCAAATCCAATGCACGAATTACAGATCTCCCACAAAACCACATAAATCATTTTCAAAGTAGCCGGGAACAAAACACATACCAACATCAAAAAAACATATCTTAACATCCCAATAAAAAGGGTAACAAGCCAGACACACGCCAAAAGGCGAGACTAAAAACCAAAAATTCAAAGATATCGGGATGACACCAAATTTTGGTATGATGTTAAGGAGGAGAATTTGAATTTAAAAGTATTTTTTATTTGCGGAGTCGGACTCAAAACCAAGATGGATCTGAGAAATAAATTTTAGATATTTGGCTTTGGTTCGATTTTTATTGAAAAAAGACTGGAACAAAAAAAGGGGTTTAGATGATTGAGAGGAGGACTTGATGATGGTTTGATGGGGAAACGAAGCTGTAGATGGAAAAAGGGGGGGGGGCTATGGTAACCTAGGGGAGTCGACTATTATGCGCTTAGATCTGATGGATTTTTTCTTAGATCGCACTAATCTATACTATATTATAATAAGCGAAAGGGGGTATAATTTGTAGTTGGTTACCCCCTTATTTTTTGTTATCTCCTTGTTTTTGGTTATCCTCATTCATAACCGTTAGATCTTCCATTCAAATAGATCTTGACCGTTAGATACAACAATACTAAAAGTTGAAGGTCTAAGGTTCGAATCCCGCCAAAAACATTTTAATATAAATTTAATACTAGATTATGTTATATAGAAAGGTTAAAGGTTCGATTCCCACCAACAGCATATTAATTTAGATTTAATACTAAACTAAAAATAATGTTTAAAATATTTTATATACTAAACTATAAACAAATTTTAAAAAATAATAATAACCCCTGCGTTGCACGAGCTATAAGCTAATCTTTATAATGTTTCAAAAATAGCATTAATTAATTACTTAGTAGCATAGTTTTTAGTTGATATTTTAATCAATACTTTGCCCAACTATCCATTTTTAATTTTTAGAAAATTATTTGTTTAATCCTGACGACCATGTAAAACTTCTTATGCTAATTATATATAGAATATAATTGGCACAGAATATTTGGAGTACTTAATTTGAATTAAGATTAAAAGTACGTAGTTTCCGAAAAATGATTTTAAAATATTTCCTACACATATATTTATAAAAATAAATTATATATTAAACACGACCATATAAACAGTATTATGCTACTTTCTAACATTCTAAAATTATCTGGTTCCTCTCAATTTTTTATATTTGAGACAAGTGTTTGACTTACATTCTAAGATTTATATGAAGTATAGTTTGATAAATTATTTTAAATTTTTTCCTTTTGAATGAAAATTTAATGTTTAAATTGTTATTAATTTTTTTTTAAAATAAGTTATGAAACTATATTTTATATACACCTTAAAATGTGTTAATCAGTGAAAAACATTAAGAAACGAGAATGACGGAGGAGTAGATATAAAGTGAACTTAAATAATTGTTTTTGATAATTCAAAAAAAAAAATTAATTGTTTTCGAGCTAAATAATTTAATTTAAAAACGAATAATCTATATATAAATCAAGGTCGAATCGGTACTTTTTGTCTTTTTTCTTTTCTAAATACTTCAGTAATTTTTTTTTTGAGAAAACAGTATTTTTAATTTAACTAAACTAGTTGTACTTTCTAATTTCTATCAGTAAAAATAAATAAAACAAACAAGAAATTCCAGTAACTAACTAATTAACATGACTACAAAAAACACCACCGGAGAAATCGAAGAATCTACAACTCCGATCACCGGAAATGACAATTCCGACGAGTCTACACCGTTATTATCATCACAAAACACCGATTCCAAGACTCTTTCGGCGCAAAAGAAGGTTCCTGAAGTCGAGATCAACCTTTTCCGGCAAGGCAGAGGTCCGATTGCCGTCTTCAAATCGAGACTCGGCGGTTACGAAGAAGATCAGCTCGAAGTTCGAGAAATTCTCGAGAAATACAATTTTAAATCTGTTTACGCATTTAATTCTGTCCATGGACGTGGTGCTCCGATTAGGTTTTATCCGAGAAGTGGATTGTCGATGATTCCGTACACTGATGGTGCTGTAATTGCAGTCGATGGAGAACCTAAGGTACACTATCTCGTTGAAATACTCATTTATGTGTCACGGAGAGACAGAGAGATGGAGAGAGAGAGAGAGAGAGAGAGAGAGAGAATGTATGTTTACTGGCTAATCACAGAGAGAGAGAGAGAGAGAGAGAGAGAGAGAATGTATGTTTACTGGCTAATCAACTGTAATTAATTAGTTAATCTTTTTGAGTTTTTGTGCGAGCACTGCCTTTTGTTTTTAAATGATAAATACTGTATGTTTAGACTTGAAATCAGAATTTTATTAGTTTTAAGTGAATGTTTTTCATAACTCGGACATGAAAATCATGATGCTGCTATATTTGTGTCTAGTCGTTTTGTGTGTACAATAAAAATATCAGTGACGTTTTGCCGTTTTGGTGTATACACAAATTTTTCCGTCTAGTCGTTTTGTGGTTGCATGAAATTTTTTGTGTGGTGTATGAGAGGTTTAATGTGGTCCATGAATTAGTTTGGTGTTGTGTATGAGGTTTAGTAGTTGCTACATGAGAACATGAACGTACATGACATGATTGTGAGTTCTAACATAATACGGAGCTTGTATATGTTATGAATCTTGTGATATTGAAGGTTATTTGGACTGTGATTTAATTATATATGTTGTGATTTGAAGTATTTCTCTTCAAACATTGGTCAGATAAATCGTAATTCAAAGTGCATTTCTTCTGACTTTTTGTGTGGGATATAATTTGTATTTTGGCTACTATATAGAATGTGTAAATAATATGACGAAAATAGGCGACAATGGTTAGTTAGTGAGCAGCTCGGCATTGTAAGCAAATTTAATTGTTCAGCCTTTAACAGTAGTATACAAAATTGTATTTTGACAAACTTTGAATTCCATTTGCAATTGCTTGTGTATAATTTGCGGTCTTGATATTTGTTCTGAAAATTAATGATTATTTTGTGTAAGATAGTAGAATGGTGCATGAATTGTATATATATATTATATTTTTCTACATTTTTAAAAATTTTCTCAATAATTTCAGGACTCCGTAATCAATCCAATCACTAGGATAGTAACAGGAGTGGCAGTTATGACCCTTTTAATAGTTTTAATCGTAAAGGAGGCTCCACAATGGGCACACAAGTTGAACTTCTCAGGTGGTTACTTCCCTCCATGGTTCTTAGCTTTAGTGATAGTCGTCTTTACTCGCTTGAGAAAGAGAACTAAGGACTTTTTATCGAAGCGCTGCTGGTGAAAGTTGCAATAGTGCTGTGAGAAAGCATAATTACCCTGCAGTTCTGACTTGATACAATATTTGATCGGTACGGCACCACATAAGATCTTCTCTTTTTACCCTTTAATGTTGGATTTCATTGATTTATGTTTGATAGCTTACCTTCTTTATATGTAATCATAAGCGCTGCAGCTGCAGATAGTTTATTTATCAATATTTGCCCATTCATATTTTGGTTGTGGCATTTTTTTTGCATTGTAGGAAAGCTTTTAAACTTTGTAACAAGCACATATCTAATTTTCTTTATCCTTTTGCAATTCACCCTCTGGGCTGCAAAATTAGTACCTTACTTTTTGAAATTACATGGTCCTAAGTGTGAATTAGAGCTTAGAGATCGCACACTTTTTTTTTGACACCAAAACAAATAGACTTTATTGATTAATCAGAAGAAATTACATCGATAAGAAAATGAGGAACACACGACCATTCCCCTCGATCAGGCCTTGAACTAGCTTCTCTAGCTATAGTATGAGCTGCTAAATTCAAAACAAGTAATTATACAATTACTATAGTATAAGCTATAGTATGAGCTTAGAGATCGCACACTTAAAACAAGTAATTATACAATTGTACACATTTGATATCAAGACTTGACACAATACAGTATATGGTTGTAAAACAAAATTTGCATATCCCAATTTTTATTATATTAGATCCTCCACTGGTTGTAGAACAAAATTCGAAATATTCTAACTTGTGTCAGTTGTGTTTGTTTTACGAAACACTTGTTGATACAAGTTCACCATACAGGCTCCCAACTTAGCATATTACTCTTCAAACCCTGCTTCTAGGATAAAATAAAGGTTAAGGTTTGCTCTAGGCGAGATTAGAAATTTCTTATCTCTGTAGGGAACAAACATTCCTGTAGACTGGAGTGACGTCGGACTTGTTTAAGTACAAATGTCAAGAAGAGTCTTAGGATCTACAGTAATTACATGATGTAATCAGTTACGTAGAAGTACTTATATTAGGCTATATATACTTAGCACCACAGCTTGTAATTTATAACAAATATACTAGAATTCTTCTTCTGTAAACTCTCATTCTCTCTATATTACTCTCTATACTTATTGTTACTATATCGTTAAGATGGTATCAGAGCGAGTTTAATCCTAGGGAAACACAAACACATATCAGAGTCTCAGAAAAAGTGCAGAAGAGCAGGAGGAAAAACACACTGCCAAGATTCAACAAATTCGGAAAATCATCAAAACAAAAAAACAAATATACCACCGCGAAGAGCACTGAAAGGGGAGGCTGCAGGAACAAACCAAATGCAGAACCAGGCAAGCACGCGCCCTCACGCGCCGCCGTACGCGCGACAGCGCCGCCAGACGCGCCCACGCGCCGGCGCGTGAGGCTGTTTCCTGACGTTTTTTGAAGAAATTTCTTCAGGGACTCTTGTTCTCCTCCAAAATCCGAATCCAACTGTGGTACTATCTCTTGAATCTGAGCAGTTTTTTTGTTTTCTGTCAAAATTATTGTTTGTGCCTTCGGAGAGTTTTTTGTTCTCTGCTGTTTTTTATCTACTGGGCCTTACTCAGTCGCTATAAACTACAATATATATATATATAGATAGATAGCAGTAGATATTATTATATAAAGTTCAATAATTATTGATTGGATTTTACTCTATTTTAATATAAAATGGTGGAAGTTTTAGATAATACATCCAGTAGTAGGGTGTTAGATAATACATCCGAAAGTAGTGCTACAAGTAGCATGAAATCTGGATTTCATAGTACTCCGTATGTAAGCCCTAAATTTAACGGAAATTTTTTTTTTGGAATGGTCCAAAGCTTGTACAATGGCACTTAAATCTCATAGAATGATGAAATATATCAATGGGAAAGCCAAACAACCTTTGGAAAGTGATACTAGTTTCGATGATTGGGAATCTGAAAATGCCATGGTGTGTTCATGGCTATCTAACTCTATGGAGGTTAATATTCGAAAAACATATATCTTTATTGATACCGCTGAAGATGTGTGGAATTCTCTCACTCGGACGTATTCCTTCTCCGGAAATGTAGCCAAGCAATTTGAGATCAAACGGAAGATGTGGGCATTGGCTCAGGGAAGCCACACATTAGCTCAGTATTACTCTGAGCTTACATCATTATGGAGCGAATTAGGACATTACACTATATTTGAGTGTAAACATGCTGAAGATCAAGAAAAATATCAAAAGATGATGACTGTAGAAAAAGTGATGAAGTTTCTTGATGGATTGTATGATGAATATGATTCAATAAAAAATCAACTTATTGGACAAGTTCCATTTCCTACTGTGGAATAAGCCTATGGTCGTGTCAGGTTAGAGGAAAGTCGAAAGCAAAGTATGGCTCCGGTCGTCTCTTCTGAACGATCTGCACTCTTAACTGGAAATGTTCAGCAATCTGAGCCAGAACAACCTGAACAGGTACCAATGGCTTTAATGGGTGAAAGATCCAGTCTTCAATGTGACTACTGCAAGAAGTTAAACCACACTCGTGAAACGTGTTTTATCCTGCACCCTCATCTCAGAATTCGAGGACGAGGAGGGCGTGGCCGAGGTGGTTACCGTGGTGTCTCATCTGGCAGAAGCAAGGGTAGAGGAATTCCCTTTAGTGCTCATCATGCTGCATCAGAATGTGAGTCTTATTCTTCAACAGGAACGATGACTGCTTCAGAGGTCAACACCCTCCGACAATTAATGTCACAAATGAACACCACTCCACCTACAGCTAATTCTGCTCATGCAGGTACACCTTGTCACTTTACCTCCGATAAAAGTCATAATTCATGGATTATTGATTCCGGAGCATCAGCACATATGACTGGAAATTCTAGTTTTCTAGAAACATATAATGATGAAACAGGCAATATTCGTGTTGCCAATGGAGCTATTGTACCTGTTCATGGACAAGGCACTTCTCACTGCCTCTCATCATCATTGCCACTATCTGATGTGTTACATGTTCCCTCCTTAACAGCAAACTTACTATCTGTTCAACGTATTACTGAGAAACTTAATTGTTCAGTAACCTTTTTTTCCTCCCACTGTGTATTTCAGGATCTGGCGACAGGCAAGGTCCTTGGCAATGGTAAAGTGGTAGATGGACTTTATGTTATGGAAGGGAATTCTATTTCTCCCTCAACTTATCAGGTGTCATCCAAGTTAAATTCTGCTTTTGAATCTTTGTATCAGTGGCATAGACGGTTAGGTCATCCATCGTTTGGTGTTTTAACACATCTCTTTCCTGCCTTAGTAAAACACTGTAAGAAGGAAGATTTTTTCTGTGAACCATGTGAATTAGCCAAACATAAAAGATCATCTTATCCATCCAGGAATAAACGAAGTTCTACTTTATTCTCTATTATTCATACTGATGTTTGGGGCCCATTCAGACATCCTACACATGATGGGTATAGATGGTTTGTTGTCTTTGTTGATTGTTATTCTAGGCTTACTTGGGTATATCTTCTAAAACAGAAAAGTGAAGTTTTCGAGCGATTTAAATCTTTTCATCACATGGTACAAACACAGTTTAATGCATCTGTTAAAATTCTTCGGAGTGATAACGGTACTGAATATGGGGGTCCATTTATATCTTATTTGGATACATGTGGTATAATTCATCAAACTTCGTGTGTCAAAACTTCTCAACAAAATGGGGTAGCCGAAAGGAAAATTGGTCACTTACAACAGGTTGCTCGGTCGCTTATGTTAACAATGCATGTTCCCAAATATCTTTGGGGAGAGGCAGTCATGACTGCTGCATATCTTATAAACCGACTTCCTTCTAGTGTCCTAAAATTCAAAACACCGTTGTCTTGTGTTCCTGCACCTTCTTCGCACCCACTACCTCTTCGAGTATTTGGGGGTGTATGTTTTGTTCATAATCATGCTCCCTCTCGGGATAAACTTGATTCTCGGGCCCTCCGCTACGTTTTCATTGGGTATTCACCAACTCAGAAGGGGTATAAATGTTATCATCCTCTCTCACGTCGCATATTTGTCAGTCATGATGTTAGTTTCTGGGAGAACATTTCTTATTTTTCTCCGGGTTCCTCCTCCTTGCTGCAGGGGGAGATAAACCGACACAGTCTTGATAGTAAAGCAATAGATGAGTCACAGACACTTCCATTTATTAATATACATATTCCAAACACTAGCTCAAACACTAGCTCAAACAGGTTATCTATTCCTCCACATACGAGTAATGAGTCAGATGATCTAAATAGATTGGATATTCCAGATTTGATTACATATTCCAGGCGGAAAAGAAATGATATCACCACTTTACCGCATCCAGAGACCTCTGACCTCGAGACAGATCCTGCATCTCCTGTGTTTGAGCCAGAAAATGGTAATACTCTTGATCCTACTCTAGATCTTCCTATTGCTATAAGAAAGGGTGTACGCTCTTGCACTAACCATCCTATCTCAAACTTTGTTTCTTATAATGCATTATCTCCATCTTCACTTGCTTTTGTGTCATCCTTGTCTAGTATTTCTGTTCCGCATACTTGGCAGGATGCTTTATGTGATCCTAAATGGAAAGATGCTATGATAGAGGAAATGAATGCCTTGAAACATAATGGCACTTGGGAGTTAACTCATCTTCCCGCTGGAAGGAAGGTAGTAGGATGCAGATGGGTATTCACTGTGAAACAGAAACCTAATGGGCTGATTGATAGGTACAAAGCGAGACTTGTAGCAAAAGGGTATACTCAAACTTACGGGATTGATTATCAGGAAACTTTTGCTCCAGTAGAAAAGATGGCCTCTATTCGAGTCTTGATATCATGTGCAGCAAATCTTGGATGGGAATTCAGCAATTAGATGTAAAAAATGCATTCTTACATGGAGACCTGAAAGAAGAGGTTTACATGGATATTCCACCAGGTTTTTCTACAGCTGCGACCATTGGGAAAATATGCAAGCTGAAGAAGACTATTTATGGGTTAAAACAGTCTCCAAGGGACTGGTTTGGCAAATTTCATGGAGCAATGATTAAATTTGACTACAAACAGAGCAACTCAGATAACACCATGTTCGTAAAAAGACGAGATGGAAAAATCACAGTGTTGATTGTTTATGTCGATGATATTGTGATCACCGGCAACGACACCTGTGAGATTGCTAATGTTAAACGCAGGCTTGCCTCTGAATTCGAGATGAAGGACTTAGGAAAACTACGGTATTTCCTTGGTATTGAGGTCTCTAGAAGTCCAGGTGGTATCTTCCTCTCATAACGGAAGTATACACTTGATCTTCTGAATGAAACAGGGATGTTGGGATGTAGACCTGCAGAATCTCCAATAGAAGCAAATCATAAACTTTGTGGAGATGTTGGTGAAATTGTCGAGAAATCTCAATATCAAAGGTTAGTTGGTCGACTAATTTACCTTGCACATACAAGGCCAGACATATCATATGCAGTGGGAATTGTTAGTAGGTATATGCATGATCCTCGTCAACCACATTTGGATGCAGTTTATATGATATTAAGGTATCTTAAGGCTGCTCCTGGAAAAGGAGTAATGTTTACTAAAAACAATCATCTCGGGGTTGAAAGCTATACAGATGCAGATTGGGCCGGATGTCAAGACGATAGACGATCTACTTCAGGATATTGTACATTTGTTGGTGGCAATTTGGTTACTTGGCGAAGCAAGAAACAACCCGTGATTGCCTTATCTAGTGCTGAGGCAGAATATAGAGCTATGGCTAAAGGTGTACGTGAATTATTGTGGATAAGATTGTTTCTAAAAGAATTGGGACTTGCATCTACAACTCCAATGAAGCTACATTGTGATAATAAAGCCGCTATTGCCATTGCACATAATCCAGTTCAACATGATCGGACCAAACATATCGAAATTGATCGACACTTCATAAAGGAGAAGATCAATAATGATATCATTGGTATTCACTTTGTAAGATCGGAGGACTAGATAGCTGACATATTTACCAAAGGTTTAAGTCAGAAGATGCTTCATCCACTTATTGGCAAGTTGGGCATGAGTGATATATATGCATCAACTTGAGGGGGAGTGTCAAGAAGTAAACTAAGTCAGATGTTCTACAGTGAGTCTTAGGATCTACAGTAATTACATGATGTATACGTAGAAGTACTTATATTAGGCTATATATACTTAGCACCACAGCTTGTAATTTATAACAAATATACTAGAATTCTTCTTCTGTAAACTCTCATTCTCTCTATATTATTCTCTATACTTATTGTTACCATATCGTTAAGAACAAAATTTCAGAAAAAAACCATGTTACAAAAAAAGACCCTTCAAGTCTAAGAATAAAGCGAAAATGACCTTGCAACTCGATTTATAAATCCTAAATTTGATTCCTATGATTATTGTTATTACTCTGTTGAAAAGGGTAATTCAGAGCGTTTTTCCACATTGATTATTTATGGCAAGTGAAAAAAATTGGTCAACTTGTTGGGCAATTACAGTTCGATACAAGAAGAGAAATGAGTCCATTTACTCACATTCCCCCTTAGGTACATCTCTCTCTCTCTCTCTCTCGCTCTCTCTCTTATTGTCATGCTGGCCGCCTTTTCCACATTTTCTTATTTACAGTTTCATCTCATCTTACAATATTATGAAGTTTGGCAGGTAGTCCACTTTCAGTTATCTTCGTGCATCTATCCTTTTTCTTATATGTGGAAGTTATTTTCAATGGCTTGTATTTTCGAGTTGCAGCTGAGAATAGTAGTACTTTCGCCAACAAATTAAATAAATTTGGCCATTTTGACGTTGGGGAAGTCTTGGATCTGTTTAATCTCTGTCTGACTAAATGTTACCATTGCATGATTAATAATTCAGTACAAAACACAGTCAATCTTGTGTAAAGTCGAGGCGAGATGCTGTATAAGCGTCTAGACGCCTAGGTACAAACTCCGTTAGTAAGGAGTTCCACTAATTAATTACTCCCTCCGTCCCACCCAAATGTTTACATTTGGGTTGGGCACGGAGACCAAGGAAAAATATAAAAGAGGAGGAGAGAAGTAGGAAAAATGAGTAAAATGGTGGGACCCATCACTATATAATGTATAAAATGAGTTAGTGGAGGAAAGTAGTGGATGTAGTTGATTTTTATATTATAAAACTTTACCATTTTAGGAAAGTTTAAAAATGTAAAGAATTGGATGGGACATCCCAAAAAGGAAAGTGTAAAGAAATGGATGGGACAGAGGGAGTACTAATCTTGAACCAGTGGCGGAGCGAGCCCCCGGAGTGAGGGGGCAAAAATGGTTAGTGCGGGATTTGTTTCCCGCGCGAAGCGCGGATTTTTTTTTCCCACTAAATCAAAGGGACATTTTATCGAACACTTGGGGAGTGTGGAGATCATCAATATCACTAATTAACAATTCTAACATATATATTCAAATTATTAGCCTGTTTGGCTAAGCTTATTTCATGGGCTTATGGACTTATTTTCGGGTAAAAATTTTATATTTTGATAATTTTTTTTTATATAAGTATTTAATGTATGTTTGAGATTTAATAAGTTACAAAAATAAGTTGGAAAGTTAGGAATCTCTAATTTTGTCTTAAAATAAGTTGACTTATTCTGAAAAAAAGTTACCCCAAACACCCCCTATATACTTAAACAAAGACACAATTGAATATGGGCTATGTAAAAAAAAAAAAAAATTTGGGAAGAAAATTTTTTTCAGGGGGGCACAGGCCTACCCTCGCCTGTGTGTGGCTCCGCCACTGTCTTGAACTGTGAGAAAACATATTTGTTACCAACATTATCTATGAATGTCATATGCAGATACTTAATTTGAAGTTTTTACTTTTACTACAGTCATTTTACACTTGGTGTCACTAAATTTTGATTATACTTTTCAGAAGAGAGTTTAAAAATGAAATTAAAGGCCCAAATTCTTGTACTGTAGCCTGCTGCATGATTGTGTGGAGTTCTAGACTTTAGGATAAGAATGACTTCATAATAGTCTACTGGGGGCAGCGCTCCCTCTTTCATTATAATTTGAGTTATTGGTTTGCTTTGAATTTTTATCTGTTCAAAATTATGTGGTAGTTTAGTTTTTGGCTTGGTTTGCTGCTACTTTTATGTAGAATAGATTCTCGAAAGTATTCTACAGGATACATTGTTACGTAGTAGAAATGCTCGAAAGTATTTTACAGGATAAATTGTTATGAAATGATGAAAGGAGCAGGCACTCATTCTCACCGTGTGTGTTTTTTTCTAAAGTTACTCTCTTTGTTACAGAGAGTTGGTTTAGAATGTTAAAGTTCTGTTAATGGGCTCCAACATACTGTATAATGTTTTATGGTAGTTTTTCAGAATAGCCAATGACTTTTTTCTTATAATCTGTTTAAATACATACTAAAGTACAGAATACTGTACTATAAGCTCTTGAGACGTTCCTTCATTGAATGATACAATAATGCAGTTGAAAGATAAAATTAGATGGTACTGAAAGTATCAACATAAACTTGTATAACCTGGACTGTACATGACATGGGCTGATCAGACCACACAGGACTACTCGGAGTATAGGAAGACAGTGGTTTTGACGCAGATGAGTAAGCAGACTTCAGTTCCATTCCAAATGTTTAAAAGGTCTACCACGGTGGTAGTGATCACTGATCATGCTTTGGCTCCACCAACAATGAGTTTTGTGTTGTTGAGAATCTGAATATTTAGAGGCGTTTGTTACCAAACCACAGTGGTCGCAGATCAGTGCTTCAGCCCACAGACAATGAGGTTAGCTAGATATCTAAATATTCAGACCTGTCTGTTTCTAGTTTATATAAAGTTTGTACATGGAACACCTGAAGTAAAGTTTCCGTCTAGCTATAGATCATTAACTTTCCGGTGACTGAAATCTTACATTAGAAGGAAGTTACAAATCAAAATGCATTTGGGTGGGTTTAGTAATAGAATAGAGAATGAGGGGTTTCATGATTGTGAATGCCTTCGTAAGTAGTAATCACATAGCTAGAGTCTTTTGTTTCCCTTTCCACTCGTTTCTTCACTTTGCATCCTACGGTTGAGCACTTATAGTAATTCCTATAATATCACATAAACATGTTAGCAATCCAATATAACTGCGAATCAGAATCACCAAGAACACGAAGGAGGTATGTAGAATCTTTTAATTAATTTTCTAAAAAGATATTTTATATATTAATCATATTGAAATTTACGCATGTTGGGCCGTCAACAACCTTAATTCCACAATAGTATAATATTATCTATTTTGAGCCAAGCCATCATGGATTTGTTTTTAAACGTACCCCAAAAGATCTCATACTAATAAAATTAAGTAACTGCTCTATATATAAACAAATGAAAAATGATAGAATTACATAAAGTTTTACAAAAAATTTCATAAAATGATAAATATCTAAATTTGATTGGTTATAACATAATGGACTATCTGCATTCACATTAATATCAACCAATAAAAACATTTATTAGAAGAATTTAACTCATTTCATAAATGTTTCTATACAAATTTTTTGTACACCTAGTAATACTCTAAACAAATTATCTTTTATTTTTTGGATGGGTTTGACACCACCCAACAGCGCACATGACCTCGGGTGGGTTTGTAGTTACAAGTAGGACTGCTACGAATTACTATGTTTGTTATTGTGGATAGATGAGCCAATGACATAGGATGCCTAATGTTAATGATAAGCATCTTTGCTTGTGGACAAACTCGAAGGACTAGGGGTTGACCTGAAAGTGCCAGTCTTTTTCATAGGCTTAAAAATATTTTAATAATCTTATCCCATTTTTAAATCTTTATGTAATACTCCCTCCGTCCCAATGAATTCTTTACAATTACTATTTTGGGACGTCCCACCCATTTCTTTACATACCAAAAATAGTAACTTTTAACAATAAAATACATTATTACATCTATTACTTCACTCTACTTTTTCAACACTTTACACTATTACACCCACTATTTCACTACTTTACTCTACTTTTTCAACACTTTACACTATTACACTCACTACTTTACTTATTTTAACAATAAAATCACTATTACACCCACTACTACACTATTACACCCACTATTTAAATTATATTCTTTGGTCTTCGTGTCCCAGCCGTCTGTAAAGAACCAGCCGAGTACAAAGATAGTTTCCAAAATGCTTAATCTTTTTCTTGGAATCTTTATGTACTAGTAGTAATTAGTTGTGTACTTATATTTATATTAGTACAAAAGTATTGTGTAATTTAGTACAATTGACAATTTTTCATTCAGTAACAAACTAATATGTGGTCTCTGGCAAATTAAATGAGAAATGGTTTTGCAGCAATTTTGCTACGTAATTAGCAGTAGGTAGCACCCCCACATTGTATGATGATATTATAAATGATATTATTATAAACTAAGGTACCAATTCGGCTGATGGAAATATATGAATTAAGATTTTAATGCTAATAATATATTGAAATTTCATTTTTATTTTTGTTAATTGGATTATAATACAAGGATTCAAACAATCCCTTATAATATATATAGAAT
Organism: Saposhnikovia divaricata; assembly: GCA_036435485.1. Classification (NCBI taxonomy): domain Eukaryota; kingdom Viridiplantae; phylum Streptophyta; class Magnoliopsida; order Apiales; family Apiaceae; genus Saposhnikovia; species Saposhnikovia divaricata. The sequence continues at coordinate 200,618,339 of CM071601.1, read as the reverse complement.
ACCAGCACTAGCTATTCTTGTTCCTTAACTCCACAAATTAACATTTTATAAAGCACATAAACTTAAATGTTCAAGTGATAAAAAACTTATGTCTTTCACTTACTGCGTGATAATAGATATTCATGTGTAGAATATAAAATACTTACTCAAAAATACTTACTCATAAAATAACATAAATTTAAATGTTCATACGTTCCTAAGTTCTGAATTTCATTCTCGCCTTGTAACTCATTTAATTGGACTGAAAAGAAAAAAGAATACATTGCTACGCTAAATAAGTGTGATATAAAAATGTAAAACCACGAGCTCTTGAATAGACCTATATATAAACTAATAGTATCGGCAACTAGAAAACTAACTGAATATTAAAGAAAATTTACATTTAGTTTTTCTTATGATAGGAATTAATAAGAAAATTTCATTTGGTTTAACTACTGCATAATTGTATGATATACATGCAATATAAATATAAGTTTTGTTGATTTATTTTATAAATATAATTTGTTTTGTTATATAAATAACTAGATAAAATTGTAAATGATTGGAGATAGTAATTTATGCTGAGTTTTCTCTACAAATTAAGTAACTGCAATTAAATACTTTTCTGTAGAAAAAATAGCAAAAATACTTGCAGTTATATTCGAAAAGAAAAATGATGAATTTAAAACACTTGCCTTGGATTAGGGTTACTTTTAACCATCTTCTTCCCATACTTTCTCCACTTATATCCATCATCCAAAACCTCAAGCTCAGTCTTCATTCTAAAAGCAATTCTAGAGCCCTTATCAGCTTCTGTCCGCTTCATCTTTTTGCTACAATTATTTCTGCACAAATATAAATATTCAAATTGTCAAAAACAACCAATAATTAAAACAAGATGTTGGAAGTTCATATATGATAAGTATATTTCAGTAGGCCGATTTAAATTTCTGCAACCGATCATTTCCGAAAAAAATAAAATTGAAGCCTAATAACAAATATCAGTAGATATGTATTCACTAACATTTGCAAAACATGAGCGTTATCCACGTCCTCGTGATTAGAATTCATTGAACTTTCAGTACTGGTGTGATTATCTTGCAAGATCCCCGGACTATCCGAAAGAAGTGAAGTGAAGTTGCACTTATAATCATCCTCAAGCTGATCTAATGCAACATAATCCGAAAAATCGAACCCGAGATCGTCGTGATTATCATTCACATAATTAGTTTTGCTAGGGTTAGGGTTTGAAGCAGGAGGTTGGATCATGCTCGTGATGTTGGTTGGTGCAAGTAAAGTAGACATGGTGATATGAGAGAAGACTTGGAAAGACTTTGGAGTTTCGATGATGTATTATGCTGCATTTGTGCTCAACTAGGACTTATTTATGTGTGCACATATAAGCCACTTGTTTATTTGATTTATGCACCTTCCGGGAAGAGCATGTGTTAGTATATTGGAGTACTCAACTAGGTGATTTTTGGTACGTCATTTTGCTTATGTAATGTGTTTACTTAATTAATTGTGTCTCAACATGGACTTTTCCTTCAACGGTATCGTTTTGATTTTTCCTTTCATTTGTTTGGGCCACGTAGGGGATTTTGTCCGCACACCACCTAGCAACAAGCATAGTATATGCCTAATCAAAAAAATTAGGGTGTGTTCCACGTTGATGTTACGTAACCTTTTAAAAAAAAAGTGCTTTTGTTTAAAAACCGTATTTAAAGAAAACAAGTCCCTCATATTTTTTATAAAAAAATTGCTTTTCAACTAAATTTTGCGGGAATCAATTACTGGTTTCAACATCAAATCTCATCAAAAATATTACTTTACTTATAATTCTTTTTTTACTAAATTAGTTTTATTATAATTTTAAATCAAAAAATGCACATATCAAAAAAGTTACTAAATAATTTTTAACTTTTTATATTAATATTTTTTTCACCAACATTTTTTTCTAATAACATAACAATTCCAAACAAAATCTTATATTATTTCGTGTTGCTTAAGTTTTACTAATCATTTAAAGAAGTTGATCGGAAAAAATGATTAAAGACGGAGAATTGACACAATTTGTTGGGGATTTGAGGGACAAACTCGAATCCAAGGAAAAGAAGAAAGATGCCAGCGATGCGGTAGGGTCGGAAAAGTATCGAGGCGAAGTCAGAACAATTTCAGGAGGAACTATACTTGATCGGGATAGTAGGACAGCCCGAAAGAAATACGCCAGACAGATCTACAGCCTCTATTAGTCAAGTGCAGCCAAACAACCGCTACCGATCTCTTTCACAGAAGACGATTTTGAAGATGTGATATTGCCGCACGAAGACCCACTTGTTATAAACCCAGTTATTGGGGAGAACAAGATTTGGAAAGTGCTGGTCGATGAAGGGAGTTCAGTCAACATTCTGTATCACCGGACATACTGCAAGATGAATTTGGGAGGTGAACAACTGGAGCCATGCCATGAGGCACCATTATATGGCTTCGGTAATCAACCTGTACCGATCGAAGGGACAATCACACTGCCAGTTATACTGGGGAAAGCGTCGTACACGGTGACCAAAGAAGCAAAGTTTTATGTGGTTTGGGTGGATAGCCCGTACAATGGTATTTTGGGAAGGCCAGCCTTATCTCTCTTTCAGGCTGTGTCTTCAATCCGACATCTGAAGCTAAAGTTTCCAACCGAACATGGAGTTGGGGAAATGAAGGGCGACCAGAAGGCCGCCAGAATTATCATGTTGGAAGATCTGGAGAAGGATAAGGACATTGAGATGTCCGAAGCTGGAAAAAGGAAAAGGACGGAGAACGAAGCTGGAAAAAATCATCAACTACTGAATATTAAACTGGAAAAGTTTGGGGCCGATTTGTCTAGCCCAATTGTCGAGCCAGCTGCCGAAACTGAAGAAGTAGAGTTGTATATAGGCCAGTCTGGAAAGATGATACAGATTGGGAAGAGTATGGAACCCGAACTGAGAAAGAAGGTTATTGAGGTCATTAGGGAATTCCACGGGTCCCGAAGATATACCAGGGTTGGACCCATCGGTCGCAAAACATTGCCTCAATGTTAAATCCGATGCCCAACCTGTGAAGCAGAAGAAAAGGAATTTCGCCATGGAAAGGCAAAAGGTAATTCAGGTCGAAGTCGAAAAGCTACTTGAAGCAAAGTTCATTGAAGAGATTGACTACCCCGACTGGTTGGCGAACGTGGTGGTGGTTAAAAATTCAAATGGTAAGTGGAGAATGTGTGTGGATTATACCGATTTGAACAAACATTGCCCGAAGGATCATTATCCTTTGCTGAACATTGATCAGCTGATAGATGCCACTTCGGGCCATCAAATACTCAGTTTCTTGGATGCCTTTTCAGGATACCACCAGATCGCCATGAATGCCGAGGATATCCCTAAGACAGCATTCATCACACCGAATGGTACTTATGCCTACATCAAGATGCCCTTCGGACTGAAGAACGCGGGGGCAATCTTTCAGAAGATGATCAACAAGGTATTCAAGACGCAGATCGGTCGGAACATGGAATGTTATGTGGATGACATGATAGTTAAATTCCTCTTCAGGGACCATGCAGAAGACTTAAGGGAATGTTTCGAAACGCTCAGAAAGAACAATATGCGGATCAACCCGAATAAGTGCACGTTCGGAGTACACAGTGGCAAGTTTTTGGGTTACATGGTCTGTGCCCGAGGAATTTAGGCAAATCCAGAGAAGATCAGGGCAGTCATTGACATGGAAGCACCGAAGACGATCAGGGATATCCAGAAGCTGACCGGACGGTTAACAGCCTTGAGGAGGTTCATCTCCAGGTCGGCCGAAAAGGCCTTGCCATTTTTTAAAGTACTTCGGGGGTCAAAGAATTTTAAGTGGGGGCCAAATTGTCAGAAAGCGTTTGAGGAGATCAAGGAATACTTGGTGAAATCCCCACTCTTAATGAGGCCTGACCCGAAAGAAACTTTGCAGTTGTACTTAGCTGTGAATGATCGGACATTTGGAGCTGTATTGGTCAAAGAGCATGAGGGGAATCAGCATCCGGTCTTCTATGTTTCTCATATTCTCAAAGATGCAGAAACTAGATATCCGAATGCAGAGAAGTTCGCCTATGGGTTGGTGTTAACAAAATATCACGCAAGTATACGTGGTCACAAGTAATATAAATCAAGTTCGTTCCACAGAGATCTGGTTGAGTTTCTATTTAGTTAATACACCTATTCAACAATGTATGGTTGTAACTCACTGCTAAGACAAATCACAAATTGGGGTTTTAATTATCTAAATTAAACTAAGATGCAAATTATCAAACTAAGAATTAATTAACGACTGAGATTTAAAATTGAATTACTTATATGAGAATAAACATGGGACTCTAACTTCATTATCTACTTCACTTAGAGTTGACGCCTTTAATCAATGCATGTGATGGTTTTGATATCTGATCAGACAACACGAAACAAGTATAGGTTACCTCTCGGTATACGAATACCAAACTAATCATACATCCACAAAAGAGATAGAAGATGAATAGACAACAATTATGCTTAGACCCTATATCTCTATAAGATTTGAAAACATAACGGTTGAAGAACAAGTTGTCTATTAAGATCACATAGGGTAGCATAATATCTCTATTTACGCTACAAATCATGATGTTAAAACATCAACCTATCCTATGCTAGCATGGCAAGTTCTAAATCTCAAGATCCACTCTCGTTTCGCAAGAGATTAACAATTCAATTTGGATGTTAGCTACGCATCTAAAAGCATTAAGATTAACCATACGAGGATATCAAGAATTCACCACACATAAATCTTTAAAGCAATCAAACTACTAAGTTACATAGATAAATCCGTTAGAATCCCATGACAACGATTAGTTCATAATTGAACCGTTCGTCACCATGGGATTTGATAATAACATGGTATGAAACAAAATATGAATGAAAATAAGAATATTATTAAAACAAAGAGTTGAGAAAACAAATCTAGAATCCAGAATAACGCCTAAGGAAAGAACACAAAAGATGAAGTAGATCTTGATCCGTTGCTTGTCACGAGCGTTGAATCTCCCTCTCCTTTTATCTCTTGCAATTCTATGTTATGCTATGTAATAATAATTAATTTTTTTAAATTACATGGGTTGGATGTGTTTATATAGGCCCTAGATATCTTGCCCAGCAAGAAAATACCTAAAAATACAATTAGAATTCGATTTAGGTGCAAGAAACTGCCTAGAATACAATTAGAATTCGAATAGGGTAAATTAGTAATTTTTCAGTGAATTCTGGCGTAGTCTGCCCCATTCTGGCGCAGTCTGCCCCAATTCTGGCACAGTCTTCCTGGCCACTTCCTTCCGAATTGAGTTTTTCTGCATTATTTCTTCGTTTGAGCTCCTTTTCTTCCCGTTCCTTTTACAAATGCTTCCGCCATCACTTCTCTTGACTTCAAATCTTCATGAGAGTTAAAGATTGACTCCCTTCTTCATACTTAAGCTCGAATTCCCCTCCAAAATTAACGGAAACATCAATCATAATCGACATTCTTGCAAACCTGCACACTTAAACAAAACACATCAAAACTACAACAAACTTGAGGCCAAGTGAATCAATTTAAGCCGAACTGCAGCGATCCAAGTGGATATGAAATCCACTTATCAGTTGGTAATGGCCGCCAGAAAACTGAGGCATTATTTCCAGGGAAGAATGATCAATGTTATAACAGACCAACCTTTAAAGAAGATTTTGCAAAGGCCAGAGGCATCGGGCAGAGTAGTAGCTTGGGTGATCGAATTGGGGGAACACGATTTGGAGTACACTCCGAGAACTTCGATCAAAACCCAAGCACTCGTGGATTTTATGGTAGAATGTTCATTCTCGTGACCAAAGGACTTGGCTCCCGAAGAGCAATTGATTCAGGCACCAGGAAAATGGAAGCTGTTTGTCGACGGTTTAGTCGCCAAAGAAAAGTGTGGAGCAGGGTTAATTCTAACAAGTCCAGAGGGATTTGAAATATGTCAGGCTATCAGGTTCACCTTCCCTCTGATGAACAATGAAGCTGAGTACGAAGCCCTATTGGCAGGTTTGAACTTGGCAAAAAATTTGGAAGTTAAGCACCTCAGGGCGTTCAGTGATTAAATGTTGGTCGTGAAGTAGTTTTCAGGGGAGTATGGACAAAAAGATCCCCGAACAAAGGCCTACACCCTTAAGGTCCTCGAGCAATCTTTGATGTTTGAATCTTTTGAATTAAATCAAGTAGCTAGAGAGAACAACAACAGAGCAGATGCTCTATCAAGGCTAGCTTCGGCCGAAACCCAGAACCTCCAAGGGTCCATCTATCTGACTGAAGTGAAAGCCCCCTCTATCGAGAAGAAGCAATGCATGGAAATACATCAGGGCATCAACTGGATGACACCAATCAGGGTATTCTGGAAAAGGGTACCTTACCGCTAGACAAGAAAGAAGCTCAGAAAGTGAAATACCGGTCAACCAGCTATACTCTTGTGGGAGGTCGACTATTCAGAAGGGCAGCCACCCAGCCACTGCTTCGGTGCCTTGATCCCGAAGAACAGAAGCTTACATTGGAAACGGTTCATGAAGGCATTTGTGGAGAGCACCTAGCAGGGCGATCACTGGCCTTCAAAATTTTGAGGCAGGGATTCTTTTGGCCGACCTTAAGGGAAGACGCCACCGAATATGCAAAGAAATGTAAGCAATGCCAGCTGTTCAGTACTGTGCCAAAACAGCCGCCCGAAGAGATGACTTCGGTACTCAGCCCAATCCCATTCGCCATGTGGGCAGTGGATATTGTCGGCATCCTCCCAACCAGCATGAAGCAAGCTAAGTACTGCATTGTCGCCATTGACTACATGACCAAGTGGATAGAGGCTAGGCCACTTTCTGCCATTACCGAAGAGGCGGTAAAAAATTTCATGTTGAAGTAGGTTATCCTAAGGTTCAGGATCCCGATGGTGTGTGTTTCAGACAACGGGACCCAATTCATCGGAAGCAAATTCAGGAAGTTCTTAGCTAAATTTGGAATCCAGCAAAAGTTCAGCTCCGTCGGCCACCCGCAGGGTAATGGGGCAATCGAAGCAGCAAACAAAATCATCTTTGATGGGATTAAGAAGTGACTAGGAGAAGCCAAGGGACTTTGGGCCGAAGAGTTACCGTACGTTCTTTGGGCCTACCGAACAACTCCAAGGTCATCGACCGGAGAGACACCATTTAGGCTTGCCTTTGGTTCCGATGCTCTGATGTCGGCCGAGGTTGGTCTAGAGTCTTATCGTACTCAAGTTTTTAATGTGGAGACAAATGAGTTCGGACTGCGGGCAAACGTGGACTTAATAGAAGAAGAAAGGGAGGCAGCACATCAAAGAAATGTCCGATATCAACTTCAAGCAGCACAATACTATGATTCTGGAGTAAAAAAGAGGTCTTTCAAAGTAGGAGACCTGGTCCTTCGAGAATTGGCGACTTCTATGCCGACCAAACAAGGAAAGCTGATGCCGAACTGGGAAGGCCCATACACAGTTATTGAAGCTGTTCGGTCGGGAACGTACAAGTTGGCTAATCTGGACGGTAGCCCAATCAAGAACACATGGCATGCAGCCCGCCTTCATCGTTTTTACTAGTAAGCTTACTGGATGCACATACTCATTCGGTTTAATTCAGTATTTTGTTTTAATGCAAGGCAATTTTCAATTCCCTAAAAGAGCATCGATCTGTAGCTCACAATTATGTATGTCATTTGCATGATTAATGAAAGGTTGTTTACCCCAAAATTTATGCATACTGTTGTTAGCTAAGTGTAATAATAACCAAATGGTTAAGTACACAGAATCAAGCTAAACAAACCCATGTTCGGGGCCAACCGATTAAAACATGCATCTTTAAGCTTGCTCCAGCATCTAAGTACATTGCAAAAGCTTAACGGGCCCATATCCGGGGCCGACTGTATAAGATATGGATCCTTGTGTCTTAGTATTTAAGTTGCTTTGACATTAGCTAAGGCCGGGGGAAGTATATTTCACCGACCGAATGGAACCTTAACCATTTCAAAACCCCTTAAATACTGGGGGGATAGCTAGGTTACGACCGAAAATGCATAAAAGTAAAAAAGTAATTATGCAAAGGCAAGAAAAAGGCCGAAGACGCATAAAAGTAAACAAGTAATTATGCTAAGGCAAGAAAAAGGCCGAAGACGAATAAAAGTAAACAAGTAATTATGCTAAGGCAAGAAAAAGGCCGAAGACGCATAAAAGTAAACAAGTAATCATGCTAATGCAAGAAAAAGCCGAAGATGCATAAAAATATGAGCACTTCATGCCAAGGCAAATAACGCTAAACAGAAAAAGCAAAGCCCGAAGGCAACATTAATAAAGCCCGAAGGCGAGAGTAATTTAAGGCCCGAAGGCAACAGTAATTTACAGCCCGAAGGCAATCAAAGAGTTATGCCCAAAGGATTACATTGAATAAAATTAAATCAAGGACTTTAGTCCGACAGTTCTGATTTCGGACTCGAGCTCACTTTGAGAGGAAGGTCCGGTTCTGCAGGACGAGTGATTGGATCTTCAAAGTCACCCAAGATCTTCGTATAATCAAGCTTAGCCTCGTGAGCCCTTTTCGCGGCCTCTTCGAACCCGACTAGAAAGCTTCGGTCTTCGGCCGCCAACAGCTTCTTCTCGGCCTTTTTCAGAAGTCTACGGTGCCTCTTAGCTTGATCGGCCCTCCTAGAAGCAAGGTGGTTCGCCGCGTCACGCTCCTTCATCAGGGCATCGCGATCAATGGCCAAGTTATTAGCCCGCTGCTGGAGGTCCTCGTTCGACTCCTTCAAAGCTTCAACGCCCCTCAGATCCTTTTTCAAATCCTTGATTTTTTCATCAAGGGTCGCCGCCCACGGAGCAGCCTGGAAATACATGGTGAAGGTCAGAACGAGAAAAGGATAAAAATATAACCAGGATAAGTACAAAAGAGGAACCATACGAGAGTCAAATGGCCGAGCAGCTCAGAACAGGCCGACTCAGCATCGGTAGAGTCGTAGGTTGGGCGATCGGCTGGCAGAATCATCGCCTTCAGAAAGTCCTGAGCCACCTCCTTCGACTCCGCAGAGGCCTTAGAAGCAAAGCTGTCCGTAGTCAAAATTCCCCAAGCAGGACGATAGGTGTGAAGGATATCCTCTGAACTTCATCCCCTCTTGTTGGGATTGTCTAAGGCGTTCTCAAAGAAACCATCCGAAGAAGCAGGTGTAACAACGGTACGGTCAGAGTCACGAGGAGGGCTTTGAACGGGGTGGTTAGGATCAGCCTGAGAACCACCCGATGCCTGAAGCTGTCTTGCCTCGAGGTTGGCCTTTTTCTTGGCCGCCTTCTCGGCCAGCCTCCTAGAAATATCTGCCTTTGTAGACACTACCACCAAGAAAAGAGAAATTGGTCAGCAAATAGAATAAAATAAGTAAGTACGATTGAAGTAAAATTACGATTACCGTTACCCCAAAGGGCCTTTAAGAACCCTTTATCGCAGGTCAAAGACTGAGGAAATTTGTTTTGGTCCATCGGTCGGGTAATTTTTGCATAATCCGCCCTGTCCTCGTCGTCCATCTCCGGAGCAATAATATCGTGGGGTTTGACCTCTCTCCATACTCTATAGTTGTCTAATTTGGGACCGCAGACAAATAACCATTTATCGTGCGTCCCCCGATTACTGGAATTCGTAGCGGCCCATTCAGCTCGACCGGTTCTACGGGCCACAATATAGAATCCAGCAGCTTTACCATTTTTCTTGAAGTCATAGTGGTGGAGGAATAGGGACAATCTAGGCTCAACCCCAGCCTTCAAACAACGAGTTTGAAAGGTATTGAAATGAATAAAGCTGTTCGGGTCCAATTGCCCTAAAGCAATTCCCGTTCGGATTAAGAAACGTCTAATTATGGGAAGAAGAGGGAACCTAAGACCACAATAGAACGCTCGTTCGGACACACCTACCTAGTACTTCCCGTGAGGACTGTCTGAAGTAAGCGTATGATAAATAAGGTCATCTTCATCGGCGTGGTGAGCGTAGAATCGCTCGGGAAAATCATATCTTTCAGGGATCGAAGCAACGTCTTCTTCGGTCAACACCGAGTTGAGGTTAGCCGCATACTTGCTTATGAGAGTCCCCATTGCCATCAGTTATTGCCGCATACTTGCTTTATTTTCCTCTTTTTCCTCTTCATCTTGACTGCTCCATTACTACAGGACCTCTGAGTCTCTCTGAACATTAAACTGGGTTCACAAGAAGAGAGAAGCGCTACAAAGCGGGTGTAATATCCGTAAATTTTTCGAATAATTTTTTCGAATCTACTCGATATTTTTATTTAAAAATATTTTAGAAACGATTCACTAGTATATATTTTTAATTAGTACGCTTTATAAATTTTTTTAAAATTTATATATTCGTATTATATTTAAATATTAGTGTTTATTAAAAATTTGAGAAAAATAGTATTTTTAAATTTTGAGTCGTATTTATTTTAAGAAACGAAATTAGAACTTCGTTTTAATTAGACGGGGAAAAACGATATCTTTTCACCAAATATTTCATTAAATATAGACATAATCATTATTTTTATTTTTAATTATTCAACAATTATTTTGTCTCCCATTTTTATTATTTAATTGTCCACTTGAAAACTATAATTAGGGGCACTAAAAATCCCACTTTATATTGTCTCCCATTTTTAATTATTTTTGTTTATTTTATTATACAAAATATTTAAATTCAGTTTTGTATTTAATTGAGACCCGTTTGATGAGAAGTCTGATACACTATTTTGAACACAAAACAGAACAGAGAGCTTCTACTATCTCATTTACAAACAAAAACTTTGACATCACATATTACACAAACACCATACGAAATCCACAGGTAGTTAATTCCATTATTTCCGTTTTTATTTACGAATCGTTCCTTTGTGCGTGTTTGTTCAGTCCCGTATGTCTCGGTTGGTTTTGTTGTGGGTTGTGTTGATTGGTTGTGTTTGATTGGTTTTTGATGTTGGTGTTGATCGGAGAGGCGGGGAGAGATGGATGGTGGCGAGAGAGAAACGTGAGATGGGGAGAGAGATTGCAGGGGGATCGAAGAGAACGAAGGCGGAGGGAGGAAGAGATAGTGAGGTTCGGAGAGAGAAGAGGAGAAGGTGGGAGAGATTGTTTGAGTGAGAGAGATGGAGAGATTTGTTGTGTTGTTGGCCGAGAGAGATTGGGAGAGACGGTGAGGGGCGAGGGAGAGACATAGATGAGGGAGATTGAGAGAGATAAGAGAGGGAGGCAGGAGAGAGATTAAGAGGGAGAGAGATTGACGACGGAGAAGAGAGAACGGGGAGAGTGGACGGAGATGAGATCGAGAGAGAGAGAGAGAGAGAGAGAGGGATGACGGCGAGAGGGAGAGATGAAGGAGAGAGAGATGCGGGATTGGAGGAGAGATTGCAGGGTAGGGGGAGAGAGGACCACGGTGGGGCCCACAGAGGGGTGGCGTGGGGTCCACCATGGTGGAGGTGGGGCCCACGGGTAATTTCCTGTTAAAATGATATTAGTAGAATAATAACGTATCAATTTATGATTTTATGTTTTAATTGGTTTTTAAATAAAAGGTTGTGTAATTCAAAATTAGTTGTATTAATTGATTTTAAAACTAGTGATTTAATAGTATATAATTAGTGAATGATTTATATTGTTATTAAAAATATTTTGTGACATAATTAAAGATTTATGGTTTCGATAATAAAAAGAGGGTTTAAATTATTATTTTGGAATAAATTATAGTTAGATTATTATTTAAAAATATTATGTGATTATTTACCCTAAATTAGAGATTTATTGATTTATTTATAAAAAGAGGATTAAAAAGGAATATTTATTATTTAATAATTCTGAATTAGTTTATTAATCGGATAAGACCAGTTTTATTTAGAGACTAAAGAGGGATTAATATTATTTAATTACGAGATTTTTAAAGGGGAAATTAGTTAGTGAGATTATTATTAATATTTATGGATTTAAATTGAATAAAGAATAGATTCTTGAATAATTTTGGTTGTGAGTTTTATATTATTAAATTAGGGATTTTCCGAGGATTTAGAAGGATTAATTAGAAGTGTTTTTTTTTTAACAATCATTTAGAATATTTTGTGAATAATTGGTTGTAATTTAGAGATTTATTGATTCGTTGATAAAAGAGGTATTTAAAATGATGAAGGTATTAAAGTGGAATAGTTATTATGGTTTTAAATTGAGTAAATAGAATTAATTGTGTCTTGAGGAATTATTTATTTAATTTAAGGATTAATTATTGTTTCGAGGATTTATTTATTTAAATTAAGGATTAATTGTTGTCTCGAGGATTAATTGGTTAATTATGCTTCTTTCTCGTGGAGTTAGATAATTGTTTGAGGGTTATTTATTGATTAAGTTTTTATAGGATGTCAATGGTATTATTTTAGAGGATTGGTATTTAGCACTTTCGGATTATTTTGAAGGACCAGATCGGATCAGATTATTTTAGAAGTTAAAAATCGGATTATTAGTAATTATTATTTGTGAGATTTAAAAATGGAAAAGGTTTCACGTAAAAATGTTGAGTTTGGAATTATTCTGGGAACCATTTTAGGGTAGGATTTAGGATGAGTTAGGAGACTCGTTTGGAAAAACTTGAAGAAAGAAAGTTGTAGATATGCAAGGGTATTATATATCGGTGAGTAGAAGTTGATTGAAAGGTGATCAGAAATTGAGTTAATAATAGCCGAACTGGGTCCGAGAAGGTGAAATACCGGAGAACCAGAAACGTGGAGCAGGTTGGAGTATCGTACCGCAGAGCACAGGCAAGTTTACTAATTCGTACTCCATTGTTCGGGGTATTTATATTTTTAAGTATGCTGATTAAATTTTCAATTTACTAAATCAAGTATTCTTTCGAGTGATTTATACCAAATTTTTATTCATGCAATTTACATTCATACATATTATTGTTGAGCTGTTATCCAGCCATATTATATCATGAGGTGTTCAAATTTATTTCATGAGTTGGTCCACATTGTCGGGACGTTTATTGAGATACTTTATTCGAGTTTATATTTGATAGTGGGATATATATATATATATATAAAGTAAGTTATGTATACTGATATGGATCACCTCATTTCGATTCCATATTCAGGACAGTTTTTCATAATATTTCCTCTAATCGTTCGAGAGGGAAACTATATTATTGGTGTCTAATGTTCATTGCTTATGAAGGCAAAAGTGACCGGAGTAACGCACCGGCCCAACTGAGTAGTATTAAGGGTGTGTTCGAGACTTCGGCTCATCCTTCTATCAATAGAAAACGAGTAGTGATAATGGATTGATCATCCATTTCTTGAGTAGGCGTTATGAGCAGAAATCCAATCATTGACATCCTATCGGTTAACCGATGCCTGTGTGGTTCTGTTAACTAGGGTGTTGATCTGAGCAGTTGCTATATTATATTATCAATGGAGTAGTTTTGAGAAGTTACTGTTTTATTTTTGAGTAGTATTTTGAGAAGTTATTGATTTATCTTCGAGTAGTATTTTGAGAAGTTATTGAGACATATTTATTATTTCATACGAGTAGTACTTTGAGAAGTTATGAGATATATTTATTCTTTCATATGAATAGTATTTTGAGAAGTTATTGAGATATGTTTGTTCTTTCATATGGGTAATATGTCGAGGTTTATAAAAATTTTCGAGTTGATCTCTTTTCAAAATAAGTATATTATAGAGTGGTAAAATGTAACACCCCCAGATCCGGGGTCCGGGATCCGGTGGTTACGGTTTCCAATTCTGTCCACAACAATTGAACTTTCCTTAACATAAAATAAATTACGTCTCTATAACCCAACACAACAATATAAAACACACCCGTTATAGTCCCAGAGATGAAATCAGAGTAACAATCAAATTTTTATTAATCACATTATGAGTTCTTACAATCCAAAAGAATTTCAATATAATACATACTCTTTGCCATCCATTTACATAAGTCATACTAGACCCTATTCTTGGTACTGAAAGAATAAATATACCCTACCAATAGCTTCTTCTTCAGCTCTGGTAGTCTCATCGTCCTCGCCCGCGTCGAGTGCGCCTTGTGCGAGTCATCTGGTCTAGCTGTTGTTGTGATATAATAATAAAGCAAGGGTGAGCAATAGCCCACCAACAATAATATATAACTGAACGATAATGTATAACAGTTCAAAAGTATCTTTCAAACCATATGCCATGCATTTACGGAAATGATGCCAGTATAATATGAACGATGAAGTTACAAGGTAACTTAAAGTAATTGTTTGTAGAAATATCTGCTACATCAAAGTAAGCAAGATATTCTTATTGTTATTAAGAAGAGGAACTTGCAAGAAAAGGTTGCAATTCCAGTTATGACCCTTTTCCAACTCTGCCAACAGTAATCATGTTGCAGGAAATAAATAAATTTGGATGATGAACCAATGATGGAGTATTCACCGCACCCGCTGTTCCAATCTTGATGATCAGTCGAGATCGTACAGCTCAATTTAGATTTACTACCGGTAGAAGGAAGAACTGACGGCTTTACTTGTATACCGCCTTGCTAGCTCTCCCCGGCCAACGGTTGGGCCAAGGGGATGGACCGGCGCAACTCGGCCTCTTACACGACTCCTAGTTCAAATAGAATTCATGATTCTGAATGTAACGTTCGTCCCCCTTTCCCCAAGTATAAGACTTGTTGATAAGACTCCACAAAGTAGTCGTATCTAGTTGGAAAGGAAAATTTACCAATAACTCCCAAGCTATTACTTGGTAACGGATATCAACTTGTTCCAGTAATCTTACCCCTCGAAAGATGAGAAGGTAAGCAACGACTTAATAAGTCAACAGCACCCGAGTTGCGGGTGAAGGGAATACTTTATGACCGGGAAGTCGACAAGATAAATAACATTTTTCCAAGTAAGGTTCCCTTATTATTAAGGAGATAGACTCAAAGAAGAATGATGTCTGAGAACCTTTCTTGATATAAGATTAATAATAATATGACTTCGAAATATTTTCTGTAATAATCGAAGAAGATAACCTTATCGAGATTATTCTAAGTATGAAATAAATATTCAGAGAATATTTATTGAGTTAAAATATTTAAAGAATATTTGGGAATATGAAAGAATATCTTTAATCAGAGTATTTCTCAAAATAATCCCTGAAGAAATATCAGGGGAATATTTATTGAATAAATAAATATTTAAATGAATTTTCAAAACAATATTCATTAATTATTAAGACCTGAAAAGATTATTTAAGGTAATATTCATAATTAATTAGTGTTAGTCACAGAGGCATGCCTGAATACATCTAATAACAAGCCCAAGTGGTTCGTAATGCTATGCATTACCTACATGACCTCTTAACTGAGGGAACCTCTAGTTGTAGAGTTTCTACTTGTTTGTACTATGTAATAGGCATCAAATTCTATCTGTGTAACTGTACCTACTAAGTCAAGAATAAAGCTTGAAAGAAGTTCTAAGGTTCATGCCTCAAGCAAGGAAATGAAGACTGTCAAATAATCACAGTTGGGATTTGAAGAATTGAAGAAATGAAGAAATTGCCTAAGTACTAATTCGAGAAGTACATTTGTTTATTCGAGGAGTCTAGCATTCGAGAAGTCTGGAGTTCGATATCTCAGAAGACACTATTCGATATCTCTCGATATCTCATTCGATATCTCAGGGATTCGATATGTCCATTACACGGTTCGAGAACTCAAGGAGTCAACAGTTCGAGTTCTCAAAGGGTCAACAAGTCAATGCTACATTCGATATCTCAAAGACTCAATATGCTATTCGATATCTCAGGGATTCGATATGTCAAAATGCTCTATTCGATATCTCAAGGAGTCCCAGAGAAAAGAGCTATTCGAGAAGTGATTCGATATGTCAAGATAACACTATTCGAGAACTCAGAGTTATCGATCAAGTCAACTCCAGTTCTCGAATCACTCACTTAGTCACTTCTCGAATACATTCTTGAGGACAAAATACTGAAGAATTGTACAAGTCAGAAACCTGCAACAAGCCAGGATACTTTATTTGACTCTGTCCTATAAAGCATGCTGGAAAGCCTACAAAGAAGCTTGGAGAGATAAGACAAGGGACAAGGAGCTGAAGAAGTGGATCTAAACAGGCTTTTCAAAGTCAAATCTGTAGCCGTTTGGACTCTTACTAAAATGAGATAGACAGACTGGAAAGTGTTTTTGTTTTACCTACCTCATTTGTAGTAAGTGGGTGTATCCATGTCTATAAGGATACAGCCTCACTTCCTTAGCTGTTAAGGTGTTGAAGTTTCTCAAATACCCAGAAAATATCTCTCTGAGAAAAACGAAGCTGAGAATACTATCATTTGTATTCACAGATTGTAGCAAAATCTTAATCTAATAAGATATTAGATTAAAGTGATATTGTGTTGTGTTTGTCTTTAATTATCCGCATCTTCATATCTCACACACTCATCACTTATCTTGCTGCAAAGATTCAAGAACGAAGAAAAGTTCAAGAATCCATTCACCCCCCCTCTGTATTCTTTTACTGTATTCAATACTCAACAAGTGGTATCAGAGCAGGCTGTTTAATCTAAACAGAAAACGATCATGAGTTCGAATACACCAAAGACTACAGGTACGGTAAAGGTCCCTAAGTTCGACAAAGAGAATTACAACCTCTGGAAAATAAAAATGCTGTTGTTCATCAAAGCTGCCAATCCTCTCTACCCTGACATTCTCAAGAATGGTCCATTCATACCACAACAAGAAGTTGCTGAATCCACAGTGGGCGCAGTAGTCATTCCTAGATCATACGTTCCAAAAGAGCCATCCAAATGGACGGACTCAGAGAAGGAAAAGATTGCCCTAGACAGCCACCTCATGTTGTTAATCATAGACTCCATGGATATGTCGATGTTTGCCAACATAGCATCATGCAGATCAGCCAAGGACATGTGGAATCACATCGAGGTGTTATGTGAAGGGACAGAGGAGGTAAGAGAAAATAAGAAACAGATACTGGTCACACAGTATGAGGCGTTCATGGCACAGCCCAAGGAAAGTATCACTGATATGTTTGAAAGATTTCACAAGCTGGTGACTGAGCTCCAAATGAATGGGAAGGTTTACAGCACTAAGGAATTAAAGGGTTAAATGGCTATTTGGTCATTGTACTATTCAAAAACTTTCAATTGGGTCACCAACCCAAAAAAGTTTTCAATCGCATAATAAAGCACTCAAAAACTTTCAATTGGGTCACTGCCGTTAGTCATTGCCGTTAATTTTAACGGAAAAACGTCAACTTTCAATTATGTCATCTGTATTAAGTTTAACTTTCAATTAGGTCATCGGTATTATAAATTTTTGAATAAATTTTTAAATTTTGAGAATTTTGAATTAAATTTTTTCGAATTTAAATTTTTGAATAAATTTTTAAAATTATTAATTTAAATTCTCAAAATTTTATTAATTTAAATTCACAAAATTTACTAATTTATTCAAAATTTCGAAATTAAAAAATTTCGAAAAAATTCAAAAAATATTTCAATGCAGAGAAAGAGTAGTATGTGTCTATATGTGTGTATGCTTTTGGAACTACTTGCAGTCAAACTAACTTTATAAAACGCTCGCGATTCCCACAAACTTAACTCGATTTAATAAATTTATATTCAAAAATTTCGAAAAAATTCAAAAATTTCGAAAAAAATCAAAAATTTCGAAATTTCGAAAAAATTTAAAAAATTATTCAAAAATTTAAATTCGAAAAAATTTAATTCAAAATTCTCAGAATTTAAAAAAAATTAAAAATTTATAATACCGATGACCTAATTGAAAGTTAAACTTAATACTGATGACCTAATTGAAAGTTGACGTCTTTCCGTTAAAGTTAACGGTAATGACTAACGGCAGTGACCCAATTGAAAGTTTTTGAGTGCTTTATTATGCCTTTGGAAACTTTTTTGGGTTGGTGACCCAATTGAAAGTTTTTGAATAGTACAGTGACCAAATAGCCATTTAACCCAGGAATTAAATATGAAGTTTCTACTATCGTCACCAAACCATCTAGAGCAAAGGGTCATATCCCTAAGAGAAAGAGATTTGAACAAAGTCACGTATGATGTGCTCTATGGGGTTTTAAAGACACACGAGCTTGAGTTGCTTCAAAAGAGGGCTATCCAAGCTAACCAAGGCAGAATGATAAACACATCCTGTGCCTTGATTGTCAACAAATCTATTCAAGACCTGGAAGCATCTGCAAGTCAGCTGAGAATAGAAGAGATAGTAGATGATGAAGAAACTGAGGAAGTAGTGACTGAACCTGCTGATGACAAGGAAGAAGATGAGTTCTACACTCTTGAAGAGCTGGATGGCATGGAAAATACATCATATGCTTTTATGGCTAGAAAATTCCCAAACATCAGATTCAAGAGGAATCAGCCCTTCAAGCCTAGACCTCAAAATCATTCATTCAACAAGAGCAAGGCACCTATGAAAACAAACAAGAACAGATTCAAAACCAGCTATGTGGATAGGTCATCTGTAAGATGTTACAGATGCAATGACCTAGGGCATTTTGCCAGTGAATGCAAGAAGCCTAAAAAGAAGGATAAGGAGTTTCTTGAGCTTGAAGCTAAGTATGAGGCCCTTCTAAAGAAGCAGACACCAGGTAAGGCTTACATAGCTGAAGGGAAGTGTTGGGATGATTCTGACAGTGATGGGGAAGAACAAGAATTCTGCAACTATGCCTTGATGGCCAATTCCAAGGAAGAACCATCTGCATCAGACTCACAGGTACCATCTCTCACTACCATAGACATGTCTGTTTCTGAATATAAATCTTTGGTTGAACAACTATCCGTTGAGATGTTTAACATTCATACTAGTATGACTGCTGCTAATGAAGAGATTGCTAAACTGTCTACTAGGAATGAACTGTTAAATAAGAGAAATGAGGAACTAGAGCTAACTACTGTGCAAATAGAAAATCTTAAACAAGAGATTGAGTATCTAAAGAACAAAGTTCTATGTGCTAGTCAAGTTGAGAAAGCTCTTAGGGATGAATTAGCTGAAAATGAATTTAAGTTGAAAACATTTAAGAATTCCTCTAGTCTATTGCAGTCTTATCATGAGAAAAATCTAGCTAGACCTAAGGCTGCCATTGGACTTGATTATGACACTCTTAAACAGAGGAAAGGCTATGCAGTCATTGAAGATGACATTGTTGTTCAAGAGGAGGTGCCTCAGGTTTTGAAAAAGACTGAGAATCCAATATTTAAAACACCAACACTTGAGATTGATGAGGATGCCTTACTCATCAAGCAAATGTTGGAGGATGAAGATGAGGCACAATCAAATGAACAACAAGCATCCTCTGAGAGTAAGAATGTCAAAACCAAAGCCAAGGAGCCAGTAGGAGGTAGACCTAGACTTGAGAAATCTGTAAATTTTGGTTACAGCTGGAAATTATGAGACTAAGAAGAAAGTGACTAATAAGAGACCAAACAGGAATGGCAAATTAGGGATTAACAAAGATAACAACTATGCTTATGTGCCAAATGCCCCTAGGAAAGTTTGTCAAAACTGTTTTAGCTCTAATCATTTGACTCATGCTTGCAAGAAACCATCTGGTAGTGTTGCTAAACCATTCTATGATTGCTCTGTGCCTTTAAGACATAGAGACTCTCCTTTCTGTGATAAACTTGATTGTATGCCATGTAACATGAATGTGATGACTAGTTGTTTTAATTTGAGAAGACAATTCATGGAGGGCTGTATCAATCATAATGTTCACACACACTACACAAGGACAAAGTCTTCAAGTCCTCCTAAAGTTAGGAAGGTACCTCTGTCACCTAAGTCTAAGAACTCTGATTCTAAGACTCCCAACAGTGACAAGAAGACCAACATCAAGAAAACTGATAAGCATGCTGATTTTGATAAAACTGTCACTAAGTCACATGGACCCAAACTCGTTTGGGTACCAAAGGAGAAGTAATACTTTTGTGTTTGCAGGGCAAAGAAAGTAAAAAGAAGGTCATGTGGATTTTGGACAGTGGATGCTCAAATCATATGACTGGTGATATGGCCCTGCTATCACAGTATGAGGAGAAGGCTGGCCCAATGGTTGCTTTTGGAGATGACAGCATTGGCAACACACTGGGATATGGCAAGTTGGAAATTGGAAATGTCATCATTGAGAATGTAGCACTGGTCAAGGGGCTCAAGCATAATCTACTGAGTGTTGGTCAATTCACTGACAGAGGCTTCAAAGTGAACTTTGACAAAGATGAATGTTTGATCACCCACAAGAAGACTGGTGATTTTGCTCTGTCTGGAGTAAGGAAGGGAAGCCTGTTTGTAGCCAATATGGACTCTGCAAGCAAGGACACAATTTGTTGCTTCTACTCAAAAGCATCAAATGAAGACAGTTGGCTGTGGCACAAGAAGCTATCACACCTGAACTTCAAAGCCATTAATTCCCTAGTCAAAAGGGAGTTAGTGAGAGGCATGCCCACACTTGAATTCTGTCAAGAAGGAGTGTGTGAGGCGTGTCAAAAGGGAAAAATGAAAAGATCAAGCCACAAGTCAAAAACAGTGACATCTATAACCAAGCCCCTGCAACTGATTCATATGGATTTGTTTGGGCCTGTCAATATTATGTCACTAGGAAGGAAGAAGTATGCTCTAGTGATGGTTGATGATTTTACAAGGTATACATGGGTAGAATTTCTGGCATCAAAGGATGAGGCTCCACAAGTAATCATTGAGCACATAAAGAAAGTTGACAAAGAAGCAAAGGCCATAAATGCAAGTGTGATTGCATTAAGAAGTGATAATGGGACAGAATTCAGAAATGCCATGCTTGGAGCATTCTGCAAAGAAAATGGTATTTCTCAACAATTCTCAGCTCCAAGGACCCCACAACAAAATGGAGTTGTTGAGAGAAAGAATAGGACTCTGATAGAGGCTGCTAGAACAATGCTACTTGATGCAAAGATGCCTACATGTTTTTGGGCTGAGGCTGTGAGCACTGCATGCTACATCCAAAACAGAACCCTCATCAACAAAAACACTGGAAAGACACCTTACAACTTGATGACTGGAAAGAAGCCTACTCTAAAGTATGTTCATACTTTTGGAAGCAAGTGCTTTGTGCTAAAAGATAATTCAGAATATGTTGGAAAGTTTGATGCAAAGGCATTTGAAGGAATCTTTCTTGGCTATTCTATGGAAAGAATTGCATACAAAGTTTATGTCATTTGTCAAAAGAAAGTAATGGAGAGCACAGATGTAACATTTGATGACAGCAAACTACCTGGATTAGAAGAAGCCAATGATGAAGATAAAGATCCCTTGAAGTTTGACAATCTAGATGATTCTGATGAGGAGATTGAAAGTGAATCTGAACTCATAATCCAACAAACTCAAGTGAATGAAGAACCTGTGTCAACCAACAATGAAGAAACAAGCATCCAAGATACACCTGTGAGGAGTGACAACTTCACAGGGGGAGGAAATGTAGATGATCATGATCTAAATGATGAAGCAACATCAAGGATGAGAAATCAATCTGAACATACAAGGAAATGGGATAGATCACACACTGCAGATCAGATAATTGGAAATCCAAATGCAGGAGTAAGGACAAGGAGAGCAACTATAAATGAATGTCTCTATGGCTGCTTTCTATCCCAAGTTGAGCCTAAGAAACTTGATGATGCATTGTTGGATCCTGTCTGGATAATTGCTATGCAAGAGGAGCTAAATCAATTTGAAAGGAGCAAAGTATGGGAACTAGTGCCTGCACCAAAGGATAGAACCGTTGTTGGAACTAAATGGGTTCTAAGGAATAAGATGGATGAAAATGGTGTAGTCATAAGGAACAAAGCAAGGTTGGTTGCAAAAGGATACTCTCAACAGGAAGGTATTGACTATGATGAGACCTTTGCCCCTGTTGCTAGACTAGAAGCCATCAGAATTTTCTTGGCATTTGCTGCACATTCCAATTTCAAGGTCTATCAAATGGATGTCAAGAGTGCATTCCTGAATGGGGAGTTGGAAGAAGAAGTATATGTGCAACAACCACCTGGCTTTGAGGATCCACAGTTTCCCCACTTTGTCTACAGATTACTTAAAGCATTGTATGGACTCAAGCAAGCTCCTAGGGCATGGTATGACACACTATCACAATTTCTACTGGAGAATCAATTCACTAGAGGCACACTGGACAAGACACTGTTCTACAAGAAACATGATGATGATATTATCCTAGTTCAAATCTATGTGGATGATATCATATTTGGCTCTACAAATGAGAAGCTGTGTGAAAAATTCTCTAAGCTCATGCAAAGCAGATATGAGATGAGTATGATGGGAGAATTAACATTCTTTCTTGGACTGCAAGTTAGTCAAAGGAAGGATGGCATTTTTATAAGTCAAACCAAATACATTAAAGATTTACTGAAGAAATTTGATTTGGAAGAATGTTCACCTGCAAAGACACCCATGGCCACTGCCACCAAGTTAGATGATGACGCTAAGGGCAAAAAGGTAGATATCTCAATCTACAGAGGCATGGTTGGTTCTCTACTCTACCTCACTGCTAGTAGGCCAGATATCATGTTTGCTACATGCTTATGTGCAAGGTTTCAATCAAACCCAAAGGAATCACACATGATAGCAATAAAAAGGATCTTCAAATATCTGAAAGGCACACCAAACTTGGGGTTATGGTATCCTAAGGACACAGGGTTCAATCTGGTTGGTTATTCTGATGCTGATTATGCTGGATGCAGAGTGGATAGGAAAAGCACATCAGGTAGCTGCCAGTTTCTTGGACAAAGGTTAGTCTCTTGGTACAGCAAGAAACAACAATCTGTGTCAACTTCCACAGCTGAAGCTGAATACATAGCTGCTGGAAGTTGCTGTGCTCAAGTGCTTTGGATTAGAAACCAACTTAGAGATTATGGACTTGTGTTGGAAAGAATTCCTATCATGTGTGACAACACAAGTGCAATCTCTATAGTTGCCAATCCTGTCAATCATTCTAGGACAAAGCACATTGACATCAGATATCATTTCATTAGAGAACATGCAACTAATGGAACCATTGAGTTGCATTATGTCTCTACAGAAAAACAACTAGCTGACATATTCACTAAGCCATTAGATGAAGCCACCTTCACTAGGCTGGTCAGTGAGATTGGAATGCTGAATTCTTCGAATTCTGGCTAAGTGAATATATCAACTAGATTGTTGCAGCAGTAAATACTTACTTTATCAAATGCCTAATATTCCTGAAGTAAGTATTGGCTGGAGTATGATGTATAAATATTCCAATGCTGCACATGTTGAAAATCATACATATGTAGCTTGAAATTTCTGTAAAAAATTTTGAGTAAACCACTATTTAATTTGGTAGAATATTCGTCAATGAATATTTCTAGTAAATTTTAAAGGATAGTGGAAATTGAATTTTATGAGTGAAAAGTACAGTTCGATAAGTCAGACTTCTCGAATAGTGTCTTTTAGAGAAATCGAATAGCACACTTTGAGTTCTCGAATAGAGTATTTTAGTTCTCTAATGATAGAGTTCTCGAATACTGCATTTGAGTTATCGAATCATTTGAAAAGGCTGATTTTTCGCTGACACTTAATCGCTTTTTGGATTTATATTCAAACCTTCATTTCACTCATAAAAATATATTCTTAACTTTGAATTATTTTCTGAGTTAAATCACTGCCAGCTGTGAGTCAAAAACTGCCTGAGATATCGAATAAGCCTCTCTTGACTTCTCGAATAGTTGTTTCATACTTCTCGAATGAATTGTCGCTACAGAACACTTATCTATCGACAACTCAAGACATTCATATATATATATACAACTTCACAACTATTCAATTCATTTCGTTCGATTTCTCAAGCATCTCAACTCCTGAAACCTCTGAAAAACCCTAACTGCGAATTTCTTCTTCAATCCTAATTCTCTTTTCTTCTCTACCCAAATGGCAAACACTCAACTCACCATACCATCCCAAAATAATTTCATCGCAATCTCCAGTGATGTGGAAGCACCGAATGCCAATTTCAAGTGCTTTGTTCGGTGGTTGTCTGAATCATACATCAAGAGTGCGCTCTCGGCCAACCCAACTCTGTACATAGATCTATTGGAACAATTCTGGAGGACTGCTACTGTGGAGGTCATCGCTCTTGAGAATGCTATCACCTCTTATATTGTTCACTGCAAGATTCAAGGAGAGGATATCACTATCACCACTGCAGACATGAATCAAGCCTTGGATATGCAGCAAGAGACGTATGATGCTCTGGCCTCCAATGATGAGTTGGAAGAATTCTTTGACTTCATCAACTACTCTGATACTATCAAGCTGGGAAAGTTGAATAGGAAGTTCTTGAGGAAAGAATGGAGCTTTGTAGTTGCTACACTCCTTCAAGTATTCACTGCACGGAAATCAAGCTTTGATCAGATTAGTACACCCGTGCAGCAGCTTGCCTATGCCTTGGCTCATGGGAGAAAGATAGATGTTGGACTTCTCATCCTACAGGAACTCTATGGGAGACTTGGTCAGACCACAGCCAAGAGAGGTAATGAAATTTTCTTTCCTCGCTTTATTCAATCAGTGCTTAACTTTAAAAATGCTTCTTTGATTGAATTGCCTGGAGTAGATAAGAGTAAAATAGGCTATCCTAAGTCCATGACCAAACTCATTTTTGGTAATTTGGAGACTAGGAATGATGTGGATGTAAGACTTAACATAACTCCCCACATGGAGGGTTTGTTTAGGTCTTACCCCCACAACATGCCAATATTTGATTCAAAATCACAGTTAGCACAGCCTAAGCAAGGAGAACAAAGTGCTAACCCAAGGCCTGCTAACCAACCCCCTCAGCCAAACACTCTATCCAGCAAAGAGCCAACTGCATCATCCTCTCAAAAGGGTGATGTTAGTAAAAAGAAGAGAAAACAGGCTGCTTCTGAACCTTTAGAAATCTTAACTGAAGCAGCCTTGGCTGTAGAACTAGGGTTAGAAAGTGAGAAACCTGAGTCACCTATCATAAGCCTAAAGAAGAAGAAGAAGTCTAAAACCACCTCTTCAGTCACTCAAATGGCTGAAGTTGTAAAATCAGGGGCACACAGCTCACTAGATGTATCCTCTCAACAGGATGCATCTATAGAATCAAGCATCCTCCCCAATGCACCTATCTGTAAAGAGTCAGCACAAGGGAGTGATAAGGCTGGCACAACACTGAGTGGAGAGCACATCATAACTGAAACTCCCTCTATTTCTCAGGGGGAGTTGCCAAAATCTTGTCTACAACACACTTCTCTTTCAGAATCTACCACTCATATTTCTTTGAAGCCTGCAACTCAAACAATTGAGGAGCAAGGCATTGATCATCAAGAATTCTTTTCCTTTGATGAGCCAATGAATTCAAGTGACTTGGTGCATGACACCTTGCTCACCACCCAGGTACCACATTTGGATGGTCAGGGAATGCATGCTGGGGCATATCCTAATGACACCATCACAAACACAGAGGATTCACTAGTTCTTACTAGAGACTCTGTGCCTGTGTCAACTACTGTTGTAACTCATCCCACTTCTGTGGAGACAGCAGTAGTAGAGTCTGTTCATCCGGTTGCAGAAGTTGCATCTGTAACTGAGGAGCCTAGCAAGCCTAGCTCTAGCTCTAACTTTTTGTCTCAATGGCTGAAGCCTGTGCAACATGACAGTGCTTCAGGATCAGGGTCTGTTCCACCACAATTGACGGTTGAAGCACTTCCAAGCTTAGTTGTGGATCAGATCCCTGAGTTCACAAAAATTGCTCAGCACCTTCTCACTGCAAACATGCCCAATCCAGACTATGAAGCTATTCTCCTATGTCACAAAGAGGATGTAGAGCTACAGAAGGAGAAGATCATAGATGAAACTGAGAGAGATGGGAATATCGATGCTTGGCTGCAAGAAACCAATTCAATCCCTCTCTCAGAAGGTCTTCAGTATCTCAGAGAAGAGTACATCACTTCACTAGGGTCCAATGCCAAATCTCTCAACCCTACTGATGTGTTTGAAGCAGTGAATGACAGCTATAAAGGCATTCTCAAGGCTGCACACTATCTTGGTAAAGGCTTAAAGACAGAAATTAATGAAGTGTGTTCAGCTACAACCAAGGAGGTGCATGAGATCAAGAGGACTTTTGATGCTAAATTCCCTCAATTGGAGACTGTTCTCAAGGACATTCGAACCTGCAATGCTACTTGCACCAGGATGGACAATGGTTTGGCTATTCTCAAGGATGCTGTCACAGGTCTGGGGCACAAATTTCAATCCTTATCAGATCAGACAACTGATGCCAATGCCATGCTCAGGACCCTCTTTGCAAATCAATATGGAGACAAGCTGGTCACTGAGGTTCCTGTGCATGAGATGTCAAGGTTCGAAGTGCAGAGACTGAAGGATCAATCTCTATCTGGTTTTAAGGCCAATGAACTCTTCATTAAAGTGGATACTCTTGAAA
This sequence comes from Saposhnikovia divaricata, assembly GCA_036435485.1. Lineage (NCBI taxonomy): Eukaryota > Viridiplantae > Streptophyta > Magnoliopsida > Apiales > Apiaceae > Saposhnikovia > Saposhnikovia divaricata. The sequence goes on along the minus strand of CM071601.1, from coordinate 200,591,745 downwards.
AGGAGGTAGTCTCTCTCCACAAGTCCAATGCTCATCTTACAGACACTGTGACAACTCTGACTGAGCAGTTGAACACTCAAGCCACCACCACAGCTGATGTTCTTCTGCATCAACAATCAATGTTGTCTGCAATGATGAAGCACATGGGTCTCCCTCTACCTGATGAATCTTCAACTCCAAAGGTGCCTCCTACAGTCCCTGTGTCTATCAACAAGCCTAAGGGGGAGAAGAGGATATCAAAGAACTCAAATCCAAAGGGGGAGAGACCACTAGAAAAGGGCATCAAGATCACTGAGGGTGGCCATCAGAGAACTTTGAAATCTACTACTCATGTGCCTGGAAAAGGAAAGGACAAAGTTGATGAGCCTCCCACTTCTCTGCCAGTTGTCACTCTACCAACTGTGCACATCACTACTCCTGATGGTCAAAGGCAGTCTATCACAACCACAGTGGTTGCGGGGAGTATGCCATCTGACAAGCCTCGAATCTTAATATCTAAGAGTGCCAAGCCAGTAGAAGTGAAGGTGGTCACTGAGGCCAAGCTACAAGAAATTGCAAACTCAAATGTCTATCATGATGATGCATTCTTGGAGTTTCTGAAAGTCTCTAGAGAACAGGCTGGTGATGCTCTGCTATATCATGAGAGTTTGAAGAGTCAGATTGACTGTCTCACTGTAGTACCAAGGAGGCTTAATGATCTATGGCTCAAGGAGATATTGATGGTAGGAAAGAACAAGATATGGCACTTAACCATCAATACTCTACAGAGTCTAGAGCACTCAGAAGTGAATGTGCTCCTTGGACTAATTGAGAAGGGAAATGAGAACAACAAGAGTCTTCATGATGACTTGAGGAATGGTCAACCTTCAAGGCTACCTGAAGTTTTCACAGATCCTAGAACTATTATCTACCAGGCTGGAACAAGAATTGAAGATATCAAGCAGCTGGTCATTCCTAAGCATCTAACTCCTCAAAATAAAAATCTCATCATAGCCATCATTGAGAAACTGATCAAGAAGAAGGGATCAAGAACAGCAGAAGAATTAGAAGCTATATCTTATCTCAGGTCATATATTGCAACTAGCATTGTATCTGAGACTGCTAAGTTCAACCCGAGCAAAGATCAAGTCAAGGATGAAGATAAAAGTGACGGAAGGAGAAGACATCACAGGAGTAATAAGGGTGATGAAGACAAGAAGAAGAAGAAGGATGATGAGAAGAGGAAGAATGATGATGATCAAGGTAAAGGCTCTGAGAGGAAAAGTGGAAGACAGCAAGCCTCAGGCATTGCTGACAGTAACCTCACCACAACGCAAGACTCTAAGTCTAGGGTGAATGCTGCCAGTAGTGACCTTTCAAAATTTGCATCTATGGCTTCTGCAACTGTCTTGCCACCTCAAGAAGAGAAGAAGATTCAAGTCAAGAAACCATCTGTATGTTTCAAAAAGCAAACTGCTAATGGAATACTACAATGGTCTACAAACAAAGGTCACATACTGCTGCCAAGTAATCATGTAAAAAGAATCAAGTTCAAGCAAGCTGCAAGGAAATCAAAGCCAACCATATCAAAAACCCTGACAATCTATCCAGGCCTAAAACTCCAACCACTAGATGAAGATTATGATGTAGACCAACTGCAATTTTTGCAAGCTCAAAGAATCTATCATGTTGCCATTGTTGATAATTGCCTTGAGATTAAATATTCTGATGGAAGGGAGGAGAAATTCAAACAAGGAGGATGTCAACACTGGGGCAAGCTATATGACATAGAGAGAATCATTGCACTGTTGAGCTCAGAAGATAAAGTGGAGAGAGTATGGAAGCTGGAGCTAATTGATTTTGTGAAAATGAAGAGAGATCATGAGGAAAAAGTCAGAAAAGGGTGTTTTGAGAAATGGCTGGCAAGAGAGAGAGAAATTGAGAGACTGGAAAGTGAAGCAGAAAAGCTGAGGAAAAAGGGTTTGTGTAGAGTTCAGTTCAACCCCTACCTGGTAAAGTATAGGAGGAGAAATGGGAATCAAGTCAACATCAGAATGAATCTACTCAACCACTATCCTGCAAATATTCTGGAACCAGTACTTGAAGATTTCAAAGACTCAATTTTGCTTGAAGAATTGGATGCTATGGCAGAAATAATAAAAGCTATGGATGAGAATACAAGGAAGGAGAAAGAAAGAAGAGAGAAAGAATATGATGAATTTCAAGCCAAAGCTATGGAAAGGGAATCAAAAGACAATGGCTAGTTCTTCATCATAGGCTGTAAGATTACTCACTCTGTAGTTCTATCCAAATTGCTAATGGAAATTCATACCTGTACTGTCAAGTTTTATCTTTATGTATGTTAGGCTTGTTATCAGACATGAAATTGTGACTAAGGGTCTTACTCACAATTTGGGGGAGATTGTTAGTCACAGAGGCATGCCTGAATACATCTAATAACAAGCCCAAGTGGTTCGTAATGCTATGCATTACCTACATGACCTCTTAACTGAGGGAACCTCTAGTTGTAGAGTTTCTACTTGTTTGTACTATGTAATAGGCATCAAATTCTATCTGTGTAACTGTACCTACTAAGTCAAGAATAAAGCTTGAAAGAAGTTCTAAGGTTCATGCCTCAAGCAAGGAAATGAAGACTGTCAAATAATCACAGTTGGGATTTGAAGAATTGAAGAAATGAAGAAATTGCCTAAGTACTAATTCGAGAAGTACATTTGTTTATTCGAGGAGTCTAGCATTCGAGAAGTCTGGAGTTCGATATCTCAGAAGACACTATTCGATATCTCTCGATATCTCATTCGATATCTCAGGGATTCGATATGTCCATTACACGGTTCGAGAACTCAAGGAGTCAACAGTTCGAGTTCTCAAAGGGTCAACAAGTCAATGCTACATTCGATATCTCAAAGACTCAATATGCTATTCGATATCTCAGGGATTCGATATGTCAAAATGCTCTATTCGATATCTCAAGGAGTCCCAGAGAAAAGAGCTATTCGAGAAGTGATTCGATATGTCAAGATAACACTATTCGAGAACTCAGAGTTATCGATCAAGTCAACTCCAGTTCTCGAATCACTCACTTAGTCACATCTCGAATACATTCTTGAGGACAAAATACTGAAGAATTGTACAAGTCAGAAACCTGCAACAAGCCAGGATACTTTATTTGACTCTGTCCTATAAAGCATGCTGGAAAGCCTACAAAGAAGCTTGGAGAGATAAGACAAGGGACAAGGAGCTGAAGAAGTGGATCTAAACAGGCTTTTCAAAGTCAAATCTGTAGCCGTTTGGACTCTTACTAAAATGAGATAGACAGACTGGAAAGTGTTTTTGTTTTACCTACCTCATTTGTAGTAAGTGGGTGTATCCATGTCTATAAGGATACAGCCTCACTTCCTTAGCTGTTAAGGTGTTGAAGTTTCTCAAATACTCAGAAAATATCTCTCTGAGAAAAACGAAGCTGAGAATACTATCATTTGTATTCACAGATTGTAGCAAAATCTTAATCTAATAAGATATTAGATTAAAGTGATATTGTGTTGTGTTTGTCTTTAATTATCCGCATCTTCATATCTCACACACTCATCACTTATCTTGCTGCAAAGATTCAAGAACGAAGAAAAGTTCAAGAATCCATTCACCCCCCCCTCTGTATTCTTTTACTGTATTCAATACTCAACAATTAGGAATTTAAACGAATATTCAAAAGTGATATTCATTTAATGAATAATATCCTAAATGAATATCAAGTAATATTCATTTAGTAATCCAAGCCTTAAGAAATATTCGAGATAATATTCGATAATTAAATCAAGCTTCAGATGAATATTAAAACAATATTCATCAAGTATTTAATATCTTAAATGAATATTCAAAAGTAATATTTATTTAATAAAGTAATATTCTAAAAGAATATCCAATTAATATTCATTTAATAGTCTCATCTTTAGAAGAATATTCGAAATAATAGTCGATAATCAATTCGACTCTGAATGAATATTGAGAAATATTATTCGTTGAATAGTTACGTTCAAATAATTATTTGAAGTAAGGATCGTTAAAATAATTAGTCTCGAACGAATATTCAAATAATATTCGTCGCCCAAATAATATAAAATATTTACTTAAATATTTTCCTCCGAGGTAATCTCGATATATCAAGGAATATTGACTCCCGGTCTATATTTGATTAATGAGAGGTATACGCCCTTCTATGAGGGTCTTACAATAACCGGCTTATAACTGATATATAACTATCTAGCTTATAAGCCAACAATAACATTTAGGGAACAAGTATATCAATTCAACTTGAAAGTAGGCATGCATGCAATGGCATATGTATATCAGCAATCATATATATATATTTATTCAATCACAACAACAGCCTAAAAGAAGGGAATTGAAACTTGCCTGATAGTCGAGTACGGTAAGGGGTAGTGGTAGCGGGTCCCGGTTCAGCTTGGTGATCTATAAATAGCCAAGGCATTCGGGGTTAATCACTTAACATATTAAAAGTTAAGTTATTCTTAAATCGAAACACGTTCTCAAGTTATCTCGTTATACCCCTTTTAGTGGATTACTTATTCTCACTGATCCGACCCGACATTCGTTCGTTAATACGACATGTCACTGCACTTATACTTGGGACATACTTAAGTCATATGAGTTCTAAGGTTGATCGTTACGAACCAATATTATACTCCGAGTTTTATCGCCCGTTTTCTAAGTGTTTTACCGAAGTTATAAAAGAGTCGTCTTTTAGGGGTTCGTTCGCGTTTAACCTCGACTCGAACATTTTTAATAAATCAAAAAATGATCCTTTTGACATACGGTTTTCTTTCACGCCTTCCTTTTTACCTCTAGTATTTATTTTCCAAGATTCGCCATGACGTTACATAGTTTACGAGGGTTCAATTACAGTTACGAACTTTCGTTTACGGATTCGAACTACTTTTAGTAATTTGGTCATAAATCCTAAACCGTAAGTCCGTTTCACGTGATCTTTATATCCAAACAAAGCTTAGAACATTACCTATCCTATCATGGCAGATAAGGTCTCTGGACAGTAGGGGTTCGACATGGAAAATGGCATACAAAACATGGTATTGCAAAATCGGGCATTATAACGGCTATGTTTACGCGTTTTCCAAAGTTTTTACACTTTATCACAATCTTACCAAGATCAAATCAACCACCCAAACACATGATAAACATCATGACTAGTCTAACAACAACTCATCTTAACCATTACATGGTTCATAAACCAAATCACAACCATAACAACTACTAATCATGGATCTAAGCATAACATAACATACTAATCACTAAATCATCCATAAAACTCATAAGATCTTAAAAGGACACCAAGGGTTTTCAAGTTTTATACCTTCCTTAGAGTGTTTACTAGCCTCACTAAGCCTTGCATGATCCTTAGGAGTGCTTAAGCTTGCTATATCAACCATGAAACAAGAAAAATCAAGATTAGTTTTCATGAAAACACTATTCACCCTCCATTTTAATGATTTTTTTGAAAATGGAAACAAAAGAGTTAGGACTTGAAATTTCTAGGAGATTAGTTTCTTGAAATATAGAACTCACCATAAAAGTTTTAAGATCAACAAATGGTTGGAAGTTGGATTTTGGATTTGGAATTTCCAAATGGGCCGAATGGATGAACATTTGGAGAGAGTTTGATATTTTTGTTGGTTGCTTTTGCAATAATGCACAAAGTGAAGTGTTTTGCATAATATCTCATCCTTGGTTGCTTTAATAAAGTGATGAGGTGTTGGATGAGGAATTACCATGACAAGTGTTGAAAATGTGGTGGTTTTAGCCTAACTACATGGTTGCCTTGCTAAGTACTTAGTTGCATTCTCTAGGGTGCTAGTTCCTTGATTCTAGTTTGGTTACTAGATATTTTATACTAGTAGCTTGCACAAGACTCTTGCTTCCTCTGCTTGTTTCTGTGTCCGGTTATTGCCCGTTTCGATTGATCGTTCGTAGGAATATTTCACGGATTTCTAATTAGGGTTTACCGGGAATCCTTTTTAATATTAATACTTTCATTCTCCATCTTTCATTCTAACTTTCCAATTTATATTCCTTAAATCCATTCGTTAAATACTTAAGGCTATCAGTGTCCAGGGAACTCTCGGAGAAAATAAAAGTGCGGTTTTTCAGAATCCGACAGCTTTTACATACACTTATTTTCCCCCTGGATCACTAATACGAACTCGGAAATCCGTTCCGAATACTTCTATATAGTGTCGTCTCATATTATTATATACTCCCACCACAACACTATTCATTCTGTATTCTTTACTTGTTCTCTTAGGGTTGTATAATTGTCCGTATTCTCTTTCGATCGTTCCTTAACCTTTTTACGGAACTACTGGATTAATCGTTACCGATCTGGATGACATGAGAATATTCTCCTGCTTGAAATTGCCATATCTTATTCCCTTAGAAGATAGATTATTCTTACCTATGTTGTTACCCTTTAGCATTCTTTAAGACATAGAAATAATAAAGTCGAATTCCATTCATTCTTTCCAAATATCAATTATTACATTGTAGCCATAACCACTCCTCAGTGGTTTCCTACCTTCATTCTTAAATCAAATATAATAACATCCCAAAATATCAAATCCTCAAAGTTAATATCTCAATTCTTGGATTATAATAATATTTAATCCACTGTCCGGTCAAATATTATACCGAAAAGAATTTGGAATTTCTGAATTCCGATCGTCTCTGCATTCACTTATTTCCTCCGCGTATTACTAATATGACTTCGAAACATCCATATCACGTTCCGTACATAGGGTGGCGTGAAAAGTTTTCCAACTTACAAAATCACTATTCATCCACCAAAATACTATGCACGTACAGGAAACACTATGCACGTACGGGAAATACTATGCACGTACTCATTTCCCATCAAGGATCCATTAGCTCCTTTCTGGATGGTAGGTTATTCTTATCTAGGTCCTCAACCATCGAATTACTATATTCTGACAATATACCAATGCATCAGGATCATTGTCCAAAGCAATATCCATTCATTACAGTCATTGTTCTTTGAAACCACCATTCATTAGAGCTGGTGACCTTGTTGTCGGAATCATTGTTCCTCGTTTTATCCTTACTTAATAAAAAGTTTTAATTATATCCAAAATTTGGGGTTCTTACAGTCTCCCCTCCTTAAAAGGATTCCGTCCCGGAATCAGGTAGGAAGCAAAGAGTCGTTTGCCTGTCGTTCACTCTTTAGCTTCCCGGTCAATTAATAGTCGTTCTACCCTTCCTCAGCACATCTTCTAGTGCTACAATTCATACTGTATCCTTTTTCCATCAACGTTGCTACCTTTCGTACAACTCACTATACGGGTTATACTCTTACTCAGTCTTATCCTTATTGATACCTGCAGTAACATTGGTATCACTATCACCCTACGAATTCGGAGGTAACCTCGCTCGTACTGTGCATTTCCTGATCGCTTTAATCTTCGCAATCTCGATCAATATAGAGAAGTGGAAAGATTTATTGAGAGATCACTATGATCAATTGAACATTTGTTATATTGCATAGTTAGTACAGAAGGGGGGCCAACCTTTAGTACTTGACAAGCAATTAAATAAGTCATGGCATTCCACTTAGACTTCTATCACATAGACAGATAGTCACGTATCAGTACCTCCCCTCCTAAAAGGGTTGTTCTTCTCAATTCATAAAGAAGATGAATAAGAGAGAAGAAGAGAAAAGAGTTCTAAAGGATTATAGAAAGCTTTCATGATTGTAGAATATCATACTCAGAATTTACCTCTGAACTATAGAGGTTTATCAAAGAAGAAATTAATCATAATTATATCCAATACTATTTGATCGCAATCTCACGTGTCAACATATCTTGCTGCTTTGTCCATTATTCTATGGACAAATACTCCTGTTCAATCTTAGCGATACTCACATTCGGGAAATCCTTCAACCTTTCAGGTTAAATCTTAGATTTCTCACTTGACATCATTATTACTGACATCCCATATCATGTTACTAGCTTTTTCATGCTATAATATTGACACTATCAGGTTGTCATCCTGAGAATTCATTAGAAAACCCATTCATAACATTCCTTGCTTCTCGTTCCATAGTTGCTTTCCCAGCCTTTTCTTTATCAATCACATCCTTCTTATTATCTGATTCTTACTCGTTTCTATTATTTACTTTCACCTTCACCTCTTTATTGAGACACCTTTTTGCACTTGGTACCTCTTTATCGGTATTTCGTCACATTTATTCTATAATCATCACGTTATTCCAATTTAAACTTTCCGAAATGAATCTGGCCCGATCCCTTTACTTAGAGTCATATAATCTACTTCTGCCAACCTTGTTTCTCATCATTTGTTCTTTTCTATCCGTGGTTTTCCACAGGTTGTCTTTCGTAAGTCAGACCAGGTCGTATATCTACATGCTCGTACTCCTATCATCTGTTGACATCTGCATTTTACTGGCGTAGCCTGGCCACATGAAAACCCGTTATGACCGTGCTATAAGTTTTGGGGGTAAGGCTGGCTCGAATACCGCCGTCCGAACACTTATAAACTCTCAGGTGGCCCAATAAGTCTCGGGCTCAACCGCCCTTCCCTCCAAGTCTCATTAATTCTTTCTACGGGAATACGTTTAGCATCACGAATTATCAACCTCATATTCTCTATCTTGTTTGTGCAGAAGTACACTAACACAAACTTGCTTGTCATTCATCAACATGCCATTTAGCTTATCAATAGCAGCACTTTCTTTATCTTTACGTTGTCATCTCCTTTCTTAGAAGAATCACCATCGCTTGTTGTTTACGTAGTGCGTTAATAGTTAACCCTACGGGTTTCAAATCCCTTAGGGAGACAAAGTAATCATTATTCCTTATCCATAAGGAACACTTCCTGAACTTGATGTAGATATAACATGAAGCAGATAGAATTGCAGAAGAGTTTCGAGCGTCGCAGCTAGGTCCGGTTGATGAAACTATCACTTATGCATCTTCCAGAAAAGACTGGAAACTTAACGGTTTACTTCATCAATTTTGTACCATGGTCCTGGTTTGCCTCAAAACGGAACCTTCTAAGGTACGTAATATGCTTAAGACTCCATCAGGAATCGAATCTTTACTTAAACTATTATTACCTTCGATTCTTGCACAATCATCAAAAGGAATGTAACTTCCTCCACTCCAATATGACCTTCAAGGTCTTTCCAAATATCATTTTGTTTCTTTGGTATGAACATTTATAATTATTCCTTTATACTTAGACTGTCGGCCACCTCATTGGCCTTTCCTGATAATAATAATTTCTGGTAACCCTTGTTCTCTGGATATATTCCAATTCAAACATTTCTACCTCATTCCCATCACTGTTGGGTTAAAGCATTCTCCCTTAAGCTCTGCTGAAGGAGAAAATATAACTATTAGTCATTTCCATAAGTCATTGCTTCCACCTACCCGTGGGAACTTTATCACGTTTATTCCCAATCCTACTTAGGATACTTCTTTTCTTAGTTCTTTCTTTATCTTAGGATAATCTCAACCTTTATAGGTTCAACCCATACTTCCTCAGGGTTTCATACATGCCTCATCTGGCATTATTGTTACGATGTCATACATTCCTTACCAAACATTCATTTTTGAAGTTCGGAATATTACCTTTTTCCTTGTAAGGTTTCATAGGCCATCCTTATCATTCCTCCGGTATTTTCTGGGTACCGGGTATATCAAAATTTCATTGATCAATACTCTAATAACTCTATCTATGTTCTTTCCAGAACTCTTTTTAATAATCCTTACCGGTCATTGTTGCCTTAGCAAGTCCAGCTCATATCATCTGAAGTCATAATGTCGTTATTAGGGTTAATGCCACCCCTTGTGCATTCCCCAGGGTTTGTCTTAATTTATGGATATCCTATCCGTAATTCAACTGCCAAGGAATTCTTGTATCTTATAATTGGCAATCAGATCATGTATCCTTAATAAAGGTCTCTTTTCAATCATTCACCTTTGATAATCGATCGGTGGTTTAATGCCACCCTCTTCTTTCAGATAGTTGTCAGCCTATTTGGCCTCAGACAAAATTCCTACAGCATACTGTTCAATTTCTGACCTTTTCTATACCCTCTTCATATACCTTCATTGTTTACTTTTCTCCGTCATAATATATTCATGGTATTCATGATACCCTAACATCATACATCTCAAGTCACTATACTTCCATTTTACTCGAAATCTTGGACAACCATATACACATGAGTCACTTTAGTACGGGTGACCCCATCCCAAAAAGGTCTAGTGGATTCCCAATCAAAACATGAGTTGTTCGGCAGAAGATTCAAACGATCTCATTAATGTTTCCTTTATATCAGAAGCCCTTGCAGTCGGTGCTTTCTTAGAAGCAACCCTGCTTTGTCTTTTCATTGCTGGTCTAGTAACTTTATAATCCGTTGTGACTTGGCCTCAACTGGCCACACATAAAAATATATGATTTTAGGGGTTGGCTAATAGCATTACTTTTCTAGCAATTGCCGGCATAGTGCCTTTTTCTTTGATACCTTTCTACCTTTCCAAAACTTTACTCCATATAAGTCTTAATCAGCTACTCGGCACCGTCTCCGGTCACCTTTCCTCCACTTTTATCTTTTCAACTATTCTTATCAATCCTGCGTGCCACACAAGCTTACCATTCCTGGCATAACAGCCTTTTCATTTAAGTCAATCCTGGAATTTCTCAGTCCGGCTGGTTTCTTACTTACATTTCCCGTTTTCGTCCAATCTCACTTCATCATTTTATCACTACCGTCGATTGTAATGCTCAGGGTCCGTTTACTAACCCATTTTACAGCATCCTTACCCAAATCACAGGGTTTGCTCCAGTTTCTACTCTCTTCCATGACATTCTCTGATAATCAGAAAGAAAAGGTTTGCCAAAATTCACCGAATTCCTTTCCAGACTCAGGGAAATTTTGATCAATCTACCCACCTACTGGTAACATTAAGGAGACCAGTTTCGAAACCTGAAGAATAGTTCTATGAACCTCCAAGCAGGTGGAATCATAAGCAGTCATAGTTAACGAAATAATCATCATCGGATTGGAAGTTTACCCACTGGCGAGGAATCAATTATATCCATCCCTTAGAAGGGAATCAATAATTTCAAACTGAAACCTGTCACAACGTCCTGATATTCAATACTACCAAATGTCGGTCTACCTAACCCTTTATGCGAAGCGTCATTGGAAGCACAAAGTCTCCTTTTTCCATTAAGCAATGCCAGCTCTTGGTCATTACCAATTTCACCTTTTTGCTCCAGGAAGATTTTCTCACATTTTTCTCTTTAACTGCTGATCGTATTACTTGATCTATTATAATTCCGCATCGGAATAAACTTAAGGTACTACTATAATCCATTCAAAGAGAAGAAGGAATTTAATATTCCTCTGAATCACATGCATCTAACGTTTCTGGTTCATCATTTAACTGAGTTGAATTAACTCTATACTCAGTCTCTGGCAGTAGTCTCATTACGAGTTCATCTTGACTCACGGGTCTTATCTTCCGGTAAGTTCTGAGATCATTGTCTTGCTTACTACTTCCTTATATAATTTTACCCAATCATGCTGTCACTTCCCAATGTCTTTACTTTATACTGATTCATCCATGAACATTTCCCTGAATAAAACCACCTCATTAACCTCACTTTGGTTCCATAAATTACAACCTATGACATCTGCCTTCTCATGGCGAATTATTACTGACAATATTCATACTTATTCATTTATCAAATGATATGGCACTTACTGCCTCCTTCTCAACTATTCCTAGGGACTCTACTCCTCGCCCTAAATCGATGTCTTTGATAATTATACATCCCTCTAGCTCTTTTTTTGTTAAGATGAAAATCTCTAAGGATTCTCATCTTCTTCCGTATAAGATCTCAAGTAATTCTTCCAATCCTTCTTTCTTGCTGGTAATACATCTGGTAGTCCGGCTATGAATTCAACATGCATCATCAGATCTCTTAATAATATCTCGGTTCTTTATACTCACTTTTCTGAGCACCATATCTTAATCATCACAGTCATTCTGGCTGCGACCCTCATTACCCATGGGTAAGCTCCTTATCCTAACAGGATTTTCCTTATCCGCTGGAACCTCTTCCGGGTCTCCAGTAGGGTACTCCATCGAATTACCCGCTGATCTTCAGCATATAAAGCATCATCGCGCTGTTGCTCGTATGCCTCAAGGTCAGTCGCCTTACTCGTCGATACGATATCGGGCTAAGTTACTATCATTATACTTACGAGTTCCCATAAGGGTTTAATATGTCATCACTACATTAAGTAGTCCGACTATGAACTTGGCAAGAGTTCTTATTATCTTATTGAATTTATTGTTTTAACGTCACCTCATCTCTGGGGTTTATAACGTACGCTCTGATACCACTTCTGTAACACCCCCAGATCCGGGGTCCGGGATCCGGTGGTTACGGTTTCCAATTCTGTCCACAACAATTGAACTTTCCTTAACATAAAATAAATTACGTCTCTATAACCCAACACAACAATATAAAACACACCCGTTATAGTCCCAGAGATGAAATCAGAGTAACAATCAAATTTTTATTAATCACATTATGAGTTCTTACAATCCAAAAGAATTTCAATATAATACATACTCTTTGCCATCCATTTACATAAGTCATACTAGACCCTATTCTTGGTACTGAAAGAATAAATATACCCTACCAATAGCTTCTTCTTCAGCTCTGGTAGTCTCATCGTCCTCGCCCGCGTCGAGTGCGCCTTGTGCGAGTCATCTGGTCTAGCTGTTGTTGTGATATAATAATAAAGCAAGGGTGAGCAATAGCCCACCAACAATAATATATAACTGAACGATAATGTATAACAGTTCAAAAGTATCTTTCAAACCATATGCCATGCATTTACGGAAATGATGCCAGTATAATATGAACGATGAAGTTACAAGGTAACTTAAAGTAATTGTTTGTAGAAATATCTGCTACATCAAAGTAAGCAAGATATTCTTATTGTTATTAAGAAGAGGAACTTGCAAGAAAAGGTTGCAATTCCAGTTATGACCCTTTTCCAACTCTGCCAACAGTAATCATGTTGCAGGAAATAAATAAATTTGGATGATGAACCAATGATGGAGTATTCACCGCGCCCGCTGTTCCAATCTTGATGATCAGTCGAGATCGTACAGCTCAATTTAGATTTACTACCGGTAGAAGGAAGAACTGACGGCTTTACTTGTATACCGCCTTGCTAGCTCTCCCCGGCCAACGGTTGGGCCAAGGGGATGGACCGGCGCTACTCGGCCTCTTACACGACTCCTAGTTCAAATAGAATTCATGATTCTGAATGTAACGTTCGTCCCCCTTTCCCCAAGTATAAGACTTGTTGATAAGACTCCACAAAGTAGTCGTATCTAGTTGGAAAGGAAAATTTACCAATAACTCCCAAGCTATTACTTGGTAACGGATATCAACTTGTTCCAGTAATCTTACCCCTCGAAAGATGAGAAGGTAAGCAACGACTTAATAAGTCAACAGCACCCGAGTTGCGGGTGAAGGGAATACTTTATGACCGGGAAGTCGACAAGATAAATAACATTTTTCCAAGTAAGGTTCCCTTATTATTAAGGAGATAGACTCAAAGAAGAATGATGTCTGAGAACCTTTCTTGATATAAGATTAATAATAATATGACTTCGAAATATTTTCTGTAATAATCGAAGAAGATAACCTTATCGAGATTATTCTAAGTATGAAATAAATATTCAGAGAATATTTATTGAGTTAAAATATTTAAAGAATATTTGGGAATATGAAAGAATATCTTTAATCAGAGTATTTCTCAAAATAATCCCTGAAGAAATATCAGGGGAATATTTATTGAATAAATAAATATTTAAATGAATTTTCAAAACAATATTCATTAATTATTAAGACCTGAAAAGATTATTTAAGGTAATATTCATAATTAATTAGGAATTTAAACGAATATTCAAAAGTGATATTCATTTAATGAATAATATCCTAAATGAATATCAAGTAATATTCATTTAGTAATCCAAGCCTTAAGAAATATTCGAGATAATATTCGATAATTAAATCAAGCTTCAGATGAATATTAAAACAATATTCATCAAGTATTTAATATCTTAAATGAATATTCAAAAGTAATATTTATTTAATAAAGTAATATTCTAAAAGAATATCCAATTAATATTCATTTAATAGTCTCATCTTTAGAAGAATATTCGAAATAATAGTCGATAATCAATTCGACTCTGAATGAATATTGAGAAATATTATTCGTTGAATAGTTACGTTCAAATAATTATTTGAAGTAAGGATCGTTAAAATAATTAGTCTCGAACGAATATTCAAATAATATTCGTCGCCCAAATAATATAAAATATTTACTTAAATATTTTCCTCCGAGGTAATCTCGATATATCAAGGAATATTGACTCCCGGTCTATATTTGATTAATGAGAGGTATACGCCCTTCTATGAGGGTCTTACAATAACCGGCTTATAACTGATATATAACTATCTAGCTTATAAGCCAACAATAACATTTAGGGAACAAGTATATCAATTCAACTTGAAAGTAGGCATGCATGCAATGGCATATGTATATCAGCAATCATATATATATATTTATTCAATCACAACAACAGCCTAAAAGAAGGGAATTGAAACTTGCCTGATAGTCGAGTACGGTAAGGGGTAGTGGTAGCGGGTCCCGGTTCAGCTTGGTGATCTATAAATAGCCAAGGCATTCGGGGTTAATCACTCAACATATTAAAAGTTAAGTTATTCTTAAATCGAAACACGTTCTCAAGTTATCTCGTTATACCCCTTTTAGTGGATTACTTATTCTCACTGATCCGACCCGACATTCGTTCGTTAATACGACATGTCACTGCACTTATACTTGGGACATACTTAAGTCATATGAGTTCTAAGGTTGATCGTTACGAACCAATATTATACTCCGAGTTTTATCGCCCGTTTTCTAAGTGTTTTACCGAAGTTATAAAAGAGTCGTCTTTTAGGGGTTCGTTCGCGTTTAACCTCGACTCGAACATTTTTAATAAATCGAAAAATGATCCTTTTGACATACGGTTTTCTTTCACGCCTTCCTTTTTACCTCTAGTATTTATTTTCCAAGATTCGCCATGACGTTACATAGTTTACGAGGGTTCAATTACAGTTACGAACTTTCGTTTACGGATTCGAACTACTTTTAGTAATTTGGTCATAAATCCTAAACCGTAAGTCCGTTTCACGTGATCTTTATATCCAAACAAAGCTTAGAACATTACCTATCCTATCATGGCAGATAAGGTCTCTGGACAGTAGGGGTTCGACATGGAAAATGGCATACAAAACATGGTATTGCAAAATCGGGCATTATAACGGCTACGTTTACGCGTTTTCCAAAGTTTTTACACTTTATCACAATCTTACCAAGATCAAATCAACCACCCAAACACATGATAAACATCATGACTAGTCTAACAACAACTCATCTTAACCATTACATGGTTCATAAACCAAATCACAACCATAACAACTACTAATCATGGATCTAAGCATAACATAACATACTAATCACTAAATCATCCATAAAACTCATAAGATCTTAAAAGGACACCAAGGGTTTTCAAGTTTTATACCTTCCTTAGAGTGTTTACTAGCCTCACTAAGCTTTGCATGATCCTTAGGAGTGCTTAAGCTTGCTATATCAACCATGAAACAAGAAAAATCAAGATTAGTTTTCATGAAAACACTATTCACCCTCCATTTTAATGATTTTTTTGAAAATGGAAACAAAAGAGTTAGGACTTGAAATTTCTAGGAGATTAGTTTCTTGAAATATAGAACTCACCATAAAAGTTTCAAGATCAACAAATGGTTGGAAGTTGGATTTTGGATTTGGAATTTCCAAATGGGCCGAATGGATGAACATTTGGAGAGAGTTTGATATTTTTGTTGGTTGCTTTTGCAATAATGCACAAAGTGAAGTGTTTTGCATAATATCTCATCCTTGGTTGCTTTAATAAAGTGATGAGGTGTTGGATGAGGAATTACCATGACAAGTGTTGAAAATGTGGTGGTTTTAGCCTAACTACATGGTTGCCTTGCTAAGTACTTAGTTGCATTCTCTAGGGTGCTAGTTCCTTGATTCTAGTTTGGTTACTAGATATTTTATACTAGTAGCTTGCACAAGACTCTTGCTTCCTCTGCTTGTTTCTGTGTCCGGTTATTGCCCGTTTCGATTGATCGTTCGTAGGAATATTTCACGGATTTCTAATTAGGGTTTACCGGGAATCCTTTTTAATATTAATACTTTCATTCTCCATCTTTCATTCTAACTTTCCAATTTATATTCCTTAAATCCATTCGTTAAATACTTAAGGCTATCAGTGTCCAGGGAACTCTCGGAGAAAATAAAAGTGCGGTTTTTCAGAATCCGACAGCTTTTACATACACTTATTTTCCCCCTGGATCACTAATACGAACTCGGAAATCCGTTCCGAATACTTCTATATAGTGTCGTCTCATATTATTATATACTCCCACCACAACACTATTCATTCTGTATTCTTTACTTGTTCTCTTAGGGTTGTATAATTGTCCGTATTCTCTTTCGATCGTTCCTTAACCTTTTTACGGAACTACTGGATTAATCGTTACCGATCTGGATGACATGAGAATAGTCTCCTGCTTGAAATTGCCATATCTTATTCCCTTAGAAGATAGATTATTCTTACCTATGTTGTTACCCTTTAGCATTCTTTAAGACATAGAAATAATAAAGTCGAATTCCATTCATTCTTTCCAAATATCAATTATTACATTGTAGCCATAACCACTCCTCAGTGGTTTCCTACCTTCATTCTTAAATCAAATATAATAACATCCCAAAATATCAAATCCTCAAAGTTAATATCTCAATTCTTGGATTATAATAATATTTAATCCACTGTCCGGTCAAATATTATACCGAAAAGAATTTGGAATTTCTGAATTCCGATCGTCTCTGCATTCACTTATTTCCTCCGCGTATTACTAATATGACTTCGAAACATCCATATCACGTTCCGTACATAGGGTGGCGTGAAAAGTTTTCCAACTTACAAAATCACTATTCATCCACCAAAATACTATGCACGTACAGGAAACACTATGCACGTACGGGAAATACTATGCACGTACTCATTTCCCTTCAAGGATCCATTAGCTCCTTTCTGGATGGTAGGTTATTCTTATCTAGGTCCTCAACCATCGAATTACTATATTCTGACAATATACCAATGCATCAGGATCATTGTCCAAAGCAATATCCATTCATTACAGTCATTGTTCTTTGAAACCACCATTCATTAGAGCTGGTGACCTTGTTGTCGGAATCATTGTTCCTCGTTTTATCCTTACTTAATAAAAAGTTTTAATTATATCCAAAATTTGGGGTTCTTACATAAAAACCATACTTTGGTCAAGTTGTTTTATTATATGATATCTATATGTACTTGCTGGGCATTCATTGGCTCACTCTTGCTATTTTTAAAAATTACAAAACAGTGACAATCAGAGCTGACATTAGTACAGCAAATCAGAATTAAGGAAAGGGGAGGACCATTGATTCAGCATGTTAACCTTAAAGCATCTGAGGAGATTACAGGTTGGAAAGGTGTTGTTTTATTATCTAGTTCTTTGGAGTTGTAACAGTATTTTAGAGATTCTGGGAAGTGAACTTGAGATGTAATATCTTTTGGAATTATCGAGTGCTTGTTCTAAGTCTATAACCCGTGTAGTAAAAGATGGTGTTTATTATGAGTATTGTTGTATATTATATTGTGAGCAGGTAAGCGAATATTCCGCAAGAGATGTGACGACCTGGATTCCTGTAGGGGATTTAAGGGCGTTACAGTAATGGTATCAGAGCAGTAGGTTATAAATCTTAGAACGAGTGTAGGAGGAGTTAGGACTATATGAAAGGGAGTTTAGAAGCCAAGAAATCGATAGGTATATATATAATAGGAGTTGCAAGGTGGAGGCAGGATGGCCATTAGCTGTAAAATCAATTAGGACGAGAGAAATGTGTATCCAGGATTTATTTATTGGGTGAAATGTGAGTATATAGAGGTAAGTATACATAAATATACATATATCTATAACTGCAGATATATATGCGTATATATGTGTATATGTACAGATATGTACTGTTTGTTTTCATAAATAAATATTTCATGGATATGCAAATTTAGTAGACTAAACCATATTGGGATAAGTTGAATTGAGTGAGGTTGTGACTTTTGAGGAAGTGTAGAAGAGATAAATATAGATGGAAACAAAACAAGAAGAGTATGATGGTTTTATGTATGGATTTGGAGGAGGAGGAAGGAGCTGGAAGATTTCGACAGGGATTGAAACAATAGATTGGAAATAATGATGCAAGATTTAGAGTGAATTAATTCAGAAGGGTAGAGATGAGAGGAAAGAGGTATATTTAATGAGAGAAAATGATATGAGGAGTTGTGAGGAATAATTCAGATTTATTATTAAGGATATGAGGTAATTTGAGGATAGAGTGAGGATAAGAATAAACGAAGGAAGTAGGAGCCGGTATGAAAATAGACGGTATAGTATAAGAGTTTATAATTAAGATATTGGAAGCATAAAGCTGGTAAAAGTGCCGAGAAGCTATTAGCAACCTTAGTTATTGCCTACGTTGATTCCGAGGACGGAATCCTTTTAAGGAGGGAAGACTGTAATATCCGTAAATTTTTCGAATAATTTTTTTCGAATCTACTCGATATTTTTATTTAAAAATATTTTAGAAACGATTCACTAGTATATATTTTTAATTAGTACGCTTTATAAATTTTTTTAAAATTTATATATTCGTATTATATTTAAATATTAGTGTTTATTAAAAATTTGAGAAAAATAGTATTTTTAAATTTTGAGTCGTATTTATTTTAAGAAACGAAATTAGAACTTCGTTTTAATTAGACGGGGAAAAACGATATCTTTTCACCAAATATTTCATTAAATATAGACATAATCATTATTTTTATTTTTAATTATTCAACAATTATTTTGTCTCCCATTTTTATTATTTAATTGTCCACTTGAAAACTATAATTAGGGGCACTAAAAATCCCACTTTATATTGTCTCCCATTTTTAATTATTTTTGTTTATTTTATAAAACAAAATAGTTAAATTCAGTTTTGTATTTAATTGAGACCCGTTTGATGAGAAGTCTGATACACTATTTTGAACACAAAACAGAACAGAGAGCTTCTACTATCTCATTTACAAACAAAAACTTGGACATCACATATTACACAAACACCATACGAAATCCACAGGTAGTTAATTCCATTATTTCCGTTTTTATTTACGAATCGTTCCTTTGTGCGTGTTTGTTCAGTCCCGTATGTCTCGGTTGGTTTTGTTGTGGGTTGTGTTGATTGGTTGTGTTTGATTGGTTTTTGATGTTGGTGTTGATCGGAGAGGCGGGGAGAGATGGATGGTGGCGAGAGAGAAACGTGAGATGGGGAGAGAGATTGCAGGGGGATCGAAGAGAACGAAGGCGGAGGGAGGAAGAGAGAGTGAGGTTCGGAGAGAGAAGAGGAGAAGGTGGGAGAGATTGTTTGAGTGAGAGAGATGGAGAGATTTGTTGTGTTGTTGGCCGAGAGAGATTGGGAGAGACGGTGAGGGGCGAGGGAGAGACAGAGATGAGGGAGATTGAGAGAGATAAGAGAGGGAGGCAGGAGAGAGATTAAGAGGGAGAGAGATTGACGACGGAGAAGAGAGAACGGGGAGAGTGGACGGAGATGAGATCGAGAGAGAGAGAGAGAGAGAGAGAGAGGGGGGGATGACGGCGAGAGGGAGAGATGAAGGAGAGAGAGATGCGGGATTGGAGGAGAGATTGCAGGGGAGGGGGAGAGAGGACCACGGTGGGGCCCACAGAGGGGTGGCGTGGGGTCCACCATGGTGGAGGTGGGGCCCACGGGTAATTTCCTGTTAAAATGATATTACTAGAATAATAACGTATCAATTTATGATTTTATGTTTTAATTGGTTTTTAAATAAAAGGTTGTGTAATTCAAAATTAGTTGTATTAATTGATTTTAAAACTAGTGATTTAATAGTATATAATTAGTGAATGATTTATATTGTTATTAAAAATATTTTGTGACATAATTAAAGATTTATGGTTTCGATAATAAAAAGAGGGTTTAAATTATTATTTTGGAATAAATTATAGTTAGATTATTATTTAAAAATATTATGTGATTATTTACCCTAAATTAGAGATTTATTGATTTATTTATAAAAAGAGGATTAAAAAGGAATATTTATTATTTAATAATTCTGAATTAGTTTATTAATCGGATAAGACCAGTTTTATTTAGAGACTAAAGAGGGATTAATATTATTTAATTACGAGATTTTTAAAGGGGAAATTAGTTAGTGAGATTATTATTAATATTTATGGATTTAAATTGAATAAAGAATAGATTCTTGAATAATTTTGGTTGTGAGTTTTATATTATTAAATTAGGGATTTTCCGAGGATTTAGAAGGATTAATTAGAAGTGTTTTTTTTTAGCAATCATTTAGAATATTTTGTGAATAATTGGTTGTAATTTAGAGATTTATTGATTCGTTGATAAAAGAGGTATTTAAAATGATGAGGGTATTAAAGTGGAATAGTTATTATGGTTTTAAATTGAGTAAATAGAATTAATTGTGTCTTGAGGAATTATTTATTTAATTTAAGGATTAATTATTGTTTCGAGGATTTATTTATTTAAATTAAGGATTAATTGTTGTCTCGAGGATTAATTGGTTAATTATGCTTCTTTCTCGTGGAGTTAGATAATTGTTTGAGGGTTATTTATTGATTAAGTTTTTATAGGATGTCAATGGTATTATTTTAGAGGATTGGTATTTAGCACTTTCGGATTATTTTGAAGGACCAGATCGGATCAGATTATTTTAGAAGTTAAAAATCGGATTATTAGTAATTATTATTTGTGAGATTTAAAAATGGAAAAGGTTTCACGTAAAAATGTTGAGTTTGGAATTATTCTGGGAACCATTTTAGGGTAGGATTTAGGATGAGTTAGGAGACTCGTTTGGAAAAACTTGAAGAAAGAAAGTTGTAGATATGCAAGGGTATTATATATCGGTGAGTAGAAGTTGATTGAAAGGTGATCAGAAGTTGAGTTAATAATAGCCGAACTGGGTCCGAGAAGGTGAAATACCGGAGAACCAGAAACGTGGAGCAGGTTGGAGTATCGTACCGCAGAGCACAGGCAAGTTTACTAATTCGTACTCCATTGTTCGGGGTATTTATATTTTTAAGTATGCTGATTAAATTTTCAATTTACTAAATCAAGTATTCTTTCGAGTGATTTATACCAAATTTTTATTCATGCAATTTACATTCATACATATTATTGTTGAGCTGTTATCCAGCCATATTATATCATGAGGTGTTCAAATTTATTTCATGAGTTGGTCCACATTGTCGGGACGTTTATTGAGATACTTTATTCGAGTTTATATTTGATAGTGGGGTATATATATATAAAGTAAGTTATGTATACTGATATGGATCACCTCATTTCGATTCCATATTCAGGACAGTTTTTCATAATATTTCCTTTAATCGTTCGAGAGGGAAACTATATTATTGGTGTCTAATGTTCATTGCTTTTGAAGGCAAAAGTGACCGGAGTAACGCACCGGCCCAACTGAGTAGTATTAAGGGTGTGTTCGAGACTTTGGCTCATCCTTCTATCAATAGAAAACGAGTAGTGATAATGGATTGATCATCCATTTCTTGAGTAGGCGTTATGAGCAGAAATCCAATCATTGACATCCTATCGGTTAACCGATGCCTGTGTGGTTCTGTTAACTAGGGTGTTGATCTGAGCAGTTGCTATATTATATTATCAATGGAGTAGTTTTGAGAAGTTACTGTTTTATTTTCGAGTAGTATTTTGAGAAGTTATTGATTTATCTTCGAGTAGTATTTTGAGAAGTTATTGAGACATATTTATTATTTCATACGAGTAGTACTTTGAGAAGTTATGAGATATATTTATTCTTTCATATGAATAGTATTTTGAGAAGTTATTGAGATATGTTTGTTCTTTCATATGGGTAATATGTCGAGGTTTATAAAAATTTCCGAGTTGATCTCTTTTCAAAATAAGTATATTATAGAGTGGTAAAAACCATACTTTGGTCAAGTTGTTTTATTATATGATATCTATATGTACTTGATGGGCATTCTTTGGCTCACTCTTGCTATTTTTAAAAATTATAAAACAGTGACAATCAGAGCTGACATTAGTACAGCAAATTAGAATTAAGGAAAGGGGAGGACCATTGATTCAGCATGTTAACCTTAAAGCATCTGAGGAGATTACAGGTTGGAAAGGTGTTGTTTTATTATCTAGTTCTTTGGAGTTGTAACAGTATTTTAGAGATTCTGGGAAGTGAACTTGAGATGTAATATCTTTTGGAATTATTGAGTGCTTGTTCTAAGTCTATAACCCGTGTAGTAAAAGATGGTGTTTATTATGAGTATTGTTGTATATTATATTGTGAGCAGGTAATCGAATATTCCGCAAGAGATGTGACGACCTGGATTCCTGTAGGGGATTTGGGGGCGTTACAACGGGCTCATAAAACAAATAAAAACTAGCCCAGTTATCCAACCCAAAGAGCCCATACTCAGGTATACACAACACGAAAACGGGTATTGCCCTTTCTATCACATTTCCAACACAAATGGCCCAAAATATCACAACTCAAAAAATTGGCCCCAAATATCACTCCAAGACACAGTATAATATAACTTTTTAATTTTTTTAGCATAAACGCTACTTTGTGTAGTGTTACCCCAAAACACAACTTAATCTTTGGTCTTCCCCCCAAAACACAACTTAATCTTTGGTCTTCCCCCCCAAAACACAACTTAAACTAGCGTTTTCCCCAAAACATAGTTTAATCTAGCGTCTTTCCCCCACCAAAACACAACTTAATGTAGCGTTTTTTTAAAAAAAATTAAAAAAGAAAATAAAACGCTACACGAAGTAGCGTTTTTTGTTGAAAAATTAAACACTACACGATACTGTGTCTTGAAATGATATTTATGACCAAGTTTTTGAGTTGTGATATTTGGGACCAATTGTGTTGGAAATGTGACGAAACGGCGTCGTAGCCACTCCGATTTCCCTCTCAAAGTATTTACAGCATTTTTTTTTTGCTAAAGAGTAAAGACTAAGTTTCCCTCCCTCTCAATGTCTCCGATCACATTTGAAATGGCACTCGCTTCTCGTCTCCTCTCCAGATCTGCTCGACAGGTATAAACTCTCTCTCTCTCTCTCTCTCGCTCGCTCGCTCTGTTCATTTCTATAAATCTTCGATTTAAACTGTTCATTTCTGTTTCTCTCTCTCTCTCTCTCTCTCTCTCTCTCTCTCTCTCTCTCTCTCTCTCTCTCCCTGTTCATTACTTATCTATAAATCTTCGATTTACCTGTTCATTTCTGTTAATTTATCAATTGTTATGCTATGTAATCAGTGTATTATATATAATATAATACGTTTGTTTATTTAATATCTAATTCCATTTCCAATTTGTTAAGTGTTTTTATTTTATGAAATAATGATTTGTGTATTTACGTAAGTGTTTGTGATTCACACTCAAAAAATAGTTGTAAATAAAGAGGAAAACACATTGTAGATCTTAGCTCTGTCGTAGGTGTGTATGTTTCTGGATTTAATTATATTTACGAGATACAGTTTTTGGATTAGTGAACCGACAACTGAGCTCGGCTTACAGGATTAGATAATTTAGAAACGAAGATGTTGAACATGTTAGCGATTTGAATGCATGAAGAGCAAATGGTTGGCTAGCATTGTAGTGGCTATACTGAGAAGTGCTTTATAAGAGAGAGCGAATAGATTAAATAACCGATATTTACGTCATACAAGGTATTTATTTACATTATCTTATAGAGATGACATTGTTTGTGATTTATGGTTGTAGAGTCATACAAGAAATTACTAATTGTAAATGTATGCAACGCTTTATATTTGTTATTACTTATTACTTATTACTGAATTGTGTTTGGGTAAAGTTTTGGTACAGGTTAAAACAATTTTTAAGTGGTTTGAATGTGATGTGTATTTGTCCAATGTTTCTTATGGATTTAAGGAATTTATGAAGCCAAAAGAACACAAGGCTATTTTAGTCTGACTAAAAACTTGATCTATTCACTCTTGTGAAGCCTTTTGTTTTCTTACTTGTCCAAAACAAGGCAAGCATCGGTTAGTCTTCCTCCTTTAGTTGGAAGTAAATTTAAACAAAGCAGTTGATTTGTTTACTAGTTTTATACTTTGTTTGGTCTGTTATCTGTTATACAACTGTAATCTCCCCTTGTTTTCTCTAGATAAATTAACATTTTTGCCTAGCATTTCTGGTGAAAGTAACTTCTCCTCATGCTATACTTGCATCATCTCCCCCTGCAATGACCATCTATAGAACACCCATTTCCTTGTGATAATACATATCCGCAACAAGCAACGCAATCATCATTTACCAAGTTTTCGTGACTAATACTGTTATAAGTCTTGATAGTACTTTCACTTGTCTTTAACAATAGGAGTTACCTTTGCAATGCTGGTGAAGGTGTAGTTGCTCGTATGCTCTGTAGAATCTTAAATTGATTTACAGCAATTTAGTGCCCGTTTAGCATGATATCTTTGTTGTATCTCTTTTATTTGCTTCTTTACTCATTGCACATGAATTGCTTTTTGCAGGAGAGGTCTTACTGATGAACTTGGTGCAGAAGCTATGATGGCCGCTTATGAAGGTTGACAAAGAAGGAATGACTATGCTACATGCTGAGTTTGAAAAGATCAACAAGAAGTAAGTGCGCATTGCCTTGGCCATGTTATCTGGTAGTAGAGCTCCGTACATGCTGTTGACTCGTTTTGGCCCTCAGGTGCACAGTCTAAAACGGATGATTAATTGACAGCAAGTAAATAAACAAGTATTGAAATTTCATGTATATAAATAACAACACTTTCAACTAACCACAATATTATATTCCCTTGCGAACATATTAAAAAATGACTTAACCTGATATAAATAAAGAAGTAACCAAGTCTGGTAAAGTCGGGCACATGTTTCCGTGCAAAACATTGTTTTAATGTCATCTGGACCGAAGGATGTTGCTTTGTAACAGCTTGCTTAACTAGAAGAGAACCATGCATCCAAGATTTGCTTTGCGTTTTCTGAAGAAGAAAAAAGTTTATTTTATTGTGGAATCACACCGGAGCAACTTGTGAACTCCTTGGAACTTTTTAAAAGCATGTTATTAGTTCTATGCAAATGATGTTTGTAATTAATTCAATAATACTTATTGGCATATTGTGCATATTGATTTTTAAATAAATGAAAGTACAGTTTTATCTCAAGAGGATGTAATTATTGATCACATCATTTTAGTACCTGTCTATTTTAATAAATCAAATTTAAAAAAAAAAAATGTAAGTCAGTCGTTTTATACATGGGGCAGCGACGTTTTATCTTGTGAATTTTCAGCTTGTTCTGGTTCGGGAGGAGGTGCTATCCGGCTTGCTCGATATGCTCGGATTGCATCCGCCAACTCGTCCCGAGTAAGATCTTGCATGTGTGCCGCGGCTAGAGGTACATCTGTATATTTGTATTGGTTGAGCTCAATGTCAATTCGGGCATCTCCAGGACCGATCCCTACCCTTCCCAAAGCTGGAGCTGTTTCTGCCGGAACCAAGGGCAAGTCGGGGACGGGATTCGGATCCTGGTCTCGATTATTGTTTCTTTGAGTAGATTTGCTTCCTCTCGGCATGATTTCAAACTCACAAAATATTTCACAAAATATTGATTGTAACAGAATGGGGCTAAGTTTCAAGTAAAGCGGTGTGTGTATGAGCTAAATGTTCAGATATAAACACAGGTAAACAGGTATAGACAGACAAGCAGGTGACTATGAGCACAGATCTGTATGTCGGCTATACTTATAGGCCAAAGATCGCAACTTTTACCAATATCTAGGCTATCAAAGCTAAATAATGTTGAACACGCATACACACGGCAAAGAAACGTGCAAAGGTGACATCTTTGGTGAAGGTTTTAGGGTTGTATTAGATCTTACTGATTTTAACTAGGACTCTTTTTCAAGAGCTTGTTGATGTAGTCGAGTCCAGTGGCACCGAGACCAAAGGACGGAGCCTGCCCTCCTTCTAGCGCCAATGATAACTCCAAGACCCGATCTAGTGCCTCCTCCGCCGTTCCCACGCCCGGTAAGAGGTGAAGCTGGTGGTTGGGCGTCTGCAAAACAACACCGGAGGGGGGTTTGAGCCCCGCGGCGCCTCCGGCGTGAGAGTAAGTGACGGCTTTGGAGAGTAAAGATAAGGACTAGAGTATCTAATTATGGAGGGTGTGTGTATATGAGTGTGTATGTAAAAGAGAATGTAACCCCTTCACCTTTTTCTCCTTGTCTTATTTATAGGCCAAGGATTAGGGTTTAGGGGTTGGTACCTGCAATCATGAGCGTCGGATCCTAGGTAGGTGGGACACTTGTCCTTCTCTGATAATTCCCACCTGTCCAGGTAATATCTGTGGCGGCGTGTGCCCTGGGCGCGTCAGCACGTGGTCTGATGGGGACATGATTGTGCCAATACTAGGATTCCCTTATCTGTCGCTGTCATGTAGGACCCTAGTCATGACTCGTGTCTCCCGTGCTCTTATGCTCCCTGTGGCTGGGTTGCCTACTAGACCGGTTCGGGCCCAGTCCGGGCTTCCTATGGGCCGGACTCCTGGTACCTTGGGCCGAGTCCAGTTGGGATTGGTTATGGCCCATCATTTGCCCCCCACTCCCTTATACGGATTTTCCGTATGGGGGAGTGAGAGTTCGGGAGTCGCAGTGGAGTTGTTTTCTTAGTTGACCGTTTGTGATAGAGAAAAAGTTTTTGGTTGAATGTTGCATCCTAATCCGAATTGTTTTTAGGTTGAGACAATTCGGATTGAAGTAGCTTGAAGAAAAAGTTTTTTGGTTGGATGTTGCCTCCTAATCCGAATTGTTTCTAGGTTGAGACAATTCGGATTGAAGTAGCTTGAAGAAAAAGTTTTTTTGGTTGGATGTTGCCTCCTAATCCGAATTGTTTCTAGGTTGAGACAATTCGGATTGAAGTAGCTTGAAGAAAAAGTTTTTTGGTTGGATGTTGCCTCCTAATCCGAATTGTTTCTAGGTTGAGACAATTCGGATTGAAGTAGCTTGTATGAAGAGGTAGTTCGGATTGGAGTGTACCGCGGTAATTCAAGCGAATTTGGGGGTTTTTTGATTTGTCAATTTCGAAGTCACCTTACTCCATTTTTCCTAAAAAGGCGTGCGACAGCTGCGTGTCATTAAAGCGGCTGTCTTTTCACCCTTTTTAATTATTCCCCAGCCTATCAGAACGTGCCGCGTGGGCCACTCTGCTGTTTCCTTTCAGAAATTATATATAACTCCTTTTGAGTTGCAATTGTACTTCCACTCTTATAAACCAAAACAAACGAAAAACCCCCTTTCTTCTCTAACATATCTTGTGTTCTCTTCACCGGAATCCATCGCCCCTGGTCCGCGTTCTCTATTATCTCGGAACTCCGTTTCGTCCTCTTGGGAAAGCTTTTATTTGTAAGTGTTCTTCTCTCTTCCTTTGTCTTTGCTATTTTCCTTTCTTTTGCATGTATTCATGACCCGTCTCTGTTTCGCTTGCAACTGTTCATCTTCCTGATTTTGTGTTCTTCATGTATTCCTTGGCTTCTTGTTGTTGAGTGCGAG
The DNA here is from genome assembly GCA_036435485.1 of Saposhnikovia divaricata. Lineage (NCBI taxonomy): Eukaryota > Viridiplantae > Streptophyta > Magnoliopsida > Apiales > Apiaceae > Saposhnikovia > Saposhnikovia divaricata. The sequence goes on along the minus strand of CM071601.1, from coordinate 200,563,766 downwards.
TTCACAATGTCTTTCGCTGTCTACTCGATTTTGCTTGTCCCCCTTTTTGTAATTGGGGTTGTTTGTGTTTATGTTAGATCTGGGTTAAGGGGTTTTTTACTTGTTATTCTCTGCGTTCTTGGTTTTTGTACCTGTATGTGGGCTTGTATGTTTGTGTTTGGATCTTGGTAAGATGTGTTTTCCCTTTGTATCGCGTTTTTAGGTTTCATGTATGTGTGTAGTCCGGACTGTGATTTCTGTTTGCTGCGGGACGGTTCACTAGACCCGGACTAGGAGTATAATGTGATTTGGGCTATATATAGGTAGAGAATCACGCTAACCCGGACTAGATTGACTTGTTAGAGTAAATCCTTGCCCGGATTAGGTGTAATAAAATATTGTAGAACGGAAATTTGTAGATGAATTTGTAATAGGGTTAAAAGGAAAAGACTTAACTTTGGTAATTTCCTCAGGTTTTATGGTTCGTTACAAAAGCCGGGCAAGGAAATCGAAGCCTCCTTCGGATATTTTGGTTATTAGCTCCGACAGTAGCACCAGTAGCACTAGCTCTGTAAATCAACCTTCTCCACTATTAGATTTAGAGTGGTGCCTGATGGCCAGGAAGAGGAAGAGCGGCAAACCAGTGCTCTCCCAGCTCTGCATTAAAGATCGGGGTCCCGGGCAAGCTTGCATGACTCCCGATGGATTTTGGGTAGACAGCAAGTACTTCTTTGTTCGGAAGTATGAGGTGGAAGAGGCTCTTTTTTACAAAGACCTTAGCTTCCAATATAAACATAGGCAACCAAGTGGGGTGCCCGGCCCCTACGACAAAGCCCTCTTAGATGCTACCTTTTCTGGGACTGTGGTAAGTGAGGCCCCTTATCCTCTATTTCCAATCTATGCTGAATACTCTAAGTCCGATATGGACGATGCAATCCGGTCCGTGTTCCATCTTGGGCCTAAAATTGAGTGGAGGTGGCCCCGTCATGGCGAGAGGATTTACCACAGACCGGGGGATGGGTACGTAGGAGTCTGGCTAGAGCATCTCCGATCTGGTTGGAATCCAGAGTGCCATATCTTTATTAAACACCTCTGTAAATATGAATACAAGATACCATTGATGCAATTGACTCCCAACGCCGTGAAATGGATATCATGGTTTTTGGCCGCTTGCAATCAGAGTGGGTTCTTTCCTAGCTTTAAGCTGTTCCACAACATTTTCACCCTTATCCATTCCAGCAAGAACCCCTTCTATGAGTTTAGGTTCCGGGGTGATGAGTGCGGCTATTCATCCGGGTCCGCCAAACCGGTCATCCACCAATCTTCTTTGAAGGGTTGGAACCGGGAATGGATCTTTTTAAAGGGTGTGGACCTTGAGTTTATGCCCCTCTTTGCTGAACGCGTGAAAACCATTCCCGCGAAAGAGACGTTCGAATTTGAGGGAGCCGCTTTCGATAAAATGCACCGGTTCTGTGAGTGTATCGGTTATCAGATGACCCGGGACACTTTCATGGATCACGAGAAAATGTACCATCTTGGATGTAAGTTGCTCCCTTTCATTATTTCCTACTATTTTTGTGTTGTGTATTGACTCTATTTCTTTTTCTTCCTTCAGGTTTACCTTTTTACGATCCCAGATTAACCGAGAGAATGTCTAAGAACGATGCTACAAGGGCTCTTGCCTCTAAGCTGAAGAAGATAACTGGTATCCACCAAACCAAAGTCCCCAGCAACCGAGTCCCCACCGATTCTGAGACCGGTACTGGTGGTTCTAATATTCCAAAGGAAGTGGGTGGCGAGTCTCTGGTCCAGGGTACGGTGGGCGGTCAATCTCCACCCGACCAAGCCCAAACTCATTCACCTCCTGCCAAAAGAGCGAAGCTATTCCAAACAGATGAGGACTTCGAACCTGGATCTCTTCAAGGTGTGAATGTTGGGGCTGCTCCTTCTGCAGGCACTGATGCCACCCCCCCAGAAGAGGCTGGGACTAGTAAGAAAAAGGGGTTCCAAGTTGGTAACTTTAGCATAAGGCAGATAGCTGAAATGGCTGGTTCTATTGCTGAGGAAAAAGACTGGAAAGTCATGGAGCGTCTTTCAAAGACCGAAATTTTGAAGAGGAACTTTGTCACTAGGGCTCAGGTAACTTGTTTTGCCCCTTGAATCATTTCTGCTTCCTGCTGTAAATTTTTGCTAACCTGTGATATGTTACTCAGTCCGGGATCATGCTTGCCGGAGCTGCGGCCAATGCCCATGTTGAGGAGGAAAAAATTAAAGAGTTGTCTGAGAAGCTGGATGCCGCAAAGAAAGAGTGCACCGAAAAGGATTCGAAGATTACTGATCTAGAGCGGTCTTTGACTGAAAGTTCCAAGAAAGATCTGAGGATCCGCGAGTTGGAGGGAAAGGTTTCTGATTTGGAGGGTGGGTTTAAGTCTGCTACAGATCGGGCTAACAAAGCTGAGATGGAGTCCGGGGAGTTGAGGAAGCGGGTGACCGAATTGGAGGCCGAACTGAGTGTTCGTAAGCCGGCGGAGGAAGTTATCACTGAATACAAGAACTCCGAAAGCTATACTGAGTCCGTCGCTGAATCTTTCGCGGAGAAACTCTACCGGTGTTGGCTTGTTTCGGAGAGGCTAATAAAAACTGATCCCGAGTCTTCTTGGGATAAGTTTACTGATCTCTATGTCGCCGCCGAAGAGGCTCATGACCGGGACGGCTCAGAACCCGAACCTTATGCTGGTCCTAATCCGATCATTCCTGCCATCCCTCCTACGGATCCAACTCCTGCAAATCCGTCTCTTGCCCTCGAGAATCCAGATGGTCGCACCGCTTGAACTTTCAATCTTTTGAACTCTTGCTCTGTAATTTTATCATTTGCTATTCCAAACTTATGTGTTGTAACTTTGAATTTTGCGCCTTATGTGCGCTCTGAATCCGTACGCTTTCCTTTCTAATTGCTCTTGTTTGCTTATTTCCTTCTGTGTATTTGTTTGTTATTGTTGTTACCCTCAGTCCGGATCATTATGCCCATGCGATGATCCGGATTAGAGTAACTGCCATCGGCTAAGTCCAAAGATTGAGGCTTTGGGTTACTTAGGAAATTTTGTAATGCGTCCCTTAAGTTCAAAGCCTAACCTCTTGAACTACCTAGGGAAATTTGCATGTGGCTCTTCTGCAGTCCGGAGTACTTCGAAGTGAGTAGATCCGGATTGTAATGAAGATTTTGAAACTTCTCTGAGTTGCTTATAGAAGTTTGAATATAGTTGGGCCCTCAGTCCGGGTCTTCTCCAATTGGTTGGATTCGAACTGTGGTGCGAAATTTGTACCTTCCTTAACTAATTCTTGACAGCATTTATCATGACGCTTCGTTACGCGTATTTTCAACGGTCAAACTTCTTGGTTCTCGCGTCGTCAACTGATATTAACTCCGCTCCAATTCCCAAGTATGACAGGGGATTTGAATCGCTTGGCCTCCCCTTTATTCCCATCTCTATAAATACTGGCCCTTGTAGTTTCCTTTTTCCATATTCTCCTCAGAAACACTTAAAGTCTTCCTCTGTTCTTCCTTTCTGCGTAATGGATCCCAAAAACTTGGTCTACGACTACGAAAACAACAAAGTTATCGTGGATGGTATGGTCTTCGACGGGCCAACCACCATGGCTGAAATTGGAGTAGTGATGAAAAGGATCGAGGAGGCGCTCGCACTTCGGAAGATGGTCACCGATGAGACTAAGGGGAAGGTTGGCAAGGGTGGGGAGGGTTCTGGCGGTCCTGGTCCTGCTTCTGGAGGGACGGCCGTTTAATTGTAACGATATTGTATCCCCCCCTATTATAAATAAAAATGGCTTGAAACACAGCCATAAATATTTCATTGTGACTCCATTCTCGTACTTTTTGCCGCTGTTCTTGTATTGTTTCTCTTTTTCCGTTGCTTGTATTTCGATTGTTCTTCTTTCCGAGGCTCCTAGGTTTTGGGGGATTTATCATGTTTGCCCCCAGTCCGGATACTTTTCATAGAAAATGGTCCGGACTAGAGTGACTGTTTTTAGCTAAGCCCAAAGTTTACAAACTTTGGGTTACATAGAAAACATTTTTAATGTTTGCCCCCAGTCCGGATACTTTCCATAGAAAGTGAACCGGACTAGAGTGATTGTTTTTAGCTAAGTCCAAAGTTTACAAACTTTGAGTTACTTAGAAAATTTTTCATGTTTGCCCCCAGTCCGGACGCTTTTCATAGAAAGTGGACCGGGCCAGAGTGATCGTTTTTAGCTAAGTCCAAAGTTTGAAAACTTTGGGTTACTTAGAAAAAATTTTTTATGTTTGCCCCCAGTCCGGATACTTTCCATAGAAAGCGGACCGGACTAGAGTGATCGTTTTTAGCTAAGTCCAAAGTTTACAAACTTTGAGTTACTTAGAAAATTTTTCATGTTTGCCCCCAGTCCGGATACTTTTCATAGAAAGTGGACCGGACTAGAGTGGTCGTTTTTAGCTAAGCCCAAAGTTTACAAACTTTGGGTTACATAGAAAACATTTTTAATGTTTGCCCCCAGTCCGGATACTTTCATAGAAAATGGTCCGGACTAGAGTGATCGTTTTTAGCTAAGTCCCAGGTTTACAAACTTTGGGTTACTAAGAAAATTTTTCATGTTTGCCCCCAGTCCGGATACTTTTCATAGAAAGTGGACCGGACTAGAGTGATCGTTTTTAGCTAAGCCCAAAGTTTACAAACTTTGGGTTACTTAGAAAATTTTTCATGTTTGCCCCCAGTCCGGATACTTTTCATAGAAAGTGGACCGGACTAGAGTGATCGCTTTTAGCTAAGTCCAAAGTTTGAAAACTTTGGGTTACTTAGCAAATTTTTCATGTTTGCCCCCAGTCCGGATACTTTTCATAGAAAGTGGACCAGACTAGAGTGATCGCTTTTAGCTAAGTCCAAAGTTTTGAAAACTTTGGGTTACTTAGAAAATTTTTCATGTTTGCCCCCAGTCCGGACGCTTTTCATAGAAAATGGACCGGACTAGAGTGATCGTTTTTAGCTAAGCCCAAAGTTTACAAACTTTGGGTTACTTAGAAAATTTTTCATGTTTGCCCCCAGTCCGGATACTTTTCATAGAAAGTGGACCGGACTAGAGTGATCGCTTTTAGCTAAGTCCAAAGTTTGAAAACTTTGGGTTACTTAGAAAATTTTTCACGTTTGCCCCCAGTCCGGACGCTTTTCATAGAAAATGGACCGGACTAGAGTGGTTGCTTTTGCCCCGGTTCCGACTTTGCCTATGGCTCCCGGTCGGGGACTTGTGTGTGTTGGTGATATACTACTTTGACAGTAACAGATGAAAGTTGTGAGGCTAGGTCCGATTTCATTAGACTTGATATTCAAATTACAAAGTATTTATTCTTGCTTCATTACAGAGACTAATCTATCTGTTGAAGACTTTTTGGGCTCAGAAGCAGCTCCTTGATTGGTTTTCCGGTCCTAGGCCTTTCGTTCACTGGTAGAATTTCCGAAGTCGGATGCCGTGCCAGGTGTTGGGAACCTCCGAATCATCTATGTTGCATAGCTTATAAGTTCCAGGACGAAGAATTTCCTTGACCCTATAGGGTCCTTCCCATTTAGGCATTAGCTTTCCAGTGTTTGTTGGTTCGGAGGCTTCGGTGTCTCGAAGGACTAGATCTCCCACTTGAAAGTGTTTGACCCTAGCCTTCTTCCCAAAGTATTCTCTGGTCTTCTCTTTGTATTTTTCCATTCTTGCCACCGCTTCATCCCGAACCTCATCTATCAAATCCAAGTTTATTCGAAGCCCTTCTTCATTTGCAATTTCTTCAAAGTTGATTACCCTGTGAGAAGGTGATCCTACTTCAACTGGTAACATTGCTTCAGACCCATAAGCTAGCTTGAAAGGTGTCTCTCCCGTGCTTGTCCGCGGGCTAGTCCGGTAAGCCCATAACACGTTTGGTAACTCTTCGGGCCACTTGTTTTTGCTTTCCTGAAGCCTTTTTTCTATTCCCCTCAGTAAGATTCGATTTGTTACCTCAACCTGACCATTACCTTGTGGGTATGCCACCGAGGATCTCTTGTGTTTGATGCCCCTCTCCTTCAGGTAATTTTCAAAGTCTGAACCAACAAATTGAGGTCCATTGTCCGAGACTAACACTTGGGGAATCCCGAATCTCATCAGTATGTTATCCATGAATCGGATACAATCTTGCTGATTTATTGTTCTCATAGCTTTGGCTTCTGCCCACTTTGTCATGTAATCAATAGCCACCAACAAGTACCTCAAATCCCCTTTAGCCCGGGGAAAAGGACCCATGATGTCGATTCCCCAGACTGCGAACGGTATGGGAGAGAGGACCGAAGAGGGTAGAACCGGGCTCTGCCTCTGGACGTTGCCGAATGTCTGACAATTCTTACACTTTCTGACAAACTCTACCGCATCTTTGTGAATCGTTGGCCAATAGTATCCCTGCCTTATTATTTTGTATGCTAAAGCTTTTGCTGATAGGTGGTCCCCGCAAATTCCTTCATGTACTTCTTGCAAACAGTATGCCGCTTCGGCAGGTCCCACGCATTTCAAGATCGGACTAGAGAACGTTCTACGATAAAGTTGTCCTTCTTCGACAAAGAATTTTGCAGCCTTGGCTTTGAGTCTCTGGGCTTTGTTTTTATCTTCTGGCAACTCTCCTTTTTCTAGATATGACATTATAGGGGTCATCCAGCCGGGCTGATTATCTATCTCCATTAGTTCACTATTTTCAATGGTAGGCCTCTCTATTTCTTCAAAGTAGACCGAGCTGTCTAGCTCTGCATCATTTCGGATTAATTTGGATAGTAGATCGGCCTCCGTGTTTTCTTCTCTATTAATCTGCATCATCTCAAAATTTGGAATTGTAGTTAAGTAACTTTTTACCAAAGCTTGGTATTGAGCCAGCCTTGGATCCTTAGCGATATATTCTCCTTTCGTTTGCTTGACCACAATTTGAGAATCACTATAAACCTTCAAGTCTTGGATTTTCAATGATCTGGCCAATCGGAGTCCGGCCAAAAGTGCCTCATATTCTGCTTGATTGTTAGTAGCCAAAAACTTGAAGGTTATCGCTTGTTGTATCTGGAAGCCGCAGGGGCTTTTCAGAACCAAGCCTGCTCCAGCCCTTTCACTTGTTGCAGATCCGTCGACATATAAAATCCAAACCTCCGGATTAGATTCACCTTCTACCCTCGTATCTATTACCATGGGACCAGATCGAGGTTCAGGAAAAGAGCATTCCACGACAAAATCGGCCAACACCTGAGCCTTTATTGCTGTCCGGGGTACAAATGTGAGTTGGAACTGACTGAGCTCCACAGCCCAATTAACGAGTCTACCAGATACATCTGGCTTGTGAATTATTCTTCTCAAGGGCTGGTCAGTAATAACTTTAATTTCTCTCCCTTGAAAATAATGCCTTAGCTTTCTGGAGGCAGTTACCAGGGCGAAAGCAAATTTTTCCAAGTTGGGCTATCTGGTTTCTGCATCTTTTAGAACCTGGCTAACATAGTAGATCGGCTTTTGCTGCCCGTCATGTTCCCGGATTAGTGCCGCCCCCACCGTCGAAGAACTTGCGGCCAGATAAAGGGATAGCGCTTCTCCGGGTTCAGCTTTGGATAAGATTGGCGGGGACGATAGGTATGCCTTTATAGAATCGAAAGACCTTTGACAATCCGGGCTCCAGTTTATCTCTTTTTTATTCTTCGCCCCTCTTAGCAGCTCGAAGAATGGTAAACACCGCTCGGCTAGCTTAGGAATAAATCTCCTCAGAGCCGCTAGCGAGCCAGCCAATTTTTGTATCTCCTTCTGAGTCCGGGGTGGTTCCATTTCTATTATTGCTTTGATCTTTTCAGGATTCGCTTCGATTCCTCTCTGACTAACCATGAAGCCTAGAAATTTCCCTGCTTCCACCCCGAATGTGCACTTCTCCGGATTTAGCTTCATCTCATGCTTCCTCAGATTGTCAAAACATTCTTGCAAATCCAGGATGTGCTCCTGCACTGTTTGTGATTTAGCTATCATATCATCTACGTAGGATTCCAGGTTTCGACCCAACTGATCTTTAAACACTTCGACCATTGCTCTTTGGTAGGTTGATCCGGCGTTCATCAATCCGAAAGGCATGTATTTGTACGCATAGACAGCTCTATGAGTTATGAAAGCAGTTTTTGCAATGTCCGCCGGATTCATTTTAATCTGGTTGTAGCCAGAGAATGCGTCCATGAAACTGAACATCTCGTGACCTGCCGTGGCATCAATGAGTTGATCGATGCTTGGGAGAGGATAGGGATCCTTAGGACATGCCGCATTGAGGTCTGTGTAGTCCACACACATTCTCCACTTCCCATTAGGTTTCTTGACCAAGACGACATTGGCCAACCATTCTGGATACTTTATCTCACAAATTATTCCTGCTTTGAGAAGTTTTTCAACCTCCTCATCGATTGCTTTTTGTCTATCCGGAGCAAAATTCCTCCTTTTTTGTTTCACTGGTCTTTTGTCAGGATTAACATCAAGGCTATGCATGGCTACAGATCCTTTGAGTCCAGGCATGTCCTCCGGGCTCCACGCAAAAACGTCCGCATAATCTCTGAGCAGCTGTATAAGTTTCTGCCTGAATTCCGGATCTAATCCAGATCCTATTTTTATTCTTCTGTCCGGACTACCCTCCTCCAGCTCGATCATCTCGGTTTCAACTGCGGGTTCTACCTTTCCGAGATCTTTCTTTGAGATGTACTGCTGAACCCGGGCTTGTGTATTGGACTCTAGATAACTTCGGGCTTTCGCAATTAGTTCTTCCTTGGTTTGAGCTTCGATACTTTCAATATTTTGAACTTCATGTCCGGGTTCCTTCTTGAAGTGGGCTCTGTGCTTCTTTCGGCTCAAGTTCTTTTGGTATAAGGTTGCTTTTCTTTTATTTTCTGGGTCTGTTTCAGCCATGATCAAAGCTTGACCGTAGCAACGACCGGCAGTTTCCGAATCGCCCTTGACTTCCCCGATTCCCGATGGAGTGGGGAACTTAAACTTCAAATGTGGGGTAGAGGTTATCGCTCGGAGCTTGGTTAATGCTGGACGGCCAAGTATCATGTTGTACGAGGATGGGGTGTTGATCACGTAAAATTTTACCATGTGAGTGACCTGCTTTGGGTAGGTTCCGAACTGAACAGGTAGATATAAAGTTCCTTGGATCGGTACTAAATTGTTTCCAAACCCGAAGAGCGGGTCCTCTCTGCATTCGTTCATTCTTATACTGCCCAGTTGCATTCTGTCGAATGTGTGTTTGAAGATGATGTTGACTGAGGATCCGTTATCGATCAGAATTCTCTTGACCTCATTTTCGGCGACATCTAAGCTGACCACCAAAGCCTCATTATGGTTTGGATCAATTCCTTCGAAATCTGCGTTGCTGAAAGTTATTATTTGCTCGGGGAAAGATTGAATCATCATTACCTCATCACCTGAGTCCGGACTAGGGGGAGGAGAATTGGAACCTCCCATGACCACGTTGACAACATGCTTTTTTCCTGCTCCGGATGCTTCTCCTTTTTCCATGGTCTTCCGAGCTATGTATTGCCCCATGTTTCCTTTTTTGATTTGTTCTTCAATAAAGTATTTGAGGGAGAGGCAGTTTTCTGTGGTATGACCGTGTGTGCCGTGGTAGTCACATTGTTTGTGAGTAGGTCGATTTTCCGGGGCAGTAATCATTGGTTTAGGTGGGTAGAAGTATGGCTTATCCCGAACCTCTTTCAGTATATCAGAACGAGTTCGGCTGAGTGGAGTCCACTGAGGTTCAGGTTTTGTATCGGGTTTGGGCGGTTTTTGAGGCTTCGAGTCTGATTTGATCGTCACCGTTACCGGATCGGAAGCTCTTCCCGAGGCGGGTGGTTGGGAAGTTTGGATGTAATTAGCCTGTCTGTTCGGTTTGAACCTTTTTTCGGACTGGTACCCGCCCCGAGAGCGGTCATCTTGAGTAATCCGGGAAAACACATTCCCTTGTCGAGTCATCCTCATGGCTTGGAGAACATCGCTTTCTTTGATGAATCGAGCAGCCATGGAGTATGCTGCAGCCAAACTTTCGGGCTCTTTGTTGATTAGCTCATAAACATATCTTTCATTCTGGTCGGGGTCTAGGTTTCTCCGGAAAATACTGAGAGCTTCGCGCTCATCCAATCGTGAGATTTTGTTGATTGCCTCCTGAAAGCGTTTCATGAAATCCGAAAGGGATTCATTATCATACTGTCGAATGGTTTCCAAATGACACATGTGTAACTCGTGTGTCCTGTTTGCTTTGAACCTTTTCAGAAAAGATTCTCGAAACTGCTTCCAGGAGTGAATGCTTCGGGAGGGGATGCGGCTGAACCATCTCTGTGCTCCTCCCTTCAGGGTTGATGCAAAGAATCTGCACTTGGTGATGTCATTATAGTAGTAGATCAGGGCAATATGCTCAAAGTAATTAATGTGTTCTTCCGGGTCTCCCAGTCCGTCAAATGAATCAAAATTGTAGTGTTTCAAGTTTTTCTGCCTTGGAATAGCTTCCAAGGAACGGCTGAAGGGCGTCAAAGTTCCCTCGATTTCAAGTCCAGAGTCTTGGCCTACTTTTTTCTGTAACTCGTGAATCATTTGCATGAGATTGTCTTCAGGCTCTTCTTCATCTGAGATAAGTTCAGGACTGATTTCTCTCATGGCCCTCTTAGATCCGGACCGCCTCAATACCCGGTCCTCTTCCTCCTGGATCCTTTTCTGGATTTTGAGTTCAAGCTTTGCTTCTTCCTCTTGCCTGATCTTTTCTTTGAGTTCGGCCAGCTTTTTGAGTTTTTCTGCTTCATGATTTTTGCTTTGGGCTTTGTTGGCGGTTTGTTTTCCTTGGTTGCCAATTCGGTCAAAGACTGATCTTCTTGATCGGTGAGAGTGTTCAGAGCCTTGTGAATTTTCAGCTTGTTCTGGTTCGGGAGGAGGTGCTATCCGGCTTGCTCGATATGCTCGGATTGCATCCGCCAACTCGTCCCGAGTAAGATCTTGCATGTGTGCCGCGGCTAGAGGTACATCTGTATATTTGTATTGGTTGAGCTCAATGTCAATTCGGGCATCTCCAGGACCGATCCCTACCCTTCCCAAAGCTGGAGCTGTTTCTGCCGGAACCAAGGGCAAGTCGGGGACGGGATTCGGATCCTGGTCTCGATTATTGTTTCTTTGAGTAGATTTGCTTCCTCTCGGCATGATTTCAAACTCACAAAATATTTCACAAAATATTGATTGTAACAGAATGGGGCTAAGTTTCAAGTAAAGCGGTGTGTGTATGAGCTAAATGTTCAGATATAAACACAGGTAAACAGGTATAGACAGACAAGCAGGTGACTATGAGCACAGATCTGTATGTCGGCTATACTTATAGGCCAAAGATCGCAACTTTTACCAATATCTAGGCTATCAAAGCTAAATAATGTTGAACACGCATACACACGGCAAAGAAACGTGCAAAGGTGACATCTTTGGTGAAGGTTTTAGGGTTGTATTAGATCTTACTGATTTTAACTAGGACTCTTTTTCAAGAGCTTGTTGATGTAGTCGAGTCCAGTGGCACCGAGACCAAAGGACGGAGCCTGCCCTCCTTCTAGCGCCAATGATAACTCCAAGACCCGATCTAGTGCCTCCTCCGCCGTTCCCACGCCCGGTAAGAGGTGAAGCTGGTGGTTGGGCGTCTGCAAAACAACACCGGAGGGGGGTTTGAGCCCCGCGGCGCCTCCGGCGTGAGAGTAAGTGACGGCTTTGGAGAGTAAAGATAAGGACTAGAGTATCTAATTATGGAGGGTGTGTGTATATGAGTGTGTATGTAAAAGAGAATGTAACCCCTTCACCTTTTTCTCCTTGTCTTATTTATAGGCCAAGGATTAGGGTTTAGGGGTTGGTACCTGCAATCATGAGCGTCGGATCCTAGGTAGGTGGGACACTTGTCCTTCTCTGATAATTCCCACCTGTCCAGGTAATATCTGTGGCGGCGTGTGCCCTGGGCGCGTCAGCACGTGGTCTGATGGGGACATGATTGTGCCAATACTAGGATTCCCTTATCTGTCGCTGTCATGTAGGACCCTAGTCATGACTCGTGTCTCCCGTGCTCTTATGCTCCCTGTGGCTGGGTTGCCTACTAGACCGGTTCGGGCCCAGTCCGGGCTTCCTATGGGCCGGACTCCTGGTACCTTGGGCCGAGTCCAGTTGGGATTGGTTATGGCCCATCAGTAGGTGTGTATGTTTCTGGATTTAATTATATTTACGAGATACAGTTTTTGGATTAGTGAACCGACAACTGAGCTCGGCTTACAGGATTAGATAATTTAGAAACGAAGATGTTGAACATGTTAGCGATTTGAATGCATGAAGAGCAAATGGTTAGCTAGCATTGTAGTGGCTATACTGAGAAGTGCTTTATAAGAGAGAGCGAATAGATTAAATAACCGATATTTACGTCATACAAGGTATTTATTTACATTATCTTAAAGAGATGACATTGTTTGTGATTTATGGTTGTAGAGTCATACAAGAAATTACTAATTGTAAATGTATGCAACGCTTTATATTTGTTATTACTTATTACTTATTACTGAATTGTGTTTGGGTAAAGTTTTGGTACAGGTTAAAACAATTTTTAAGTGGTTTGAATGTGATGTGTATTTGTCCAATGTTTCTTATGGATTTAAGGAATTTATGAAGCCAAAAGAACACAAGGCTATTTTAGTCTGACTAAAAACTTGATCTATTCACTCTTGTGAAGCCTTTTGTTTTCTTACTTGTCCAAAACAAGGCAAGCATCGGTTAGTCTTCCTCCTTTAGTTGGAAGTAAATTTAAACAAGGCAGTTGATTTGTTTACTAGTTTTATACTTTGTTTGGTCTGTTATCTGTTATACAACTGTAATCTCCCCTTGTTTTCTCTAGATAAATTAACATTTTTGCCTAGCATTTCTGGTGAAAGTAACTTCTCCTCATGCTATACTTGCATCATCTCCCCCTGCAATGACCATCTATAGAACACCCATTTCCTTGTGATAATACATATCCGCAACAAGCAACGCAATCATCATTTACCAAGTTTTCGTGACTAATACTGTTATAAGTCTTGATAGTACTTTCACTTGTCTTTAACAATAGGAGTTACCTTTGCAATGCTGGTGAAGGTGTAGTTGCTCGTATGCTCTGTAGAATCTTAAATTGATTTACAGCAATTTAGTGCCCGTTTAGCATGATATCTTTGTTGTATCTCTTTTATTTGCTTCTTTACTCATTGCACATGAATTGCTTTTTGCAGGAGAGGTCTTACTGATGAACTTGGTGCAGAAGCTATGATGGCCGCTTATGAAGGTTGACAAAGAAGGAATGACTATGCTACATGCTGAGTTTGAAAAGATCAACAAGAAGTAAGTGCGCATTGCCCTGGCCATGTTATCTGGTAGTAGAGCTCCGTACATGCTGTTGACTCGTTTTGGCCCTCAGGTGCACAGTCTAAAACGGATGATTAATTGACAGCAAGTAAATAAACAAGTATTGAAATTTCATGTATATAAATAACAACACTTTCAACTAACCACAATATTATATTCCCTTGCGAACATATTAAAAAATGACTTAACCTGATATAAATAAAGAAGTAACCAAGTCTGGTAAAGTCGGGCACATGTTTCCGTGCAAAACATTGTTTTAATGTCATCTGGACCGAAGGATGTTGCTTTGTAACAGCTTGCTTAACTAGAAGAGAACCATGCATCCAAGATTTGCTTTGCGTTTTCTGAAGAAGAAAAAAGTTTATTTTATTGTGGAATCACACCGGAGCAACTTGTGAACTCCTTGGAACTTTTTAAAAGCATGTTATTAGTTCTATGCAAATGATGTTTGTAATTAATTCAATAATACTTATTGGCATATTGTGCATATTGATTTTTAAATAAATGAAAGTACAGTTTTATCTCAAGAGGATGTAATTATTGATCACATCATTTTAGTACCTGTCTATTTTAATAAATCAAATTTAAAAAAAAAAAATGTAAGTCAGTCGTTTTATACATGGGGCAGCGACGTTTTATCTTGTGAATTTTCAGCTTGTTCTGGTTCGGGAGGAGGTGCTATCCGGCTTGCTCGATATGCTCGGATTGCATCCGCCAACTCGTCCCGAGTAAGATCTTGCATGTGTGCCGCGGCTAGAGGTACATCTGTATATTTGTATTGGTTGAGCTCAATGTCAATTCGGGCATCTCCAGGACCGATCCCTACCCTTCCCAAAGCTGGAGCTGTTTCTGCCGGAACCAAGGGCAAGTCGGGGACGGGATTCGGATCCTGGTCTCGATTATTGTTTCTTTGAGTAGATTTGCTTCCTCTCGGCATGATTTCAAACTCACAAAATATTTCACAAAATATTGATTGTAACAGAATGGGGCTAAGTTTCAAGTAAAGCGGTGTGTGTATGAGCTAAATGTTCAGATATAAACACAGGTAAACAGGTATAGACAGACAAGCAGGTGACTATGAGCACAGATCTGTATGTCGGCTATACTTATAGGCCAAAGATCGCAACTTTTACCAATATCTAGGCTATCAAAGCTAAATAATGTTGAACACGCATACACACGGCAAAGAAACGTGCAAAGGTGACATCTTTGGTGAAGGTTTTAGGGTTGTATTAGATCTTACTGATTTTAACTAGGACTCTTTTTCAAGAGCTTGTTGATGTAGTCGAGTCCAGTGGCACCGAGACCAAAGGACGGAGCCTGCCCTCCTTCTAGCGCCAATGATAACTCCAAGACCCGATCTAGTGCCTCCTCCGCCGTTCCCACGCCCGGTAAGAGGTGAAGCTGGTGGTTGGGCGTCTGCAAAACAACACCGGAGGGGGGTTTGAGCCCCGCGGCGCCTCCGGCGTGAGAGTAAGTGACGGCTTTGGAGAGTAAAGATAAGGACTAGAGTATCTAATTATGGAGGGTGTGTGTATATGAGTGTGTATGTAAAAGAGAATGTAACCCCTTCACCTTTTTCTCCTTGTCTTATTTATAGGCCAAGGATTAGGGTTTAGGGGTTGGTACCTGCAATCATGAGCGTCGGATCCTAGGTAGGTGGGACACTTGTCCTTCTCTGATAATTCCCACCTGTCCAGGTAATATCTGTGGCGGCGTGTGCCCTGGGCGCGTCAGCACGTGGTCTGATGGGGACATGATTGTGCCAATACTAGGATTCCCTTATCTGTCGCTGTCATGTAGGACCCTAGTCATGACTCGTGTCTCCCGTGCTCTTATGCTCCCTGTGGCTGGGTTGCCTACTAGACCGGTTCGGGCCCAGTCCGGGCTTCCTATGGGCCGGACTCCTGGTACCTTGGGCCGAGTCCAGTTGGGATTGGTTATGGCCCATCAGTAGGTGTGTATGTTTCTGGATTTAATTATATTTACGAGATACAGTTTTTGGATTAGTGAACCGACAACTGAGCTCGGCTTACAGGATTAGATAATTTAGAAACGAAGATGTTGAACATGTTAGCGATTTGAATGCATGAAGAGCAAATGGTTAGCTAGCATTGTAGTGGCTATACTGAGAAGTGCTTTATAAGAGAGAGCGAATAGATTAAATAACCGATATTTACGTCATACAAGGTATTTATTTACATTATCTTAAAGAGATGACATTGTTTGTGATTTATGGTTGTAGAGTCATACAAGAAATTACTAATTGTAAATGTATGCAACGCTTTATATTTGTTATTACTTATTACTTATTACTGAATTGTGTTTGGGTAAAGTTTTGGTACAGGTTAAAACAATTTTTAAGTGGTTTGAATGTGATGTGTATTTGTCCAATGTTTCTTATGGATTTAAGGAATTTATGAAGCCAAAAGAACACAAAGCTATTTTAGTCTGACTAAAAACTTGATCTATTCACTCTTGTGAAGCCTTTTGTTTTCTTACTTGTCCAAAACAAGGCAAGCATCGGTTAGTCTTCCTCCTTTAGTTGGAAGTAAATTTAAACAAGGCAGTTGATTTGTTTACTAGTTTTATACTTTGTTTGGTCTGTTATCTGTTATACAACTGTAATCTCCCCTTGTTTTCTCTAGATAAATTAACATTTTTGCCTAGCATTTCTGGTGAAAGTAACTTCTCCTCATGCTATACTTGCATCATCTCCCCCTGCAATGACCATCTATAGAACACCCATTTCCTTGTGATAATACATATCCGCAACAAGCAACGCAATCATCATTTACCAAGTTTTCGTGACTAATACTGTTATAAGTCTTGATAGTACTTTCACTTGTCTTTAACAATAGGAGTTACCTTTGCAATGCTGGTGAAGGTGTAGTTGCTCGTATGCTCTGTAGAATCTTAAATTGATTTACAGCAATTTAGTGCCCGTTTAGCATGATATCTTTGTTGTATCTCTTTTATTTGCTTCTTTACTCATTGCACATGAATTGCTTTTTGCAGGAGAGGTCTTACTGATGAACTTGGTGCAGAAGCTATGATGGCCGCTTATGAAGGTTGACAAAGAAGGAATGACTATGCTACATGCTGAGTTTGAAAAGATCAACAAGAAGTAAGTGCGCATTGCCCTGGCCATGTTATCTGGTAGTAGAGCTCCGCACATGCTGTTGACTCGTTTTGGCCCTCAGGTGCACAGTCTAAAACGGATGATTAATTGACAGCAAGTAAATAAACAAGTATTGAAATTTCATGTATATAAATAACAACACTTTCAACTAACCACAATATTATATTCCCTTGCGAACATATTAAAAAATGACTTAACCTGATATAAATAAAGAAGTAACCAAGTCTGGTAAAGTCGGGCACATGTTTCCGTGCAAAACATTGTTTTAATGTCATCTGGACCGAAGGATGTTGCTTTGTAACAGCTTGCTTAACTAGAAGAGAACCATGCATCCAAGATTTGCTTTGCGTTTTCTGAAGAAGAAAAAAGTTTATTTTATTGTGGAATCACACCGGAGCAACTTGTGAACTCCTTGGAACTTTTTAAAAGCATGTTATTAGTTCTATGCAAATGATGTTTGTAATTAATTCAATAATACTTATTGGCATATTGTGCATATTGATTTTTAAATAAATGAAAGTACAGTTTTATCTCAAGAGGATGTAATTATTGATCACATCATTTTAGTACCTGTCTATTTTAATAAATCAAATTTTAAAAAAAAAATGTAAGTCAGTCGTTTTATACATGGGGCAGCGACGTTTGAAGTTTGGTGTCTGTAATTCATTATTTCTATATTGGCTCAAGCTAGAATTTTCATGTCAGTTGATGGACTTTGTTAATAACACCATCTTGCAGACTGCCATTATTCTGATTGTTGCAAGTTCTAAATTTTCATGTTTCATGGCAGGCTTGGGATTAGTAAAGAAGAGCTACCCAAATATGAAGAGGAGTTAGAGCTTAAAATCGCTAAAGCACAACTACAAGAGCTGGAGAAGGATGCTGTAGAAGCTATGGAAACTCAAAAGAAAAGGTCTGTGTCTAGTGTTTTAATTTTTTATCTTTTAGAATTTTTTCTTTACTTCTTTTTGTTTAAACTCAGATTTATCATTTATTATATTCAGGGAGGAATTCAAGGATGAAGAAATGCCTGAAGTCAAGTCTCTGGACATCCGAAACTTCCTCTAGATATTACTTTTGCTGGGATAACAGTTTTATTTAAAGCATAAATTCCCCAAGCAGTTTTTTTATGTATCAGGACTCAGGAGTGAAGAACTGCTTGGGGAATTGCTACTTGCAAGTTCCAAGTCAATGAAGTTAATTTTTTTCTCAAGACTGCATCAAGCATGGTTATATTTTAGAGAGATCAATTGTAGGGGATTGCGGTTTTACCGGTAGAAGTCTAGATTATCGGACAGAATGAAAGTTGTTTCTTTCTGTCGACATTGTTTACTCCCTTGAATTTTAGATTGTATTGGCGGGGCTACGATTTCAGAAGAACTGCCCATAATCCCAACTCTATCCTCCATCAGCACACTTACATGAAATTAATGAGATTTTAAGGCAGTAGATTAATCCAACCTTGGTGCTTGTTGTCCTCTTGATTAATAGAGGGGATGAATATGGATTGTGGAATTCTGTCTTTTTGGATATTTATGTCGAATATTAGCTTATTCAGTCTTCCGACTACTGTCAATTTTTTTTTTTGTATATTTGCAGCTAAAAATGGCTACGTGTCAATTTGAAAAAACGGTTTTGTTTCTTCACGTAATTTGTGTTAATCTTTTATCTCCACAACCTCTGTTATGAATGAGCTGAAACAACAAAGCTAAATCTGTGACCTGCATTGCATGGTTTGTACTACAGACAACATGCCTATTAGGGTTAAGATATATCTTGTATTCCCTACTTGTAGGTAGAAATTTCCAAATGGAGGGAGATGTAAGTAGAGCTTACCTTGTTTGGGGCGATGAAGAACCTGCATGTAACATTCTTAGTTTATTTCACAATATTCAGCATCTGATTTCACCCTGCACCGTGCAAATCCAGAATCCAGGTTCCGAATTGCTCTCCATCATGTGGATTCAGATAAAAACCTTACCAGATTTGAAAGCATACGACATGCATTGATGTGTGAAACGATGAGAAGGCAGAGTCTTGGTGGTATGTTGGCGATATCATCTGTTAACCGAATCACATCACAGGTTCAGCCAACTCTAACTGGCAATACCAGGACCCAAGTTGTGGCATAAACGTATGTGAATATGGGTATAAATACAATGCAGAGACCTGTACTATGGGAATGGGAAGTATGGCAAATGTTTCAATTAGCACTGCTGTTGTGAACAAACCCTATTGATTAAGAACGACTTCTATCCTTCTTTAAATTACATTCGGATGTATGGAAATTATGTCGGCAACAAAAGAGTAGAATTACATCCATATTATCTTGTTATAGGAGAGGACAATGGTAGCGGTGGAGCGATTACTGATGCGAGCACAACGACCACAGAGCTACAAGAAGAAGCATTTGATGCTACGGTGATTGAGTTTGGTTCTCAAATGAATGCGACCGTCGATGATTGGAGTGCAACTCTATATGACGCTTGTTTCATTTTGCACTCCAGTATGACCAAAGTTGAGTTTCCAAACCTTGTGTTTCATCTTAAAAATGCGGATTTGGAGCTTGAAAATTATATGATACTGGATCCGGAGAATGGAAAGTGGTGCTCGACAATTGTGCATGGAGTAACTGACTGATGACAAGTCAGTTATTGGAAACATGCAACAGAGGAATATGTTGATCGTTTATGATTTGCAGAATGGGACTTCGTTACTCACAAAAACTCAGTGTGATCAGATTCGGAATCTTGGTTGTCAGTGTGATTTAATTCAAGTCTCCTATAGTGGTCAGGGATGGAAAACTTCACAAGGCCTATCTCACATCCTTACAAGAACAAGAGCATTTTATCAGGTTTTCTTCTCTTGAATAAATGCAGGTGCCTGAGAGCATTTCAAAGAGATGCAATAACTGGATTTCAAAATGTGCAACTACATGAGCAGAGTGATTCAAATTTCAAAGTTTCGAAACTATTGCATTGGTTCGACATGAGCTACTGAAGGCGGAGTGATTCATACCGGTGCCAGTAGTTCAACCCAAGCAGCAGAGCAGGCTACATGATTGATCTATGTAAATTGGTGCATTGCCCATAATAGATGCAACTAAACCTCTTCAAAGTAATAGTTTCGGGAATTAAAAAAAAATTATTTTATTGCATTTATTATTTTGTCGAGAACAAAATTACGTTGTCTCCATTATATTGAGTTAAAAAAAAAAGTTTTTTTAAAAAAATTATTATTTTATCAATTATTACTTAATCGATGTTCAAATAATTGAATCCTGTGCATTTTGTTCACCACCTGTATTTTGCCCAAATTGCCAACAACATGTTGGTGCAGTGGTTGAGCCATTGGCCTCCTTTGAAGGAGGTCAGGGGTTCGACTCCTGCGTGTGCGTGAGTTTTCTTAGTTTGTATTAGGTTTCCTTTCTGTATTTATATTTGTAATGGCCGGGGGTCCTTCGAAAACAGTTTCCCTATTGTATAGGGGCATGGTCTGCGTACAGCTACCCTCCTCAGACACCACTTTGAGTGATATTATAACTGAGTAAGCTAAGTTTTTTTAGTATTTGCCCAAATTAAGAATTAAAGAGGCAATCAATTGACTAGGCCTACGCAGTTATCTATCAGGGTTATTAAAATGCAAATAATAATTTGATGATATCAGCTCTCACTAATCATACTAGTATTAAAACTTTCGAGACAATAAGTAATTAATAAATTGTGGAAGTCGATTGTCGATATACGCAAGTTGTACACTTTTTATCCAGCTAGTATATGACTTAAAAGCACCTTTGAGCAGCTTTGGGACCGACTAGCCGCAGGTAAAAAGAGTGGACGGCCTCAGTGCATGTCAAGCTCAAACTTTGTTTAGGTTGTCAAATTTTGTTTTTCTTTAATATGTTTGTCGTAATAATTGTACTCGCTTACTTCACGGCATATCATGTTTGAATCTTGTTAAAAATAAGATGGACGTGAATGTGTATATAAATATAGAAAAAATTAATTCTTTTTAGGGAAGAAAAATCTACTTTAATGATATGAATCTGGAATTTATAATCTAGACAACATTATTCTTTTATTAATTAATTAATTATAAAAGACATTGACAAGTGGAATGATGCTCATTGCTAATAGGAGTCTCTCGAGGTTGATGCTATGCTTTTTTTAGTTTTATCGAATATGCCACCTCTTAAACATAATTAAAATAGGTTAAAAGGAGATTAGAGTTTAGGCCTCTCAATGGATCAGAGCTTCGATCCGATCCGATCCAATTCGATCCAAAATCTTATAACTAGACATGGATTTATATAAAATTAATTCGATCCGATAAAAATCCGATCCGATAATACGGATATGGATTTTACATGATCCGATCCGTTAAGAGTCCGATCCGATAATAGTTATATAATTATATATTTTATTATATATTAATATTCATATATTTATAATTATACAAATAATGTATAATTTTCAAATCATATGAGATTCAAAATCCTTTAGTAGTATTTTATACTATAACTTGAAAAAAGTATTACGTTGAAAATGAATACGTTATCATTATATTGCATCTTAAATTGAATTCATATTTTAATTTGAATTATTTTTATGATTAGAGTTCATTTCTTGATCATTCTAATTTTGTATGGTACATTTCAGGATTAATAGATATTTATTTTTGATTTTTAATGTTCTATTCTTCTTGTATTTGGATGTTATTGTGTACTTTTACAACTTAAAATTGTTTATTTTATCATTTTAAATTTTAATAGATTTAAATATTAATATAACTTTTTTGAATTTTTTTAATTGGATTGGATATCCGATCCGATCACCCGTAATCTTAATGGAGCGGATATGGATTGGTCTTAAAAAAATTCGACACTTAATCCGATCCGAAAAATTAAATGGATTTGGATATGGATTCAGGCTGATCCGGTCCAAACCTGATCCATTGACAGACCTACGAGAGCTTGATTTACGTATAAAATCCTTAAATTTAACTTAAATGGAATATATAAAGAATATTAATCATTTTCATAATATTTTTCCGTTTAAACCATTTTTCACATTTGTGTTAGAGCACGAAAATTAAGAATGGTGAAATTAATCAATATTAAATGTAATTGAAAAGGACATCAAAAAAATGATAAAAAAAATAATAAAAAAAAATGAAGGAGTAGTAGACCTTGACCGTAGACCAACTTTTTCACTTGTTCGTTTATTGATTACTCCCTCCGTCCCAATGATTTCTACCCAATCATCTGGACACACGGAGACTAAGAATATGTATGAAAAATGAGTAAAGTTAGATGAATAGTAGATAAAATGTTGGTACCTATCAATATTTAATAATAGATTTGAGATAGTGGAAGAACTAGTAGCTGTAATAGTGTTTTATATTATAGATTTGAGATAGTGGAAAAAGTTAGTGGGTGTAATAGTATTTTTTATTATTAAAACTTTACTATTTTTGGGATGGGTAGAACTGATGGGACATCCAAAATAGTAAATGGATAGAAATGAATGGGACATAGGGAGTATTTTTAAATTTAGAAAGTAATTTAAATCTGCTGATTAAATTTCTTTATTATAGGTAAAAACGAAACACAACGTAAATTATATCCAAATTATTTTAGGATGAAGGCCCAAAATGCTCCATTTTTATTTTTCACGACCCTCCATACTCCATTTCATAATTTCAGCCCAAAATACTCCATTGACACGTTATTTCGTGTTGCACAACATGCTGATGCGCCATTTTGTGTTGCGTATTAGGGATATAATATGCTATTTCGTTCCCCACATCTCATCTATTGTGGCACACCATCATACGTATTACAGCAAATACGCAACCCAAAATAGCGTAACAGGATAATTCTTTTGAAAAATCTGTTACGGTACACGCAATGCAATATTAGGAGGTAATGGAGAGCCAAGTTTTGTGGATGGGACATTTTGATTATTCTCTCATTATTTTACACAGTCTTGATACGTTAAAAAAATTGAACCAGCTTAATGAAATAATTTTGAGAAAACTTAGCAAGAAAAAAAAGAATTATGAGAAAGAAGAAAAACCAAAACTGAATCAAGACGGCCGAAAAAAATAACAAAAAAAAACAGGTGGAAATATTGGTCACATCAATTGTCAAGTACAAAGTACAAAAACACAAATGTACCCTACTTGACAATTTTTATTATTTTATCGCATCCACAAAATTTAGTGCCATAATCAAAATCTATCTTGGACCGTACAAGATTCTTTTCTCGAAGTGCGAGCCTAAACTTATCGGTATCGTATTATGTTCTCGTCCTATGTGCCCCGTGAATTCTAACAACTAAAATATCATATTTAAATAACCCAAATTAATTATTAATTAAATCAATTTTTTACCTAGAAATTTCACATTTTAGGAGTATATATATAAAGACCCTTCCTCAATCTCATAACCACAAAACATTACATACCACATCTTCTCTCTTCCATAGCCTTTGTTTTCCAATATTCATACACAAATAATTTATATATTTATTTGAAGATGTTGTTGGAGAAGAAGTCCAAGGTTAAGAAAGGATGGATGGCTGTTGAAGTAGGCTTAGAAGAAGAAGGAGGAGCCACAAAATTTGTGATACCAATATCATATTTGTATCACTCTCTTTTCAACCAACTTCTTGATATGGCTCATGAGGTCTATGGCTATCACACGTCCGGGCCACTTCGGCTACCGTGTTCGACCGATGAGTTTCTTCATCTTCGGTGGCAAATCGAGAGAGAAAATAGCAAAAATCATCATCAGCATCATCAACACCTTCCTACTAGCTTGTCTTTTCATACTTGTTGATATGGTTCGAGGATCTGTTTCGGGATCGGGGACGAGGATAGCACTTTCCGGTATTTATGTGACCAGATGATTATTCCTGGTTATAAATGCATTAGTATTATTAGTTTAGTATGTTTATGTGGAAGTTCTTAGTTTGAGGTTAAATTTGAATGATTATGTAACTTCTCCCACTCCTTTTGGAGTTGTGGAGTGAAATCATGTCTCAAGTAATAAGATTTTCCTTTTTCTTGGCTAATATTCAATTATGGTGATAAATCTTGATTATTGTTTGTTAATACGTTGCTCTTACAGAGAGATGTTTTGTGTAAAATTGTGTTTATTAATTGATGATTAAACTTTCATACCAGTTCACTAATGCATCCAAATATGTTTTAGTTCTATCCTACTGTTCATCCAAATTTATTTTAGTTCTTAATTGGTATATAAACAAGCAATTCCAAAACTTACATTAGATTCCGAATGCTAATTAACATATAAACACAATTTCAATCTTGAAATTCGATGAGGTTCTAGCTTTATCGACGAAAATTCGATATTCTGCCAATTATGATTTAATGTATTTTTCGTATTAAACTGGTTTAAGATATGAGTTAATACATGCTTGAGATGTAGTCAACATAGTATGTTCTACTTAAATTTCATTCGGTTGCTTTCATTTATTTACACTTTCTTTTTCGAATATCTCTATTAATTTTTTACATTCCAAAATTTATTAAAATAGTAAAATTTTATAATATAAAAAATAACCACACATACTACTTTTCTCTACTATACACACTACTTTTCTCCACTGTATACATTATATATTGATTGGTTCTATTACTTTACTCAATTTTTTTAATTTTTTCCAATACTCTACATTTTTTCTTAAATTCCGTAATTAATTTATTTATAAATAAATTAGAGGGAAGGAGGAAACAGAGAGTATACTTTAAGTATAATCAGTAGATAAGCCTTTCAATATACTATATTTTTTAATTTTGAAAAGAATATTAAAATATGTATAAATAATTGACCATTTCAGAATAAAATATTCATGACAGGAAAAGCATATCCGTTGTGCAAAGAGCCGAATATGAAAATGAATGGAGGTGTGCATTTTGGTTTGATTAGTTGATTTGTAGTAATTGACTTTTCAGGCTAATAAAGCTGAGCACGGCATTAAAGTCACACACCACTACAAATGAGAAGCTGTTACGTGTGAGTGTGTGGCCATAAATAAATTTAATACTGTATAAACTTTATTCGGATGCTCGCCCTTTCGAATTATTTCAAGGACACGCTAAGAATTTAGATTTTTTTTTTTTTGAAGAAAAGAATTTAGATTAATCTGGAAATTTGATCTTGTTCTAAAGACTAAACTAATTTGAACGGCGACATCCTTGTGTATACAGTGGCGGAGCCAGCAATACATACGAGGAGAGGCCAAATTATATTATAAAATTTGTTACCCCAAATTCCATGATATGAACTAAGGATGAAGAGAACTAAGCACTGAACTAAGCCATAGTATCATCAGTTTGATACTAAGCACCGATGGAAATATGAACCAAGGCTAAAAAAAATAAGGAAATACGATGTTGTTAGGTTTTGAATCTAGGCTTTTTCTCTCATAAACAACTTCACCACCACTAGGCCAACTAGTAATAGATGATATATATCAATAGAACATATACTTAAACTCAAATTTCACGGGGGGCACAGGCCTACCCTCGCCTCTACCTGGCTCCGTCCCTGTGTGTATACATCTCCTGACTTCTGAGTAACTTGCAACTTACAGAACACATAAACCCTATTCTCTCTAAAACAGTCTCCCTTTATTTTTGTGTCAAGCTAGTTTAGGGACTAGGTTTTCTCCGATGAAATGCTCCAACCATTTAGTTTTCTTTCGTTTTTGTTGATTTTTTTCAACAAAATCCAATTTTTTGGATGTTTGCGTATCCTCATTTTGGAGTGTGTGTTTTGTCTCTCCTTCTGGAATATTTCGTTATGTTTTTATTTAATTATGTTTGTTTTCGTTCGATGTTAAATCTGTTGAAAATGATTTTGTAGATGTTTTTGGGAATTTGGAAAGCCCACATCGAAGTTGGGGCGATGGTAATTATTGTAAGAGCTCATCTGTCACAACCAAAGATTGTTCATCCTTTAGGGGGTCCCACTTTCGGCATGTCTATAGCTGGTATCCGGCATGTAGATAGCTGGGGTATCGTTTATCTAGCTTCAGTTTATGCAATTGGAACACAGATTAACAATGATTTTTATGTGATAAGATCAATTGTGATGTCGCTGCTTTTAGGGATGTCGGCGTAGTTTGTATTGCTCGGGATATCTTTGATTCCGTTTTTAGTTTTAAAAACTTTTTAGTTCAGTGTGTTAAACGATTGGGAAACAAATCAGCTAATTGTTTTTAGTCAGTTATTTGTTTTTCCAACCTGGTTGTATCGACTGTAATATGTTATATTAAATGAAACGTGCTCTATTTTTTGGCAAAAAAAAAAAATACTATTTTGAATGGCTAGTCGAGTTCGATAAAATAACTGAATAAACTAATTTGACCATGTTTTAATTGAATGTTTTTATGTTTCTAAAACCTTTTTAAAATATTTTTGCATAATTTTTAGTTATAAGAAAATATTAGATACCAATTTTTCGACTTCGGTATTTCTTATTAGGTCCAACTAATATTACATATTATAAAATTTATTTACGAAAGTGAATATGGTTTTTGTATGATATTAATATGAATTATATTTTTGATAACTCCATTTTTTGAATTAACATTTCTAATTATGAAAGCAAAATTGCATGCGAGTTAATTGTTTTCTTATCATTAACATTTAATAGGAAATCATCGAAAAATAAACCTACACATGAAATACTCATCATTAACATTTAGTAGAAAATCATCGAAAAATAAACCTGTACATAAAATACTCAACTAAAAATCTAATAATACATAACACAATCAATTTATATAGTCATCGAAAAATAAATCTATACATGAAACACTCAGTTACAAATCAAGTAGTACATGAAACAATCAATTTAAAAAATCAATAGTCGACTTTATATCTTAAATGCAGTACTCAATTATTGATATACAGAAGTTAGAACTGCTGAAATAGATTGAGATCCTATTGACTTTATATTGACTCGGTAAGAGCATTCACATTTAAGACCCTATCCCCAAATATTTAAAGAAATATTTAGCTTTTATGCAAAAAATGGCTTCCATCCCATTCCCCATTTTAGGGATTAATTTTGGTGACAAGTTTTGAATCCCCATATTTGCAGATTACTGTTTTGAACCCCAAATCATCTCTCTCCTCTTTTAAATATATTTAATTGTGATGGGTGAGTTTTGGTAGTTAAAATTGTAAGTGAAAGAGAGAGAAAGAAGTAATATAAAAAAGAATATAGTGATAGGGGACTGGAAAATGGGGAATGGAATGTAGAAACTTTTTGATAATTTTGGGAATTTACTATTTTTAGTAAATTTTTGGGGTTGGAGATGGAGATGGGATGTGAATGCTGTAAGATCTTTTTGAAATAATTTGATAGGAGTACTATCACAAAACGAAGGGACCACTTAATTACGATGAACATTCAACACTATTTTTCTGAACCAAAAATCATCTCCTTAAGATAATTTTTATTTCTACGTTCAGAAGTAGATTGTTTCTAAACTAGAAACGTTGCTCCTTTACAAAAAACACAAGTTTTAATATATTTTTTATAAATTTCACAAAATACATTGATTTATTGTTTATAATATTAATAAATAACTAAAGGTACCTTTACACTCGGCATAAATACTTTGCATAAATCTGTAAACTATATTTACTCCGTTCCAATGTGAGCTACTTTTCTTTTTTAGATGTCCAAAAAGAATTAATTTGCCCTTTTCAATCCTAATTTAAGGTTATTATAATCAAACACTCATCACTCTTCTAATTTGTATGGCTAGAAATGAATGATAATGAAGTTAATTTTAATTTTTTAAAACAACGTATAATGTTGATTGATTCACAATAAATGAGACGGAGGAAATATATTTTAGAATATTAATTATAAAATTATTTTCTAAAATAGGTACTAAATTCAAGAAACGTCCATGTAATGTGGGCAAAGATTCCTCATTTCTCTTTGATTTTAAGTTCCATGGTTGTGGGACTTATTTAATGGTGGAGTAACATGGTCTGCTTACAAATATTCGATACTTTTTAGTGATTGCGGAAAAGAAAACAAACTAACTGTATGCAAATTATCTTCTGCTTCCTCTTCATTCTCAACCTCTAGTAGTGGACTCTGGTCGGCGTTGAAGATTTAACATCCCCCTACCGATGTTGACATTTCTAGGGACGCTTGTTAGTCTTGATCGAGCAACTTCAAATGAATTTGATCCAAGGTCTTGTTTCTCAGATCTTAATTCCAACTTATGAGTTACAGAAAAGTTTCGTATTTACATACTCTTTTTTATTAAAAAAAATGTGTATGGAAAGTTTAATATTCGTTATCTTGCAAAAATAAGTTACTTATTTTAGAAAAAGTACATATTTACATACTCATACTTTTTTCCAGAATAAGTAACTTATTTCTGAGAAATAAGATTTCTTAAAGGAGCCTAAATTTGTACTCATTGTTTTATTTTAATCATTTTTTCATATTTAGTTAGGAAGTTTAAGAAAATATATAAATTATAGATAAAAATAAGAAAAATGAATAAAATAATATGATTTATCAATATTTAATATATAAAGTAAGTATAGTTGTAGGCAATAGCATTATGGTTTATGTTTAAATTATTTAAGTGAAACTTATGAAAAATTGCCAACCTCACCGAAATAGACATATGTATCTATATTATATTCATTGAACAGATGGCATATTTTTCTATTCTATATTAATTTAAAACATATTTAGAGTTTATTTTTCTAAAATTAATGAAAGTAATTAACCTTTAAATGATTGCAATTAAAATACATATAATTATTTAGATTTAAAATATTTCTAAAATGAAAAAAAAAACTTAAAAATTGTGAAATATAAATAATAAAATAATATGTGCAGAAAGCAACCGTGCATATTAACTGATCTATGATAACTTTATAAAGGAGAAAGGGAAAGTCGTAAGAGAAGTTGAAAATGCAAAATTCGTATTCCATGTACATGGGTTACGTAGACTCCAACACATGATGACCACTTTACACGTTACAAACGGAGTCCAAAACCAAAATGATTCGGTTTCTAGAAATATGCACTTTAAAGACCCTACCGGACACCGGTACATTATAATCGGAGATGCAGTGTAGCTAGTCTGTTTGGTCAATGGTTTGAAAGTAGCAACTAGAAAAAAGAACCTAGTCTTTTTCACTTTTGTAGTTTGTGAAGTTAAATATCACCATTCACTACAACAACACAATACAACGTACTCAGTATATCCCGCATGAGCAGGGTCTGAGAAGGGTAGGATGTACGCAATCATGCCCCTACACAATGGTAGAGAGATTGTTTCCGGTTTTTTTTGACCCCCGGCAGGAGTCGAACCCGTGACCTCACGGTTCACGGATTGGGCACTTACCACTGTGCCAACTCAACCCCTTTCATATCACCATTCACTACAGGTGCTAAATACAAGTGGACTTGCTCCATTAGACAGAGTGGAAGTTACATGATTTCATGATCAACTCTTCATCGTTGCATAGCCTACCTAAAGGAAGTGGTCATCGTTGTATAATTTCGATTAACGAAAATCAAAATCTTCCTTTCGTGTATTAGAGTTCGAACAAGCTGTCTGATGAATTGAATTGGGGATGATCCTGATTATAGGTGAATAAGTTTTGTGGTTAGGAAGTGGATTGCCAGATTCCGTGGGTACGAATGTGTTGGCAGTCTTTCGAATTAATTGAGGTGAACAAAAGCTGGTCCGGACACCGGATTATCAAAAAAAAGATTTATGGTTAGAATCGCAAATATTTAAGAATTCCGAAAATTTTAAATATTTTTTCTACAAAGTATCAACAATGCAATTTATATGGACTACTTACCTTATCGGATTGGATTGGGTTGGGTTGGGTTGGGTTGGGTTGGGTTGGGTTGGGGTGGAGTGGGAGAGGGGGTTATCTGTAACAAATGGACTGGTCTCAACATATACTTTACGGGTTGATCTTGTTATTGACCCACAACAGTTTGGGCCGATTACCTAATCCAGATTACAAGCCCACCTGATCCCACTTTGGTACATGTCCTACTCTATATATTATGTTCAGAAAGGAGGAAAGGATTATCGAAGAAGAATATCGTTTTCATTTCATTTCATTTATGTATCTTTCCTTTCAGTATTTTGCATTATGTTATTCCAGTACTTCCTTTAGTTTAATTTTGTATTGGACCTTTAATTCGAGTTATCAAATTTAGTTATCAATTTCAATCACTTCTGAGTCACTCGCGAGTATGAATATCCTCAATTATCCTCAATTTGGCTATGTTTGTTCCGATCTGAGTTATCTCAATGGTTTAGCAGAGGTAGATAACCTTGGTTGTTACAAGTGGTATCAAAGCAGTCCTTCCTCGGGTGTGATGGATGTTTCTCCGTATTATCCAGTTGCGTACAGGCCACCAGAGCCACCACCACTGTCATCTCACGGTAATTCTCCTATTGTCACGTTTAATCCTTATTACTCTCCTTCGCACCTACTTCATGATGCTGAGCCACCACAGTCACCTAATCTACACACTACTGAATTTTGTGCACCTTATATGTACACTTCACCGTTCACTCTACCTTGTCAAGCCACCCTTTCTACTAACCAACCTGATTACACCCTTGAGTCAACTGTCCCTGTAACAGCCACTACCACAATCGTTAATTCTCCCAAACGTATGGATAATCCTAACGATGCTTCCAGTGATAAGGGGAACCAATGAGAAGACAAACTTACTCAAATGATTGCGATAATTGAGAAGTTGCAAGAAGATTTTACAAACAAATCAAAATTGGTTGACAAGAAATTTCAAGGGAAGTCATTAGCTGTTGATGAAAGCACCTTACAACGTCAGTCAGACGACAATTCTACAAAATTAGTAAGTCCATTGCCTCAAAATAGTTCTGATTCTGATGTTGTTATTGGGGATGGTAGTAAATTAGTGGAGGAGGCTGTTGTAGTACAGAAGGGAGTGGTTGTAGATGTCGTAAATGTTGATACTCAAGTGTTTGTTAAAAATCCTTTGAGAAAATCAGATTCAGTTGTTGAATCTGTGAGCGCGGATGATTTGAGTAATGCTCTTGATGTCAGTAATAATGCAAGTTCAGAGGCTGTGATTGGGAGTGAAAGTAGCTGCAACATATTAGTAAATAATTTTGATGTTTCATTTATGATGGATAACTTGCTAATCCATCAAAATTCTAGTTCGGTTACAGAGTATGTGGAGGATTTTTTGCACAATAAATCCAGAGTTGAGTTCATTTTTCAACGTAGTTTTGATGACGGCCTTCTTGTTTATTGTTTCATTGACGGGTTGAAAGTAGAAATTCGAGAGGCACTTGAGTTGTCGGCACCTCAGACCTTGGAAAGGGCATTCGATTTGGCTAAATTTCAGGAATCTACTCTTGAAGGGATGTTTTTAGGATTCAACGAGTTGGAATTGAAAGTTCATACAATTACTGGGGTTAATGAGTTGTCAAGGGGGATTCATAGAGAAAAGGATGTCGATGCTCCTTCTAGCCTTATTGTGATGCAGCTGATCACCCAGCCTGGAGCAGCAACAATTATGAAAGTTTTGGATAAAAAAGAGGAAGTGAATGCGAGTACTTTGCAGGGTGCAATTACTAGAAGTGCAGGCATATAGGAAGGTGTTTTTGAACTTGGTGAGAGGCTAATGGTTGGTTTTAGTTCCATGGGTGAAGAGAAAGAAATTGTTGCTGAAAAAATACCTTCAATGTTTTCACCCAAATTCAGAGAGATGGTCAAAGCTTTTCCTGTCAATGTCAGTGAAAAAAATGTGCTTATCTATGACCATGGCGGGGGCACATCTGGTACGTATTCTCATAATGCTAAAGAGATATTATTTGATGTTAAGGTCATGGCTAGTGATACTCATTTTAGAGGTAAAGACATTGATAATAGGAGGTTTTTTTGTTAAGGAGTTTAAAAGAGATAATAAATAGGATAATGGTTATCGTGATGTAATACTGATGACAATATTGAGGACTACATGTGACAAGACATACGAAGCTCTTTCTTTATTTCCTGAAACCATTGCGATTGACTCTGTTCTTAAGGGTTTCGAAACAATTTTTCTGTTCACCTTTGATCCTGGTGGTGATGAGCAAAATGGACAACAAATCTGTATTATTTATTTGTTTAAAGAAATGAAAAATAGCATCGTGAAACCCAATGAAGCTGTTCAGTTGAGATTAAATTCAGCCTACCTTCATGAAAGCTTGGAGAAGAAATGAGAAGGTCAAATTAAGGATCTGAAGTTTAATTCCAATGGAGGGGAACAAAAAGATAGTCCGCTGGTTATTTACTTTGGGGAACTGTTGATTGACTTTGTGCCTACAGTTGGCGGGATTTCACTTGCAGAAGCAACTGCATTTCAAAAAGCTCCTGGTGGGGCTCCTGCTAATGTTCCTGTTTGTATATCACGGTTGGGAGGTTCTTCAGCTTTCGTAGGAAAAGTGGGGGATGATGAATTCTGGTACATGTTAGCTGATATTTTGAAGAAAAACAAGACCAACAACTCTGGCAACCGAATTGACCCAGCTGCAAGGACATCACCGGCATATGTTACATTGCGGTCTGATGTCGAGCGTGAATTTTTGTTTTTCAGTCATCCTAGTGTTGATATGCTTTGTCATGAATCAGAACTTGATAGAGATCTTATCAAGCAGGCTAAAATCTTTCACTATGATTCAATTAGTTTGAATGAAGAACCATGTAGGTCTGCTCATCTTGCTGCAATGGCAATTGCTAAAGAATCTGGAAGCATTCTCTCTTGTAACAAATGGACTGGTCTCAACATATACTTTAAGGGTTGATCTTGTTATTGACCCACAACAGTTTGGACCGATTACCTAATCCAGATTACAAGCCCAGTTGATCCCACTTTGGTACATGTCCTACTATATATATTATGTTCAGAAAGGAGGAAAGGATTATGGAAGAAGAATATCGTTTTCATTTCATTTCATTTCTGTATCTTTCCTTTCAGTATTTTGCATTATGTTATTCCAGTACTTCCTTTAGTTTAATTTTGTATTGAACCTTTAATTCGAGTTATCAAATTCAGTTATCAATTTCAGTTACTTTTATCTGCGTGTTGCCAGTGCCACAAAGAAAAAGAAAGGTACGTGGAATGTGTCACCATTCAAATACATACATCACTTTAACTTTATTTCCTAGTGCTCAATGTCAAGTACCACAACCTCAAATATACGTACGGTGGATACACGTCACTTATTTTTGAAGAAATTAGTTTCTCTTTCCCCTCTACGACTCTCTATATATAGCCAACATTTCTCTAGTTCAAAAAACAAGCTCCCAAATTCTCTAATCTCTATACAAATCAAGAAAATTAATCACAATTTCTCGCGTAATCTTTTACTTATCAGTTGATCAAATGGCGAACAAGACGAAGGTGAAGAAAGGATGGATCGCGGTCCAAGTCGGATTGGAGGATGAAGATGAAATAGCTTCGAGATTTCACATTCCGATTTTTTACCTCAACAATCCTCTATTTCGACAACTTCTTGATAAAGCTCATGAAGTTTATGGTTACCACATTTCTGGTCCTCTTAGGTTGCCATGTTCTGTCGATGAATTCGTTCAACTCCGGTGGCAGATTGAACGAAAAGATCGATAATCGCGACACTTTACCATTGATCACATATACATGAATATGTAGCAGAGAAATGGTCGATAATCAGACGGATCAGAAGTGCTGAATAAGAAGGCAGAAGTTTATTAAGTTATACATGCATGCAAGCTTAATTGTATGGAGAGGCATTGGTTTTTTTTGTGATGCAACTCTTTAGCTGCAGCTGTTAAAATGTTGTAAATATTTTACTTGTAACGTAAGAAATGTATGTTAATTTTGTAATCAGCACATGATTAAATACTTTCATACGGAAGTTTCGTTACCTAATTATTCACGTAATTTCCTTTCTTTTCAGTGATAAATAAGACGCTAGGTTCAGAGCTTCTCCCAATTTATAGATCTATCAATTCTCAATGAACAAGTTATGTTACTTGCAAGAAAGTCATGATTATGTACACTTAAGCCTTATACAATTCTCGAAATAATGAATAACGGTTCTCAATATCACAATTTGAAAGCAAATGGTCCCAAATATCACAGCTCAAAAAATTGGCTCCAAATATCACTACAAAACACATTATAATATAGCGTCTATATTTTTTCTTTTTCTTTTCCCAAAACGCCAATGCGTTTAGCGTTATGGTGATTGCTTCTTTTTTTTTTTTCTTGTTTTGTTTGTGTTGAAACGCTAGGCCATGCTATGTTTTCAGTTCAAACGCCATTTTATGTGGCTTTTTGGTGTTTTTTTTAATTTTCAATTAAAATTTTATTTTTTAATTAAAAAAAAATATTTTAATTAAATTTAGGGGTTCAACAATTAATTTTTGAGGTTCAATGTTTCCAATTAACGCTACACGCAACTGTGTTTTGGAGTGATATTTGGGATCAAGTTTTTGAGCTGTAATATTTAGGACCATTTATTTTCAAATTGTGATAGATAGGACCAACACCCCGAAATAATACGCCCGAAATAATACGGTACTATATGAGTCAAGTTATCAAGCTTATATGGACTTAAATTTATTGATAATATTGTATCTTATTATGCACTTCTCGAAATTATATCGTGCTTAACACGTATATATTGAAAACTATGATAATAAAAAAAATGTATCATAATGATAAAAAAAATTAAATATGTAAGTTTATTGTACACGAAATCTCGTATTTATTTTTAGAAAAATGTTAGAGTTTCAAAATCGTTCCCAAATGTTGAGTTATCAAAATATTATTGATCATTTTCTCATAAATAAGATGAATCCTTTTTGCATACATATAAATTCCACAAATAAAATTATGTTATGCGTCCTTCAAAAATTTTTGAGATCTATTTTAAAATATATTTTAAGATATGTAACATTACCTTTATATTTAATTCAGCTCGGAATCTATCTAACTATCAGTCACGTAACAGTGATACTTATCAAATTGCAGTAAAGATGTACACTAAGGATTGCACTCGTTAGCGGCAAGTTGACGGTGATTGTACAAAATGTACAATTGTACAAAACACAAAAGTCGAATTTGTACAACTAAATAGTACGGGTTCAATTATTGTTAATTGCATAAATCAATTCAACAATGCAATCGACAAAATGATGACATTGACCCCCACTAGTTTTATTGCTAATGACATGTATCTAAATTATTCTTAATTATCTTGTCAAAAAGTTAAATTATTCTTAATTATAGCATTATCGGATTATAGTCCTTAAAAAGCATCATGGTGGAGTGGACTGTGGAAGTGTCCTAATTACCCAAAACATAAAGCATAGAGTTGATTGGTAAGCGTTAATTTAAAATCTGAATACGAATTATTTTTACAATTTTACTATAAGAGTGAGAAAAACATACATACATCTTCTATATCTATAACGAAATGGTAGCATCGTCCACCAACAATACGAAACTTTATCAACTCAATTGATTTAATTTTATTTACTAAATTAATTTAACAAACGTACATTATATTATATCCCACTAATTAGCTAGTACCTTCGCATAAAGCAAATAGATACGCAATACGCCACCTTTGTGACCACTGACCAGTCCATTAGATAGTGCACGAACAAAAAGATTAGGTATCATTTATTTATACCGAATTTCTTAGACTACGAATATATTATGCTATAGTTTCTATGCCCAAATCTACTCAATTAATAATTACATCCTGACCCGAATGCACGCCTAAATTAATGTATCATAATCTCATTCCAATACACGACATATATAATATAAATGAGATTAGGGAGCCTGAGATATATCCTTTAAGATACCTATCTTTTATATGTAAAAAAGGATGGGCGTTTTAGTAAATTCAGAATTTTTTAATTAGTCCTGCGGGTCCAGTAAAATATAAAGTTATTTTGTATGTATATCAGGAAAAATTTCCTAAAATATATATCTGGATCCTTTTTCTCTATATAAATTTAAATATTTGAGCAAAAAATCATTTTAGAGCATCTTCAAGGCTTTCAAGCCCTTAGCAAAAATGTACAGTCGGCATTTCTAAAGTAAAAGATATAGCCAACCTCTCCCATTTCCACTACTCCAACCAGCAAGTCCCCTTATCTAAATATATAGCCATTCATGTTTAGTTGGCTATATATAGCCCATCACTACAGATTTGTAATGCATGCCACATCACCTATTTCAATTGTAAAACGGCGTATACCTACTTCATGTTTATTTATTAATTTTTAATCAAATCAATTGTTTAGATATTAATTATAATCTAATTTATTATAGTTTAGAAAATATAACTTTAGTCATAATTTATAATTCTAAATATATGAAAACATTTTTAGATTAATTGGTTTTAATATTAATTTATTGAAAATTAATTTTTATAGAAAATTTATTCGAAGTAATAAAATACAATTTTTGAAATATAACCAACCCTTATAGTTAACCCCCATTGGAACACAACACCTTACAGATTCAACAAATTTTAGTCGACCATTATTTAATATTATTTAATCAACCATTTTAACCGATCTTATTGAAGATGCTCTTAAACATTTACATCTTCCTCCGGATTTTTAAATAGAGAAAGAAGTAAGTGATAAATACAATAATTTTATTTTCAATCACACAATTAGAAATGAATACAAATTAAACCTATTTTCAGAAACAACTTTGAGTAAATTTGCCGACATGAGTCAGTGTATGGAATAGAAAATAGAACCTAACATCCTGCTCCCCAATATAAAAAAGGAAAGAAAGCAAGTGAAAAGAAAGGAAAGTAATATAATTTATATCTATATTTGTGCTTCAGAGATTTTTTTAAGGCAAAAGCGAGTGATTTTGATTTCTTTCTTCCAAAATTTTCATCCCAAAATTGGGATGAAAAGAAAACAAGTGAAAGCAAGTTAATTAAAAATATTTGATATCAAAAATATAATCTAATCATTTAAATAAAAACATTTTATATCTTAGGATTGAATTATAACTTGACAATCATTTATATACTTTCCTTCCAACTCGAAGCATATTAATGAAATCAATTTCGCTCTACAATTTTTCAAACTCGAGAGCAAGTGAATGAACATATTGCTTCATCTTTCACTTACTTCCTCCTGCATTCATTTAATTTCTATCTTTAAAAAACTCGGAGCAAAGGGCCTAAAAGAAAGTATTTTCCTTTTTGTTTTTGGTTGTCACGATCTGCACTTCATATGTACGTACACACACTGACACACATACATTACAATATCTCTCTTAATCAAATTTGCATATAAATATGACCCGTACCTGCATCTTAACCATGTACAACCCCGCACTAAACTCTACCTAAATCTCCTTTACTCGATCTCTTCCCTAATCCTTATTCATAATACTAGCATAATTAAATTAATGGCGATAGAGAAGAAGATGAAGGTCAAAAAAGGATGGATAGCCGTACAAGTAGGTCTAGAACAAGAAGATGAACGACTCACAAGATTTGTGATACCAATATCGTTTCTCTATCACTCTCTTTTTAAACAACTTCTTGATATGGCTCATGATGTTTACGGCTACCAAACCACCGGGCCGCTTCGTCTGCTCTGTTCGACAGATGAATTTCTTTATCTTCAACGACGGATCGAGAAAAAATAACATCATATCTTAGTTTTTGCTACTACGCTATTATCGAATCCTATCAGGTGGCATCATCTGTAACCGTCTTACTTCTACTTTGTTGCGGAGTTGAACATGTACAAAATTTACCATTAGTAGTCCATTACTAGTAACTAGGGTTTCCTTTTTTTTTTTTTTTTAGCTAGGTAAGTTTAGTTTTTTCTTATTTCCGGTAACTAGTGAACTTGGACGAGGTTTTTTTTTTTTTTTTTTTTCACCAATGCTTTTGTGGACTCTCCCGTCCTACATATGTACAAGTAAACATATGGGGATCTTGTGCAGATATATGTTGCATTAAAGTTTAGCTCTGAATGAAGCATGTTTGAATTAATTGAGCTTCGGATCACCTAAGTTTTGGGCGGGTACATATATGACTTTATCGTGTAAAAATAATCTTTTCTTTTTCGCTTTTTAGTTTAGTTTTTACGTAGAATATCTGTTTTACTTTAATTCTTAATGAATAGATTTTATATTAATCTTAAAGTAAAGTACCTCTAATTAATTAGAAAAAGATTAATCAGTGAAGTACAGTACCACTGGATCCAATAACTAATTAAAAGCAGAACGCGTCATATGAGTCATACACCACCTTGCACCTTACAAGGTATATAAAGGATTTATTTAATGTATGTGTGGCCTTGAATGATCTGGTCAGCTTTGATCATGGATGTTGTTAAAATTATACCCGATGTAACACGAGGATCCGATTGATCATGTAATTGCTTTTTTTTTTTTAAGAAAAAAAAATTGCAGAATACCCTCTCTAAACAATAATTTTGTTTCCCTTTAACAGAACCTTTTAGTAGCTCATGATCGTATACGAGTTAATTATCTTGCTAAATACTAAATATAAATTTTGAAATTCATATGCACTCCATAACAAACAAATTATATAACAAATAATAAAAAACACCTCATATCTAATTTAATATAAGAGTTCCGTCATGACATCCAATACAAAAAGTTATTATTTTCTACCCTCTATCCATCTAGCAAAAATTTTTTTTTATAAAAAATTTACTGTTCATGATGACGTCAGCATGACGTTAGCATGAACAGTAAATTTTTTATAAAAAAATTTATTAATTTTTTTTTGCTAGATGGATAGAGGGTAAAAAATAACAATTTTTTGTATTGAGTGCCCCTGACGGGGCCGTTGGATCTATTAGATCTAAGGTGTTCTTTATTATTTGTTATATAAAAGTGTTCTGTATGGAGTAATGGCCTGTATATATACTAGCTTATAACCCGTGCGAAGCACGGGCTTCCTTTGATAGGTTGTAAAATTTATTTAACATTATAATTATGTTTTTATATAATCCTTATTTTTAATAATTTTTTAATTTTAATTTAATATAAATTTATATAATGATATGCATGGTTTAAAATTTATTTTGTAAAATTCTAAATTAAAAATGTCGTTGACGGGTTCGAACTTTGAATTTTTAGTAAATTAATTTAATCATATAATATATCTTATTATTAGATCTAACGATTCTTATTTATTACTAAAAAATAATGATTTGAATATATGGTGAGATATTTTTGGGTGTATATTAGTGATGGCAAGATTAATTTTAAATTAAAAAGTAACATGTTTTAATTACAAAAATTACTACAAAAAATAATTACGGAAAGATATGGTGTGATATTTTGGATATATATTAATTATAGTAATATTAGTTTTAAATTAAATGGTAAAGTGTTTTAATTAGAAGTAAAATCGTTAGAAAAAATGGGTAATTGAGTTGTTGGAGCAGAAAAAAGAGTCCAAGTAGAAGTTCAATGTGGATGAAGGAATTTTAATCGGAATATAATTACGTTAACATGAGTAATTAGCTTTTCGAGTTTTTTTTGTAATTTAATTATTTATACTTACACTTTAATGATATATATGGTGTTGCAAAAGAAGAGAAAAGACGAAAAAACTTGTGTATTGAATTGATAAAGATGGTGTAAATTAGGTTTAGAACAATAGAGTTCTGTTCGTGAAGGCAACAGAGGTTTTAAGTTTAGCTGTATTAGTAATGGTGTAAATATAAAATACTATTGTGTCTTTAGGACTATAGCCAATAACGGATTAAAATTGATTTATTTTATATTTAAAATTAATTAAAAATTAAATTAACCAAACCGAAAACCAAAATAAATAGGATAACCAAACCGAGAACCAAAACTTTCAATGTTTCGGCTTTAATATAATAGTGTATATATATATATATATATATATATATATATATATATATAGGCCTTTGCTCCATACAGAACACTCTTAAATAAAGAACAATAACAAACACTTACAAAAGATCTGGTCCATTAATTCTTTATCTAATCTAACGGCTCAGATTAAAAACATAATCCTAACTGTATTCTCTCTCTCCCTCTCGCGCGAATATTTATGTCAATCTCTCTCGTTCGCGGTAATCTCTCTCTATCTGTGTTCGCAGGAATCTCTCTCTGACTCTTTCTCTCTATCTCTGTATCTCTTTCGTAGCATCATCTTCAAAGTATGTTGATGGATTCTAGTTGCCGATTGAATACTCTTGATTCCGTTGAATTAGTATCAGGTTTGTAGTTTTTTTGTTCTTACTGTAAATTTTATCTTCAATGTGTCATATTTTTAGATTCAATATCATCAAATCATGTTCCTTTGTTTCTGTTAAGACTTTTTAATTGTTCATATGTTGATTCTACTTTCGATTCTATAATATCTGCAGTTGCAGTTGTGCTCCGTACGGTTTAGTTTTTTTTATAAGGATTAAGTAAATATTTTACTATGATTATACTATAGATTCATTAATCTATGTACTATCAGCATCTGTTTTCATGTGTTTCTTTTATTTGTGCTTAGATTCTACATTAGATTCTTTATTGTATGTAATATATCTGTTTAATCATTCCTTGCTTTTTAATCACTTATTAAATGCTTTTGTTCTTTTGATTCTGTGTTAGATTCTATACTCTCTTTACTAGCAACTGAGTTATCTTTTGCTTTGTTTTCCCCTGTGTAATTTTTGAGTTTTATATAGTTTGATTCTACCGTTGATTCCATTACTCTGTTTGAACAATTTTGTTTAATTACACCATGCC
This sequence comes from Saposhnikovia divaricata, assembly GCA_036435485.1. NCBI lineage: Eukaryota > Viridiplantae > Streptophyta > Magnoliopsida > Apiales > Apiaceae > Saposhnikovia > Saposhnikovia divaricata. The sequence continues at coordinate 200,523,321 of CM071601.1, read as the reverse complement.
TTTATAATCATTTATTAAAGTTTTAACATTTTGATTCTATGTTTGATTCTAATTTTATGATTCTAATTTGCATTAATTATGCCTTGTCCAGGTGCTGGAAATAATGTCATTGTTGACACTGGTTGTGATTCTATTGCAAATAATGAAGTTGTGGAATTTATAGAGGGCTTTGACGATTCGTTCAGTAGCAGTGCTCAGCTATGGATACCAAAAGTTGCTGATAACAAATTAAAACCATATGTTGGACAACGTTTTCCAGATATTGAATCTGCTTTCCAATTTTACAGTGAGTATGCAGGAATGGTCGGTTTTGATGTTCGTCGAGACACACAACGGGTTCGGAATAGTGTTCTTGTACACAAGTACTTAGTTTGTTCAAAATCAGGAACTCATGATACTTCTACGTCTGTTAGTTCAGATAATAGCAGTGAATCATCTCATGTGTGTAGTAGTGTCTCCAGTACGTCTATAAGAAGGAGGAATACATGAACAAAAAAGTGTGATTGTAGTGCTAAAGTTGTTATAAAGTTTGATGGGAAGGAACATTATGTGATTGATCGTTTCCTTGAAGCCCATAATCATCCCATGACTTCTGATTTTGGCAAACAATTCCTAAGGGCTAATCGCTGTATGACTGCTATTCATCGTACATTTGTGGTTGATGCTGCAAAATCGAATATCGGTTCATATAGGGCGCACGCTTTTTACAAATCTTTAAGTGGTTCATATTCTGATGTCGGTGCAACTGCAAAGGATTTTCAAAACTGGATGAGGGATGTGAAGTTGTTTATCGGGAAGAGAGATGCTGATCTCTTAATTGAGAAATTTAAAACGAAAAAGGATACATCTGATGGGGGGTTTTTTATGAATATGAGACAGACTCAAACGGGCATTTGACTAGAATTTTTTGGGCTGATGTGCAAGGACGTCAAAGCTATGAAGTTTTTGGTGATGTTGTTTCCTTTGATGCAACGTATCGTACAAATAAGTAAGTGTTTTTAAAAGATTTAGCTCAATAAGAGATGATGTTTATTACCTTTCTTGAAGTGTAGTTGTCTCATATTGTGTACTGACTTGTTTATATGACTGTTGTTTCATTATTTGGCAACCTATCTTCATGAGAGATTTAATTTGATTTAAATGTTTATTGTATGTTTTAGGTACAGTATGGTTTTCGTACCATTTATCGGAGTGGATAATCATTGGAAAAGCATCACTTTTGCTGCTTGTTTGCTTAATCATGAAGACATAACAAATTTCACTTGGGCATGTGAAATGTTTTTAAAAGTTTTTAATCGCCCTCCAAAGTGCATAATCACAGATCAATGTGATGCAATGAAAGTTACGATTTCTATCACATTTCCAGCTTCTGTGATTCATCGTTACTGTATGTGGCACATAATGCAAAAGTTTCCTGCCAAGGTATTAATCATGTAATTTGATTGCTTTTATTTTTAGTCGGATCATTTTTTATATTTTTAGTTTTAGTCTACATTGATTCATTATGCGTTCAATTTTAGTATATTTTCCTAATATACCAATTTTTATTTCTTTTGTCCATGTAGATTGGTGCTGTTTTCTGTGCAGAATCTGAGTTTATGAAGAAGTTAAACCGTTTTGTCTGGTCACCTCATTTGTCGGTTGTTGAATTTGAAGAAGGATGGAATAGTGTACTGAATGAGTTTAAATTGACTGGGCACGTTTGGCTGAATGACCTTTATGAAATGAGGAAGTCGTGGATACCTGCCTTTTTCAGGGACAAACCTATGGGAGGATTATTGAGAACTACATCTAGGTCCGAAAGTTCTAACTTTTTCTTCAATCATTTTGTCCAAAAAGGCGACACTCTTTCAGAATTTTACATGTGCTATGAAAGTGCAATCGATAAACAAGTTTACGAATGTAAAAACCTTGATGATGGAGATAGTTCTGTTCCACGTCCAGCAACAGAAAAGGAAATCGAGAAAGATGCATCTCGACTCTACACTAGGTCCATATTTTACAAGGTTCAGAAAGAAATTAAAGCCAGTTGCTATCATATTAAATTGGCTGGACAACCAACTGTAGTGGATGGGATTAATAAATATGTTGTCAAGGATAAGAGTTTGAACGATGCTTTGTTTGAAGTTTATTTGTCTTTTTCATCAAATGATGTATCGTGTTCATGTCACCTTTTCACGAGAGTTGGATACTTGTGCCGGCATTGTTTTTTATGTCTTGGTTTGTGGGGAATTGAAGAGATTCCACGGCAATTTTTGTGCAATCGATGGATGAAGAATGCAGTGAATAGATTCTGCACTCTGAAGTTGGGTAGTACAGTTGAGGATAGTCAGGGACATAAGACTATAGATACTTCCAAAAAAGTTTGGATTGAGTTTCAAGGATGTTTGGGTGACGTTTCCAACAATAATGATGGTATGGATTATCTTCTTGAAGAGATGAAGTCTTTGAGAATTAGAGTCAAGCAGAAGGTCAAGAATCCCCGTGCAACAAAGGATGATATACTACAACAAATGTTTGGTGTCAGGCCTTCAACTTCGATTCATGTTCTTCCACCGTTGCCAAGTAATAATAAGGGATGTCGCAAGCGAATAATATGACCTGCTGAACGAAGTTGTGATGGCAAAGACAGGCCTATGAGGCTTTGTAGAGGTTGTAATGAGAAAGGGTTCCATGATTCACGAAACTGTCCGATTAAGCGTCAAAAGGCTCAAGAGGTTGAAGACAATTCTTTAGGGAATGCTCAGAATGTTGATGTTGCGGAAGCTGAACCTCCAAAATCTAATGTAGCTCAGGTTGTTGATGTCCCGGAATCTGTTCCTCCAAATTTGAATGTAGTTTAATGCTTCCATTTTCAACTCTATTATTCTAGTAGTTTTTTTTTGTTCTTTAAAGATTGTAGTTAGATTTTTCCAGATTATTATGGATAAGGCTTGTTTTCTTTGGTGGTTTTATAAATGATCATGTTTATAATTTCAGTTTCATTTGGTTATGACTAAATTTATTAGGTAACAAATACTATTTATATGAGATTCTGTGTGCGATTCTGTTCTACCATCATTTTGTTTATCACTAGTTTTTGGTAAATGATTTTGCACAATCAAAGGTTTTCTTATTTACTCATTTTGAATTTTTTTCCCCAACCCTATTGATTATTTTATACAATAGAATCATGTAGAGAATTATAATTTTTTTTTATTTCTTAAAATTTTACTTCGAGGGGTTCCACTTCAACTTTACCATTTCGGGTTTTAGCAATATTTCGAACGAAAAATAAACCATTCATGGACTTAGTAAGCAAACCATTTAAAAACTTTTGTATATAAATACCCACTTAATGTGGCGTTCTCCCGTTCCCTTTCAAAACAACATGTTAGATGGAAATGTGTCTTGAATTGATAGGGCCAACTCCAGTTTTTTTTATAGCTTTTTTAATTATTAAAATTTTCAAATTTTAATTTAAATTTAAATTAATATGATTTAGGGTTAAGTAACAATTTATTAGTATGATATGTTCCATGTTTATATTTAAATATATTAATATAAAATTTATTAGTCTGTTTATTTTGTTTTCTTTTTTCCTCATTCGATTTTTCAGAATCATTTGGCAGAATCTACCATGGAATCTAGCATAAAATATTATATACAATTTTTTTATTATACATTAACAGGCGGGAAGACACTTCTGACTATTCATTTTTTAAGGTTCATAATGTATCCCGCGTGCAACTATGACTGGAAGGTGTGTCACTTGGCTCTTCATATTCACAACCATCTACTATAAAACCTTTGCCACTTTCCTTTGTCTATCATCCTTTTCCCACAAATTTTATACCATTCTTCTACTAAAATTTAAAATGGATCTCCAAGATTCTGATTTTTTTATGAGGACTACACCGTCCGTATTAATGGTGTGTTCTACAGGGTTGATATGATCCCAGACTCAGTTCATGCAACCCTTAGTTATCCAGACACTGTGCAGATAAACTGGTTTTTAATGGATTATAGGTTTCAAGATCAGGAGGAATGGGACCGGAATATAATGGAGCGTAATTTAAGGATTATTGGGTTTGCTTCCACAATGTCTCGGATTCTGCATTCAAAGGAAGATGCTTTGAAGAAAAACAATGAAAAGAAACAGACAGAAGGATCTAGTAGTTTTTAAAATTATTATATGTAATGAATCAATGATTATCTAAAATATTGAAATGAATTATTATGATTGTACTTATGAAGAAATGTAATGCTTTGTTCATTTTTCTCTTTTTGTTGATGTTTTTTGTTATGTTTTAGTTTTTTTTATATATTTCAATGCTTGCATATGAATTTTTTTTAATCATTTAAATCTTCCTAAATGAAAAAAAAATAAAAAAAATTACAACATTTTCACTAATATATTGCATCGTATATCTAATATAATAAACGGATATTATTAATCAAATATGGGAACAAAAGAACCAAGGGGAATAAAAACAAAATGAAAAAATAATAGAGTCATTTTATTTAAGTTTATAAAAAATATTTATTAAACAATTATATTAAATAATTTTAATATAAATGTTTAATAAATATTAAATAGTTATATTAAAATTATTAAACAGAATACAGTTAGGAATAGATTTTAATTTATTCCTAACTGTATTCTATGCAAATTATTAAACTTTATGCAAATTATTAAACTTTATTTCATTGACAAAACAATGAAAAAATATTTATTAAACTTTGAAAATGTAAACTTTGATTAAATGACTAAAACTGAATAAAAAATAAAATAATTAAATGGAGAAAGATATTTGAAATAGAGTCATTTTATTTAAGTTTAAAAAAATATTTAAAAATTTTATGTTTATCTTATTTTAATTTTATTTAAGGTAATTTTTTGAACACCGCTTTTAATTTCTTAAAAATTTTACGATATCTAATATGAGATCCTCTTACCCATAATTTAACTTGTTAAGATTCAAGAATCAGAAAAGAAGGGTAGGTTGTTGTTCAAGAAACAAGGAGGATCAATGATAGAATCTAATATAGAATAGAAAAAAAATTATATGAATGAATGATGTTATAATATAATGAAGAATTGTTTGTTTCAATTTTTTTATTATTTTTTTATCAAACATTGTTAAGTACTAGATTCTATATTGTACTGTTTGTTTTTGTCCCAAAATTAAATTCAGTTTGATAATGTTAACATATGAGAAATTTTTTCTAAAAAATGTTATTTTAGTTTATAATTTGTCATATGTTAGAAAAACCTAATGTGGTTTATAATGAACAAGCGCTCTAATTGAATCTAATATAGAATCATACTAAAACCATGCTAACTGTTTGTACAATGGATATCTATAAACACAAAGTGACTCAAATTGAAGACTTATGACACCAAACACAAGCACTGAGTTAACTTGGCAGCAATCAAAACTTAATACAATTTGGTAAACTCAGTAAACGGCAAAACTCGACTCATCAAAATAACAATCGAACCAGATAAAGACACAAAACAGAACGGAAAAAATGAGAAATGGCCACTGCACTCGCTTGCAGGGCTCATCTACCATTTTAAGATTTATCACCAAATAAAAATAAAATACTCATGAAGAAACATTGCAAGAAGCTGTTAATAAACCATTTCAAAAAAGGTTAAACATTATAGATTCTGTTTGCTCAATTTGCAAAATATGATTTGCATACCTATCATAAAAATACTGAACAGCCTTAACTACATTGTCAAGATAATTCATTACAATGTATTTAAATCTATCTAAAAAATCCTCTGGTGATGCAGTCAAAGTAGTCCAGATTTTGTAGTTTGTGCAACATTTATGTATTGAGAGTTGTCTTCTAAGGTTGCCATTGAAACGTATCTGGACCTCGATAATATTAAATGGATTCAAAAAGGGGCGTTCTTCATGTTTCAAAACAACAAAATATAAAGGGTTTGGCACCGTCTCGAATAAAGTTGCATTGATGCACTGCGTATAGATTAATTCCTCCCTCGTTCTTTCATCCATGTTGAGCAACTGAAAAGAAAAACAGTCTGTAAATAAAACTACATTTTTTGAATAAACCATAAAGATAAACCAATATCCCTGTTAGATTCTATATTAGACTCTGTTTTCTGTGTAAACCATAAAGATAAATCGTAAAGAGACCTAAATGCATTAATCGATATACCTGTCAGATTAATTTCTTCTTGCATCTCTAGTCGTAGGTTTTTAAGCTGACAAGAAATTATTTTGTACGCATAGAGTTGCCTTGCCTTCTTTAACTGCCTCTTTTGAGCTTGCTGCACAAATGTTAAAAATATACTTCTTCAGTAACATATACCTTACATACCATATAAACTCACAAAGCATGTAATACAACAATGAAACAAACATATAATCTACTCATAAGAAAACAAAAACATGTATTCCAAGTTACAACAGAAGGATGACTTAAACAACAGGAATTTACAGGTATCCTTATCATCATAAATGACTTAAACAAGAAAGTAATATTCCAAGTTACAACAGGAACTTCCAGGCAAATCGGATAGGTCAAGCGATTAGTTTCATGATAAACAGTATACTGATGTATGTTTAATTATTACTTGTCTTTGATTACCTTGTCATTGTCAGTTAATAACTTGGATTCCCAGCCGCGCACTCCATTTCCTTTATAGGTCTCCATATGCCGAATTGCATAAATTCCACAATCAAACTGATTTTTCTCCGTGCGCCATTTCATCTCAAGCCTTGTAATTGGCGCTTTAGCTAAGTCTGTGGCTTTTTTCACATTGATAGCCATCATACATGTCACGAAATTCTCTTTCTATAATTTAAAAAATGCCACTTATTAGTTAGTATGCTGAAAATATTAATCATAACAAAAGTAATTGAATTCCTGTCTTACCAAGATTTCTGGGATTCCATCATAAATGGATGTATTATCCTCTCCTACTTTATTGTTGTCCAGGATTTCAATTGCTGGGGACTTAAGATTGAAGCAGATGACATAGTAATGGTGGATGTAATGTATAGGGAAGAATACCTACATTTTAGTCGTCAATTTTTAAAACTAGTTTGTATATGCAAACTAGAAAACTAAAAACTACTAAAAAATATAGTGTGAAAAGGTATACTAGATCAACATTTTTTAGTTGAACCAAATGTTTTTAAAGCACATGATCCAAATTATCTTTGAATCTCCTATACTGATTTTCTTTTATGAGAAGCTCTTCTTGAATGTCCTTAAAACCTTTTCGAGGCTTCAATCCACTTCTTGCATTCAATGTTCCAATCTGTTGAACAAATAGATACATAATTAGGTTTACAAAATTGTCTGATGCTATATAAGTAATTGATTAACTTTTACAAGTTATAAATAAAATACCATATTGTAAATGTTGCAAAAAAATCTGTGTGGAGATTCCAGCGATCTGAACTTTTCATCCTCATTTAATATGCATGTATAAGTGTCTAAAACACCACAGACAAGTTGTCTATCTAGCTGCAATGTCTGGATTTCATGTTTCATACACACAACCTTATTTTCCCATATGAAATTTTTTTGCCTGCATTCACATTATAGAAGGAAAATGTAATTAAGATTCATTTTCCGGTCATTGATTATGAATTGAAATATTTCATTACTTTAACTTACATTGGGTAATCATTGCTTGCATTTAGCCATTTCCAAACATCCTCTTCCGCTTTGGTCAAATTTGGCTTCTCAATGTCAATTGTGCGTTCACGGAATGGTGATTTGTGCAACTCACCCATTTTAACTTCTCTTCTTGGTCTTTCAGCAAATTTCACCATTGGAGGAATGCTGTCAAATTCAAGATCAATGATTCTGCCTACTAGGGTTAATTCTCCTAAAAAGAATGCTTTATTTGTCATTTTTAAATACGGTCTGTCTGATTTTGGGTGTCCTAGAACATCAACAGTGTTCCAATCTTCCTCAGTCAATTGATTCCAATCCACCTCAAAGCTGTTTAAAAACTTCTTTATGTCATATATACTTGTAATTTTTGTTTAAAAAAACAACTAATGGAATCTATCTAATGGAATCTGTCCTATAATCTAAGAGCATAAAACCTAATGTATCATGGCCCTACCAGTTTTAGTTGCCAACCTTAAATTGAGTAAATATTTTTTAAAATTAACCTGGTTGTACTTTTATAGTTAAAGGTTTAACTTTCTTAAAAAATACAGTAAAACTATTACAAAGTAACAATGCATAGCAACCAAATGTATTCTTTGTTTAAAACTATATACAATTAGGTTGAGAATCAGTTTATAAATAATACCTTTCAACTGCATCAGATTGGTTTATCAACTTTCGAAAATCTTCTTCAAGATTTTTAATTTCATGATTTGATGGGAACAATGCCTTTGCTGTTTTTAAGCTGTCTTGGCATACCTTCTTCATCCTTTTCATTTCATCAATATCCTTTCTGATTTGTAACATCAAATCCTAGTTATTTTTGCCATACACAATAGTTAGTCAAAAAATAAACTAGGATTAATTTAGTTGTACAAGTACAAAAAACTTACTTGTTCTTTGATAAGTTCATCTTCATCTGCATAAGCATAGCTTATGTCTTTAGCTATTGAAAGTATTCCATCCCTAACTCCATCATTTTCAAATGAGGATACTCCTTTTATTGTTTCGATTGGAGTTTGGAATTGTTGTCTTTCCACAAAAGTCTGTACACAGAAATAAGCAAAAATAACAATAAAATAATTTTTACTAACTGTTTGTACAATGGAGATCTACAGAAACCTAAAGCTTCTACAAATGTTATAGAATCTAATATAGAATAAAAAAACTTACTAAGTGTTATTTACATTTAGCGTGTTATTGACTTTGGGCCCGCAGGGCTCATTTACTCTTTTATGATTCATCACCAAATAAAAATAAATTTCTTATGAGGAAACAAATTAAGAAATCACCTTCTCTGGAAATGCATTCTTATTGTCACCAGTGACAATTGTTTCTTTATTTCCTTCTTCAATTTTTATTTTTGCAACACTGACATTGACATCCTCAATGACCTATAATAGTAAGATAATTTCGTTCAATACGTCAACTAATAATCCATTTTTAAACACGACTTGTTATAAATATTATATAATCTAATATATAATCAAAACTGGTTATAAAGATTATATAATCTAATATAGAATCAAAACTATACTAGTTGGACATAGCAAACTACTAAGTGTTATTTGGACAAAATCTGTTTTTTGGGGCTTTAAGTTGTTGTGTTCTAGTGGTAAAATGGCATTTATAAGATACCATACTAAATATTTGTACAATGGAGATTTACAGAAACCTAAAGTTTCTACAAATGTTACAGAATCTAATATACAATCAAAAAACTTACTAAGTGTTATTTCCATTTACAGTGTTATTGAATTTGGGCCCGCAGGGCTCATTTACTCTTTTATGATTCATCACCAAATAAAAATAAATTTCTTATGAGGAAACAAATTAAGAAATCACCTTCTCTGGAAATGCATTCTTATTGTCACCAGTGACAATTGTTTCTTTATTTCCTTCTTCAATTGTGATATTCGGAACACTGGCATCCTCAATGACCTATAATAGTAAGATAATTTCGATCAATACGTCAACTAATAACACTTGGAAGCAAACAAAATTAGAATGTCAGTTAACTTTCCAATATCGATCTATAAATTTCACATAATGACAATTCTTACAAAACCTAGTACATAATTTTGGATAGAAACTGATATATATATATATATCTGAAATTAAAGATATGAAGTTAAGCAACATCATATATTAACAATCAATCAAATAAAAATTCACCTTCTCTGGAAATTGATTGTTATTTTCAGCAGTGACAATTGGTTCTTCATTTCCTTCTTCAATCACAACATTTAGAACAGTAACATCCTTAATGACCTATTACAGTAACATAATTTTGATCAATGATTATTCAGCAATATATATTTCAGTTATTGAACTAATTCTATACCTCATATTGATTTTCTTGAGGCATGTCCTCTCTTTTTTCAATGTTTACGGCTTCAAACTCGCAATGCTGAATAATCAGTAACAAAAATTAAACTCATATCGTGTTATAACCTATTAGAACAAATGACGTGTCTAACGATAATAATTTTGAAATTTATACCTCAGGCTCGGAATCTCCATGTACGTCAATGTTATCTTCCTGACTTGCAAAATATTCCGCAACATCTTCTTGTGAATCTCCACTTACTTCATATTTCCCTTCCTGCATAAAAGTTTGAATTTGTCAATTTTGCAATCAAATAAGGGCAGAAATAAATGTGTAATATATATAATAAATACTTACTATTTTCCCTTTTCCAAAAGTTTTGTCAACAATTTCAGCCTGATTTCTTTGAAGTACATTAAAATTAGACCATCCAAGAAAAGCAGGTGCTTTTCTATCAACTTTAACAGTATCATTCTCCACTCGGTCAAGATAGAAAAACTGAAAAACACGACATAAACAAAATATAATTCAGATTACAACAAATATGGATTATTAGATTAGTTATACAGCAAAGAGTATATAACATCTTACCAGTAAAAACATTAATGGTCCTGTGTAATATTGAGATATTGGATCCTCAAGCCACGCCACAGATGCGCCTTTTAATCCCCCTATCACAATTTTGCACCAGTTCATTTGTGAAACATCATCGAGTGATCAAACTAGTCCTAGCACGTCCTGACTAACAAATGAACCTCTGGTGCATCGGACGAAAAGATTGTACATGAGTACCATAAAATTCTGCTTGAACTGGATATCTACTTTGTCTGTCCTTGCAATTTGCTTCATTATCATCAATTCGGTCACTTTATGACCAACCTTCTTTTCTGGGTATTGATCCCTCCATTTCTCCTTGACATCACTATCCACTGGACCTAAAATGACATTTCTATCTCCTTTTGGTAAGCCCAGTGTGTTGTGAACATCGTCTTCAGTAATTCTGATAATCTTGTTATCAGCTAGATTGAGCCAGTTGTTGTAAGGATCATAAAACCACACAACCTCTAGCCATTTCAACAGGTATGTGGCGGAATGAAAATGATAACAAATGTCCAAAGCCAGAATCTTGAATCCATTTCTTTTGACCATCAGTCAGACTTTGCATTGCATCAGAAAAGTTGCTTGGATGTGCTCGAAGCTTCAGCTTCTTTGGGATTTCAATAGTAGCTTTCTGTTTTTCAGACTTCTTCTTTGCCTTTCCATCCTGTAAATTTTATAAATTATGGAACAAATTCATATATATTCTTTGGTGTAAAGATACAGAGAATCTCAAACATATATCTACAATCTAACATAGAATCTAACATTTTATGGCTAACATTTATCAAGCGAAGAAAATTAACGATAAAAGTAATGATTTAGGTGTACCTTTTTCAATGAAATTTTTCTTTTCTTTCTTTCATTTGTTTGTCGTTCCCTTTGATTTATCTTTCCTTTTGCAGATATTTTCCTTTTTTTTTCTGAATTACTTCAGGTTCGCTCTAAGTTTCTTCATATCTGTTGTTTTTTTTCCTACTTACAGACCTAGTCACACGAGCAGAAGGTGGTGTTTTCGCTCTTCGTCTCTCTTTGTAGCTACTTTAGCTGAACGACTTGAACTTAATATTTCCACTTGCACCGGTTTAGTTTCTACTGATGTTTTCTTTGCAATTGGTGTAACTAAACGCGGTGATGGCCTTTCACCCTTTTGTTTCAGTTTTATTTTTAGAGTCTTCTTTTGCAATTTCACTTCATGTTGAACTTTTGTATCTGCAACCCCTAGATTTTTTCCCAAAAAATAAAAAATAAGTCAATGCATGTTTAATATGAGAACTGAAAAATAGGATTTTAAAAGAAATTGACACATTTAATCTTACGTTGAGCAACTGGATCTGGAGAACTATTTGGAATGGAGCTCTCTGGTGTGTAAACAACAATTGCAAGTTGTTGTTCTGTTTTAAAGTACAATAAATGGAAGAAGAAAGGTTAAATGACGTTATATGCAGAATAACATAAAAAAAACATAAAAATTATTAAATTACTATTGGAGGTTTACCTTTCTTGTCAAGTTTTATATCTTTGGTTTCACTTTCAAGATTAATGACTTCAACATCATTTTTGTTGCTAGAGAAATCTGAAAAAAAACCATATCCTAATAAGTTTCTTATACTATCAACTGTGTGTCATGTTGTATCAAATTTATTGATAAAAGTAATTACAACTTTTATTTTACACTAGTTTCAAAGCATTATTAGTATACTACTTATACATTTCCTTGGTTGCTCAGAATTAACTTCCATTTCCATTTCTTCGAGGTCCACTTCGTCCCAAACATGCATAAGATTATCATAGAACGTATTGAATTCAGTTAGAGTGAACCAATCTGCTTTCATCTGCATAATTTCAAAGTATTAAAAGACATATAATATAGAATCTTAGTGAGCATAACAGACATATATCTTACACTAAAAAAAACATAAAATCTCAAAAAAGCATGTCAAACAAAAAAGACTAGTAAAACTTACAAATGACGGATACTGTTCATCAAGGTCAAACTGATTTGGGCACGCCATTAGGAAGCGATATGTATAAAAAAGGACATAAAAACCACATTCTATTCCATCATTTTGCTGCAGAACCTTTGGAATCCTGAATTTAATACTATGGATCAATTCATCACTAGTCTCTGGTTTTCCTTTCTTGAATATATCAAAAACAAATCTGCAAAAAAATGTATAAAAAAACAGTCATGATTCTATTACGAATACCTATTATATATAAATGATTTTATTATGTCTATCTATTAAACACATACTTTCGAATGTCCGCCTCAAGATCCATTTCTCGGGATAGCAGGGAATCTAGTAGTAACATGCACGGACGTGCTGTGCTTGAATTTAAATCGTTGTTAAAGTTGCAAAGTATTAGCAGACTCCAATGATTCCTGAACAACACAGAACTTAAATTGGTAAGTACCATAGAAATCAATACCACTTTAAATATATGGAAGAGTGAGCTGTTGCAAAAGTGTAGACTTACGTTAGGCAGATAGGAACAAAAACATATGTTTTTTCCAAACACCCTAAATTCAGCATCCATGAAACTACACGTTTTTTATTGTATCCTTCTACATAACCTTTGAAGAATAACGAATCAGCGCACACGCAAGAGTATGTGAGTGAAATAGGAAGCCTGTTCAATACAGTTCTAGAAAAAAAAATTGTCAGTATGATTAATTTAATAAAATATGATTAAATAATCAAACATGTTTTTCTAAGTGTATGGTACATACTTGACATGTTTGTCAAAATCCATGGTGCTCAATTGGTCATTATTTCTCCTTACTAGTCGTCGTTTCTGACCAGTTCTTGCTGTCGATGAATGTTTCATTCTTCTTGCACTTAGGCGTAATCCACATCTTCTACCTAAGACATAACAAGAAGAAAAAGCAATTAACAATGATGTATAACAGGCATATTAAAATATGGTCGACATGTAAAATCAAAATGTAATCAAACTGAAATATATCAAAGAAGCCTAAAAGAGTCACATAAAATAAAACAAAATGAAATGAAGAATCTAAAAAAAACAGATAGTCACATAGCATCTACGACATAGTACTACAACTAAACAAACATAGAATCATTAACTACAACATTACTCCAAAACAGGGCACAGTAGAGAGAATGAAAATGAAGTTATTATATAAATGATTCAAGTACAAAAACAGGGCACAACATAGATATAATTATCAAATATATAAAAAAAATTCATGACCGTAACCAAATATAATTATCTCATCTCCAATAGAAATAGAATGTTATACTTAGAATGTGACATAGCATCTACTGTTTATGATATGACTAGGAATCAAGTGAAGCCAAAAACAGATACAATAGGAACTCAGTCTCATGAAACTAGCCAATGTCCACCATATGTAACTGGCATAAGACACTTAGTTAGGATCAACATGTCTTAAGTGCGGGATGCCTGGGAATGCAATCTAAATAGACTAGAATGAATGTCTAATTTGCACTTTGTATGTATAGAGTATGTGAAGAGTAAATCAAATATATCCTGGAATCTTGGTTTATACACACCTCAAAAATAGAAAAACAGGGCACATCATAGATATAATTATCAAATATAAAAAAAAATCATGACCGTAACCAAATATAATTATCTCATCTCCAACAGAAATAGAATCTCATAAATAGAATTTGACATAGCATCCAGCAAGCCTAAAAGAGAGTCACATAAAAGAAAACGAAATGAAATGAAGAATCTAAAAAAAAAAGATAGTCATATGTAGAATGTTACATAGCATCTAGGACAGATAGAATCTTATCCAGTTCTTATAATTGTTTTGGTATACAAGTAGTTATAGTTATAGGTAATACAAGTAGCATACTCAATATGACAATTCACTTAAAAAAAGGATAGATCATATAGAGATTTTAACAAGAGACAGAGAATCTTGACTCTAACAAACAAATATAGAAACTCACATAGAATCTTAGACATATATCTACAATTAATATAACATAGAATCTCATAAAACATCTCACACATATACTTCAATTCAGACAAACACATAATCTTAGATTCATCAAACAGTTGTAATCATAGAATGACATAACATAGAATCTAACATAGCATCTACCAAACATAGCCACAATCAAAAAAACATAGAAACTCACTTTAACAAAAATATTTTACACACAAAAAGCAAAGTTTAAATACAACATTGAATCTCATAAAGCATCTCATACAAATATTTTACACAGAAATACACACAATAACACAAATCATCTGACATATATATTTTACACATAAACATACATGCATTCAGAGAATCTCACATAGAAACATGTATGAAACTGTAAAATAACAAAACGACAGAAAATAAGTATAATACCTGCTTTGGAATGCATTTTTCCAGCTCAATCGCAAGTGGAATCTTAAATGAACACTTGCTTCTACCTGAAATAAGTTATCATTACATCATTTTCACATAAAATTGATACAAATTCAGAAATAAACACGTTTTTCACATTCAAACCCTAATTTCATGTAATTTCATTAAAATTTCAATTAATCTAAGAAATTACATATATTACCTCGATGAATTTTCGATTCTACAGCAGTTTCTTCTTGTGAATCAAGCTCAAGAAGCTCAAAACGTATACTTTCCGTTAGAGATACTCCGTCACGTTAATTCTGCTCTCGACCTCGGGTACTGTGCTCTCGAACGAGTTTGTTGTGTAATTGTACAACTGTAATGTTAATTCCGTTTTTGTTTGTCTGAGTTATTTGTGAAAATGACTGTTATGTCCCTGTTTTATCTTTTAATCCTGATCATTGATTTTTTAATGGTGTAGATGGGTGTTCTTTATTGTTCTTTATATAAAGTGTTCTGTATGGAGTGCAACTCTCTCTCTCTCTCTCTCTCTCTCTCTCTCTCTATATATATATATATATATATATATATATATATATATATATATATATATATATATATATATAAATGCCGTTAAACACGTACATAATGACTTATATCATTAATTATAAACGTAAATTATAATACCTTTTAATGATTTTAATTGTAATATTTATCAATTCATGCACTACAAAAAAACTCTCCAACGAATAAATTTACCATTGTTCGTAGCTCAGAACAGCAAGTCCAACAAATCCTTAGTTGATTCTTAAAAATATAATAAAATAATGGTTACTAGTAATTTAGGAACCTTGTTTTATGTATCAACTCCAACAACATTTCCTATATTCATTCCTTATTATTATTATAATGATAAATTTGAAATTAATTAAAGAATGAGATATGGATAAATATAAATATTGAAAAATGGAGGTATAATTAGGAATAGCTAGTCGTTTCCCAAAAGTAGGAAATGACTAGATGTCCGCAATGTTTTAGATAACTACTAGTACATTGTTGCATTGGTATTTTATACTAAATTCTTTAAATCTTGACTTAGAAAATAATATGGAAAAGTTGTTTTATTTGCTCCATATAACATTACAAATTCAGTAAATATGATTAATCGGCCCTAAAACTATAAGTATGTGCATGGAATAAGATTATTATTAAAACTATAAGTAGGAAGATTCTACTTGTCTTTCTTTACATGTACCTTGACAACAATGCATGGAATCCACAAGCAGCCCCATTACCGCCGGGCAAATATTATACGCTGATTTATCATCATTACATCTGACCCCAAAAATCGATTTTTGATTTTTCATCTCTCTTTTTGTGCAGGGATGTGTTACCCCCACATAGACTTTCATGATTGACAATTTGTATAATGTACATTTTAAGTTTATGCACGTACAAAATTATTGTAATTCTATAAGATCGCGACTTTATTAATCGAATGAATATTTTTTCTTGTAATGCTACAAATTTTCGAAGATTTTTACTTTTGCTAATTACTTTTTGATTCAGTGTTCTAAATTTCATGTAATTGGCCGATTGCTCGTTTTTAGAATATGATCAGATCCGAGTTATACCAATTTAGATTAAAACTCGAGTTTTACATAATTCGATCAAATTCCAAGTAATCGGAATTAACCCAATTTTGAATTATTCAATTTTTTATTATCACTTTAAGTGTTGTTACAAAATGATTGTATTTGATCATCATAACTTATTTTCAGTTATATTAATAAATATTATCAAGTAAATAATATTAATATTTGAATATTATTATTATTAGTATATTATTAAAAAAATTACTAATTTTAACTTTAGTATTTATATTAAATTATTAGTTAATAACAAAAGTATATAACTTTTAACATTAGTTTACCAAATTATAACATGTAAATTTAATATTTTACGTAAAAATTATGAAAATAATATTCGATTAGTTATTCAAGTACTCATTCCGAATACTTTCCGATTTTCCCGTATTCATTTTTTTTAAATAAATCGAGTTGAATCAATTTTCGATTTTTACAATCTCGCTTTTCACAAAATATTTTATTACTATCTTTTTTTATAAGACTCATGTTCTTTAACCTTTTTTCTTTTTTCTTTTGACAATTGTTCTTTACTATTTACCAAATTAATCAACAACTTCACTTCTTAGTTACATTTAAAAAAAATCTTAAATTCTTTTCTCTCAAATGAGAGTCGGTTGATCTCCATAAACTCCGATCTCCTCCTTCTTTCTTCTCCCTCCTCCTCTCTAACCAAGACTTCACCAATCTTCACAATTTCCTTTCATCTCTCCATAAATCGGAATTTTTTTCCTAAAAATATCGAAAAACCTATTCGAGTTTCTTTTCAGATCTGTTTTGATTTACAACTTGAAATATCAAATAAACACATTTCTTAGACTCAAAATCTTCTCCTTAACATCATATCAAAATTTGGTGTCAATCCGATGTCTTTGACTTTTCGAATTGTATCGTCTTGAGCGAAGTAACGCTTTATGCGTATGTATGTCTCTCCATTTGGAGTGATCCGTATGTTTTAGTATGTTTTTTTTTGGCTTGTTATTTTCGTCCTTCGAGAATGTTTCAATTGATGTCTCGAGAGATCTGGAAAGACCGCATCGAGGCTAGGGCAGTGATGATTATTACAAGAGCTCACATGAGAGTGTTCATCCTTTGGGAGTTTCCACTTACGACATGTCTATAGCTGGTTCCCGGCAGGTAGATAGCTGGGGTGTAGTTTCTCCATCTGAACACTGGGCTACTAATGGTTCTTACGTGTTAAGGTCAATTGTGATACTACTGTATTCAGGGATGTTGGTGCAATTTGGATGTTGGTGCAATTTTGATTTCTGGGGTTGTCTTTGATTTCATTTTCAGTTAAAAAAAATTTATTACTTAAATATTTGAATTAATTAACGTACGTGGTGGACTTAATGAGGTTTGATCCAAACACAAATTACAATTTTCAAATGCACACACATGTTCATGTACACTTCATTGATATATAGTAGTGTTCCCTAAA
The DNA here is from genome assembly GCA_036435485.1 of Saposhnikovia divaricata. NCBI lineage: Eukaryota > Viridiplantae > Streptophyta > Magnoliopsida > Apiales > Apiaceae > Saposhnikovia > Saposhnikovia divaricata. The sequence goes on along the minus strand of CM071601.1, from coordinate 200,505,319 downwards.
GATTTCCTCTTTTAATTTCTTTGAGGCTTTCAGTTCCATGTTTGTGGGACTTCATATGCTATAGTGGAGAGTAACATGCTTAACATATATACTTACAGTCATAATTAATATTCCATGTTGTTTGAAAGAATTGAACTTCCTATACAATATTATTATCTTCTTCTTCCTCTTCGTTTTTAGCCTCCGATTGTGAAGTTCGGCTGTTGTGAAAGATTTCGCATCACCGGCTGAAGTTGACATGCATTTCTCAAACTTGTGTGTGTTTTAGTGTGTGTAAATATGTATATATAAGGTCAACTCTAAAGTCCCTCTCTAAATCTCGTGTAAAGCTGGTGCATATTATATAACTAGATTTATAATTAATATGTAGATATGCAAACACAGCCATGTTGTCAAGCACATGACAGCCTTACAATGAGGCCCAAAATTAACCAGAATGATTGCTAATTCTAGCTAGTATTGATAACTCTGAATCTTGATCGGGTCCTTCCTCACCAACTCCTGCCTCGGAAGGGGTGTAGCTGTGGTGGGGTGCCTACAAAACAACACCGGAGGGGGGGTTCGGCCCCGAGGTGCCTCCGGCGTGAGAATAAGAGTTGGCTTTGGAAGACTATAATCAAGGAGAGTATCACAAAAGTAATAAATGTGTGTGGGTGTGTAATAGTGTCCAACCCCTAAACCCTCTTTACTAGGGGTATTTATAGCCCTAGGCCTAGGGTTTAGGGGTAGATTACCTTCACCCCCGACCGTTGGATCTGGGGGACAAGTCGCTGGATATCCGGGATGTAGGACACGTGGCCTAGTCTGGGGTGACCGTTGGCTGGAGTGTGGCCGTGTTGTTGTAGACATAGCTTGGCACGTGCCTCCCCTTGTCCTTTAGTGTTGGTCAGCGCCATATGTAGGAATGTCAGCTGAGGTGGGGTTCCACGTATGTTGAGTGTCACCAATCTGGGGTCCCCTAGTCTGGGGTGGGGACCATGCCACGTGGTAGTGGCCCCGGGCCCGGGGTCCACTACTCTGGGCTGGGCCGTTCTTATCCTCATGAGATGATTTGCTTATTGTTTTTGGGCTCCTTGTTGGGCCTTGATTATTTATGGCTTATCATTTGCCCCCACTCCCTAATTCGGATTTTCCGGTTGGGGGAGTAGTAAGGAGTGTTTTTGCCTTGGAGAGTGGACTTTCTGGATTCTCTGGGGTGCTAGACATATGTCCTCGGGGCTGGACGTTTTGTGGTTCTGTGAGTCCGCGTCTTCTTTGGGGGGGCTTTTGCCTTGGTTGCCCCCAGTTCCGGGGTGTGCACTGAAGTACATACGCCCGGGGCTAGTGGTTGGTATTTGAAGGCCTTGTTGCTTTGACTGTCCTTGGTTGCCCCCAGGCCCGGGGTCGGGACTGAAGTGTACATCCCGGGGCGTTGGCTTTGCATATATACGAAAATGCACGTATATGAAGGAATATATGTAATATTCTACGTATGCATTTTTGGATTTCGTTTTTTGTTTCTTTTCTCTCTCTTTTTTTTTTTTGAAAAATAACAGCTGTCACCCAATATCCCCGGATTTTGGAGATAGTGGGCCGATCTTTTGGGCCGCCACGTGGTCATGGCGTTTAGAATTCAGGGTTTGCCTATAAATAGTGGCAACCTCCCCCCACTTCGTCTTTTACGAGCTTTTGATTTGCTGCCGTTATTCTGCTTCTCTGAAGATCTGTACTCCGGGCTAAAGGCGCAATTTTGTTCCAAGTGACCTTCGCAACCTTCTCTCCGGACTAACTGTAAGTTTCCTTGCCCCGGTCTTTTAATTCTTGCTTTTATTTCCTTACATCGCCTTGCATCTTGGGTAGATAAATTGACTTAGGTTTTCATTTTTTGTTGGGTAGTCTGGGGTTGTAGCCTTGTATGGTTAAGAGACGTGTCACCGCCAACCGTGTACTGATACCCCTCTCCGAACCCAGCACTTCTCCTAGTAGCGTCAGTTCTTCGGGTAGTAACTTAGAATTAATAGACCTAGATTGGGGCCTAATGGGTAAGAAAAAGAGCCGCCTTTCCGTGTTGACGAACATAGCGACCAAAGATATGGGTCCGGGATATAGCCTTAGTGAACCGGACGGTAGCTGGGGTCACACCCAATACTATTTTGTGAGGAGGGATCCGAGGATCCCTCAGGCCTATTTCTTCAGGGATCTCAGCGTGGAGTTTTCACAAAATTCGGACGTTGCGCACATGACCAAGTATGATAGGGCCTTCCTTGATTCTAAGTTTGGGCATAGGCCGGGTTCTGGGATGGATGTAGGCCCGTTCCGGGCGGAGTATTTGGAAGCTCCGGTTGATTGGGATCCAATATTCCGGGCTACTTTCCACTTGGATGCCGATGTGGAGTGGAGATGGCCGGAGCCCGGGGAGAAGATATACCACAGACCCGAGGGTGGTTGGGTCGGGGTTTGGTTGGAGCACCTGAGGTCGGGGTATGGGCCTAGGTGTCACCAATTCGTAAAATCACTCTGCCTGTTTGAGTATGGGATTCCAATCACCAAGTTGACTCCGAACGCGGTGAAGTGGATTACTTATTTCCTGGGGTGTTGTGAGGCTGCCCAGGTACTGCCAACTTTCAAGCTTTTCCACCATCTCTTCAAGTTGGTGCACTCCAACAATGTACCCCTGTTCGAGTTTAGATTCCGGGGTAAGGCATGTAGGTACCCTTCCTCGGCGTCCAAGCCCCTTGGCATGCTGCCTTCCTTGAAAGGCTGGAATGGTGAGTTCGTATTCCTCCGGGGTATGGATATACGGTTCATGCCTACCTTCAAGGAGAAGCCCCTGGCTATGAGCTTCGAGGTGTATGATCTCCAGGACGCGGCAGTGGACCGGGTATACAGCTTCTGCCGGGGGCTTGGGAGGCAGGTGACTAGGGAGGACCTCATGAGTCACCAGTACCTTTACGGGATAGGATGTAAGTCCGGGTTATATTTTACTTGCTTTAATCTTCGTGTGATTGTTTGCTGCTTTCTCCGGGCTAATGTAACTCTCTTTTCAGGTCTTCCCGGTTATAATCCGGATTTTGAAAGATTCACGAAAATGAACAAGACTAATGAAGCTTTTCACGCTGCCTTACTGGGCTTGGGCCATGTCCGGGACAACACCAAAGTCCCCGAGGAGGTCAGTGGCGCTAAGTCTCAGGAGGGAGGTGGCGAGACTAAGGCTCCGGCGGTGGACTCCCTTGAGGCGGAGATAGGTGGGGGATCCTTAGTTCCGAGGAAGAGGCCCCGGTCGGCGGTCCAGCAGGAGAAGTTCGGGACCATGACATCCGACTGCGAGGTCGAGCATGAGCGCCCTCCAGGCACTTCCTCCGAGCCAGCTGAATTCTTTGGGCCCCACATCCCGGCTCCCCTCACTTCGGAGGAGAGGAACTTCATTGGCTTCCTTGCCGATCTCCCTAGCAAGAAGGAGTGGGAGGCGATGAGCAAAGATTCTCCTATCTCCCTCTTCGAGGACATGATGGGGGTTTATGGCCAGGTAAGCCTTTCCCCGGGCTTTCTCTTGGTTTTACCTTTTTCCCTTGTCTTAGTTATTGTTTACTGAGTGTTAACTTCATTTTTTCAGCTGGGGGTTCGTATGGCCGGGGCTTGTGCTGCTGCTCGCCGGGAAATGGAAACTGTCAAGGATGCCCAGGAAATGCTGCGTTCTGCTGCCGAGGCCCGGGAGGAGCATGACCGGACATTGGCCAATGCGAAGAAGGAGCTCGAGGACCTTAAGGAGTCAACAGAGGCCCGGGTAACCAAATTCAAAGACGCGGCCCGGACTATTGTTGATGAACGGGACTCGGTCCGGAACAAGTATAGGGATGCTAAGGAGGAAATCAAGAAACTTCGGGAGGAGCTGAAGAGAAAGAAGCCCGAGGAACAGGTGATCTCCGATTTTCGGGAATCGGACGTCTACGCCACTGAACTTGCGACTGCCGCCGCGACGAAGATTCGTCGGTGCTGGTTAGTTGCGGAGAAGTTGTGTAAGACCACTCCGGAGTCTGCAGATTGGGAGAGCTTCGTTGCCGCCTACATGGATGCCGAAGCTAAGCTGGCCAAGGGTGTGGGTGAGCCAACTCCCTATGCCGCTCCACGCTCCTCCCCTCCTCCGGAAGCTTAAATATTATCCTTGGCTGTGTCCAAAATCCGGGCTGTGCCCATGTAACTTTTATTTTGTACTCCTCGAACCTTATTATGTAATTTCGAATTCTGTTGTTGTATAACTTTAACTGTCAGGTGTTTCGGGCTGTCGGTCAGCCCGGCCTGTCTTCTGCTTTCTTTTTATATCTATTTTTGTTCCGCAAGTTTTGCCTTGTTCTTTTGTTGTTGGTTTGTTTGTAGTTTGTATTGCCCCCCACTCCTTAATTCGGGTACTCCGGATTGGGGAGTGGTGGTTTCTCCGCAGGTTTTGGCCTACCTGGAAAGGATGAAAACTTTTCCAAGTAGGAATTTTGATGCCTATGGCTTCCCGAGCCGGAGCATTGCTAAGGTCCCGGGCTTTGGCCTACTTGGAAAGGATGAAAACTTTTCCAAGTAGGAATTTGGATGCCTATGGCTTCCCGGGCCGAAGCATTGCTAAGGTCCCGGGCTTTGGCCTACTTGGAAAGGATGAAAACTTTTCCAAGTAGGAATTTGGATGCCTATGGCTTCCCGGGCCGAAGCATTGCTAAGGTCTCGGGCTTTGTCCTACTTGGAAAGGATGAAAACTTTTCCAAGTAGGAATTTTGATGCCTATGGCTTCCCGGGCCGAAGCATTGCTAAGGTCCCGGGCTTTGGCCTACTTGGAAAGGATGAAAACTTTTCCAAGTAGGAATTTGGATGCCTATGGCTTCCCGGGCCGAAGCATTGCTAAGGTCCCGGGCTTTGGCCTACTTGGAAAGGATGAAAACTTTTCCAAGTAAGAATTTGGATGCCTATGGCTTCCCGGGCCGAAGCATTGCTAAGGTCTCGGGCTTTGTCCCACTTGGAAAGGATGAAAACTTTTCCAAGTAGGAATTTTGATGCCTATGGCTTCCCGGGCCGAAGCATTGCTAAGGTCCCGGGCTTTGGCCTACTTGGAAAGGATGAAAACTTTTCCAAGTAGGAATTTGGATGCCTGTGGCTTCCCGGGTCGAAGCATTGCTAAGGTCCCGGGCTTTGGCCTGCTTGGAAAGGATGAAAACTTTTCCAAGTAGGAATTTGGATGATAATTGTAAGACTGAAATGCCAAGTAGGAAATAGAGCTCTTTTTCATTGATAACAGAACGATTACATAGTTTGCAAGTACAATTCCCAAAAAACGCCCATATATGAGCTGAAACTATTTCCCTTTACTGGTAGTACTTTCTTAGTCTGAGGCCGTGCCAGGTGTTTGGGACTTCAGTGTTGTCCATGTGACTGAGCTTGTAGGTTCCGGGGCGGATTACCTCTTTAACTCTGTAGGGACCTTCCCACTTAGGCATAAGCTTTCCTGTGTTAGTGGGATCTGAAGCCTCGGTATCCCGGAGTACTAGGTCCCCGATTTGGAAGTTTTTGACCCTTGACTTCTTTCCGAAATATTCTCTTGTTTTTTCTTTATACTTCTCCATTCTCTGCACTGCTTTGTCCCGGACCTCATCAACTAGCTCCAGATTAATTCGTAGCCCTTTTTCATTTGCAATTTCATCAAAGTTGATTACCCTGTGGGAAGGAGAACCCACTTCGATTGGCAACATTGCTTCGGTTCCATAGGCTAGCTTGAACGGAGTTTCCCCTGTCCCGGATCGTGGGCTAGTTCTGTATGCCCATAACACATGTGGCAGCTCTTCGGGCCATTTGTTCTTGCTTTCCTTCAGCCTCTTCTCAATTCCTCTTAGCAGGATTCTGTTTGTCACTTCCACTTGCCCGTTGCCCTGGGGATAGGCTACTGAAGATTTCTTGTGTTTGATTCCCCTTTCCTTTAAATAGTTTTCAAAATCTGAGCCGATGAACTGGGGACCATTATCTGAAACCAGGACCCTGGGTAGGCCGAACCACATTAATATGTTGTCCATGAATTTGATGCAGTCTTGTTGATTTATGGTCCTCATTGCCTTTGCTTCGGCCCACTTAGTCATGTAGTCAATGGCTACCAGGAGGTATCTCAGATCGCCCTTGGCCCGGGGGAAGGGGCCTACTATGTCGATTCCCCACACAGCAAAGGGGATAGGGGATAAGACTGAAGATGGCAGAACCGGGCTTTGTCTCGGTACATTGCTGAACAGTTGGCAGTTTCTACACTTCTTGACGAATTCTACTGCATCTGAGTGGATTGTTGGCCAGTAGTAACCTTGCCTTATGATTTTGTATGCAAGGGACTTTGCAGACATATGATCCCCACAAATCCCTTCATGTACCTCTTGCAAACAGTAATTGGCTTCCTCCGGGCCTACACACTTCAGTGTTGGAGATGAGAAGGTTCGGCGATAGAGTTGGTTTTCTTCTATGAAGTATTTCGAAGCCTTGTTTTTCAATCTTCTGGCTTCGTTCTTGTCTTCGGGCAACTCTCCTTTCTCCAAGTAGAGGATGAAAGGGGTCATCCAGCTCGGGGTTTCCTCTATCTCGGCTACCTCTTTTTGGTCAATGGCCGGGGTTCCCAATTCTTCAAAGTAGACCGAGCTGTCTAGTTCGGCTGAGTTCTGAACCAGCTTGGATAATTCATCAGCTTCGGAGTTTTCTTCCCTGTTGATTTGGCTGATTTGATACTCCGGAATGGTGGTTAGGTAATTTTGACAAGGGCTTGGTATTGGGCCAGTTTTTGATCTTTGGCTAGGTATTCTCCTTTGGTTTGCCGCACCACGATTTGGGAGTCACTATAGATGTTCAGGCTGTTGATTCTCAAAGTTCGTGCTAACCTTAACCCGGCTAAAAGAGCTTCATATTCGGCTTAGTTGTTTGTTGCTGGGAATTTGAATGTTATGGCTTGTTTGATTTGGAAATCTTCTAGGCTTTTCATGATTATTCCTGCTCCGGACCTGTCAGCTGTTGAGGACCCGTCCACGTGGAGAGTCCATGACCCCAGGGCTTGGTCCTGGTTTACCATATGTTCAGCTACTGTGGTAGCTTGCCGTGGTTCCGGGAAGGAGCACTCAACTATGAAATCTGCCAGAGCCTGTGCCTTGATGGCTGTCCGGGGCACAAACGTCAAGTGGAATTGGCTTAACTCAATCGCCCAATTTATTAATCTTCCGGATGCATCTGGCTTGTGGATTATTCGCCTTAACGGCTGGTCTGTTATCACCTTGATTTCTCTACCTTGGAAGTAGTGTCTGAGTTTCCTTGAAGCTGTGACCAAGGCAAAGGCAAACTTCTCCAGATTGGGGTATCTGGTTTCTGCATCTTTTAGGACTTGGCTGATGTAGTACACCGGCCGTTGGTTTCCCTCGACTACCCGGACTAGAGCCGCGGCCACGGCCAGGGGCCCGGCGGAGAGGTATAGGTGTAGGGGTTCCCCGGGCTCCGACTTTGTTAAAAGTGGTTGTGATGAGAGATACTGCTTGATAGTTTCAAGGGCTTGCTGGCAGTCAGGGCTCCAGGTGATTTCTTTTTTGTTGCTTGCCCCCCTGAGCAAAGTGAAGAAGGGTAAGCACTTTTCTGCCACTTTGGGTATGAATCTTCTTAGGGCTGCCAATGATCCGGCTAGCTTCTGAATGTCTTTTTGAGTCCGGGGTGATTGCATATCCAAGATGGCTTTTATCTTCTCCGGATTAGCCTCGATCCCTCTCTGGCTGATCATGAAGCCTAGGAATTTTCCTGCTGCCACCCCAAAGGTGCATTTCTCCGGGTTCAACTTCATCTCATTTTTTCTAAGGTTTTCAAAACATTCCCGCAGGTCAGGGACATGTCCCCTGACGGTTTCAGATTTGGCAATGATATCATCGACATAAGATTCCAAATTCCGGCCGATTTGATCCTTGAAGACCTCCACCATGGCTCTTTGGTATGTAGCCCCAGCATTCCGGAGTCCAAAGGGCATGAACTTATAAGCATAGACAGCTCTGTGAGTGATAAATGCGGTTTTGGCTATATCTGCCGGGTTCATCTTGATTTGGTTATATCCGGAGAAGGCGTCCATAAAGCTAAGCGTCACATGTCCGGAAGTGGCATCGATGAGCTGGTCTATACTTGGTAGTGGATATGGATCTTTGGGGCAGGCTTCATTTAGGTCCGTGTAATCAACACACATCCTCCATTTCCCACTAGGTTTTTTAACTAGAACTACATTGGCTAGCCACTCCGGGTACTTGACCTCGCAGATAATATCTGTCTTGAGTAGTTTATCCACTTCCTCGTCTATAGCCTTTTGCATCTCCGGGGCGAAGTTCCTCCTTTTCTGTTTCACAGGCTTTCTTCGGGGATCAACATCCAGGCTATGCATGGCAAGGGATTCCCGGAGCCCGGGCATATCAGATGGGCTCCAAGCAAAAACATCAGCATATTCCCGGAGTAGTTGGATTAATTCCTCTCTGAAGGCAGTTTCTAGACCAGCTCCGATCTTAATTTTTCTTTCTGAGTTTCCCGGTATGAGTTCGATTGTTTCGGTTTCCACCGCAGGTTCTACCTTGGCTTGGTCTAGCAGTAGGGATGATTTTTGCACTCGGGCCTGGGAATTGGAGGTTTGGTATTCCCGGGCCTCAGTCATATTTGATCCCTGGGACATGGCTCCGGAGATTTCAATGTTTTGTACCTCTTTCCCGGGGTTCTTGTAAGTTGAAACTCTGTGCTTCTTTCTGCTTATATTCTTGTGGTAGGAGGAAGCTTTCCTCTTATTCTCTGGGTCGGCCTCCGCCATGACTAAGGCTTGGCCATAGCATCGGCTGGCTGTTTCTGTGTCGCCCCTTACCTCTCCGACCCCGGAGGGCGTGGGAAATTTGAACTTGAGATGTGGGGTTGAGGTTACGGCTCGGAGCTTGGCCAGGGCTGGGCGCCGCAGGATTACATTGTAGGAGGAAGGACTATTGATCACAGAGAATTTGACCATATGAGCTATCTGTTTCGGGGCGGTGCCGAATTGGACAGGCAAGTAAAGGGTTCCTTGAATTGGGACCAAGTTGTGGCCGAAGCCATATAGTGGGTCTTCCCGGCACTCATTCATCCTGATGCTTCCAAGTTGCATCCTGTCCATGGTATGTTTGAATAGTATGTTGACGGAGGAGCCGTTGTCAACAAGAATTCTCTTTACCTCATTTTCGGCGATGTCCAGGGTTACGACTAAGGCTTCATTGTGGTTAGGATCTACTCCCTCAAAATCGGCGTTACTGAAAGATATGACTTGCTCTGGGGCCGAGCTTATCATCATTACCTCATCTCCGGAGTCCGGGCTTGCTGGAGGGGAATTGGATCCTCCCAACACAACGTGCACCACATTCTTGGTCTTTTGGGCCCCAGGTCCCTCTCCTCTTTCCGTGGTTCTCCGAGCTAGATATTGGCCCATATTTCCTTTCTTAACTTGGTCTTCGATGAAAAACTTAAGCGAGACACATCTTTCCGTCTCGTGGCCATGGGTTGCATGATAATCGCAGTGTTTGTCACGGGGCCTATTCTCCGGGGCCGATACCAAGAGTTTGGGAGGATAAAAGAAGGGTTTGCTCCGGACTTCTTTTAGTATATCGGCGCGTGGCCGGTTCAAAGGTGTCCATTCTGGTTTTGGCCTTGGTTCAGCCCTCCCCGGTCTCGGGGGTCTGGCTTCGGACTTGGCCCTGGAGGAGTGGCCCTTTTCCGGGACCGTCAGTTGATGACTTGGGATGTAGTTGTACTGTTTGTTGGGCTTAAACTTCTTATCCGAGTTGTGATCATTTCTAGAGCGATCATCTTTACTTCTTCCCGAGGAGGTGCCCTGCCGGGTCATCCTCATTGCTTGTAGGATATCGGTTTCTTTGATGAACTTGGCGGCCATAGAATAGGCTGCAGCTAGGCTTTGGGGTTCTTTGTTCACTAATTCAATAACATAGCGCTCGCTACGTTCCGGGTCTAGGTTCTTCCGGAATATGCTCAAGGCTTCTCTTTCGTCCAGGTTCGTGACTTGGTTTATGGCTTCTTGGAACCGTTTCATAAATGCCGCAAGTGTTTCGTTGTCATGTTGCCTTATTGTTTCAAGGTGGCACATGTGATATTCCGGGGGTTTGTTGGCTCGGAACCTCCGGAGAAAGGCTTCCCTGAACTCCTTCCAGCTGTGTACGCTCCGGGAAGGGATCCGACTGAACCATCTCTGAGCTGCTCCCTTTAGTGTGGAAGTAAAGAACCTGCACTTGGTTAGGTCATTGTAGAAATATATCTGGGCTATTTGCTCAAAGTAGTTGAGGTGTTCTTCTGGGTCCTCTAGCCCATTAAAGGAGTCAAAGTTGTAGTGCTTGAGGTTCTTTTGCCGGGGTATGGCTTCAAGGGAATGGCTGAAAGGGGTAAGTGTGTCTTGGATCTCAAACCCGGAGTCACTGTTGACTTTCCTCTGTAGCTCATGGATCATTTGCACCAGGTTGTTTGGATTTTCTTCATCATCTGAGATAATCTCCGGGCTTACCTCTCTCCGGGTTCTTTTGGATTTGGATTTTCTCATCCTTTCTTCCTCCTCTTGGAGCCTAATCTGGATTCTGAGCTCCAACTTAGCCTGTTCCTCCTGCCTTATTCTTTCCCGGAGCATTTCTAGTCTCTTGATTTTATCGGCTTCATCGTTTTTGTCCCTACTCCGAACCTCCTGGTCCTTTCTGTTTCCCTTGCCCCGGTTTCCAAGGCGGTCAAAGACCGAGGCCCGGGAATGATGGGAGTGGGCTGATTCCCCGGAATTTTCCGCTTGCACAGGTTCAGGTTCCGGGAGGGGACGGTTCCTATAGTTTCGGATTGCCTGGGCTAGCTCCTCGGGTGTTAGGTTTTCCATTTTTGCAGAGTCCAGGGGCACATCTGTATACTTGTACCGGTTCACCTCAACGGTTACCCGAGCGTCGTTTGGCCCGATTCCGAGCCTCTCTTGGATTGGGATCTGGACAGGTGGGACTTGCTCCGGGATAGTTATTAGGGGTTCGTCTCTAGTTGCACTGGGTGCCTGGCGCTGGGCAAAGGTAGTTTTCCGGGGCATGGTTATGGTTCTGAGCGGCTCGGGCTTCTCTATGCTGTCTGTTTAGTTCGGGATTCTTTGGTTCGGAGGTTCGACCCTTCCTTCTAGCGCCAATGATAACTCTGAATCTTGATCGGGTCCTTCCTCACCAACTCCTGCCTCGGAAGGGGTGTAGCTGTGGTGGGGTGCCTACAAAACAACACCGGAGGGGGGGTTCGGCCCCGAGGTGCCTCCGGCGTGAGAATAAGAGTTGGCTTTGGAAGACTATAATCAAGGAGAGTGTCACAAAAGTAATAAATGTGTGTGGGTGTGTAATAGTGTCCAACCCCTAAACCCTCTTTACTAGGGGTATTTATAGCCCTAGGCCTAGGGTTTAGGGGTAGATTACCTTCACCCCCGACCGTTGGATCTGGGGGACAAGTCGCTGGATATCCGGGATGTAGGACACGTGGCCTAGTCTGGGGTGACCGTTGGCTGGAGTGTGGCCGTGTTGTTGTAGACATAGCTTGGCACGTGCCTCCCCTTGTCCTTTAGTGTTGGTCAGCGCCATATGTAGGAATGTCAGCTGAGGTGGGGTGCCACGTATGTTGAGTGTCACCAATCTGGGGTCCCCTAGTCTGGGGTGGGGACCATGCCACGTGGTAGTGGCCCCGGGCCCGGGGTCCACTACTCTGGGCTGGGCCGTTCTTATCCTCATGAGATGATTTGCTTATTGTTTTTGGGCTCCTTGTTGGGTATTGATTATTTATGGCTTATCAAGTATCATGTTGTTTCGACCCTACGCACATTAGCAGCTAAGATTCTGGTCAACGGTCATATCAAAAAAGAAAAATATTTAAAATTAATGCTTGTTTTTGCTAATTAGTTACGTTGATTAATACTACCTAGATTGTACAGCATCATCAGGACTTGGAAGTATATTAAGATTGAAGCCTACTCTCCGTATACAAATTGCCGTTGTCTCGCATTTTGAAGAGTTTTTTTTTTTTTTTGAAAACCGCATTTTGAAGAGTTAGAAAACCATACGAGTACTTTCATGAAGAATACAAAGCGTGTTAATTGAGACTTGAGAGTAACCAAATGGTAATATATAATTGGAACTTCTGGTTAGTTAGAAAGGGTAACATGATATTTCAAGTAGGTACATGAAGTACCCCTCCTCTTTAATTATGATTTATTGGGACCCTTAAGATGATTAAATAGTGGTAGAAATATATGGACTATGTTATCATGTTGATAAATATAAATCCATCTTTATATGCTTTATTATTCGGCTCCAATATATAGCCAACATATCTCCGGTTTAAGAATATGCTTACACCAAATCTAGCTCTATACTTACTTGAAACAACAGAAATCTCTCTCTCTCTCTCTCTCATCTCTCATACATACTTTCTGACCTAAATATTCATCACATGGAGAAAAAGACGGAGGTGAAGAAAGGATGCATAGCGGTCCAAGTTGGATTAGAGGAGGAACATGAAGTACCTTCAAGATTTGTCATACCAATTTCTTACCTCTACAATCCTCTATTTTTCGACAACTTCTTGATAGAGCTCATGAGGTTTACGGATACCACATTTCTGGCCCCCTTAAGCTACCATGTTCAGTAGACGAATTCGTTCATCTTAGGTGGCAGATTGAGAAAGAAAGCGGTAACCATCGTCGCCAACGCAACCACAATCACCACCACCTTTCTACTTCATTATCATTTCGGTCTTGCTGAATATTCAAAAATGATAAATTTTGGTACTTGAACTTCAAGATAACTGTACTCTGTTCTACAAAGTAATGTGCCATGCGTACAACCCTTTTTTTTGAAGATTATGTCGTACAACTTTAATAAGTAGGGTTTTACTGTATATAATATATAGCTTTACAATATCGTAGCTGGTTTTTATCTTTTGTACCCTTTGGTGCTTGAGTAAATTACAGTTTGAATTCCATCTTTACCCTAAATACAGTTTTGTATACACTACTAAAAAAGCGGCTAAATTTAACGGAATAAATTCAACGGGCGATAAACTCAACAATATCTCGTTGATTATATGGTCAATGGCCTACGAGCTACGACCGTACGTCAATTTCAACCGAATAAATTCAACAGCTGCTAAATTCAACGGAATAAAATCAACCGAAAACAAATCCAACAGTATCTCGTTGAGTTTACTTATGGCTTTATTTCTCTTGGCGGCAATTTTCCCACCAAAACTTAAATTCAACAGAATAAAAACAACGAAAGTCAAATACTACAGTATCTCGTTGAATTTACTTTTTCAATTATTTCGCCTAGCGCCAAAGTTCCCACCAAAACTTAAATTCAACGGAATAAAATCAACCGATATCAAATTCAACAGTATCTCGTTGAATTTACTTATTCAATTATTTCGCCTAACGCCAAAGTTCCCACCAAAACTTAAATTCAACGGAATAAAATCAACCGATATCAAATTCAACAGTATCTCGTTGAATTTACTTCTCCCATTATTTCGCCGGGCGCCAATGTTCCCACCAAAACTTAAATTCAACGGCATAAATCAACTGAATATCAAATTCAACAGTATTCCGTTGAATTTACTTATGCATTTACTTCACCAGCTGGTACAACTCCAACCAAAAGTTAAATTCAACAGAATAAAATCAACCGAAACCAAATACAACAGTATCTCGTTGTATATATTTCTGCATTTATTTCATCACCACTACAAGGATTTTTTGCTTTAGACGACACTCAAAACGTGTTGTCTGAATGTACCAAAAACTGTTGACTATTGAGAAGTCGTCTGATACACACCTCAGACAATACACAGCAAGCTGTTGTGTGAAAGTTGAAAGACAAGTAAAAGCCACCTGAAAAGAGTTGTCTGATACCCAGAAACAACAACACTTTCTTTGGAAACCTGTTGTCAAAGCTCCAATAATGCAACACGTTTTAACGAATATATTGTTGTTTTAAGCAGTAAAGACAATGGTTTTTAAAAGAAAGCCTATTGTTGAAGTGCAAAAGATACAATCCTTTACTTGATCAGGGCTGTTGTTGTATGTCATTACAGACAATGGTTTCTTAGCAAAAACGAGTTGTTTTATGGTTAGATGTACAACCTGTTATCTCATATGGCATGTTGTTGTAGAGTAGGAAGGATAACACTTTCTTAGCATATAACATGTTGTTATTTGTTAAAAGAGACAACAGTTTTGTAGAGTATAACATGTTGTTATTTGTTAAAAGAGACAACAGTTTTGTGGGTTTTAACCTACCGTGTGTATTCTTCTCCCACATTACTTTGTTAAATGGTACAAGTTGTTTGATTGCATTTTTTACAACTGTTAACATTAAGTAGTTTTTATTTTCCTGTTGTGTGAGTCATTCTCACAAGGGTCTCACAAGGGATTTTAATAAAAGCATTGCTTGATATATAATACAACAAGTGTTAATCATTGGTGAGCATTGGCTAAAATTATCTTAAACAATGGTTCTAGACATGTAAAGAAAACCAAACTACACTATAAAATGAAAATGCCAAGAAACAAACAATAGAAACCAATTCAATCCATCCCTCCATTACGACCAATATTCACACCATCAACCAAAACCACACAAGCAATTTTTCACCTTATAACACCAACACCACCAACAAACGTACACAACCAACCAACCAAGTACATAATTAAAGTCTATCCATATCCAAAACAACTAATACATAAGTCATAGTTTAATTTACGCTACTACCAAGTTCAATAAAAGACGACAGAGTTCAACGAGCCAGGTGCTTCAACATATACTTCGCCAAGTCAGTCCTTATATCATTAAGCTCAGCCATGCCATAGTTCAAGTTGCTTCTGCGTCGCCACTGCAAAATGGAACATGTATTGGAAGTCATATATCTTCACCACAAAACACAAGGATATCAGAAAGAAAAAAAATGCATTGTTACCTTCATAGCAAATTTCAATTCCTTATCAAGACATATCTCCTTCATATAACGCATCACAAACACGCCACAGTCCTTGGACCCAGGTTGAAGAGGAATTCCCTGAAGAACATGTAGAATTAATTATATGTCTACACTGTCCTTGTGGAATTCAGAGATACAAAAAAAAAATACTTAAGAAAAGGATAATACCGCCAGGTTCTCCCATGTAATTTTGTTTTTGGTAAACTTCTTCGCATCGTCATTATAGAGATTGATGGCAGTACGAAATATAATGTAAATCAAATTTATGACATTTAACTTAATAAGTGGTCTTAAATGAAATTAAGTTAATATAAAATACTCACTTGTCGACCACTTCCGTCCATTCTTCACATGTAATTCGGCGCTTCAAAGGATCCATCTGGTAAACGATTTGAGCATCTAGATGTACAGCGGTGAGCGTCCAATGGTTCCTAATAATTCATGAAATTAAACTATATTAAAGTGTGCATTTAAAAAACATTAACAATAGCACCACACATTAAATTAAATCAGATCACATGGTCACTCCTATAAAATTAATAGACTTGATAGCATATAAGTGTTAAAAAAAAGAACTGACCCGGAGTTATATGGTAAGAGAAAATACTGGCCAGGCTGAGCATTCTTGAACCTGAGAGATAGGGATCGCGACCTCTCTGCTGGATTACCACAACCGAGGGCACCAATCGTATCAGGATCAACAAATGCTATCATATCAGTCATCTTGTGTTTTTTCAAATATTCCTGCAGAAAACTGTATAAAAAAAAGTCATTACACAAGCAGTCCGTTTTCATTGCAGAACTGTTTACAAAGTCAAATAAATTTTTGAACGTCGATACTTACTTAATGTATAAGCAAATAACGCCCCCTGACATCTCACCCCCACAACACAAAGCATGAATATCCGACAAAAAAAAGGGCTTCTTAGCAGTTGATCCGAAAGCTTCTTCGGATATCAAAAAAGTAGATGCTCGGCCGTCCACCAAAGCATCCTTTGCCCAAAGCCACAAACGCTTCAAGGCAGAGGGAAAGTCAGGACCGAAGTCCAGCACATACTCTGGGACTAATTCCAGATCTTTCACCTTCTTCCACTTCTTTTGTCCATTTTTCTTGCTTCCCTGAAATATGACATTAAAAAACAATTGTGAATGAAAACTGCCTAATATAGTAGGTTTGTTAAAGTAAACTGCCTAATATGTTTATTTTAATTATGATTTAATAGATTACAACGAATTTAACCTTTGTACTTCCATTCTGTCTGGCAGTGGTTTTCTTCAATTCCGTTATGAGATCTTTTGGCCATGCAATATAAGTCCCGATAGCTTGCTCCACAGTTATGATCTCATCTTGGATTGGAAAAGGAATCTTTTCAGATCCTTGAATTACACGAGTGATAGAGACTCGGGCATTCTCTTTTGTCAAAGGTTTCCCATGAAGAATCTGACTCTTTGTATCAACAGTAGCATGTGCAACAATATTATTTGGGGAGTTAATTGCCAGTCCCCACTCTGTATCATTGTCATCTTCCACTTCCACACACAAATTTACAACCAGCTCCTGATCATCCTCCAAATGAACCCCCTCAACAGCCACCTCCATTTTTTCTACCACGTCAACAATCTTCTCAGTCCTTTCTCCACCCTCCACAACCTTCTCATTATTTTCTTCCACATCAACCTTCCCATTCTCTTGATCCCCTTCAGGAAGAATATAATCACCTTCGAGGAGATTGAGTCTCTTCTTTACAACTGGCAACTGCAACTCCTTGATACCCTTGGAACAACTTGCTTGCTGAGATCCAATATTTGGACTACCTTCAGAATCATTTTTCTTTTCACATAAAGCATTTTTCAGCTTCTCAATCTCAGCAGACCAAAAGGAATCTCGCTCTCGAACTATCCTCTCTGATTCCTCTTTCATATACTTCTTAATGCCCTCCTGAATCCTCTCATCCATTGACTTGCCGGTCTTCTTCTTCTGTGGAAGATTAAAGTATGTAGACTGCTTGACATAAGTACCTTGTCCACGTACCCTTCCTCGGTTCTCAGGGTTACCGAGAACCTTGGTCAAGACATCATCTGTGCCTTCCACAGAAACTTCTCCATCCCTAACCCTCTTCTTCATCATCTCCTACAAAAAGTGACATGAAAAATGTAAGTACATGAAAAATATAAGTACGTTAACTAAAAAAATAGATATCACAGTGAAAGAACTCAAAATATAAAATAAATGAAAAACTTACAATCTCTTTCGCAATTTTTGCAACTTTTGCAGACTTATAATTCCCATTTTCATCCTGCCGCGCACGGAGCCACGTATCCGTTCGATCTATGTCAAATTCCTCAGGATCACCAAGAGCGAGAAACTGTAAAACAAAGTATTATTGTATTGTTTAACATACAAGTCATCGTAAAATTAAACACAATTATCATGCATGTTTGAAAGGGATATATGTATGATTACTAACCATTTCATGTTCTAGGTTAGCATAACCTTTTCTTGACATGTTATGAGGATATTCGCTCAACTTCCTCCTCTTTGCGAGTTTTTCGTGGATCACCTTAAGGAACAATGATCAAAATGTTAGTAACAAAGCTGTTCAACTATATATTTTTGTAATCTCGGAAATTCAAAAACAAATATGGTAAGAAAACTTACACCAAATTTTTTTGACAGACGGTCAACAACAAACATGTCCCAATGATCCTTCTCAATAAAGGTGTAGTCAGCAGGAGGAACCTGTAGCAAATCAGGCTGATCATAGTGTGGCAGGACGTATTTGGTTGACAAGCGGCTCTTGAACTCTCGCCATTTTTTGCCCGCAGATTTCAAAACCATCTTCTTGGCGGTTGGTGGTACATCAAATGCCATCTACGTAGATAAGTATTTTAATTAGCATACATGTATTAACTAAATAGGTGGTCATGAAAGAAAAGTTATTCCATAAGATGTAATTCGTTTTACCTCCACACATTTCCAAATCTTGTTTTTCCTTTCAATCGGAACAATTAGCCAGGAATCATAGCAGATTGGGACTTTACTTCTCGCAAGAACACCAATATAAGATTCCATTTCCGTGCCTGCTTTACCGTAAGGCTGACCCTTTTCATTGAAACTCACCAACGGCTTATCTCCCAACATCTTACGCCTAATTATCATGTGCATCGTTACAGGTCCACGCTTTAAAAGCTTCAGTCCAGTTGTTTCCTTTTTCGTAGCCAGCGGTTGCTCCATTCGTTTCCTCTTCTTAGATAAAGTGGTTTTTAGGTTCTTAGAAATAGACTTCTTCACAGATACAGGGGATGATGAAATAGACCGTGTCACCGGTCGATTAGGGGATGATGAAATAGCCTGTGTCACCGATCGATTAGGGGATGATGAAATAGCCCGTGTCACCGGTCGATTAGGGGAAAACTGCACCACCTTATTCTTCAGGTCAGGGCATGACTCCGCCGGCTTTTTCTTTATTTCCTTCACTGCAGGGCTAGACTGAACCGTTGAGTTCTTTTTTAGTGCCTTCATAATGGTTGTCGTACTTGCTTTTCTCTTCGGCTTCATGATCAATCTACAACACCACATGTTGAGTGAATTATTTAGGTAAATGTAAACACACACACACATAACTTGACATAAATCTTCAACACCATATCCCTATGCCTAATTACCAAGGCAGAAAACACATTACTAAAAACAATACATTCAGTAAATCAAGGTTCAATAAATTCTACACATCACATACATATTCAGTAAGGAATAAATCCATAGAGTTACACTAAAATCTACCAACACCACCAACACCAACACCAAAATTCACTGTGTAGAAAACACATTACTAAAAACAATACATTCAGTAAATCCATAGAGATACAGTGTGTAGTAAACACATTACTAAAAACAATACATTCAGTAAATCCATAGAGATACACTAAAATCTACCAAAATTCAAATAAATCTATAGAGATACATTAAAATCCATAGAGACAGAGGGGGGGGAGAGAGAGAGAGAGAGAGAGAGAGAGAGAGAGAGAGAGAGAGAGAGAACATAAAGATAGAGAGTAGCAGAAATGTTTGATTTAAGAGCATGCATAACCATATATCATAGATCCATATGCATAACCATATATAATAGCATCCATAAGCATTTAACAGGGAGAGAGAGCGTGAGAGAGGCAGAGAGAGAGAGAGAGAGAGAGAGAGAGAGAGAGAGAGAGAGAGCGACGATCTAGGGAGGGAGAGGGGGATGAGTTGTGGAATACCTGAGAGAGAGGGACGAAAAGTGAGCTCTCGATTTTGGGGTAGGGATTTAGGGGGGAGTGATTCTGGGAGATGGATTTAATTAGGTCAATTTGGGGGGAAACTGAGATTTCGCAAAGGGGGAAAATGAGCTCTCGATTTCGGGGGGAGTGATTTAGGGGGGAGTGATTTGGGGGGAGGGATTTAGGTCAATTTGGGGGGAAATTTTGGGGAAAAGATGGAGAATGAAAATTTGATAAAGGACGTAAGAGGGGGAATGAAAATTTGATATCTCGACGTATAGTATTAAGATATAATATTTATTATTTTTAATTAGTAAATTTTAGAAATAAATATTTATGTGTAATATTTTATGTGGGCTGATATAAAATATTAGTATAAAATATTAAAATATTCTAAAATATTAATATAAAATATGAAAATATTAATGTAAAATAACCGTAACCATATTCTCGAACCGGGATTTCGAAGCCCGGACCGTACGGTCTCAAAGATCCATAGTCCGGTATGTTAATATAAAATATTAAAAAAATAAAAGGTACGGTTGACAAGGTGAATGTATGGTCAAACGCAGGTTTGACCGTTAACCCCTAAACAGGACTACGCCCCTCTTAACTGTATCCATATTCTCGAACTGGGATTTCGAAGCCCGGGCCGTACGGTCTCAAAGATCCATAGTCCGGTATGCTAATATAAAATATTAAAAAAATAACAGGTACGGTTGACCAGGTGAACCCTAAACCCTAAACCCTAAACCCTAAACCCTAAACCCTAAACCGTCGAATCTAATATTTTTAAAATAGACGATGAAGATTATATCATATTAGAAAGAAAATTATAATATAAAAAAGATATAATGAAAAATAAAATTATAATATGAAAAGTATATAATTAAAAAAAAGATACAATTGAATTTTACTTAATTTTTATATTAATATTAAAAAAAGGTTTATATTTACTATTTAGGTCTTATCCCCAAGATCTAAAAATTAGATTTTGGATGATTTGAATATGTAAATTAATGATATATAAATTTTAAGAAAAATAAATTATATAATTATAGATATAATTATAATCTAGTAAAATAGTAAGTTATTAAGATAGTTAGCTGGACAAAATGACACATTAATGTCATCGATATCTTTGTCTGAACATCTTAACTTCGATACCCACTTTCAATTCACCTCCACCTCTGTCCTCCTTCGTCCTCCTCTGTCAATTCACCTCCACCTTCGTCCTCCTCCGTCAATTCACCTCCACCTCCGTCCTCCTCCGTCCACCTCCGTCCACCTGTGCTCTGTGCTCCACCTCTGTACCATCTTCACTCCACTACCCTGCGACACCTGCGTCCTTGCATCTCATCTTCGTAGTTTTGAAGCAGCTCCATCTTCGTAGTTTCAACGAGCTCCATCGACATCTCCATTAAGGTATTTTTGATGAAATTTGTTTCTAAAAATTGAAATTAGGGTTCATACTTGTATTTGGGGATCTGAGAAGATTTTATCACATTATGAAAATACTAACTTATAATTTGTCTCGGTCACTTTTGCCATGAGAATGAGCTCCCATGTACACCACATAATCATTTTAGATTTGATAATCATTAAAAAATTGGACAAATCTCATAATCATTTTAGATTTGATACCTTTTTTCTGGCAAAGGTGGGGGTATGCAGTAGTGATAAGAGAATAAGTGATAGAAAGATGCAAAGGGGAGTGGCAGTAGTGATAAGTGGCAGTAGTCCTTTAATATTATACTTCCTTTATAACAAGTAAATTGTGTTAGTGTTAGTTTGAAATTGTGTTTGTTAGTGTTACTATGTGCTGATTACATTTGTTTTTTTTATTTTAAAAGATGGACAAGTCTTGGATGAATGCTGATAGAAGAACAAAAGAGTTCGAAAGAGGAGTGGACGAATTTTTGATGTTTGCATTGGAGAACGGACAGGATGGAAATAAAATCAGTTGCCCCTGTGTAAATTGTGCACATAGTAAATCATGGAAAGCTCGAATTGTGAGGGGCCATCTTTTCCAGAATGGCATCGATCGGAGCTACACGTGTTGGATTTGGCATGGGGAGGTAAGTACGGGAGAAAGTCAGCATGCCACTGAAGATACTTCTAGTTCTTCACAATCTGTAGATCAAAACCCGATGAAAACAAAGAATGCCGGTGATACCGATGACAATGCAGATGACGTTTCCCTAGATTCCTCGGATGTATTTAACCATATACAATCTGAACATGAACCCCTCTATCCGGGATGCGAAGGATTTACAAATCAGGCTGATCATAGTGTGGCAGGACGTATTTGGTTGACAAGCGGCTCTTGAACTCTCCCCATTTTTTGCCCGCAGATTTCAAAACCATCTTCTTGGCGGTTGGTGGTACATCAAATGCCATCTACGTAGATAAGTATTTTAATTAGCATACATGTATTAACTAAATAGGTGGTCATGAAAGAAAAGTTATTCCATAAGATGTAATTCGTTTTACCTCCACACATTTCCAAATCTTGTTTTTCCTTTCAATCGGAACAATTAGCCAGGAATCATAGCAGATTGGGACTTTACTTCTCGCAAGAACACCAATATAAGATTCCATTTCCGTGCCTGCTTTACCGTAAGGCTGACCCTTTTCATTGAAACTCACCAACGGCTTATCTCCCAACATCTTACGCCTAATTATCATGTGCATCGTTACAGGTCCACGCTTTAAAAGCTTCAGTCCAGTTGTTTCCTTTTTCGTAGCCAGCGGTTGCTCCATTCGTTTCCTCTTCTTAGATAAAGTGGTTTTTAGGTTCTTAGAAATAGACTTCTTCACAGATACAGGGGATGATGAAATAGACCGTGTCACCGGTCGATTAGGGGATGATGAAATAGCCTGTGTCACCGATCGATTAGGGGATGATGAAATAGCCCGTGTCACCGGTCGATTAGGGGAAAACTGCACCACCTTATTCTTCAGGTCAGGGCATGACTCCGCCGGCTTTTTCTTTATTTCCTTCACTGCAGGGCTAGACTGAACCGTTGAGTTCTTTTTTAGTGCCTTCATAATGGTTGTCGTACTTGCTTTTCTCTTCGGCTTCATGATCAATCTACAACACCACATGTTGAGTGAATTATTTAGGTAAATGTAAACACACACACACATAACTTGACATAAATCTTCAACACCATATCCCTATGCCTAATTACCAAGGCAGAAAACACATTACTAAAAACAATACATTCAGTAAATCAAGGTTCAATAAATTCTACACATCACATACATATTCAGTAAGGAATAAATCCATAGAGTTACACTAAAATCTACCAACACCACCAACACCAACACCAAAATTCACTGTGTAGAAAACACATTACTAAAAACAATACATTCAGTAAATCCATAGAGATGCAGTGTGTAGTAAACACATTACTAAAAACAATACATTCAGTAAATCCATAGAGATACACTAAAATCTACCAAAATTCAAATAAATCTATAGAGATACATTAAAATCCATAGAGACAGAGAGGGGGGGGAGAGAGAGAGAGAGAGAGAGAGAGAGAGAGAGAGAGAACATAAAGATAGAGAGTAGCAGAAATGTTTGATTTAAGAGCATGCATAACCATATATCATAGATCCATATGCATAACCATATATAATAGCATCCATAAGCATTTAACAGGGAGAGAGAGCGTGAGAGAGGCAGAGAGAGAGAGAGAGAGAGAGAGAGAGAGAGAGAGAGAGCGACGATCTAGGGAGGGAGAGGGGGATGAGTTGTGGAATACCTGAGAGAGAGGGACGAAAAGTGAGCTCTCGATTTTGGGGTAGGGATTTAGGGGGGAGTGATTCTGGGAGATGGATTTAATTAGGTCAATTTGGGGGGAAACTGAGATTTCGCAAAGGGGGAAAATGAGCTCTCGATTTCGGGGGGAGTGATTTAGGGGAGAGTGATTTGGGGGGAGGGATTTAGATCAATTTGGGGGGAAATTTTGGGGAAAAGATGGAGAATGAAAATTTGATAAAGGACGTAAGAGGGGGAATGAAAATTTGATATCTCGACGTATAGTATTAAGATATAATATTTATTATTTTTAATTAGTAAATTTTAGAAATAAATATTTATGTGTAATATTTTATGTGGGCTGATATAAAATATTAGTATAAAATATTAAAATATTCTAAAATATTAATATAAAATATGAAAATATTAATGTAAAATAACCGTAACCATATTCTCGAACCGGGATTTCGAAGCCCGGACCGTACGGTCTCAAAGATCCATAGTCCGGTATGTTAATATAAAATATTAAAAAAATAACAGGTACGGTTGACCAGGTGAATGTATGGTCAAACGCAGGTTTGACCGTTAACCCCTAAACAGGACTACGCCCCTCTTAACTGTATCCATATTCTCGAACCGGGATTTCGAAGCCCGGGCCGTACGGTCTCAAAGATCAATAGTCCGGTATGTTAATATAAAATATTAAAAAAATAACAGGTACGGTTGACTAGGTGAATGTATGGTCAAACGCAGGTTTGACCGTTAACCCCTAAACAGGACTACGCCCCTCTTAACTGTATCCATATTCTCGAACCGGGATTTCGAAGCCCGGGCCGTACGGTCTCAAAGATCCATAGTCCGGTATGTTAATATAAAATATTAAAAAAATAACAGGTACGGTTGACCAGGTGAATGTATGGTCAAACGCAGGTTTGACCGTTAACCCCTAAACAGGACTACACCCCTCTTAACTGTATCCATATTCTCGAACCGGGATTTCGAAGCCCGGGCCGTACGGTCTCAAAGATCCATAGTCCGGTATGTTAATATAAAATATTAAAAAAATAACAGGTACGGTTGACCAGGTGAATGTATGGTCAAACGCAGGTTTGACCGTTAACCCCTAAACAGGACTACGCCCCTCTTAACTGTATCCATATTCTCGAACTGGGATTTCGAAGCCCGGGCCGTACGGTCTCAAAGATCCATAGTCCGGTATGCTAATATAAAATATTAAAAAAATAACAGGTACGGTTGACCAGGTGAACCCTAAACCCTAAACCCTAAACCCTAAACCCTAAACCCTAAACCGTCGAATCTAATATTTTTAAAATAGACGATGAAGATTATATCATATTAGAAAGAAAATTATAATATAAAAAAGATATAATGAAAAATAAAATTATAATATGAAAAGTATATAATTAAAAAAAAAGATACAATTGAATTTTACTTAATTTTTATATTAATATTAAAAAAAGGTTTATATTTACTATTTAGGTCTTATCCCCAAGATCTAAAAATTAGATTTTGGAATATTTGAATATGTAAATTAATGATATATAAATTTTAAGAAAAATAAATTATATAATTATAGATATAATTATAATCTAGTAAAATAGTAAGTTATTAAGATAGTTAGCTGGACAAAATGACACATTAATGTCATCGATATCTTTGTCTGAACATCTTAACTTCGATACCCACTTTCAATTCACCTCCACCTCTGTCCTCCTTCGTCCTCCTCTGTCAATTCACCTCCACCTTCGTCCTCCTCCGTCAATTCACCTCCACCTCCGTCCTCCTCCGTCCACCTCCGTCCACCTGTGCTCTGTGCTCCACCTCTGTACCATCTTCACTCCACTACCCTGCGACACCTGCGTCCTTCCATCTCATCTTCGTAGTTTTGAAGCAGCTCCATCTTCGTAGTTTCAACGAGCTCCATCGACATCTCCATTAAGGTATTTTTGATGAAATTTGTTTCTAAAAATTGAAATTAGGGTTCATACTTGTATTTGGGGATCTGAGAAGATTTTATCACATTATGAAAATACTAACTTATAATTTGTCTCGGTCACTTTTGCCATGAGAATGAGCTCCCATGTACACCACATAATCATTTTAGATTTGATAATCATTAAAAAATTGGACAAATCTCATAATCATTTTAGATTTGATACCTTTTTTCTGGCAAAGGTGGGGGTATGCAGTAGTGATAAGAGAATAAGTGATAGAAAGATGCAAAGGGGAGTGGCAGTAGTGATAAGTGGCAGTAGTCCTTTAATATTATACTTCCTTTATAACAAGTAAATTGTGTTAGTGTTAGTTTGAAAGTGTGTTTGTTAGTGTTACTATGTGCTGATTACATTTGTTTTTTTTATTTTAAAAGATGGACAAGTCTTGGATGAATGCTGATAGAAGAACAAAAGAGTTCGAAAGAGGAGTGGACGAATTTTTGATGTTTGCATTGGAGAACGGACAGGATGGAAATAAAATCAGTTGCCCCTGTGTAAATTGTGCACATAGTAAATCATGGAAAGCTCGAATTGTGAGGGGCCATCTTTTCCAGAATGGCATCGATCGGAGCTACACGTGTTGGATTTGGCATGGGGAGGTAAGTACGGGAGAAAGTCAGCATGCCACTGAAGATACTTCTAGTTCTTCACAATCTGTAGATCAAAACCCGATGAAAACAAAGAATGCCGGTGATACCGATGACAATGCAGATGACGTTTCCCTAGATTCCTCGGATGTATTTAACCATATACAATCTGAACATGAACCCCTCTATCCGGGATGCGAAGGATTTACAAAGATGAAGGCTTTAGTAAAATTATATAACTTGAAAGCAAAATATCAAATCTCTGATTCTGGCTTCTCAGAAATTCTTCTTTTGGTTGGGTCTATGCTTCCAAAAGGCAACAACTTCCCTTCTTCTTTCAGTGAAGCTAAAAAAAGCTTATGTGCTTTGGGAATGGAGTATGAAAAAATACACGTTTGCCCAAATGATTGTTTAATATACCGTGGAGATAGAGATGAAGATGCGACCAGGTGCCGCATTTGTGAGGCTTCTAGATGGAAGTTGAATAAAAATGGGGATGAATTGGAAGGGGTTCCTGCCAAGGTTCTCTGGTATTTTCCGTTAATACCACGTTTGAGGAATTTGTTCAGTTCACCTCTTACGTCCTTTATCGTTCTCTGGTATCCTTCATTTTCCGTTAACAGCCAAGGAGTTGATTTGGCATGACAAGGAGAGATTGAAGGATGGTAAAATGAGACATCCTGCAGATGCACAGACATGGAAGGAAGTTGATGCCAAGTGGCCTGAGTTTTCTTCGGATCCTAGAAACCTCCGGTTAGCTTTATCGTCCGATGGATTTAATCCGTTCTATAGCACAAATGTTGATTACTCATGTTGGCCAGTTTTGTTGACAATTTACAATCTTCCACCATGGCTTTCTATGAAGAGGAAATATATTATGCTATGTTTGTTAATATCTGGACCAACTCAGCCCGGCAATGATATCGATGTGTTCCTTCAACCACTCATGGAAGATTTAAAAAAGTTGTGGCATGGGAAACAAGTGTACGACGCATACAAGAAGGAGTATTTTCTGCTTAGAGGCATTTTGTTATGGACAATCAGCGATTATCCAGCCTATGGCAATTTGTCAGGCAACATTATCAAGGGTTATAACGGGTGTCCTGTATGCGTTGATAACACAAAAGCTACAAGGCTAGTTAATTGTCGTAAGTGTGTGGTCATGAGGCATCGGAGGTGGCTGCCGTGTCATCATCCATATCGCCGACAGAAACAAGATTTTGATAACACCGTGGAAAAGGAAACTGCTCCAATTCCCCTAACCGGAGAGGAGGTGCTTCAAAGAGTACAACATTTGAAGGGCCATGTCTACGGTAAGACACAATGCCAACCTCGATTAAAGAAAGGTGATGTTCGACCTATTTGGAAAAAGGTATCTATATTCTTTGAGCTTGAGTATTGGAAGTTTCTACCGGTTAGACATGTTCTCGATGTGATGCACATTGAGAAAAATATATGCGAAGCTTTACTTGGCACCATGCTTAATATACCAAAGAAAACAAAAGACAAAGAATCTGTTCGTATTGACATGGCTGAAATGGGAATAAAAACCGAGTTGAGGCCAAAAACTCCAGGGAAAAAGGAGAAGTTACCATTAGCATCTTGGAATTTGACTCATTCCGAAAAAAAGGTTGTCTGCTCTTCCTTTCTTAACATGAAGTTGCCTGATGGTTTTTGTTCTAATGTTAGGAGTCTAGTTTCAATGGAAACTCTTAGACTTACTGGAATGAAATCTCATGACTGCCATATGATATTGCATCATTTGCTCCCAATTGCAATTCGATCGTCATTGCAAAAAAGAGTCAGGAACACAATTATCAGGTTCTGCCTCTTCTTTAAGGCAATTTGTAGTAAAGTTATTGAGCCTGATAAGTTGGAGAAAATGCAATCGGAATTGGTAATTACTTTATGCCAGCTTGAAAAATACTTCCCCCCTTCCTTGTTTGATCTAATGTTTCATATATCGGTGCATCTTGTACGAGAAGTTGAGCTCTGTGGACCAATTTTCCTTAGGTGGATGTATCCTTTTGAGAGATACATGAAGACATTCAAGGGATATATAAAGAATTTTCCTTAGCACATTTGTGTGTTCTCCAGAATACTAATGCAGTTATACCGTTTTTCAAGTAAGCCATGAATTTAATTTCTTTATTTTCTTTATTTGCATGCATTTCTTATGTCATTTTTAATGACTCCAGGGAACACATGGCATTTTTAATGACCAAATATCCGGAACATGTAAATGATGAAATGTGGCTAAAGAACAAGCAAAATGAGACATTCCCTAAATGGTTTAAACAAAAGGTATTATGTGATTTTAATAATAGTTTTGTGATTTTTTTACAACTCCATAGCTCAGATGAATCATTTTACTACTTGTTTATTTTTTTCAGATTGCTTCAGATTTGGAAGACAAAAAAGAGTTATCAAACGAGATAATATGGATCGCAGACGAACCCAACAAAGATGTTCCTACATTCAGCGGATACAGAATGGATGGGGTTACCTTTAGTACCAGGGATCGTGATGACATGCGTCAGGTTCAGTGCAGTGGTGTGTGTGTAGAAGCCGATACAATGGTTGTGCACGGTAAGGATAAAAACATTGAGCACACATCACATACATATTACGGAGTTATAACAAGTATATGGGAGTTGGACTATAATTACCTTAGGGTCCCTATTTTTCATTGTAAGTGGGTAGATATGAACATAGGCACGAAGGTAGACGACTTGGGATATACATTAGTAAATTTGAATAGGTTGGGCTTTTTAGATGATCCATTTGTATTGGCAAAACATGTTAAACAAGTTTGTTACATTGATGATCCTCTTGATAAATCATGGTCCGTTGTCTTGAAGTTACCGGAGAAAAATTACTATGAAGATAATGAGGCATCTGTAGAAGTAGAACTTGAGAATGACTTCTTTATGCCCAATTTTCCGGATGTTGATGAAGACATGCCTACTAGTTACATTCGAGATGATGTTGATGAACTAATACAACTTTCGTAATGTAATAAATTAATTTGTGACTATAACTCTTGATAGATTGTTGGTTGGTTTGTTCTCTTTTGTTTGGACTGTGTTTGGTTTGTTGGATGCCAATTTGGTAGGTTAGTCATCTTTTAAATATTTTTTTTTCATGTACAGTTCATTAGACAACAGTTTTAAACAGAAGACACTTGTATGAGTTGAAACACACAATAGGCCAGAACCTGTTGTGTGTTGGATTAAGTTCATACAACACTATGTAAAGCACTTGTGTTAAATATCATTACACAATACCACATTGGAAACCACTTGTCTCATTCTAACAATACTTTTTATGAATTATTGTCTAAGCTTCATTCATATAATATTTCAAAAAAATGTTGTGTGTTGGTTCACTTTCACACAACACTATGGATAACATATTGTATGACTTCTAATTAGACAACAGACCTAAAAACACTTGTCTAAATGCAACAACAGTTTTCCTGTATATTGTGTTGCAGGCATTCACACAACACTTATTTGCTAAGGCTTGTCTAATCTTAAAAATACTTATGCATTTACACAACACCCCTGGTCAAGAAATGCTTGTCTGGTAAGATTTATCACACAACGGTTTTGGCCCATTGTGTGAATGTAGGATTACACAATACTTTTTCGAGTTGGAAAATAACAGTTGTCTGATCATTTCGGGCAACACTTTTTCCCATGGGTGTTGTCTGATACGTGTCGTCTATAGCCAGATTTGTTGTAGTGCACATCAGAAAGTTAAATTCAACAATATCTCGTTGCATTCTCTTTTAATTTTAACAATATCTCGTTGCTTTTAACCGCCCTGTAACCTTGTTTTCAACCGTTTCTCGTTGAATTTGGTCTATTCAAATCTTAACCATACTGCCAGAATCATTTCCTTTTGGCCGCCTCTATTTCCTCTTACTCTTTCCACCATTTTCTCTCATATATTTTTCTTCATTTCATCTTCAATTTTGCAAGGTTTCATGTTCAAGTAAGTATTATTTCATATTCTTTTAGATCTTATTGTTATGATTGTATCATTTATGTTAATTATGTCATTATTGCATTTTTTTTGTATAAAATCATGTTCACTATCTTAATTAAAGTGACAAATTTAGTAAATTATGAACAAAATTAAGTGAGAAAGATTGTAATGTTAATATAAAATCATGTTCACTTTGCGTCTTTGCTTGTGTTTCGAGATCGAGACTAGTGGCTTTTCAATTAATTCAAAAAGACTATAATTTTAGTTACTACTTGTTCTTAAGCATAAATTGATGTTATAAAGAATACTATGATGAGTTTGTCTCATTTTTTGATATTATTAGTTTAATTAAAATTTGTTATTTAACAATAATAAGTAATTTAATTTTATGCTATATTTGTAGATGGCATCCGATCGAAGTTGGATGCATCATAGATTTGATGCGAGAAATAATATAACGGAGGAATACAAACTTGGTGTACAAAATTTCATTATTGTTGCTTTGAAAGGAGGTGTTGATTCAAAGGGGAGGATAAAATGTCCATGTAAGGAGTGTGGAAATACATTGCATAAGTTACCCGATTATGTAACTTATGATTTGTATCGACACGACATTATGGAATCATATACTACATGGATTTTTCATGGTGAGAAGCATAAATCTCGAGTTGAAGTCGAGACTAGTTCGGGTGATAATGGTCCTAGAGATGATGATATGAATGATGCACGTGAAATGCTTAGAGATTTTGCAGATGCTCATGGAAATTTCGGGAATGGTGAGGAGGAACCGACTGCAACAACAAAAAAATTTTATGAGATGTTAGATGGTGCTTCTGAACCTCTTTATCCGAATTGTTCCAGTTCTCGTCAACAAGTTGTTGTATTTCAAGAACAAACATGGTTGTAGTAACACGGGGTTTAATGAGTTACTTCAACTTATTGGATCAGTGTTGCCAGAGAAGCACAATCTACCTGAGACCTATTATGATATAAAAAAGATGATAAGTGGACTGAATATGGGATACGAAAAGATTGATGCTCGTGAGAATGATTGCATGCTATTTTACAAAGAAAATAGTAAGAACACATATTGTGACATATGTCATTCAAACCGATATAAGGAGCGAAAGGATGGCGAAAAAAACTTGATTCCAAGAAAGATCTTGCGATACTTTCCACTTATACCGAGACTACAACGTTTATACATGTCTAAGCAAACTGCCAAATATATGACATGGCACCATGATAGAGTTATAGTTGAAGGTCAATTATCTCACCCAGCAGATGGAGATGAATGGAAAGCGTTTGATGCTAGATTTCCAAGATTTGCAAAAGAGGCACGAAATATCAGACTTGGCCTTTCTAGTGATGGATTTGACCCATTTCGTGATCCACTAGCAAGGGATTACACTGTATGGCCCGTGGTGGTGGTTGTTTATAACCTTCCACCATCTATGTGCATGAAAGCTCCGTACATGTTCATGCCTCTCATTGTTCCTGGTCCCACTGATCCTACAAAAGACCTACATGTTTATCTCCGACCGTTAATTGATGAGCTGAAGATGTTATGGCAAATTGGGGTGGAAACATATGATAGAGCATCGCGAACAAATTTTCAGATGAGGGCAACATTATTGTGGACAATTAGCGACTTTCCAGCACTTGCGATGTTAAGTGGATGGTCAACTAAGGGTAAATTGTCATGCCATGTATGTAGTGGAGATGTTAAAGGCTTTCAACTCAAGAATGGTGGTAAAACTTCCTTTTTTAGCACTGCTCGATATTTTTTGGAACCGGGTGATCCATTGAGGAATAGCACAAAGTTTGGGAAAAGAGAGGTACGGCCTGTCACGGCTCGACACTCGGGATCAAGGGCAAAGACAATATGTGAGCTTATAGAGTTTCCTCCCCCAGGAAAGTCAACCAAAAGAAAACCTACAGACTATGGAGTGACTCATAACTGGACTCATTCTCCATTTTTTGAACTCCCATATTGGGAGACACTTGCTCTTCGTCACAATATTGATGTCATGCACACTGAAAAGAATGTTTTTGAAAACATATTCTACACCATGTTAAATGATAAGAATAAGACTAAAGACAATTTGAAATCAAGGCATGATTGTGAGGAACTTGGTATACGACGTGAGTTATGGACTCTAGATGGTCACACAATGCCACATGCTCCGTATGCGCACCTGAGGGAACAAGTTGATAAGTTGTTAGAGTGGATTTCGGAACTTAAACTTCCAGATGGGTATGTTTCAAATATATCTAGGTGTGTGAATTTTGAAAAACATTCTGTTCGTGGGATGAAGTCGCATGACTGTCATATTTTCATGCAAAAATTGTTGCCTATTATTTGTCGCGATTTACTACCGAGGCAAGTAGGTGATGCCATTATTGAGTTGTCTAACTTCTTCCAAGATTTGTGCTCATCTACCTTGAGATACTCTGATCTATTAAAAATGGAGAAAGATATAGTGAGGATAATGTCTAAGTTCGAAACCGTTTTTACTCCTGGTTTCTTTGACCCGATGGAGCATTTGCCACTACATTTGGCTACCGAGTGTAAGTTGGGTGGTCCCGTCACATACCGTTGGATGTATCCTTTTGAAAGATTCTTGCATGGGTTGAAGATGAAAGTTAGGAACAAAGCACATCCAGAGGGTTCAATGGCAGAACGCTACATCGAGGAGGAATGTGTGCATTTTTGCTCACTTTATTTTGAGTCCGAGGTCGAAACAGTGCATAATCGGTTGGGTCGTAACCAGGCACCGAAAAAGTGCAATGATCCTAACTTGTTAGACATTTACACATATCCAACGAAGCCCATTGTAAGAAAATGACATAGAATCTTGAGTGTTGATGAAGATAGACTCATCAAATATTATGTTCTTATTAATACACCGGAGGTTGCAAAGTACTTGGGGTAAGATCTTTTAACTCATACTTTTTTGTTTGCTTTTTTTATTTTATTATATTAATTTTTGTTATTTTATAGTGAATTTCACAAGTTGGTACACAAACAATACCCAGAATTTGATGATGCTGCAAAAGAAAGATATCAAAAAGATCGATTCATAAATTGGTTTGAAAGAAGGGTATGTGTCCAAATACATACATACTTGTTGTCTTCAAATGTTCTAATGCACTTATATACTGTTCATTCATATACAATTAGGTAGCGGATGATCCAAAGCTCAAACTCAAATTTAAGGATTTGATAAGAGGTCCGATGCGTGACGTGGATATTTATAATGGTTGCTATTGTAATGGTTATAAATTTGGTTGCGCAAATCCTAATGAATGTACCTCACCAAATTCTGGTGTGCTTGTCATAGGTAAGAAATTTGGTTGAGCAAATTGTTATATTTCTGCATTGTTGGTACCTAAGAAGTTTACTCATTTGTATGTAGGGACTTCTTACAAGGAGAGTTATGAAAATAATTATGGTCGACTTGAAGAAGTACTTGAGCTTCATAAATTTCGTCATTGATTTAGGCAGGCTTAGGAGCCAAAGTAAAGTATTGTGAACCATAAAAAATGAACTTGCAAAAATAACCTTACCATCACGAGAAAATGTTATCTTGTCAATGTCTACATCTTGGACAGCTGAAAAATCACTGGCTCTATTAAGCAGGTCATACTTGCACCTGTCAATATCTGGTTGCCGAGTTTCCTTCCACAATCTGGTTGCCGAGTTAACCTTTGTACATTTTTGTGTCTGGTTATTTGATAATGAGTTGTTTACCTATTATTAAAAGTAGAGCAAGTTGCTGGGCCATCTTGTTAAGCAAGTTGTCTTGTATTCATTCCTTACCTTTATTCCCATATTTTTTTCTTTTGTAGGAACTAGAGGAGAAAGCGAGTAAACCTCTTACTATCCTGGAAAAGTTTGATGCTTCGTACAAGAAGAAAGGACAAGTGGAAGAAATAGGGCGAAAACTTAAAGTAAAATTTTCACTTAATCTTTCAATTTTTTGAGGTTTGTATTACAGAAATTATTGTATTCAATGACCAGGTCTTATATCTGAGGTTCTTATGTAATGTAGGACGTTGTGGAGCGTACTATGCAGGAAGAACTTTCTCAGGATTCACCACCATCTCTTGTCAGCCAAAGGAAACGTGAAGTCGAGCAATTGCTGGAGGTTTGTCTACCAAAGAAGGGAAAACTACTTATGTTCCCACGCCATACCCTTATGGAGCTTATTGGTAGAGATGAAGCTTCCAAATGGACCACTTCTCAATCTACTTTGGCCTGCATTCCTGAGCGTGTTCCGAAATCTGCATATTCTATTATTGGGAAGGTCATGACAGAGGTGACTAATATGGTTGAGGCATTAGACAAGATTGAGGTGACACGTGCTAGACTTGAAGAAGAAGTGCAGAAATTGGCTACTTGTGCTTATCCAAACAAAGATGATCCTGCTTATAAGATTTTATGGGAAGAGTACATCCGAATAGCAGCACAAATGACTTCTCCTCTCTTTGAGCGTTACAAAAAGGTTATCATAGAGGTAATAATATTAAAGTAATGTATTTATCATTTTTTAGTATATGCACTGTACAAACTTATCTGTCATCTAAAGCAATTATATGGTTGATCAACTTCTGGATATGTGTCCTCTTTTTTGGAAACGGGGATGATCAAAAGAGAACTGTTGTGTTGTCTAAAATGTGACGGAAGTTGCTGTTCTCTTTTGTGATTCTCTTTCCTCCATAAGAACATCAAACAGCTCATAGGTTCAGTTTTAGGATGCTGGACCAATTTTTTCAGGACAGAATGATGGCAACTGATCAATTCAAAGATTTCATAAATAAACATGTTTATCTTTGTAGTAGACAATGATCATTAAGACTGGAAGGTAAACAAGAGACACAATTGCATAAATAGATGTACTAAATTAAAACAGAGCTTTTAAGACTGGAAGGTAGTCATACTTCAATGACATTCTCGGCTACCTCAAAGCTAGATTACACGAGGGATTGTTTACTATTTCAAGAAAAAAATATGCCAGAAGCATCACGTTTGGGTCAAGAGCAAGAAAAAAACTAGGGTTATGAATAAAGTACTAGCTTGCTCATTTTGCAATGCTTATGCTATTTTCTGAAATGTAGATCACCATCCTAAAGTACGAACTTTTCACATGAAAGTTCTATCTCACTCCCCTTTCACTTCCAGCAGTTGCATCCTCTCTAGATGTCCATTAATTGTGAATTTCTATGTAGCCGTTTACTTGCAAACGCTTATTTTGGTCATTCATTGTTACTCAACAATCAAATGCAAATCGCTATTTTTGAATAAATCCTACGAAAAGAGGTTTAAAGACAATGATCAGTTGCCATAAATCCTCTCTAGATTTCATAAATAAACATGTTTATCTTTGTCAGTAGACAATGATCTACATCACGATCATTTTAGAGAATCTGACAAATTCGATGTCGGTTTAAAAATATATTTCTAGTAATCAAGGTTTCCAGAGAATTATATGGATTTGCTGTTGGTCTGCAATTCTGCCCTTAGGTCCAGTAACCTCGTAAGCATAATTGAACATTCTAGGTCAAGAGGCAAATTATGTAGTAGTATAGTTGTTAAACCGGACATAACTTGGTATTAAAGAGGTTAGTGATGTAACCTTGTAGGTTTCTACTATCATTGTGGCAAGTTATATTAAGATTTCTGTTACTGATAGTTTTGAGGGTGGGGAATGGATCTGAATGATCAGTTTGTGCTCTGTCTCTAAGCTGCCATCATTTTCCTGCTCTCATCTTTTATCAAGTCTTGAAAGTTTTTTTTACTCTTGTAAACATGGAGGTGTTCACCATTTTGTCTCTAAGCTGCCCGTTCCTCTTGAAAACAGTGACTGTTATATATGTATATATGAGCATAGTACTGGCATCAATCTGTTCAAGTGTTATTTGCTGGTTTACATGTTGATTTACAGTCCTCCCTGTACTCCCAATATTTTGATTCAGAAATTCAAAAATCTGTTCTAATGTCCTTTGCCTGCTTTGCCTGCTGCTAAATTGAGTCTAATCTGTTGCTAAATTGAGTCTACTCTCTTTTTGATTGTAGGATACTAGATCGGGTCAGATGGTGTTGCACGAAAATGTCAGCGATGTTGATTTAGAGGATTTACAAACCGCTACCCTCTTTAGCTTGAAGACCATTGTTTGTGGTTTTTGTGTCTCAGAATATTTAAGTATCGACTTTATTTCAGTATTGCCTTCTCTTTTAAAACCTTGAGTTAAGGTATTTTGTGCTAGACATGAGACATTGAACTAATGCAACAATGTGTCTAGATTGTATTTTGGAACTAATGCAATATTATGTATGGATTTTATTTTGGATCTACCATTTGGAGTTGATTTCCTATTGTAATAGTTATGCTTCACGTACATAGCAGGAATTGCATACGCAGGTTATAATAAAAATATTGTATTTTATGGTATATTATAATCAACACTAAACTGTTGAAAATAATTACCATATGGTCAAGTAGATTCAACAAGATATGGTTGCATTTAAAGTACATATAAAAAGAAAAAAAAATTTTAATCAACTAAATCTTGTTGATTTTGATAGAATTAAATATAACAAAATTCGGTTGAATTTAATCCACCGAGACACGTGGCAAGATGATATAACCAACGGAAACTCGTTGATTTTTGAAGAATTAAATTCAACAGTTTTCGGTTGATTACATTTCCATTGGCGGCACAATGATTTTGGTGAAATTCAAAATCAAAATTTCAAATTTTGTACAAACTTTGCAAGGGCATTTTCAACGGAAAGTGGTTGAAAATAGTGCCACCAAATTCAACGGGAAGTCGTTGAATTTAAAACTTAAATTCAACCGAAATGCTAAATTCAACAACCTTATATACAACGGGAAAGATTCAGTTGAATTTATGTTAAACTTAACGGGATCCTGTTGTAAATAGCTAAATTCAACGGAAATTTGCTCGTTGAATTTAGCCGCTTTTCTAGTAGTGATATTTAATTTAATAAATTATACTTTACCATCCTTAACTCTATATGAAGTTAAATTACAACATTTCATAATGTTTTTGTTAAAATGAACTATTAATTTTAACTAGCTTATAGCTCGTGCAAATGGATTACTTTTAATTGTTTTTAATTTATTTATAATGTAGTGTAATATTGTAAATATTAATTTTAATATGTTATTGAAAGAATTTGAACCTTATATCTTTGTATATAATATTTTTTAGTATTAAATATAAATTAATAGGTTGTTGGCGGAAATCGAACCTTAGATCTCTGTATATAACAATTTTTAGTATTATTGTATCTAACGAACATGATCTATTTGAGTTGAAAATCTAACCGTTGTGGATGAGTGATAATAAAAAAAGAGAGGATAAACAAAAATAGGGGTTAACCAAACTACAAATTATAACCCCAAATAAATTTATTTTATGTTAAATTATATTTTTATATAATTGTTACTTCTAATAATTATTTTAATTTTAATTTAAATAATATATGTAAATTTAATTAATGATATGCACGGTTTAAAACTTATATTATGAAATTTTAAATTAAATACGTCGCTAACGTAATTCGAATCTTGAATGTTTTGTAAAATAACTTAATCTAATAAAATATTCAATCATCAAATCTAACGGTTCTGATTTTTTTTCTAAAAATCTAACGGTAATTATTCGTTGTATACATATTTCTATTATATATTTTTATTGGTGATTGAAAGATATGGTGTGATATTTTTGGGTATATATTAATAATTGAAAGATTATATTTAAAATTAAAAGGTATCATGTTTTAATTAGAAAAAAATATTAACGATTGGAAGATTATGATTGCAAAATTAAGTTTTAAATTAAAAGGTAACGTGTTTTAATTAGAAAAAAAATATTTGATTGGAAGATATGATATTTTAGGTGTGTATAAATAGTAATTTTCAACACATGTACATGAATAGATTTTGACTTAAGCGAAACTCATTTATATCATCATGATAAGTAATTTATTTTGTCGACATTTGCTTATAGATTCAATTGCTTAGAGCAATGGTGAGAGCAATTGCCCTATGTATTGTCATCTGACATGGTTATAGTGTGATAATATATGTCCTTGTTAAGGTTTTGTCATTCATATTGAAGTTTTGTCATTCAATCTGTTTTTTTTAGTTTTATCATGGCTGACTATCGGAACCCAATGGAGGAAATGGAGGAGAGTTTTGCTAATATTCGAATTGAGGAGGAAGATGAAGGAGGGCTGCTATATGGGGAAGCAACAGAAGATCTTTCAGAAATCGATGTACGGTGGTGTTTGGTGGGTAGATTCCTAACAGATTCGAATATCGAATTTCAGGCAATGCAACATAAGATGGCGTCCTTATGGAGACCGGGGAGGGGAATGTATGTTAAGGAGTTAGAGAGGGCCATATACATTTTACAGTTCTATCACGAAGTGGATATCACACGAGTTATGGAAAGAAGCCCGTGGACATTTGAAAGGTTTCAATTGGTATTCGAGAGGCTTAAAGAAGGTGATAATCCTCGAGAAGTTAGTATCAATAAACTGGATATCCAGGTTCAACTTCATGGAATGAGTGCAGGTTTCATGTCACAGAGAGTGGTAACAGATATTGGTAATTACATTGGTGTTTTTGTTGAATCAGACTCAAATAATTTTCAAAATATATGGGGAGATTACCTAAGAGTTCGAGTAACGTTATCTCTTGATAAGCCTTTGAAACGGAGGACGAAACTAAAGAAGACGGAGAAAGATTGGTGCTGGGTGACATTTCAATATGAGAGTGCTCCAACCTTTTGTTTCATTTGTGGAATGATAGGACATATTGAAAAATTCTGTGAGAAGATTTTTGAGACTCCTGCAGATCTAATTGCTAAACCCTATGGTGCTTGGATGCGTGAAGAGCCAAAACGAAGGTCATACTCCATAGGATCAAAATGGTTAAGGCAGGGAGGTTCAGTTCCGGCGAGGAATCCGATGAATGCAGAGGGGAAAATGGAGAAGGCAGGGACAGTAACAACAACCGTGATTGAAGGAGTTGATCCCAAAAAATCCGGAACTGATAAAGATTCAGTTGAAACAGCTAAACAAATTATTGTTAGCGCCTGTCAAGGAACAGATAAGGAAAATTCAAATAATGAGGATAGGATGGAAACTGATTTGGGCTTTGAGAATGTTGGGCTTAATGTCATGGATCCAAAAAGACGTCGCATCCAAGAGCCCATAACAGATAATAGAGACACGACTGTTCTACAGGAAGATGTGAATATGTCTGATCAACACGAAGCTGGTGAAATAGTGCCAAAAAACTTGATAATTGCGGGTTCTGCAATGCAGGCCCGCCAAAGTCCAAACATTATGACGACCCTAAGCTGGAACTGCCGAGGGGTGGGGCTCCCTTGGAATTTCAGTTCCTACAATGACGTTATACGTCAAGAAAAGGCTGAGTTTGTTTTTTTATGTGAGACTTTAGGTAAAAGAGACAAAATGGAATGGGTTCGAAGAAGGATTGGCTTTAAAGGGTTAGTTGTGGTCGAACCTCAAGGAAGAAGTGGTGGGTTGGCAATGTTGTGGAAGGATATTGATCAAGCAAAGTTGCTGAGTTTTTCAAAATATCATGTAGACATTGAAGTCAGTAGAGAAGGGAAGGATCCTTGGAGATTGACTGGCTTTTATGGGGAACCGGACAGAGCGAAACGAAGGAAAACTTGGGATTTGTTAAGAAATTTAGCTCGTGATTCTAACCTGCCATGGTATGTGATAGGAGATCTTAATAACATTGTTAATTTGGAAGATAAGCATGGAGGTCCTCATTATCCTAGATGGTTAGTAGAAGGTTTTAATGTTGTGTTAGATGAAACGGGTCTGCAAGACATAGAGCTTACGGGTCATCAATTTACGTGGGAACGGGGAAGAGGAACATCTAAGTGGACGGAGATTCGGTTGGATAGGACTCTTGTCACTTCTCGGTGGATTGAGGAATTTCTTGTGGCTAAACTGCATAACCTAGAAGGTTCCACATCCGATCATAGCTCGTTATTATTAGTTCCCCAGCAGGTATGTAATGTTAAAAAATCAGTTCGGTTTCGATTTGAGAATGCTTGGCTCACTGAGCTGATGTGTATGCAATTAACAAAAGATGGCTGGGAGGAAGACTCGGGGGAAGGTATTCAAGGAAAAGTGGCAAGGTGTGGCGAAAAATTGATGAGTTGGGGGAGGGAAATTACATGTAACTTTGCGCAACGTATCAAAGAAAGTAAGTTAAGATTGAAGGTTCTTCGTAGGAGGGTGGATATGCAAGGCCAGGAGGAGTACAATGCTGAACGTAGGAAATTAAATTTAATTTTGAGCCAAAGAGAAATTTTCTAGCGACAGCGTTCAAAACAGTTGTGGCTTCATTCCGGAGATCAGAACATCAAGTTCTTTCATGCGTCTGCGAGTTCAAGGAGGCGTAATAATCATATCAGTAGATTGAAATGGGAAGATGGTAGCTGGGTTGAATGGGACAATGGTTTAGATGATCTAATGGCTGATTATTTTACAAGGCTGTTTATTGCAACGCACTCTCAGTGGGAAGAGGTGGTGGAATGTGTACCTACGAGTATTTCAGAGGTTCAGACTAATGAATTGATGCAGCCAGTAACAGAGGAGGAGGTCAAACATGCTTTATTTAGGATGCACCCGGATAAATCTCCCGGGCCTGATGGTATGACACCTGCATTTTTTTAGAAACATTGGGCGATTGTGGGGAAAGACATAGTTTAGATGGTGAGAGATTTCTTTGAGAATGGAACTATTCCGAATGGATTGAATGGAACTAATGTGGTCTTAATTCCCAAGAAAAAGTGCCCGACGAATATGACGGAGCTTCATCCAATCTCCTTATGCAATGTTTTGGTTAAGATCATAACTAAAGTTATTGCTAATCGTATAGAGTATGCTGGACTTGATTGTGTCAGAGAACCAAAGCACCTTCATTCCAGGTAGACTTATTTCAGATAATGTTATGATTTCTTACGAGATAATGCACTATTTAAAACGCAAGAGGAGAGGGAAAGAAGGTTATATGGCACTTAGGATAGATATGAGTAAAGCTTACGATAGAATTGAGTGGGGATATTTAAGGGCTGTTCTCACAAAAATGGGATTCTCAGAATAATGGGTGGGTTTGATAATGAAATGTGTGAGCACGGTTTCATATCAAATAGTGCATAATCGAAATGAGATTGGTCCAATTGTGCCTAGTAGGGGAATCCGTCAAGGCGATCCGCTGTCACCATATTTATTCATCTTATGTGCCGAGGGATTTTCGGCTTTAATGAGGAAGTATGAGTCGAGAAGATGGATTCATGGTATAAAGGTGTGTAGAAATGCTCCAAGTATTAATCACATGCTATTCGCAGATGATAGTTACTTGTATTGTCGTGCAAATGAGGAGGAAGTGGGTCAAATTTTAGAGATATTACAGGTCTTTGAAGCTGCTTCGGGCCAGAAAGTTAACCTGCAAAAATCCTCTGTGTTTTTTAGTTCGAATGTGATTAACTCGAATCGAAGAGAGATGTGTCAGAGGCTTCATATAGAGGAAGCAAATGCTGGTAGTACTTACTTACGGCTGCCAAACATGCTGGGTCGTAATAAATCTGCAACTCTGGGATTCCTCAAAGATAAGGTCAGAAAACGAGTCCAAACATGGGATGGAAGGTGGATTTCTCAGGGAGGAAGGGAGGTGTTGGTGAAAGCTGTCGCACAGACGTTACCCACATACGCAATGAGTGTTTTTCTAATTCCGTATGTCATTATCAGAGATCTTGAGAGAATAATCTCGAAATTATGGTGGGGGGCAAGCACAAGTAGTCAACGGAAAATTCATTGGTTGAGTTGGAATAAGCTTTGTAAGCATAAGTCTGCAGGAGGGTTGGGTTTTCGTGATTTCAGAGATTTCAATCTGGCCATGTTGGGGAAACAAGTTTGGCGTCTTCTCACAAATCCAGAGAGTTTAGTGTGCAAATTGTATAAGGCTCGGTACTTTCCTGATAATGATTTATTGGAGGCATCTCTAGGTGATAATCCTAGTTTCATTTGGCGTAGCATATGGGAGGCTAAGGCAGTTATTTTGGCAGGTTCTCGATGGAAGGTGGGTAGGGGAGATAAAATAAAAATCTTAGGACAGCCTTGGTTGATGGATGAGCAAAACCCTTATATTACGACAGAGATCCTAGAAATTAGTCAATACACAGTATCCTCACTTATGTGTATGGATGAGAAAGCTTGGGATGATGATATCCTCCGTGATCTTTTCAATGAAAGATACCAGATTTATATTCGAGGAGTGGCTCTTAGCAATAATGTGACTAAAGACATTAGGTACTGGAGGCAAGAATCTTCTAGGCTGTACTCGGTGCGTAGTGCATATAGATTACTCCAAGCTCAAAAGCAATTATGGAAAAGGGAAGATTCAGATAACTTGTGGTGTAAAATATGGAAGGTGAAAGCCCCGCCAAAAGTTTTAAACACATTGTGGCGTGCTCTATCGCAATGTTTACCAACGATGACTGTGCTCTGGGAGAAATTTGTTCCTGTGGATACTATGTGCCCTGTTTGTAAGGGGGACAATGAAACAATTATTCATGCTTTAGTTAAATGCCCTTTTGCGGCTCAATGTTGGAGGGAAGGTTTTCCAGAAGTGATTAATAGTGTATCTAACGATTTCTACCAGTGGTTACAGAATGTTTTTCAGTCATGTAGTAAGGACAGGTGGGCAGGAGTTGCAGTACTTAGCTGGGCCATTTGGAAAGCCCATAATGACCTGGTGTGGAACCAGAAGCAAGCTCTGGTGAAAACTGTTGTAGAATCACTAGTACAGACTGGACCTATAGCGTCGGTCAAATTGACCTATAGCGTCGGTCAAATGGCGTAGTATATGCAGGCGTCGCTATAGGTATACACCATAACCTGACTTACTTAGTAATTCCACAAAGCACAGTTATGGATACTTGGTAGTAATAGGACCAGTGAAGGTTGGTAGCTAGTCTTAATTTTTAGATAGTAAGATTTGCTGAATGTACTGGACTAATCTTTAGTGATTATTGTTAGCGTAAATAGTTACTGTTAATAATTAATTGAACCCCCAATATGAGAGAGAGGCTTTGTATCTCAGACCCCCCGGCCCCTCTATATAAGTTTGTTTTGATTGTGGTTAATTATGTAGAATATTGTAGGTATAAATATTTATTAGTAGTACTGGAAGGGAAACAGCTTGCTAAATAATTACAAATTCATTAGTCACAGCTACATTTGCTGCCATTAATTTTTAATCTTAAAAG
The DNA here is from genome assembly GCA_036435485.1 of Saposhnikovia divaricata. Lineage (NCBI taxonomy): Eukaryota > Viridiplantae > Streptophyta > Magnoliopsida > Apiales > Apiaceae > Saposhnikovia > Saposhnikovia divaricata. The sequence continues at coordinate 200,462,336 of CM071601.1, read as the reverse complement.
TCATGAATTACTAACCAATTTGTATCTACAGTAACCTAATAAAACAAGAAAAGCAATAATAGACTTGTGGTCCACGTAAACTAACTAACATGCAGGTACCTAGTTTCCATTCTTAATTACTCGATAAGTAATTAGTCAATACTTATATAGCTGGACAGTAGATTTATTTGGTGACCAAATATGTCCAACAAACATCACATTTACACCAATACTTGACTTTAATTTTTTGTATTAAACCGGCCGGCCAGTTAATTTCATCATCACTTCAAATAGCTAGTAGCTAGCAGAGGGAGAGCTGAGGAAGAGTTTAAAAGACACATATTTTTCTTACATTGTCTTAATTTCCAGTTAAGAAAAATAACTAGCTAGGCTACGATGGCGCAAAAGATGTTTGTGGTTCAAGTGGAGGAGGCAAAATAACTTCTCGGATATTTAAACCCATCCATTCATAATTTTTACCCTTATTTTGTGAATTAGACTGTAGTTCGTTATTAACTTCGACCTGTTCAACTTCATTAACAGATGGAGCTTCCATTTCATCATAACTGATCAACAAAATTACACAAACCAACTAACATAAACATTTAACAGATCGCCAGAAGCTAAAGATTCAAAATTTATAATTCAGGTGACTATAATTCAACCTCATTCATTATAAAATTTGCAACTTTATGTACAAATTACCAATAATTTTTCTCTGAAATGCAATCACAAACAAGTAAGTCACAGAGAACATACATATATATAACAAATCATGCTTTCAAATCGAAAACATATCAGAATAAATTCAACTCGTAACAACACTGTTCAAATTAACAAAAATGACGAACAGAATAAATCGAAATTTGTGTGTCTCTGTGTGCTTGAGAGGGAGAGAGAGAGAGAGAGGGAGACTACCATCAGAGAGAATGAGTACGTTTTCTTGCTTAGGTTGACTGTAGAGAATACCAGCAGAGATGGAGGAGAGTACTCGTCTTCTTCGTCTTCTTCGGTCTTCTTCGTCCAATTCGTAGCAGAGATGTGTACTTGTAGCAGAGATGTGGATTTAGAGAGAGATGGAGATTTGGATGTGGATTTGGATTGGGAGAGGGAGATGGAGATTTGGAGATGAAAAAACAAAGACCGGGTTCTGGATTCAATCTGGGTTCGTAGAAGTTGAGAGGGAGATGTGCAATTGGGAGAAGGGAGATGGAAATTAGGGCTCTAAGAAAGGGGCAAAATTAAAAGGGGGGAAGACCGGGTTCGATCAGTATGTACTACTCTACGACTGATAATTAAAAAATAACATTATTTCTGAGCAAAAAAAAAAATAACATTATTTATTTTTATATTTTAAAAGTAAATAATTAATTAAGATTTTAATTGATTTTGTCAATTTAAGAATTTTTCATTTTATGTTCGATAAAAATATTATTTTACAAAACTTAATTGTATAATATTATTCATTTTCTTATTTTTTTTAAAGAAAATTTTATTTATGTAATATAAAATATTATAATTTTTGCCAAATATTAAGAAATTTGTTACATATCTGTAGCGTCGCCGTTTATAGGGGCGACGCTATAAGTCACACCTAAAGCGCACCTATAGCGTCGGCGTTTTTAGAGGCGACGCTAAAGGGTATAGCTATAGCGTCGGTTCTTTCCTGACCGTCGCAAAAACACTTTTTAGCGTCAGTGTTTTTGGTGGCGACGCTATAGGTGGACCTATAGCGTCGGTTAATGTAAACAACCGACGCTATAAGTTCTTCCAGAAGTCAATAAGCGACGGTTATTGCAAACAACCGACGCAATAGGTGAAGTGGCGACGCTATAGGTCAATAACCGACGCTATAGGTGGCGACGCTATAGGTCCAATCTGTACTAGTGAATAAGCAAAATATTACCTTAACCAATGGAAAGCAGCCCAGAAATGGTTGTCAAAATCTCTGTTTCAGTCGGGTATCGAAGGAGATGGAGAGGAGAAATGGGTAAAGCCGCAGATGGATATAACTAATGTAAATGTTGATGCTGCAGTGTTCAATGAGCATAACGCGTTTGGTGCAGGCATTATTAGTAGAGACCACAGAGGTGATCTGATTTGTGCTAAATCTCTATGCAAGCCAGGAGTTGTTGCAGCTGAATTGGCATGGCAGAGGTTATAGCCATCAAAGAAGCTCTCAGTTGGTGCAAGGAAGAAGGGTGGCAACGAGTTCAAATGGAATCAGATTGCTTGGTCGCTGTACAAGCAATTAGAAGCAGTGTGTTCATGGCATCTTCGTTTGGTCAAGTAGTTATGGAATGCCGCAAACTGCTCAGAGATTTAAACAATACTACATTGTTCTTTGTGAAGCGATCTGCTAATATGGCTGCTCATGTCTTAGCTAGACAGTCGTATTCTTTTCCAGATCGAATGTTTAATGAGGGGATGTCCCTGTTAATGTTTTGGATGTAATGGCAACTGATATGTTAAGTTAATAAAACCCATTTTTGTTTGTAATAAACGTATATTTTTACAAAATTAAAAATTGAAATTTGATTTTTTAAATTTAGTTAGGGATGTAATATATGATAAGTATATAATCTATATTTGAAATAATTTATAATTTTTCATCCTTAAACCTGATTAATTTAATTTTGTATTTTGATAATAAACATGTAAGAAATTGTGTTTTATTTTATTTATTTTTCAAAATTAAGGAATGTAAAATGTAATTTATGAAATTAAATATATTCAATTGCATTTGATCAAAAGTTGGGAAATGCAAATTCAAATTATTCTTGATATTTTGTGTTGCAACTCTTTCTAGCCGTGCTTATACTATGATTTTGTATGATCCTTTATCGCGGAAGAAATGACAGTACTTAATGTTTTATTTACTTTATTACTTGTGTATCTTTTTAGAGAAGGTAAATTAATTAGCAATATAAAAATATAAAAGGTCATGGGTAAATTCCAACTTAAAAGCCAAAAAAAGCTGGCACTGCATTATATTTGGCCTGTTTGGCTCAGCTTAATATAAGAACTTATGGACTTATTTTCGGGTAAAAATTTTATATTTTGATAATCTTTTTTTATGCAAGTATTTAATTTATGTTTGAGATTCAATAAGTTGCAAAAATAAGTTGGAAAATAAGTTATAAAGTTAGAAATCTTAACTTTCAATTTAAAATAAATTGACTTATTCTGAAAATAAGTTTTCCCAAACACCCCCATTATATGTAGGGCTAACATTATTAAGATCCATGTAAAAATGCACTTGTTGCAAATATAAAGCTAAAGGTGTGAGCTCTGTAAAGTTGATTAAAAGTCCTTTTTATTTTAAAATTAAGCACTGTGTTTCCTTAATTTCCTACTTTTGCACACTTTAATTAGATAATTTCATATTCTATCTTTACTAGAGATTTGACATTGTGTTTGACCGCTACGACACCTACTCGCAATTAGGCTCCTCAACCGATCGGATTTAGCTGGATAAATTTAAATTCATTGAATTTAAGTAGATTTGAATCGGAGAGGATCACATCTTGAATATTTTAGAGGTCTATTCATATCAAATTCATTTAATTTAATGGATAATTGGATCGGATTTGGGATATCCATCATTTCATTTATATTTAGAATATAATAAAATTAATCATTTATACATTATTCATCATTTCAAAAAAAAATTAGTAACACTTGAAAGATTACAATATATATAGCATTAATTCCAATGTGTAAAATTTAAGTAGCAATCCAAAATTCAAATTATTTCAATGATACTATTATTCAAACATTATATTAAATAAAAAGGTAAACCATGAATTCAAATCAAACAAAATAAATATATCAAATTAACTATATTTCAAATTTATAAAATTACTATCCTAATATATTTTTTCTCAGTTTAGAGTTTAGTCCTGCTAAACAACTAACTTGAAAGAGGTGTATATACATTTTAAAATGCTAAACAACTAATACGTTAAATTAGGTATTAGATTTAGAGTTTTTACGTAAATTAACTTATTGTATTATAAAATGCTTTATATATATATATGTATAAAAAATTTATAATTTATAATATATAATATATTATTATATATTATATAATTAAACGGATCGGATCATGGATTGTATCAGTCTAAATACATATCCAATCCATTTATTATTCAGATCATTCTTATTGGATCGAATATCGAATCAAATATTTTTTTAAATCAATCCAAATCAGATCGGATTGAATATCCGATTAATTGACGGGTCTAGTCGAAACTAGCCTGGAAAATCTGATATGCCTCAATATTGTAAGCGGATCTGAAAACTAATCATAAGTAACGTCCGGTCATAATCAAATAATAATAAAAAATCTAACAATTTCCCCACATTCAAGAACGACTCGAATTTTATCAAATTAATCGTATATTGAAGTTAAAAAGTCTCCCAAGTCGTTGTCAGTCATTAAGAACTAAGAAGGAGGGGATTATGAGAAATTTCTAAAAGTCTTGTCTTTTGACATGGTTTGAGTGTTATCGCATTGCGTATTGAGTTGTTTAAATAAGTTTTGTTTGTTCAGTATCAAGTTTGTTTAATGGCGAATGTTCGTGATTCAGTTCTAGAAATGGAAGAGAGTATGGCAAGGATTAGGTTGGAGGATGAAGAAGAAGGTGGGCTGATGTATGAGGAGGATGGAGAAGAGTTATCTGATATAGATGTACGCTGGTGCCTCGTGGGGAGATTCTTAACGGAGTCGCCTATTGACTTTCAGGCTATGCAGAATAAGATGGCATCGTTGTGGAGGCCAGGAAAAGGTATGTACGTTAAAGAGTTGGAGAGAAATCGGTATATATTTCAATTTTATCATGAGGTGGACATTGCTCGGGTTATTGAGGGAAGTCCATAGACTTTTGGACGTTTCCAACTGGTGTTTGCAAGATTACAGGAGGGGGATAATCCACGTAAAGTCAAAATTGACAATATGGATATTTGGGTGCAGTTACATGATATGCATACGAGGTTTATGTCACTGAAAGTGGCAATTGATATTGGTAATTATATTGGGAATTTTGTTGAATCAGATTCTAATAACTTTGTTGGGGTGTGGAGAGAGTACCTTAGAATTCGAGTAACAATTGATCTGAATAAACCTCTGAAAAGAAGGATGAAGTTGAAGAGAAGTGAGGAGATTTGATGCTGGGTTAATTTCTGGTATGAAAGTGTACCAACCTTTTGTTTCATATGTGGAATGATAGGTCATAGTGAAAAGTTTTGTGAGAGGATCTTCGATACTTCTGTTGATAGTATTGAGAAGCCATATGGGGTGTGGATGAAGGCTGAACCCAAACGTAGACAATAGAGTATTGGTGCAAAATGGTTGAGGTCAGGAGGCAGAATTTCGGTGAGTAATCCGATGAATGAGACAGTGAACAGTCCAAACAGAAATCCCGTTGATGGCGGTACCTAGAAGTCAAATCCCAAAAAATCAGATATGGTAACTGATATTGTTATCTCTCAGGATATGGTATGGACAGGCGCAAATAAAGGGATTGCAACAAATGTAGGGGAGTCTTCTGTTAGGCATCCAACTGGACTGTTTTTGAAAAATACGACAGAGCGGGAAAAGTTAGAGGCTAATGAATCTATTGGGCTAGAAATAACAGTCCAAAAAAGAAGGAGAGTGGATGAGCCCAGTTTAAGTGGCCCAACAGAGAAACAAACAGATATAGATACAGATATGATTAATACTCAGGAGAATGAGACTACGCGGCCAAAAAACTTGATGAAGGCGGGTTCTGCCATGCAGACCCGCCAAGGATTATGAGTACTCTCAGCTGGAACTGCCAAGGGATGGGGCTGCCTTGGAAGATACAGTTCCTAACAGACGTTGTACGTCAAGAACAGCCTGTGTTTATTTTTCTGTGTGAAACTATTGCAAAAAAATCAAAAATGGAGTGGGTTCAGAATAAGCTAGGATATGAAGGTTTATTTGTGGTAGAACCTCAAGGAAGAAGTGGTGGGCTAGCTCTACTATGGAAGGAGAAAGACCAAGCTGAGTTGTTAAGTTTTTCTCAATCTCATATTGATGTGAAAGTTCACGTTGCGGATATGAATGTTTGGCGGTTAACGGGAGTGTATGGGGAACCTAACAGGTCTCAAAGAAGACGTACTTGGGATCTACTTCGTACTCTGGCTAGGGATGGAAATTTACCATGGTGTGTGATAGGAGATCTTAATAATGTATGTTCGGTTGAGGACAAAACAAGGGGTGCTCAATACCCTACGTGGCTGGTGGAGGGATTTAACGAAGCTGTTCAGGAGGCGGGCCTTAGGGATATGGACTTGGTTGGTCATCAATATACTTGGGAGAAAGGGAGAGATACACCTGACTGGATGGAAATTAGACTGGACAGGGCCCTTACAACATCTGATTGGCTGACAATGTTTCCTCTGGCCAAGCTATATAACTTGGAGGGATCAACGTCAGATCATAGTGCTATTTTTCTATCAATTCAAAGTAAGACGAAATTCTCTGGTACGTCTAGTTTTAAATTTGAGAATGCGTGGTTAACGGAGCCGATGTGTGAGAAGCTGGTAAAAGATGGTTGGGAAGGTGTTGAGAATCTAACTGTTCAGCAAAAAATTTAGGTGTGTAGTGACAAGTTGGCAGTGTGGGGGCGAGAGGTGACGGGTAATTTTAGTGGTTGTATTAAGGAGTGTAAGGAGGTGTTAAAGAGATTTAGAGGTGGCAGAGATGTTCACTCTATTGAAAAGTACAAGGAAGCAAAACACAAGTTGGCAAATATTTTCAATCAACGTGAAATGTTTTGGCACCAGAGATCAAAGCAACTGTGGCTTCAAGCTGGAGATTGGAATAGTAAGTACTTTCACAGGTATGCCAGCAAGCGTCGGAGAAATAATTAGATTGTTAAGCTGAAAGATGAGGAGGGTCAGTGGTTAGAATGGGATAATGGGCTTGTTGAGTTAATGTCGAGATACTTCAATGAATTATTTAGTGCATCTGAGTCCAGTTGGCAGGAGGTAGTTGACTATGTTCCTTTATCTATAACTGCAGCTCAGAATGTGGAGCTTTTAAAGCCAGTGGACGAAGTGGAGGTTAAAACGACATTATTTCAAATGCACCCAGATAAGGCGCCAGGCCCCGATGGCATGACACCTGCATTTTTTCAAAAACACTGGAAGATCGTGGGTAAGGATATTGTGCAGTTGGTGAGGAATTTCTTTACGAGGGGAGACATAAGTAGAGAGTTGAATGCTACTAACATTGTGTTAATTCCAAAGAAGAAAGGCCCAACAGTGATGAGTGAGTTAAGACCAATCTCTTTGTGTAACGTGCTTGTTAAAATCATTACGAAAGTAGTAGCAAATCGACTGAAAGCAACCCTGGAAACTGTCATTTCGGAGAATCAAAGTGCATTCATGGCAGGAAGGCTTATATCAGACAATGTGATGGTATCATATGAGGTAATGCACTATCTCAAAAGGAAACGTAGAGGGAGAGATGGGCATATGGCTTTAAAGCTAGATATGAGTAAAGCGTATGACCGTATTGAATGGGAATATCTGAGAGCTATGTTAATAAAGATGGGGTATGATTCGTGGTGGGTACATTTAATATTGCAGTGCATGTGTACTGTTTCATATCGTGTTACTCATGCAAGGAGGGAGGTTGGTCCTATTTATCCTAGTCGTGGTATTCGCCAAGGGGATCCCCTATCCCCTTACTTGTTTATTCTCTGTGCGGAAGGGCTGTAAGCTTTGCTACGGAGATACGAACAAAGGAAACTGATTCAGGGTATTAAAGTCTGTAGACAAGCTCCAAGTATTTCTCATATGCTTTTCGCTGATGACAGCTATCTATTCTGTAAAGCTAATGAGGAATCAGCTAGGCATATCTTAAGGTTATTGCAGATTTTTGAGAAAGGGTCTGGCCAGAAGGTGAATCTTGACAAATCTTACGTTTTTTACAGCACAAACACGTGTCAGGACAGAAGGGAGCAGGTGGGTCAGGTACTGCAAATGAGGGAGGCTGGAGACGATTGTACGTACTTAGGCCTTCCTAATATGATGAGAAGAAGTAAAGTGGCTACGTTGGGTTTTCTTAAAGAAAGAGTTAAGCAACGGGTATTGAGCTGGGATGGTAAGTATATATCTCGAGGGGGGAAAGAAGTGTTAGTAAAATCAGTTGCTCAATCTTTACCTACATATGCCATGAGTGTCTTTTTACTTCCAGAAGAAATAACGAAGGATATGGAGAGAAGTATTTCGAGATTTTGGTGGAATTCTAAAGCGAATGATAGTAAAAGTATACATTAGATGAGTTGGTCTCGTCTGAGTAGACACAAATCTTTAGGAGGGATGGGGTTTCATGATTTCAGGGACTTTAACCTGGCCCTTTTAGCTAAGCAAGGGTGGAGATTTCTCACTAATCCAAACGGTTTGGCTAGCAAGGTATACAAAGCTAGGTATTTTCCAAATAGGAACTTTTTAGAAGCTGGAATTGGAAATAATCCAAGCTATATTTGGAGAAGCATATGGGAAGCCAAAGGTGTCGTTGCTGCAGGTATGAGATGGATTGTGGGGACAGGGGAGTCGATTCAGGTGGTGGGTCAACCGTGGTTAAGGGATGATCAAAATCCGTATATCACTTCGACACATCCAGTATTATTGAATAGCAATGTTTCTTCTTTGATGGAGATAGATCACAGAAGGTGGGATGAGGAAATTTTGGCTGATATTTTTAATGATAGAGACCAGCAGTGTATAAGAAATATTCAGCTGAGTGAAGATGGTGGGGAAGACAGGGTGTATTGGAGTAAGGAAAACACAGGGCTCTTCTCAGTTCGTAGTGCTTATAGACTTCTGCAAGCCCAGAAAGAGAGTTGGAGATATGAGAACAATGACAGTTTCTGGCGTCGAATCTGGAGAATTAAGGTTCCACCTAAAATTCTGAACCTTGTTTGGAGATCATTGTCTTGTTGTCTTCCAACAAAAGTCATGTTGCAGTATAAGCATGTCCAAGTGGACAGTCTATGTCCAATCTGTAGGAGGGGGAGGAAACTATTACTCATGCATTACTAAGTTGCTCTTTTGCTGCCCAGTGTTGGCAGGTGGTGTTTCCAGATTTGCAGAGAAACGAAGAGGACGATCTATCTCAATGGTGGGAGAAGGTTTTAGCCAGGTGTGACAATGATAACCAAGCATTAGCTGCTACTGTTTGTTGGTCAATCTGGAAGGCAAGGAATGAGGTGGTGTGGAATAACAGGTATACTCGAGTATTTGTTGTGATTGCAAAAGCTAAGCAATATCTTGAACATTGGAAATTTGCCCAAAGAAATATTTTGATTGCTCGGTTCCCAAATATGATTGAAGGGGACGGGGATAGTGTTTGGGTTAAGCCACAGGAGTTATCAACCAAGATATCAGTGGATGCAGCAACATTTAGAGAGTTCAGAGTGTATGGGGTAGGCATGGTAGCAAGAGACTCACAGGGAGATTTGATCCAGGCAAGAACAGTGTGTAAGCAGGGGGAGGTGGAAGCTGATTTTGCAGAAGCCATGGCTATTAAAGAGGCGCTCAGTTGGGTTAAGAACTTAGCATGGCAGCATGTGATAATAGAATCGGATTGTCTTGTAGCAGTGCAAGCAATTCGTAGTAAGGTGGCTATGAGGTCTCCGTTTGGTTGCATTATAGAAGATTGTCGGCTATTGATGCAAGAACTCAACACAGTAAAGTTGTTTTTTATTAAACGGTCTGCTAATATAGCAGCTCACGAGCTAGCTCGAGTGTCATATTCTTTTCCAGATCGAGTATTCGATAGGAGGTCTGTTCCTATTGAAGTGAAGGATGTATTGATTCGTGAACGTTTTTAGTAATAAAATTTCCTTGTTCGTCAAAAAAAAATAATAAAAAATCTTGAAATACTAAAAAAGAACAATAACACTCTTATGAGAATTAATAAAATACTTAGGAAATTGAAATTCAATTAGCTAGTTAATACTTTGTTTAAGTTAGAAAAGTAATTTGAACTAGAATCATATGAGTGAAAGGAAATATTAAAATGGATGATTTGAAAGAAGAATTAGAGTAATAATTAAATAAATTAAAAATTTTCTTGGATTGTTGATTAAATATTGATTCCTTTACATTAAAAAAAATGATATTCTTAATTAAAAAAAGTAGAACCGCGGTAATAACTTTAAATATTAAATTAATCAACATCTTAAGCATAGGTTTTAAATTATATACTTTAATCATGTTTCTTGGTGATTCGCTAGATTATAAAATAAACAATAAAGTGCTTTGAAGCTCCAACTAAATAGATTTTTTGTTAATAATTATTTTAGTAAACTCATCAAATCTTATATTAATTTGTCGATAAAAATTATGAAAAATTTTATCATTCATTTTATATGATAAATCTATATTAAAAAATAATAAGTAAATTAGGAAATAATTTGATTCATTTTGATTCAACATATATAACTGTAAAAAAAATAAAACCGTTATTTTTTTAGTAAATAGATGAAAGCAGTTAGTTCTATTACTAAAGAAATATTTTATTTTAAAGTATTATACTAAATGATCAAGTTTCAAATCCCGTCAACAATAGAATTAAATTAAAATTTTATATTTTTAGTTCTAAATAGTTATTATTATCATAATATATAATTATTAATCATACATACATAAATACATACAAAATATATGTATGATCTATTAATCTTTCACTAATTTTAATCTATTAATTATTGTATAATTAATACATATATTTATACATACGTACATACATACATATATACATTTATGTGAATATAATAATATATGATAATATTTGCTAACATATACCACATCTCATTATGCTATTATTATATCAGTTATAAAAATTTATAAATTAAATATTATAAAAAAATATCAAAATACAAAAAGGAGACTTCATATATATATATATATATATATATATATATATATATATATATATATATATATATATATATATATATAGTCTAGTGATCAAATAGAAACCAAAGTTAAAATAGAATCTAGAAACCAACACTAAATAAATTATATTTCATCTATTCTAAGGGCCCCGTCAGGGACACCTTCACAAAAAATGTATAATAATCTATGCTCCATCCAGCAAAAAAAAAATTATTGTTTATGATGACGTCACTCCCACGTCAGTAGTGAACGGTAATTTTTTTTTTTTTTTACTGAATGGAGCCTAGATTATTATACACTTTTTTTTATTGGTGTACCCCTAGTTTATTGATTAAATTAGCTTGAAATGTTCGATTAGGGTTTGGTTTCTAGATTCTATTCTAATTTGGTTTGTATTGGGTAAGACCATATATATATATAGTGTCCTATTCTACTACAAACTAAAATTAACTACAAACTACAAACTAAACACTAATTCAATATTTCTTGCTAATCTAATGATCAAACTAGGGGTACCCCAATACAAAAAGTGTTTAAAATAATTGGCTCCACTCAGCAAAAAAATATAATAAATCATTGTTCACGTGATGACGTGGCAGTGGATTTCACTGTTTAACGGTGCTTCGCACCTTCTTGTACGGCGCTTCGCGCCTTTATCATTCTAAAGTTGTAAGGAATGACAATCAATGGTAAAGGCAATAAACGATTGACGGGTGTGTCGAGGGCCTGCGGCCCTCATGACTACCTAACTCATCCGTTTACAGTCTTAAATGTTTCGCATTTCCACGGCAAGTTTTTTTTTTTTTTTTGTGGATAGAGCCAATTATTTAAAGCATTTTTTGTGAAGGGTTGGCGGGAACCTTAGAATAAATGAAATATAATTAATCTAGTGTTAGTTTGTAGTTTGTATTTAATGATTGGTTTGTATTTGAGCAAAAGCCTATATATATATATGTTTTGCAACCCAAATGTGTTTCGCAGAACAATTTATTTTGCAATATTTTGTTAGCAAAACATACAAAATTTTCAAGATTTTCGATGAAATAGTGATATTCATGTAATAAGATTTGCAAATTAATAAAGTTTGCAAGATTTTGAATGCAAAATGTATATGTACTCCAATTAAATGAGTACTCCATAGAGCTGGACTCTCTCTCTCTCTCTCTCTCTCTATATATATATATATATATATGAGTTGCATTCCATGAAAAACACCTTAAATAAAAAATAATAAAGACCACTTCTAAACCACATATTAAATGCATCCACACACAAGTAAAATGCACCCTCACACACACTAACCCAACCCATTTTTTTTAAAAAAATAGAAAGTATTAGGATGAAAAGTACCCGCTGACGTGGCATGCTACGTCAGCACCTGTTACGTGGCATGCCACGTCAGTAGGTGGTCCCCCCCATTTGCTGATGTGGCAGTGCCACGTGGCATGTCACGTCCGCACCTGCCATGTGGCACTGCCACGTCCGTAGGTGGTCCCCCATTTGCTGACGTGACAGTGCCAACGTGGTATACCACGTCGCCAGGTGCTCCCCCATTTGCTGACGTGACAGTGCCACGTGGCAGGTGCGGACGTGGCATGCCATGTCAGCAGGCACTGTTCATCCAAATATTTTATTATTATTTTTTGAAAATCTAGTATGTGAGGGTGCAATTTAATTGTGTGGGTGCCCCTGACGGGGCCATTAGATCATAATTGATTTGACGGTTTAGATTGATTTTCTAGTGTTATTTATTGTTCTTTATCGAAGAGTGTTCTTCGTGGTGTAATGATATATATATATATATATATATATATATATATATATATATATATATATATATATAGGGAGATGCACAAATGAGACCCCTCATATAATGAGACCCTCTCTTATAATGAGTCCCCCTCATATTTTATCTATTCTAAAGGGCTCCGCCAGGGGCACACAATACAAAAAAGTCTTATAATTCTACCCCCTATTCTATCATCAAACAAAATTAAAAAAAAAAATAAAAATAAACTACTGCCACGTCATCATTTTTTTTAAAAATTTTTTCTTTGAGGAATGGATAGAGGGTAGAATTATAAGACTTTTTTGTATTGGGTGCCCCTGGCGGGGCCCTTTAGAATACAAGAAATATGAGGGGGACTCATTATAAGAGAGGGTCTCATTATAAGAGGGGTCTCATTTGAACAGCCCCCCATATATATATATGTATGATCAGAAAAAGGAACTTGAGATACATCTCAGGTAGCTTTCCTAAGATACTTATATATTTTTAAATAAAATGACGTAATTTTGATTATGCAGAAGTAAGCCCCGCGGGGGCACTAAGATTTTTTAATTGATTAAGTAAAAATTTGTATAAGGATCTTAGGGATGATATCTAAGATGCATCTTAGGTTCCCCATTATATATATATATATAGGCAAGTGCTCAAATACAAACCACTTTTAAAATACAAACCTACAAACCAACACTAAATTAATTATATTTCATTTATTCTAAGGTTCCCGCCAAGGGTACCTTCACAAAAAATGCTTAAAATAATTGGCTCTATCCATAAAAAAAAAAAAAAAACTTGCCGTGGAAATGCGAAGCATTTAAGACAGTAAACGGATGAGTTAGGTAGTCATGAGGGCCGCAGGCCCTCGACACACCCGTCAATCGTCTATTGCCTTTACCATTGATTGTCATTTCTTACAACTTTAGAATGATAAAGGCGCGAAGCGCCGTACAAGAAGGTGCGAAGCACCGTTAACCAGTGAAATCCACTGCCACGTCATCACGTGAACAGTGAATTTTTATTTATTTTATTATTTTTTTTGTTGGATAGAGCCAATTATTTTAAGCATTTTTTGTATTGGGGTACCCCTAGTTTGGTCATTAGATTAGCTTGAAATATTAGATTATGCTTGGTTTGTAGGTTTGTATTTTAAGGAGGTTTGTATTGGAGTAGCCCCCTATATATATATATATATATATATATATATATATATATATATATATATATATATATATATATATATATATATATAGGTTTTTGCTCAAATACAAACCACTCTGAAAATGAGAACTACAAACCAACACAAAATATATTATATTTCATATATTCTAAGGGCCTCGCCAGGGGCACCTTCACAAAAAAATCTTATAATTCAACCCTCTATCTATTCATCAAAAAAATAAAAAAAATGCTGCCACGTCATCATTTTTTTTAAAAAAAAATACATTTTTTTTTAATTTTTTTTTCCGATGAATGGATAGAGGGTAGAATTATAAGACTTTTTCGTATTGGGGTACCCCTATTTTGGTCATTAGATTAACTTAAATGTTGGATTGGAATTTGGTTTTTAGGTTTGTATTCTAAAGGGATTTGTATTGGAATAGCCCCCTATATATATAGGGTCTTATTCTAATAGAAACTAACTTAGAATAAAAACTAGAAACTAAACCTAAATTAAATATTTCAAGCTAATCTAATGACCAAATTAGGGGTACTCCAATACAAAAAACGTTTAAAATTATTGTCTCTATTCAACAAAAATATAAAAAAATTAAAAAAATTAAAAAAAAGTTACTGTTCACGTGATGACGTGGCACATGAACAGTAACTTTTTTTTAATTTTTTTTTAATTTTTTTTTTATATTTTTGTTGAATAGAGCCAAGAATTTTAAACGTTTTTTGTGAAGGTGCCCCTAGCGGGGCCATTAAAATAAATGAAATATAATTTATTTAGTGTAGGTTTCTAGTTTCTATTCTAAGGTTGGTTTCTATTTGAACGCTAGCCTATATATATATATATATATATATATAGTACAAACTTGCATTAAAAATTGTAAAATTCATCAATCACACGCAAAAGCCCAAAAAAATAAAGCAAATGTCGATTCTTAGTACATAAAAGAATAACACCTTAAAAAAATCATATTAATCGCATAACAGAAAATCAACTATCATATAATTCATTTATCACATCTTTAAAAAATTCAATTCTCATTTGTATTGCTTTGTTTTCCTCCCTTGTAAGTGATGCATTATTTTTGCATTAGCACAATGATAATTTTGGCCCATAATCAATCTTGGCCCACGGGCTTTTGAGTTTCTGATCCATTTAGTCATTACCATTGTGAAAATCAAGAGAATGAGTTCTAGTCCACGTTCATTTTCGTTCATTTTGTATCTGGCCCAGAACATTATTCAACTTTATTCACGTAGACCAGTTATTTCGTTTAGCAAGTTGGCAAATTTCCTATTTTATACAGTAGTTATCAGGAACTCCCAATATAATAATATCACC
Organism: Saposhnikovia divaricata; assembly: GCA_036435485.1. NCBI lineage: Eukaryota > Viridiplantae > Streptophyta > Magnoliopsida > Apiales > Apiaceae > Saposhnikovia > Saposhnikovia divaricata. Next base: position 200,447,121 of record CM071601.1, on the reverse strand, counting down.
ATTTAAAAATAGATACGTATCAATTAAATTTATACTGTAATATTGTTTTGACTAATTTATAAATTTGCATTAATTATTAAACAAATGTTCAAGTTCTTTTTTTTTGAAACAAAATGTTCAAGTTATTTCCGTAAAACTTGACCTATATTCCATTTATAATATTTTATTTATAAAAATAAGTCTAACTATACTATAAGCAAAGCAGGGTCCGTTTTTGTAATTTTTTAATTTTTTAAAAATTGTGTAAAAAATGATTTTTTTTTGTTATAAATTAAAAAATTACTTATAATAAAAACCAATTTACACGAAAAATGATAAAATCACATGTTCTCGTTAAATAAAATTTTTTATCTTACACTACTTTCTATACACTACATTATTTTATTAAACAAATTCGACATTTTCAATTATATATCTACATATATATATGTATTTCTAAAAACTAATTTAATTTTTTGTTCATAGCTGTTTAATTTAAACTTTATTTTATTAAACAAATTTGACATTTTCAGTTATATATATATATATTTCTAAAATTTAATTTTAATTTTTTTTTGAACTCAATTAATTTAATTTTTTGTTCATAATTGTTTCATCTAAACTTTATGAATTTATGTCTCGTAATTACACGTGGAAATTTGAGTCGTTTAACAGCAATAGCAACGTAGTGTTGCTGCCTGCCACAACTGAAAATAGCCTGTCCATTACGTACACAGTTACACATACACACACAAATTGATGCTTTAATTTTCTCGCTTTCTCATGAACGCCCTAAAGATTACTACTAAAAATGTTACGGAGATCGAGAGATTTTTTAAACCTTTCGAAACATAAAAATCGAAGCCTAGGGTTTGAGTATTTGAATAAGCGGTGGATTTCAAGCGAAGCACAGAAACCGAGGAGCAGGAGAGTAGCTGCGGTTTGGGGGAACGGCGATTACGGACGGTTAGGGTTAGGTAGTTTAGAGTCTCAGTGGCGTCCTGTAAACATTTCTTCGTTTGGTGATCAGAGTGTTTGTCAGATTGCTTGTGGCGGTGCTCATACTCTGTTTTTAACAGGTTGTTTTGTTTGACTTTGTTTTCGATTTCGTGTTGCGATTATTTTCGGGTTTGAATTGTGCCTGATTGCTTATATATGTGAACATAGGGAAATGAATAGAGTAGTGAGATTACTTGTTATGATTATGCGTTTAAATTGCGTGTTAATTGTGTCTGATTGATTTAAACAGTGTGCGATGTATTAATTTTTAGAATATGTGTGTGTGTTCTATGCCGGTGTTGATCACTGTGAGTGATGCTGTTGGGGAAGGTTTAGATAAATACGGAGTTAAACTAGGAGTGCTTGAAATGTAACATAATGTTGTGAAGGAGGCTTCATGAGGCCTTAGCGTGGCGATTTGGAAAGGGAACATATAGAATTTAGGATATTTGGATGTGTTTCTCTGTGTAGTGGATAATTTTGTAATTTGAACTCTGCTGTACGTACGTTTTCTGGCAATTCCTTTTTAACGTATAATGATTAGTTTTATTGGATTTTGATTATGAATATGAGATTGATAGCTTTTGGTGCTGCTGCTATAAATTCGTCGTTTTTTTGACAGAATCTGGTCGTGTTTATTCCACTGGGCTCAATGATTTTGGACAGCTTGGCTCATCAGACGATATAAGTTATACAACTGTATGTCTATCCATTTGGCATGTTGTGTTATCCTTTAGTTTTTAGTGCTTAGTTGTTTTTTGGGGTTTTGTTTTTTTTTTTTTTCAATTGTACTGTACGGTTGATTGGTTTCACTTTTGTGCGTATGGTCACATTATCATGAAATTCTGGTGCTATAAAAAATTGTCAAACTGTGTAAGTGAGACAAAATTGAGTACTAAACCTGTGATTTGACACGTGTAAAATCACAGGTGATAGGTTTATGAAATTTGAATAAATAAGACCACAAAAATATTCTCACAGTTCCTTTTTGATGCCTGGTGTCATGGATATTCCCACAATTTTTTTTTATTCCAAGATTTTCTGTCAAGGTGATGATGTTTCTCAGCTGGCACCTGAACATCTTTATGTCATGACTTACTCCAAGCTTCCGGATTGATTTCTTTTCATCCTTTCAACTTGAAGTCACCAAGTGTGCTCTTAGTTCTCCCATTTCAATCATTCAATTGATTTTGTATTAAAACTGAGTTTAGAGGTCTGCATCTGGTGTTCCCTAATCCCTATGCTATGTAATGACTATGATGATGACGTGTCCCTCAATTTAAACTCCAGTACACCTCTTTCTCTCAATGCTTGTTCTACAAATCAATGAAACAAATACTTAAGTAGCAATCATTTCCAAACCTTAATATTCAAACACATAATAGAGCACATCATGACAAATTTAGGCTAAATCGGGGAATACTTTCTGTTGTTTGTTACAAATTACAATGATTGATGTTTGTTTTTAAACTTTAAGCACTTTAGTAGAAAGTTTTTATTGTGAAGCATCTACTCAAGGTGTTGGCATTATGAGTTCGGTACAACACTGGAGTAGGTTTGTTTTGAGGCATTGCATTTGCTTTATATATTGTTCCAATGTTGCGGTTTCATTCAGAGAGCTCACTCTTCTTGTCTCCTGCTGCTGTGCACTAACATGAGAAGGTTTTGTAACACACTGCTATTAGCTCAAATTTTCTTTAAGTATTAAGAAGCGTAAATTTGTAGTCCGAAACCAGGTTCTTTTTATTAGTAATTGCACATCAAACTTTTTAAAATTTTTTTTGACTTGCATAGCATAGTCTTACGAATTACAACACCAAATCTGGTGTTAGTTGGTGTATGATAGAGAGAAATAACTTTTCTACAGTTTCTGATTGTTGTGTTCTAATTGTAGGATCCAATTGAAATTTCTGGACTTCCGAAGGAAATTGCCAAAGTGTCAGCTGGTTATAGTCATTCATCAGCCATTACAGGTTTAAAAGTAGAACCACCCTAGTAGGTAGTTCATGCGTCAGGATAATAGGTGACCAAATTTTGTGTTAGTATTACAAATTTCTTACTTCATATATCCTTAATTTTTCAGGCAAGAGTTAGTAGCATTATATTCAATATTTGATTCGTTATATTACATGTTTGATTTGTTAATTGTAATATCCGAAGATACGTTCTCTGCCATGTAAAGGGCTATTGAGCTAGTCTCCTTAAGTTGGTATAATGTCTATGTTGTCTAAGTTTTTTTTTTTTTTTACTAATTGAAATGTATTAATGACAAGTTGATTACTAGTAATTCTGATATAATATTACGTATCTTTGGATATAATATTCAATATTTGATTCGTTATATTACATGTTTGATTTGTTAATTGTAATATCCAAAGATACGTTCTCTGCCATGTAAAGGGCTATTGAGCTAGTCTCCTTAAGTTGGTATAATGTCTATGTTGTCTAAGTTTTTTTTTTTTTTTTTTTACTAATTGAAATGTATTAATGACAAGTTGATTACTAGTAATTCTGATATAATATTACTGTATTAGTTTTCCAGGATTTAGTTTTATTGGTAAGGTTTGACCTATACAAGCTCCTTTTAGTAATATGTTTTATTGATCCATTGTTACCTGGGGGATGGAGCACAATCTTAAATGTCTGAAAGCCAAAGCCCTAATCTTGCATCCTCTCTTACTTTTTTAATATGATACATTTTTCATATATATATATATATATATATATATATATATATACATGGAATATGTTTAAGTAGGAAGACAATGTTTGCAAGTCCGTTAGTGAATATTACTTCTTATTCCTTGGCTCCTTGCAGTGGATGGAGATCTTTATATGTGGGGTAAAAACTCAAGCGGACAACTCGGCCTCGGAAAGAGTATGGACTAAGCATTTTTGTTTTTCAGTATTAATCATGTTTTTCAGCTGGTTTTTTCTCTTAATTCTTTACGTAGCTCTGTATAATCTTTCATCAGGACACATGCCAGTCTGCTGAACGCTTATATGTAGGAATATTAATTAATTTGGGTGCAAATATACGCCTATATAAAAGATGTGATATCCTTGAACAGACATTCGTTTTTTCTTTCTCTCAATTTATGATAATTGTTTCATTTGTAACAGGTTTTCCAATATTTTAAGATACATGGTATTGCAATCTTTACTGTTTATCACTACATTGAACTACTTGAAAGCTCTTAAAAATGGTTTATATCTGCAGGGGCCTCCAAAGTAGTTTCTTCACCAACTAAAGTTGAATGCTTAGATGGAGTTCAGATTGAAATGGTAGCATTGGGCTGTGATCACTCGGTTGCTGTTACAGGTTTGTTATCCTTCTCATCTTTTTGCTTTAAAATGTATTGGCACATGCCAGTGCAGAGCACTGGCAGAGCATGGCATGATGTAAACTTTTTTGTAGTGCTGTATTTTCAGTAACCTGACGTTCATATAATTTTTATACCTGCATCATAGGTTCAAAACATTTTGTTTTAGTGATAAAAACTAAAAAGATCTGGCAAATTAAAATCTTCAATGCTGTACTTTTATGCACCTTGCAGTTTGGTCAGCTCTTTATTGGTCCCCCCAGCCCCCCAAAAAAAATCCACATACACACATTGGACAACTAAAAAATTGTACAGCTTGAGCAATGTCTACTGAAGTATAAAATGCAATTGGAAATAGTTTCAAACAAAAATGTAACTAAAGTGATTCCATATGTGCTCACCTTCTTGATTATGATCAGCAAATATCACATGGTTGGTAATTTATTCTTTCCGTTCTGTATTTTGCCATGAAACATTAACGAACTTTTAGCTTTCGATGGTCTGTCATATTTCTCATCTATTTCTTGTCAATACAAAGCTTTTGAATTATTGTTGGTGGCCTACTTTGGGAGTGCCACATCAGAAACTATTAACATACCAGCATCCTTGCTGAGGAAGTGGTCCTATATGAGTTAACACCTGCTCATGTTTTGTAGTAATAAATTATTGAAAAAACGTTTTAAATTCGTTGAGAGGCAAATTTGTCTATTTATATTGTTTAGTGATCACTGGATTGTCATTGCACTCAACCACCAGTTATCTCCACAGATCACTATTCTCATTCTTTTTCTTGACCTCTTAAACTTTCCTAATCTCAGTAAAGTCACTTACTATTTATTATTTTCTAGTTGGTAAACCTCTATCGACTGAAAATTTTCATAGCTTTGTACTTTTCTAATAATACTTGCTTGCTCCAAACAAGGGCTTTTTTTGACTAGATGAGGTCAACGTGATCATTTAGTAAGATGCATACAAAGTATATTATATGTAAGTTGGTAAATAGTGGGTATCAGAAATTGAATGTCACACTTACCGTGATTTTGCCGTGTCTACTTGCTGTTTGTAAGAACCCTGGTTCAAACCCTGAAAACAGCCCTCCTTAAATAAAAAATGCTAGGACCGAGTACATGACCTTCTGCACATCCTTCATTTGTTGAGCGTTATGTAGTAAAATCTAATTCTCATACTCATAAAATCAACAGATTCCCAATATTGTAAAAGAACAATTTTAGTCTTGTGTATTAGTTCGGTGAAATGTACCACAAATTCATACCAAGCCATTTTTTTTCCCGTGATGGGGAGTGTGATATTTATTGTAATAGCAAAAATAAAAATAATAAAATAACTTATTGATCCCAAAATCTGAAAAACGTAGAAGTGGGGTGCGAAGAACTATACTCACAAACCCTAATTGAAAACAGATCTGAACAATGAACACAAGTAAATCTCCAATTACACTTCAAATGACTGAAAAGTAAATTGATATGACTAATAATAGTTGATTACAAACTGTTTCTCACTACTATTAGCCTGCCCACATTCGAGAGGGGGAACTCTCCCAGAACTCACTACAATAACAAAATCAATCGATAACCCTAATGCCTCTTTTCCTTTCTTTTTATCCTTGCTCTTGAAATCCCCAAACTGCCCTTGAGCTTTATTCCTGTGCATTGACGTTTCTGCCCCTGTTCTGTTTCCTTGAGTAAGTCAGCAGCCCCTGTGCATTCTTTTGATTTGTTGCATTACCCCGGGCCCAAACTGCCACCTTGTCCTCAAGGTGGAAAGAGGGAAAGCGGTTGTCAGCCAACGTATAGTTCTCCCAAGTTGCCTCCCAGGAAGGTAATCCTTTCCATTTAATTAATACCTCTGGTACTGTCTCATTTCCTTGATCTGCAGAACGAACCCCAAGCACTAACTCTGGTTCTGCCTCCAAAACCAACTCCTCAGAAATTTGTGGTGGAATCTCTACCCCTGCTGGTGCCATGCCAATGGCTTTCTTTAGCTGTGAAATGTGGAAGACATTGTGGATTCGGGAAGTGGGTGGTAGTTCCAATTTACAAGCTACTTGTCCCACTCGTATGATCTCAAATGGCCCATAGTATCGGGGAGCAAGCTTGTCATTTGCACGCCTTGCCAAGGATTGTTGGCGGTAGGGTTGTAATTTTAGGAACACAAGATCCCCCACCTGAAATTCCAATTCACGACGTTTTGCATTTTCATTATTCTTCATTCGTTGCTGGGCTCGAACCAAATTCGCCTTTAAATCATCTAAAATCGCGTCCCTTTCCAGTAGCTGTTCCTCCAACGAAGCTACAGACGTGCTTCCTCGTTCAAAACGAAGGAGGTGGGGAGGCTCTCGACCATAAAGAGCTCGAAAAGGAGAACAGTTGGTTGAGGAATGGTGGGACGTATTGTACCAGTATTCTGCCCAGTGCAGCCAGTTCGCCCAAGTTTTCGGTTGCCCGTTGATAAAACAACGAAGATATGTTTCGATGGTCTTATTCACGACCTCGGTTTGGCCATCCGATTGCGTGTTAGAGTGAAGACGGAATGACACATAAACAAGAGATAACTCCTCCTGTCCCAAACTTTATTGATAATTTTCTGAATGCCCTCAAGGCTAGTACAACTGATTCTTAAATAGAAAAACAAATAAACTACTAATGGAAATAAGGATCATCTTCCTCGACACATGGGATCTGATCAGACCATCATACTCCATGATATATGGGATTTGATCTTATCTCCATATCTTAATATCTTCTGCATTAACTATAGCATCTCCTCATTAATTTACTAATATTCTCTACTTAATGAAAGATCATATATCATTGATCTTGTTTATCCTTCAGCAATCTTCACATATCTTTTCTGGTACGTCTCCTATAAACCAGAAATGGTTTCGGAATTCGTGGAACTTCCTTATTTGTAGTCTGACCAGAATTTGTAACAATACCCTCCCCTTGAAACGATGCCTTGTCCCCAAGGCTGTAAGAAGGAAATTGGCGCACAAAGTCTGCGCGGTCCACCCAAGTAGCCTCATCTGGGCTGCGCCCCTGCCACTGCACTAGCAGTTGGGAAACAGATGTAGAACCATGTTCCACCGTACGAGTGGCAAGAATAGCAGCAGGTTCAAAATCATTTGTAGCTGGTATACTCAAAGCTGGAGGCAAAGTAGTTATTGGAGGATGTCTGCCCACGGATGGCTTCAATTGCGACACGTGAAATACAGGGTGAATGCGACTATCCATGGGAAGTTTTAGGCGATAAGCTACAGTGCCAACACGCTGCAAAATCTCAAAAGGCCCGTAATAGCGAGAAGACAACTTAGAATGAACTCGATTCGAAAGTGTTTGTTGCCTGTGAGGCCGAATTTTGAGGAAAACCATATCACCTTCCTTGAAAACCACATCCCGCCTGTGTGCATTAGCTGCCTTTGTCATGCGTTGTTGAGCTCTTTGTAAATGATATTTTAGCCGTCTTATCACCTCATCCCTGTCTTGCAATTGGTCTGCCAAGGCCTGAACTCGACATTCTCCAGGTAGGAATTGTAGTAGTGAGGGTGGGGAACGACCATATACCACTTGAAATGGGGTTGTGTTGGCAGAAACATGATAAGAAGAATTATACCAATATTCTGCCCATGTAATGTATTTAGCCCAGATGCGAGGCTGTTCAGAACAAAAGCAGCGTAAATATGTTTCTACACATCGGTTGAGAACTTCAGTTTGACCATCTGACTCGGGATGATACGCTGAACTCATCCTTAATTTTGTTCCCATGAGCCGAAAAATCTCCTGCCAGAAAGAACTCATAAAAACAGAATCACGATCACTAACAATGGTTTGAGGGACACCATGAAGTCGTACAACCTCCGTAATAAATAAATCAGCCACCGAACGTGCAGTGTAAGGATGCTTTAGAAGAAGAAAATGACCATATTTGGACAGGCGGTCAACTACCACCAACAGACAATCAAAACCTTGCGACTTTGGTAGTCCAGTGATGAAATCCATTGATAGATCCTCCCAAATGCGATCTGGAATAGGCAATGGTTGAAGAAGACCTGCTGGTGAAAGAGCTTCATATTTAGTACGTTGGCACACCAAACAAGAGGCAACAAATTCTTTCACATACTTAAACATATGTTGCCAGTACAAGGAAGACGCAAGACGGCGATATGTTCGTAATGCACCAGAATGGCCACCTGATGGAGTTGAGTGAAATTCTTCTAGTAACGATGGAATCCAAGAAGATGAAGAGGGAACTACCAAACGTCCCTTATAGTATAATCTCCCGGCAATAAGGGTATAAGGTGGATGTGCTTTTGGATCATCTTTTAACGCCTCCACAATGGGTTTCAAGTTGACATCTGCATGTACTTCTTTTTGTAGTGATTCTGCATCAAGCCATTGAGGAGTAGAAAGGGCCATCAAGGTGGTTTCTTCATTTTGTCGAGATAAAGAATCTGCAGCAGCATTAGTAGATCCTGCTTTATACTCAACCACAAAATCGTAACCTAGAAGCTTGGCAACCCAAAGTTGTTGAGCCGGAGTTGCTATTTTCTGATGAAGCAGATGCCTCAAGCTCCTATGATCGGTCCGCACTACAAACCTTCGTCCAAGCAGATAAGGACGCCAATGTTGGATTGCTAGTACCAAGGCCATAAGTTCTTTTTCATATGTGGACAAGCTCCTAGTTTGAGTTGAAAGTCCTTTACTGAAATATGCAATTACTTGATTATTTTGCATTAAAACTGCTCCCAAACCAGATCCAGAGGCATCACATTCAATGACAAAAGTTTGTGAAAAGTCGGGCATCGTAAGAACAGGAGCAGTAACCAATGCTTGTTGGAGCTCCCGAAATGAAGCCTCCGCTTCAGGTGTCCAACGGAAAGCCGATACAGAATCTTTCTTGAGAAGGGCAGTTAATGGCTGTGCAATCTTACCATAATTGCGAATAAAGTGACGGTAGTAGCCCGTTAGACCAAGGAATCCCCTAACAGCTTTAATTGACTTGGGAGTAGGCCAACGAAGAACTGCTGCAACTTTCGAAGGGTCCATAGCAACACCATTCGCAGAAATAAGGTGGCCCAAATATTCAATCCTCCGTTTTCCAAATTGACATTTTTTTAGATTCACCGTGAATGAATTAGTTCCAAGAACGGACAAAATAACATTGAGATGTTCTACATGGGACTGCCAAGTGGGGCTGTAGATGAGATTATCATCAAAAAAAACCAATACAAATTGACGCAAATAAGGTCGAAAAATCTCGTTCATAGTAGCTTGAAAAGTAGCTGGGGCATTCGTCAAGCCGAAAGGCATAACCAGAAATTCATAGTGACCATCATGAGTACGAAAGGCAATTTTGTGAACATCTTCTGGACTGACACGAATTTGATGGTATCCTGATCGAAGATCCAATTTTGTAAAATAAGTGGCACCCAATAATTCATCCAAAAGCTCCTGAATAAGAGGTATTGGAAATTTATCCGGGATTGTAGATCTATTTAGTTCGCGGTAGTCCACACCAAAACGCCAACTGCCATCTTTCTTGCGTACCAACAAAACTGGACTAGAGAAAGGACTCGAACTCGGGCGTATAATTCCAGCTGTGAGCATTTCAGCAACTAGCCTCTCAATTTCATCCTTTTGAATATGCCCATAACGATATGGTCGTACAGAAACTGGGCCAGTGTTAGGCTGTAAAGGAATGTGGTGATCTGAAGTTCGTGAAGGGGGCAAACTTGTAGTCTCAGCAAAAACGGAAGGGAACTTTTGTTGGTGAGCCTCTATGTCATGTGCCATTTCAGGTGTCAAGGAAGGATCTTCCTGCACCTTTTCTACCATTTCCCCTTCAGGTGTCCGGTGCAATGAAATGTCACCATGGAGGGTGTGCTTATGGCCATGAAGTGTGAATGACATCCTCAATATTGACCAGTTGATTTGAACTTCCCCTAGAGTTTGTAACCATACCACTCCTAAGATTGCATCAACACCTCCCAAGGGAAAAACATAGAAATCAGAAAGTATTTTACACGTGCCAGCCATCATAGAGACCCCTCTGCATATGCCCAAAGTCGGTGACTTGCTGCCATCACCCAATCGCACTTGAAAATTATGGCTTTGTGAGACCTGTAGGCCCATTCGTTGCACTAACTTGCTTGACAAAAAATTGTGCGATGCGCCACTGTCAATAAGTATGACTATGTTTTCATCTTCAAGCTTGCCTCGGAGTTTCATAGTTTGAGGTGATGTAATGCCTCCAATGGAATATAAGGGCAGTTCTAGTTGCGTTAATTGACCATCCATCTGTGTTTCTGAAGGTAAAGCATCAAAGTCTTCCTCAAGAGCATCAAAGTCCTCTATACCAATCTCCTCTTCATCACCACCAATAATCGTGCGCAACTCTTTTTGTGGACATTCATGCAGCGGATGATATGGTTGTTTACAGCGAAAACACAAGCCTCTGCTCCTTAAATCCTGGAATTCTTGGTCTGATAGGCGACGAATAGGTCGAGTCCGAGTTGCTGGTTGTGTTGTCATTTTTGCTTGGTTGTTTTGCCTCAATGCTGGAGGTACATACTTTGTGGGGGCTGATTTAGAACGATCTGCAGCAGTCCTATCATTTGAGTGAGGTGTTTTTGAAGTCCAGCGATCCTGAGGGATATATGAAGGCCGTGAAAGGATTATTGATTTGTTTCCGAGCGGTGCTTGAGCTTTAAATTCAGAGCGAGCAGGCGCAACTAGTGAGATCTCTTCCTCAACACAACGAGCCATGTCCATAGCCTCTGTAAGTGTGGAGGGTGCAAGGGTACGAAGACGTGCCCGAATCCTAGGTTGAAGGCCATGCATAAAATACCCCAGGTAGTGGTCGTTGGTCAATCCAGGCACATGAGTCACCATTTCAACGAATTCATCAATGTAGTTATTAATAGAAGTTGTGTGGCTTACTGAGCATAGTCTCTCGAATTCATTACCTGCATGTCGTCCATCATATCTTTTGATCAGTTCAACAGCAAGACTCTCCCAATTCATATCTGGTGATTTTTGCCGTAACCATCTTATCCAGTGAAGAGCAGACCCTTCCATGCCAATCAAGGCCATCGGAACCTTCTGTGATTCCTTGATTTGCTGAAGCTCAAAGTATTGTTCTGCACGGGCCAGCCATCCTATTGGATCAAATCCATTAAAAACCGGTAATTCAAGGCGTCGTGGTAAGGTTGAGTGAGTGGCTAATGGAGTGACTTCGATCTCATCTGTCGATGTATGCTGTTTTCCGTTGCTAGATTCTTCTTCGCTGCGATTAACTATAGTTTTATTGGTATGTAGTTCTTTGACCATGGCACATAGCTCTGATATGGATGTTTGGGTCAGCTTAATATCCTTCTGTATGGTGGGAATGAGTTCAACACGTTCTTGAAGTTTTGCCACCGTCTTCTCTAACTCCTCGAGGCGAGATTCTGTTGTTCCACGTGTCAGCGTCATCCGGCAGGTCGGACCAATTTGTTAGAGTGAAGACGGAATGACACATAAACAAGAGATAACTCCTCCTGTCCCAAACTTTATTGATAATTTTCTGAATGCCCTCAAGGCTAGTACAACTGATTCTTAAATAGAAAAAACAAATAAACTACTAATGGAAATAAGGATCATCTTCCTCGACACATGGGATCTGATCAGACCATCATACTCCATGATATATGGGATTTGATCTTATCTCCATATCTTAATATCTTCTGCATTAACTATAGCATCTCCTCATTAATTTACTAATATTCTCTACTTAATGAAAGATCATATATCATTGATCTTGTTTATCCTTCAGCAATCTTCACATATCTTTTCTGGTACGTCTCCTATAAACCAGAAATGGTTTCGGAATTCGTGGAACTTCCTTATTTGTAGTCTGACCAGAATTTGTAACATTGCGGGTGGTAGGCTGAGCTGCGGTGTAACAAGGACCCTTGCATTCGAAAGATTTCTTTCCAGAATAAGCTCATAAAGACTCTATCGCGGTCTGAAACTATAGTAGCAGGATAGCCATGGAGCCGAACAATTTCCTTGACAAAAACCTGAGCTACCATTGGGACCGTGAAGGGGTGTCGAAGGGCTAAGAAATGGCCATACTTTGTTAGTCGATCCACCACCACCAAGACGGTATCCACTCCCTTCGACTTGGGCAATCCCTCCACGAAATCAAGCGAGATGTCTTCCCAGACCTGTGTGGGAATAGGGAGAGGTTGTAATAGCCCCGCTGGTGACAAGGTAGAGTACTTTTGCTGCTGACAAATTGCACATTCTTGTACGTACTTACTAATAGCCTTTCGCATGCCACACCAGAACCATTCCTGGGCTATTCTCTGATATGTTTTAAATTCTCCAGAATGTCCACCCAGGGGTGAATCATGGAATTCCTTCAACAATTTTTGAACCAATACAGAGGTGGCAGGTATGACTATCCTGTCTTTATATCGAAGTATCCCTTGCTCCAGGGTATATCCCTTCGGATAAGTGAGCCCAGCTTCAATGTCTTCACACAGTTGCCTGATATACGGGTCCTGGCTAATGTGGCTTTGAATCTCAGGCCACGTTACTCCACATGCTGAAATCATCGTTCCCAACTCTCCCTTGTGCACAAATTCCCTCGAAAAAGCATCTGCTACCCTATTTGTGGCACCTGGTTTGTAGTGAATCTCGAAGCTATAACCAATAAGCTTGCTTACCCACCGTTGGTACTCTGATCCGATCTCCCTTTGCTCCATGAGGTACCTTAGACTTTGCTGGTCGGTACGAATTATGAAGGTCCTCCCTAACAAATAATGACGCCACCGCTGAACAGCTAGCACTATTGCCATGAGTTCTTTCTCGTAGATAGATTTCAGCCTAGCCCGTGTGCCCAGAATTTTACTGAAGAAAGCAATGGGATGCTCTTTTTGCAACAAAACAGCCCCCAATCCAAATCCTGATGCATCAGTCTCCAATGTAAATGGTGCAGAGAAATCGGGCATTGCTAGTACTGGAGCCTTAATCATCACTGCTTTTAACTCCTCAAATGCGTGTGTGGCTGCCCGAGACCAATTAAAAGAGTCCTTCAACTGTTCAGTTAACGGAGAGGCGATATGGGCATATCCCTTAATGAACTTCCGGTAATACCCTGTTAAAACCTAAAAATCCACGAAGCTCTTTAATTGTTTTAGGTAATGGCCAATCCAACATGGCTTGCACTTTCGAAGGATCCACTGCTACCCCCTTGGCTGATATTACATGCCCTAGATAGGCAACCATCGTCTTGCCAAACTCACATTTCTTACCATTGGCATACAACTCATGGGTACGCATCACTTTAAGTACCGCAGCCACATGCTCACAGTGCTCAGCCTCATTTCTACTATAGATTAAAATATCATCAAAGAATACAAGTACAAACTTGCGAAGAAAGGGGTGGAATACCTCATTCATTATGGCTTGAAAGGTTGCCGGTGCGTTAGTTAAACCGAAGGGCATGACGAGGAATTCGTAGTGCCCTTCGTGAGTCCGGAAGGCTGTTTTCTGCACATCGTCCTCTCTCATTCTGACTTGGTGATATCCGGATTTGAGATCGATCTTTGAAAATACGCTGGCCCCGTGAAGTTCATCCAATAATTCATCAATAATTGGGATTGGGAATTTATCCGGAATTGTGGCCTTGTTTAACGCTCGGTAATCCACACAAAATCGCCACGAGCCATCCTTCTTTTTAACCAAGAGTACGGGGCTGGAGAATGGGCTATTAGAAGGCTGAATAATCCCCGCCTGTAGCATGTCTTTGATCAGGTTTTCAATCTCATTTTTTTGTATTTGAGGGTAGCGGTATGGCCTTACATTAACAGGATTGGTGCCTTCCTTCAAAACTATTTTGTGCTCCTGATTTCGCACGGGAGGAAGCCCAGCTGGAAGGTTAAAAACTTGCTGAAATCTGTTAAGGGTTGGCTGTAGATATTCTGGAGTGTTGTCAACTGTTGTCTTCACCTGTTCTTTTGTCACATTTCCCAGAAAATTCAACTCCACCAGTATTCCCCCTTTTTCCTTCTTAATCTGTTTCAACATTGCCTTTAAAGACACTTCAGTTCTGCCTAATGATGGGTCCCCTTTCAATGTTATTGTCTCATTGCCCATTTGAAACTTGATCGTTTTGCGTTTTCCAGTTAGTGGTCATTGTACCCAACTTCTCTAGCCATTGTATGCCCAATATCAAATCTGAGTTGCCTAATGACAAAGGCAAATAATCCTCTATGATAGTGATCCCCTGTAGTTGTAGTACTACTGATTTGCACTCTCCCTCCCCTTGCACTGCATCACCTGTACCCAAGGAGACCCCAAAAGTCTTTGACGGAGTGAGTTTTAATCCTAGGACTCGAACTGCCTCCAAAGAAATAAAGTTATGTGTTGCCCCCGGGTCGATCATGACCACCACTTTGCTACCATTAATACTCCCCTTTAGCTTCATTGTTTTTGGGCTTGTTATTCCCATGACTGAATTCAGTGAAATCTCTGCTTGGGGTGGGGTTCTTACCTCTTCTGTAACGTTTATGAAAGTTTCATCTGATTCGTGGTCTGTTTCTTCATCGTCCTCCCGAGACAATAGTACACTCAACTCCTTCCTACGGCATTTGTGACCCACCGACCATTTATCATCGCATCTAAAACAAAGCCCCTTCTCCCTTTTATACTGTAATTCCTTCTCATTCAAACGCCTCACTTCTCCAACATTTTTATTAATCGAGCTCTGAGGGGACATCGATGATGCAGTTGATTGAGCATAGCTTGATCCTGGTTTAACTGGAGACGAAAACGAGCTGTACATGCTCTTGTTGGCCGAAGCAGTGTAATTCCCTGAACCAAATCCTCTCGACACCCCATACTTGGATTCTGTCTTCTTTACTGTTCCCAACCGTAACTTATCCTCCACCATAATGGCTAAATCCATAGCATGATCCACCGAGAGTGGC
This sequence comes from Saposhnikovia divaricata, assembly GCA_036435485.1. Classification (NCBI taxonomy): domain Eukaryota; kingdom Viridiplantae; phylum Streptophyta; class Magnoliopsida; order Apiales; family Apiaceae; genus Saposhnikovia; species Saposhnikovia divaricata. The sequence goes on along the minus strand of CM071601.1, from coordinate 200,431,827 downwards.
CCTAGCAACCTAACTTCTGCCCTGATATCTTCTTTTAATCCTGTTAGGAATTGACCCAATGCAATCTCCTCGGGAATATCCTCAAGAGGTGCAATGAGCTCAATGAACTTCATCCTATATTCTGCCACTGTTCCTTCCTGCACATGAGCCAGCCACTGTTCCTGTAAAGTACCCGCAGAATATGCACGAAACTGTCGCCTAAGAAGGGTCTTAGCCTGTTCCCATCTCTCTATTGGCCGTCGTCGGTGTTCGTATTGAAACCATAGTAAGGCCTTCCCTTCTAATGCCACCACAGTGGCTTCGATTTTCTCCTCTTCACTCAACCGATAGAAACTAAAATATCTTTCCGCCCTTAAGATCCACCCGTCTGGATTCGTCCCATCAAACAAGGGCAAATCCAGTTTCTTATGTCTCCACGTCATTCCCCATAACCTCCTCCCGGAACTCCATTTCCATACCCTCCTTGACTCCACCTGGCCCTTTCACATTTGGACTACCTTCCACAAATAAATTTCCATTACTTGCACCACTGCCTTCTCCCAACATAAAACCCACATTCTTATTAACTGGAATAACACCCCACTAAAATTAGGGCTTATCTCACCTTGTTTTCCGTTGGCCTTATTCACAGATCTGAGCTCAGCAAAAGCCGCTCGTACCTCCTGTTGGAACTTCATCTGGTCATCCTTCATCATCCCAATAATTGACTCATTTGCTTCTCTAGTTCGACTTATCCTCCCCTCCAATCGGCAAGTAACCTCCTCCAACTGTCTCTCTTGCCTCTTTAGAGTCTCTTCGACGGTGGATACGAGACGATTCGCCAACGACATCTCCATCCCTTTAATCGTCGCCGCCACTTCTTCGGTGACAGCACTCCGAATAACCGTATCCATCGTTGCCAATTGTTCCTCTAATACCTCGACTCGTTGTGCGGCTGTTGGCGGACCCATGAATCGAACGGCTCTGATACCAGATTTGCTAAGAACTATACTCACAAACCCTAATTGAAAACAGATCTGAACAATGAACACAAGTAAATCTCCAATTACACTTCAAATGACTGAAAAGTAAATTGATATGACTAATAATAGTTGATTACAAACTGTTTCTCACTACTATTAGCCTGCCCACATTCGAGAGGGGGAACTCTCCCAGAACTCACTACACAATAACAAAATCAATCGATAACCCTAATGCCTCTTTTCCTTTCTTTTTTATCCTTGCTCTTGAAATCCCCAAACTGCCCTTCAGCTTTATTCCTGTGCATTGACGTTTCTGCCCCTGTTCTGTTTCCTTGAGTAAGTCAGCAGCCCCTGTGCATTCTTTTGATTTGTTGCATGGGGGTTCAGACTTCTTACTAGGTTAGATGAAAATGATGATCGATTGTAATTATATCTTTCATAATCGTTTCAGACAAAGGCGAGGCCTTAAGTTGGGGAGGTGGAGGATCTGGCAGACTCGGGCATGGACATCAGTCAAGCATCTTTGGTTTTTTAAGGAGTAGCAGGTTTTTATAGATGTTTATCATAAGCAATCTTGTTGGGGCACAATATTTGTATCTAATTTTTCTTTCTTGTATGGTTCATTAGAAACCTTGTTAGGACACCATTATTTCTATCATTGTCAAAGAAAAAGGTTTTTGAGAGCAAGTGCATCTGAAAACATGCTCTCTACAGTTTGTCTACTAATAAATGGAACTTCATTACATGTAAATGTACTCTAGATATAATTATTTCTAATTTACCGTACAAGTGAAGGAATCACGTCAATTTTTTCTGAAGAAGAACACAATGAAGACTGGGTGCGACATATTTACTTCCTGGTCCATGTTTGGGTTTCGGAAAATGGATAATTTTTCTATTAGGTTCTCTTGCACGATACACTTTTTTCCCTTGCTTTCAATTTCCTCATCAGTCAATTGAAAACTGGTGGTGTCCATATGCGTGCTTATGAACATCGATTAATTAACTTAAGGGGTGAAGAGGTACATAAAGTTTGCGGTTTTATATTTCCTTACATTTCTATATTGTGTTCTATTCAAATTTAATTAATGCTTAAAACGTATATTATATATATCGAAGAAACAGAAGGCATATACGTGGTATTAAGTGGTAGAATTCCTAGAACTATGTACTATAAACTTCAGGGTGTGTTATCAAATCATAATACCATACACTATACGGTTTGAGCTTTACATGTTTTTTGTTTCACTATGGGGATGGGCACATTTATTTTTAAAATTTTGGAGGTAAATCCACCACCTCGGATAAGCATATTTAATTCTCTTTCTGTTGTATTTCAGTGAATATACACCAAGGCTTATCAAAAAACTTGAGGGAATCAAGGTAGTTTTTTCTAGTATTTACTTGGGCTGTTTTATTTTGTTACTATATGCGAAAGGTTTTGTTTCAAGATATTATAGTTAAGTTTTTAAGCTAATCTTCCGATGCATGCTATACAACATAGGTCAAATCTGTTGCTGCTGGGATGATGCATTCAGCATGTGTTGATGGTACTTCAATTTTAGCCCAATATGTGTTCATTGTTTTTTTTTATTTGGTGTTCTTTTCAAGGCTGTATATGTGATCTATTTGCTCGGTGATTGTGCTTTTGACTTTAGAAAATGGCTCTGTCTTTATTTTTGGAGAAGGATCAGTCAAGAAACTGGTAAGTTACATTCGATGTAAGTCTTAAAAATTTGATAGGTCATGTTTTTGTCTTCATGTTCATTTGCATCTGCTAATATATTAACTTATAAAATTGCATATAGGGCTTTGAAGAATCCAAGGTTGCTACTACACCGTGTGCAATTAGCAGAGTTCCACACTCGGATGAAGTTGCATGTGGGGGTTACCATACATGTGTTATTACAAGTGCGTTCAATTACCCATTCACTTTCACATGAAATATTGCAGTTACTTCACTCCTGATATGTGTCTGTGATAATTGGGAGAAAAAAGATATGTATGTTTCAGAGCAGAAATTAAACAATTTTCAAGAGCCCATTATAATGTGTCACAGATCCATTTTTTATTACTAACTTAATGAGTAAATACAAAGCAGATGAACAATTATTTTAATTGTAAAGAAGCGTTTACTCACTGCTCAATATTAAGTTGATAAAGGTTCCTGTCTTAGAAGGTGGTCTAAAATGGGCTAACTCGAGTTAAGTAATTTTCGGAGTATGTAGTTAGGAGTGAGGACCTTAATTTTTTTTGAAAAGAATGGCTCCTTTATATTGTTTACTATTTCAGTTCAAGTTTAAGTTATGAAAGCTTAATGAACAATCCTCCTAGTCGTAATAACTTTGAATGTCAAACAATTGTAAAGCTTGTCGCTTCTCTTGACACGGTTGGTCTGTTCGGTGGAGTTCTAATTTTCCCCATTGCTTCATTTAGTTCATTGCAGTTTTATACTTGTATATCTGAAGTACAGGAAATTTGTTCTCTTCTACAATTCCTTCTGTTTTTTTTTGTAAAATGTCTGTTTTCCAGAAGCCTATATCAGACCATGAATATGCCAATTGATAAAGGACTGAAGATCTGTGTATATATTTTAATTTTTTTGTGGTTTACTATGTCAAATAGATGGCGGAGAGCTGTTCACATGGGGTACAAATGAGAACGGTTGCCTTGGCATTGGGTAGGTTTGTTTTGTGATATTTGTCCTAGAACCGCTACTTCCAGTGAGTCATTAATGTGGTATGCTTGATAATATGTACTGATTAATGCATTTTCTTAATCAGTCGTAGAGAGGTTGCTCATTTACCTGAAAGAGTTGAAGGTCCACTAGTAAAACATCCAGTTTGGAAGGTTTGTAATGCTTGCATGCTCTGTAAAATTTGGCTTTTATATTATTAAATTCACTCAAAGAAAGGTGTAGACATTTAAGTAAATTGTGGAACTATTTGGATGTATATAAATTTGCTTTTAGTTTTTCTTTGTTCTCATGCGATAGTTCCTGTGCAAATATTATTGGCAGGTATCTTGTGGTTGGAAGCATACTGCGGCAATTTCTGGTTCGTATGCGTGTATAATGATATGCACTTCATCATTTATCACATGCAATAATATATTCTAGATCTTTAAAATTTATGGTTAACAAATTTTTTATCTTTATTCAGAAAAAAGAATTTTGACCTCTATTTTTATAATGTTTTCGTAAAAAAATAATTCAAAGGTACTTAAATTATTTTATATGCATCCTTCCCACACATGCATGGTTGGTTCAATTTCTGATATTATCTCTGAACTTAACATGTATATTTTTATTCCGAAAAAGAAAAAGTTAAAATAATTTTTTTAAAACTATATATTCAAAGCACATTGAAATGTGTGCAAAAAGTCAAATGACTTATAAAATGGACCAGAGGTAGTTTGTCTTAAAAAGTAAACCCTGTTTGTCACTGTTCACATCAATAAAAATGGAAAAGACCTACCTCGTTGGTCTAAAAGTTCTTTACTCATAAGTAAGGTATGTCGTGGTAGACTGGTAGTTAACTCCCAAAAAGAAAAAAGTGTAGAACTCAAAGCAGCCATGTTATGGAACCAAGTAGAAGATTTGGTGTCAAAAGGACGATATTCATTATTGTGGCTTCTTCTGATGTAGCAGCTGCTTCATCTTATACTGTGAATACCGGAATTTATATGAACACAAGTCAGCATTCTTTGGGGTCTAATATATTTTTGACAAATCTGCTGAATTTTTTTGTTTTATTCTTAGTTTGTCAATAATTTCTTACATCCAGGAGGCAATATTTTTACTTGGGGCTGGGGAGGTTCACATGGAACATTCTCTGTAGATGGTCATTCTTCAGGAGGACAATTGGTATGGTTCTACCTCTCTTTGCCATATATGACTCTGGAACATGATTGCCCAATCATGTACCAATTGCGTTATTTATGTTCTAATCTATGTCATCCACAAGTGCTTCAAAAGTCTTTCGATTCACGCTGAAGTGTTAGTGTGGTAGATGTGTTACTATAGCATATTTTATACTCAATTATAAAGTGAACACTACTAGTTTCTCTGCCGTTACTGTAGTCTGCAGAACTTTAATTCAGCTCTATGGTTTCCTACCAGTTTCATTTTTCTTATATGTAAAATCTGCTAGGTGGGTGAGAGATGGTGTTACGATTTGATTAATTACACTGTCAAGCCATGTCGTTACTTCGTTTCCTTAACTTTGTTGTTCACATCACACCCCTGCATAGAGTGAGACACAATAATGTTACGCCCACCCGCACATGCTTGCTTGCGTATGCGACTGTGTGCACACTTTTTTGTGTAAAGAATTTGAATAACTTGCCCATCTCATATTTTGTACCCATGCATTACTTGTCAGCTTGAACCTGATAGTAACGACTTTTATTAACTTGCTAGACCCCTTTAATTTTATTATGTTTGTATCACCTTCTATTTACACATGTAATTTCTTACTGCAGGGTTTGGGGGATGATATAGACTACATTGAACCGATGATGATAAGTTTTGGCAATAATGTGAAAGCATTGCAGGTATCATGTGGCTTCAATCACACAGCTGCTATACTCGAGTATTTAAATTGACATGGCAGCTTTTGCAACCAAATCAGTTGATGGAATTGGTGGTATATAATTCTGTTGATCTGAAATACCCAGTTGTTGCTTGCCACAATCTTCCCTTGTACAACAATAGTAATCATTATACACCTTATACATGAAGAACAATAGTGTTGTATATCCAAAAATGTATGTTGTAAATGACTAAATGTGTAAATTTGTTATATAGAGAATAATTGATGCGAGTTACAATGCCAATAGTGAAAGCTCCTTTGAGGAGCAAAAACCATTCAACGGTTGTTTCAAATATTCTTACACAACAGGTTTCTTAAAATCTCCGGAAACCGATAGGACAGCATTGGATATGTTTATATGATTTTATGTCATGTTCCTGAGTTATTGTTTGCCGACTTAGTATTTTTTGGTGTTTGATGCATCCTTTGGATTAATGTGATCGCAGAAACAATGTGTAGTTATTTAGACTATTTGTCAAGTCCGTTCCGTTTTTCTATTTCTCTCTAGTTTGGTTGTTCACTGGATCACAAGATCTAAACTATATTTACTCTTTCCAAGTTCACCGACTTCTCCAAAGTTTGGTTTTTTGTTATCATATTACTTATTTTTTTTATTTCTTCTACTTAACCCATGGAAAGCATTTTACTCTTGCTTGGTCATTTGCAGATCACGTCGTAACCCTTAAATTGACGGGAATTATCCCCCTCACCCCAAAAATAAAACCGTTCAGTTCCGACCAGCCTTTTTATCCTCATTTTTTGTAATTCAGACAATATCTGTAACAATTAGCAAAAATTAAAATAAAAACCATATGGATAAAACTTGTATCTGCTGATACTCGATTGTCTAGTGAGATTTTCTTTTTCTAATCGTGGCCAAGGTAACTTCGTATTTCAATAACTACGTTACGTTTCTGGTCGACATAATCAAACATATTTATTCCCCTGCTTTATTTTCGGAATTACGTGCAAAACATAAATAGTTTATGCACTGAAAGAGTGGTACATATATTGTAGGACAAAAGTATGTTAGCAAATAGTTGGAATGCTCTGCTCGTGTCTGAAGAAGTTATCAGGGTCAACAACAGATTTAACCTGCGCCAACTTGTAAAAATTGTTGTCGAAGTACTTCTCCCCCCATATACTCGCTTCTGCGTAGTTGGAGCTTCCATTATGAGCGTTTACTCCGAGATCAAGATGGATATAGTTCATATATGCAGCTCTTGGATATTTCGAAACGTAAGGTGTTAAGTATTCGTATAGATGCTTTGTCGCGTTTGTTTCCAGAGCTACTCCCATATAGATCATGTATAGGGTTCCAGCTCTATGGGGGAACGGAATTGCAGATGGTGAAATGTCGTTCATCTTTCCCCCGAACGGTGTGAATTGAATTATTGCAGCTAGTGGTGGTACTTGGAACAACATTTTCCATAATCCTAGTATGGCATGTTCAGGAATAATGTTTCTTGTAAAGTCTGATTTTCCTTTGAAATTATATTTAGGCAATAGTGTCCTGTTTAACAAGACTTCAGGAGGTGTTCCAACTGGAAATTCGGAGAAGAAAGAGCTCGACTCAATCCAACTTATTTCAGAACAACAAAAATAGTCCGTCTTTTCGACCAAGGTATAAAGCTTCGAATGTTATCACGATGGTCTTTCCATCTTTACGAGTACTGGTATTACTCACTACACTCTGAGCATAACATTTAAGATTAATATCCTCTGGAAATGTGGGAGCAGCATGTTGCCACCTTTGAAAAATACTTGTTGCATTTTCTTCTAAGGTTCTAAGTATCCGGAAAACAGTCACAATCTTAGGAACAGGGACTAGAATAATCTTCCACGAATGAATGACTCCAAAACTTGAACTACCACCACCACGGAGGCACCAAAATAGGTCTTCCCCCATTGCCTTCCTATCAAGCAATGTTCCATTAGCATCGATGAAATGAGCATCAATAACATTATCAGCAGCTAAGCCATGTTTTCGTAACATCATGCCATACCCTCCACCACTTATGAATCCACCAATACCCACGCTTGTCCAAATACCACCCGGAAACCCAAATATCTTACTCTTCTCCGCGATTTTATAATAAACTTCACCGATGGTTGCACCAGATTCTACCCATGCAGTGCCATTCTTTATGTCCACCTCAACAGAGTGATGATTAATAATATCAAGTAACACAAATGGAACTTTCGCGACGTATGATTGACCCTCAAAATCATGCCCACCGCTTCGGATTTGTTGGGCTTTTAATCAAGACTATTGGGCTTGTTTATTTTGGTTATTGAATAAATTAGATTGGTTTATTAGCTGTGGTCGTATGTGACTCAGTCATGCACGCAGTTGAGATATTTTAGGAAGCTTTGAATTAGTAGCAGTAGTGGAGTAACTATAGGAGTTTGTTTAGCTATTTTCTAGCACCACCTTCGTGGTTTGTTTCTATTTATGTACTGCATTTTCCTTTGATTAATGAGAAGAAGTAGACAACATTCTTTTCTCAGTTTTATATCTTTCAAACACTTATATACACGTTTGTATACCAGTTTAAGAAACTAGATTTGGTATCAGAGCTTTATTACGTTTTATGCCCAAGTACATGCCTAAACCAACATCAATGGAAGGTTCAAAAGGCAAGGATGGAACGGTAGGGCTTTCCTATCCGATGCTGGCGAGAGACAACTACACAGCGTGGTCACTTAAGATGAAGGTGTTTATGAAAGCACAGGGAGTGTGGAAAGCCATCGTATCAAGTGACAAGAGTGAAGTTGTTGATGAAAAGACTGATCAGGTTGCACTAGCTGCTATCTACCAAGGGATACCGGAAGATGTCCTCATGTCGATTGCAGAGAAAGAGTCCGCCAAAGAAGCATGGGACGCGATCAAAGAAATGAGTCTTGGTGCTGATCGTGTGCAGGAGGCCCGTGTACAGACGTTGAAGTCCCAGTTTGAAACGATGACCATGAAGGAGTCAGATCAGCTTGATGATTTTTGCATGAAGCTATACGGTGTGGTATCTAACATTCGACTCCTAGGAGAAAAGATGGAAGAAACCTGTGTGGTGAAGAAGCTACTTCGCGCAGTGCCTTCGAAGTATTTGCAGATTGCCTCTACCATAGAGCAATTTGGTGATATGAAACAAATGACAATGAATGAAGTGGTTGGTCGACTAAAGGCTCATGATGAGAGACTGCGTGGGTCGTTTGAGAACAATGGAGGCCAACTACTTTTTTCACAAGAGGACTCGACCAAGAAAAACCATAGGAGTGCTACGGAGAGAAATCGTGGTGGCTACAACGGTCGCGGAAGAGGTCGAGGCCATAATAGGAGTGCATCTGGTGGCAGAGGTAATCACAACAATGGTGATGAAGGCAGTAAAACCGGGAGTTCAAGTCGTGATAGAACCAAAGTAAGGTGTTATAATTGCCAAGGGTATGGGCATTATGCAGCTGAGTGCAGGAAACCACGGCGTGAAAAAGATTGGCGACGTGATAAGGAGCAGAAACCTGAAGCAAATCTGTCTAAGACTAGTGATGATGAGCCAGCACTTTTGTTGGCTGAAAAAGAAGAAACAGATAGCAATCTAGTTTTGCTAAATGAGGGAGGTGTTCTTCCTAAGCTAAGAGCAGAAGGAGAAAGCAAAACACCGAGTAATGTGTGGTACCTTGACAACGGGGCGAGTAACCACATGACAGGAGAACGATCAAAGTTCAGAGAGCTAGATGAAAGTGTGGCAGGACAAGTGCGCTTCGGAGATGGGTCGACTGTTAGCATAAAAGGAAAAGGTTCGATAGTATTCAGATGCAAGAACGGTGAACCAAGGGTGCTAAAAGAGGTATATTTTAGTCCAACACTTTGTAATAATATTATATCTCTAGGCCAGTTGTCGGAGGAGGGAAATGAGGTGATCCTAAAAGGTGAATTTTTATGGGTCTATGACGTTCTTGGAAAGCTGGTTATGAAGGTACGCAGGTCACTAAATAGACTCTACAAAATATTAATTGAGGATACAGGTGGTGAATGTTTGTTGTCAAGATCTGAGGAGGTGACCTGGTTGTGGCACGCCAGATTGGGTCACGTTAATTTTAAAGCTATGTCAATGATGTGTGATAAGGATATGGTGTATGGTTTACCAAAATTGGTACAACCAAACGAAGTATGTAAAGGCTGCCTGGTTTCGAAACAGACGAGAACACCATTTCCACAAAAGTCGACGTTTACTGCCAACAAGATTCTGGAACTCATCCATGGTGATCTGTGCGGTCCCATTACTCCACCAACACCAGGTGGGTGTCAATATTTTCTGCTGTTAGTTGATGACTTTAGCAGAATCGTGTGGGTGTATATGTTGAAGACAAAGGATGAGGCTTTGCATCATTTTAAAAAGTTTAAGGCATTGGTTGAGAAGGGTCGTGAGGAGAAAATAAAAGTTTTGAGGACGGATAGAGGTGGGGAGTTTTGTTCAGCAACATTTGATGGTTTTTGTGATGAGGCTGGCATAATGAGGCATTTTACGGCACCATATTCCCCACAACAAAATGGGGTAGTCGAACGCCGAAACAGGACTGTGGTCGAGATGGCAAGAAACTTGTTGAAGGAGAAAAACATGCCTTCGATGTTTTGGGGTGAAGCTGTGAGGCACACTGTTTACTTGTTGAACCAACTACCTACTAGGGCTCTATCTGGAATAACACCCTACGAGGCATGGCCAGGTATTAAACCTAACATTAATCATATTAAAGTTTTTGGTTGCATCTCACATATGAAGATACCAGCTGTGAATGTAAAAAAGCTGGATGACCGGAGTAAGATGGTTATAAACCTCGGTAGAGAACCAGGTACCAAAGCGTATCGTTTATACGATCCAAATAGTGGTGCAGTCCATGTAAGCAGAGACGTGGTTTTTGAAGAGTCAAAAAGCTGGCCTTGGGGTGTCAAGGAGGTAGGTGAAAGCGTCGCACCATCTACGTTTGTTGTGGTCAATATTGGTACAGAGGTGAACGATTATGACGAGTCTCAAATGGAGTACCAGTCGTCTCCATACCAGCCATCTCCATACACCCCTGTGACTACACAAATGTCACAGTCTTCACAGTCGAGTGAACAGAGCAATGGAGGAAGCGAGTCATCTCAAAGCACAGAACCAAGAAGATTCAGGCTGTTAAGCGATGTTTACAATGAAACGGAAGAGATAGAGTTGGAAGAAGACTTGCTTTTACTCAGTGTGGAAGAGCCTTCAAGTTACTGTGAAGTAGCTAAAGAGAAGGAGTGGGAGATAGCAATGAAGCAGGAGATAGAGTCGATCGAAAGGAACAAGACATGGAAACTGACTGAGTTACCAGATGGCAAAAAGGCGATTGGGCTAAAATGGGTTTTCAAGGTAAAGAAAAATGCTGATGGAGAAATCATAAAATACAAAACCCGTCTTGTTGCCAAGGGTTATGCACAAAAACAGGGAATAGACTATGAAGAAGTGTTTGCACCGGTGACTCGTTTGGAGACAGTACGTTTGATATTGGCGCTTGCAGCTAAAAACGGATGGGAAGTTCATCATTTGGATGTGAAATCCGCGTTTCTAAATGGAGTTTTGCAGGAGGAGGTTTACGTTCTTCAGCCAGAAGGTTTTGAGAAATCTGGTGAAGAGCACAAAGTGTATAAGCTTGTAAAAGCGCTATACGGGTTGTGTCAGGCACCACGGGCATGGTACGCTCGATTAAACAGGTGTCTTGAAGAATTGGGGTTTGTTAAATGCCCTCACGAGCATGCTGTCTACACACGGAGAGAGGGTGGTGAGTCTCTGATAGTTGGTGTCTACGTGGATGATTTAATAATCACTGGGACAAGGTTGTCAAACATTGTAAAGTTCAAAAAACAAATGGCTGAAGAGTTTGACATGTCTGATTTAGGCAAGCTGTCTTATTATCTTGGTATTGAGGTCGAGCAAGGGAAGGATTATATAGAACTGAAGCAAGCTTCGTATGCAAGGAAAATTTTGGAGAAAGCTGGGATGTCTGAGTGTAAACCTGTGAAGTTTCCTATGGAACCTAAAGCCCAGCTTCATAAAGATGAGAAAGGAAAAGCTGTTAACTCGACTGATTTCAAGAGCATGGTGGGCAGCTTGAGATATCTGGTGCACACACGCCCAGATATAGCTTATTCAGTTGGCGTGATTAGTAGATATATGGAAAGACCCACTGTTCTCCACTTGAATGCTGTGAAGCGTATAATGCGATATGTACGTGGAACATTGGAGTATGGTTTAGTCTATCTGAGAGGCAAAGGGAATTACTTGTTAGCTGGGTTTTCTGACAGCGACCTAGCTGGTAACCTAGATGACAGAAAGAGTACAGGTGGGTTAGCCTTTTATTTGAATGAAAGTCTGATAGCATGGGTGTCGCAGAAACAAAATTGTGTAGCATTATCTTCGTGTGAAGCCGAGTTTATGGCTGCAACTGCTGCGGCATGTCAAGGGATTTGGTTACGCAAGGTGTTAAATCAAATATCAGATGAGAGAATTGGGCCTGTGGTGTTGTATATCGATAACAAATCTGCTATCGATCAGACGAAGAACCCAGTGTTTCATGGACGCAGCAAACACATTGATATTCGTTATCATTTTATTAGGGAGTGTGTTGAGCGTGGAGAAGTGATTGTTAAGTACGTTCGAACAGAGGAGCAGAAGGCAGATGTCTTGACTAAAGCTATGTCCAAGGTGAAGTTTGAGCGCATGAGGAAGCTACTGGGAGTAAGGAACTTGATCGAGAACAGTCTTTGATTAAGGAGGTGATTGTTGGGCTTTTAATCAAGACTGTTGGGCTTGTTTATTTTGGTTATTGAATAAATTAGATTGGTTTATTAGATGTGGTCGTATGTGACTCAGTCATGCACGTAGTTGAGATATTTTTGGAAGCTTTGAATTAGTAGCAGTAGTGGAGTAACTATAGGAGTTTGTTTAGCTATTTTCTAGCACCACCTTCGTGGTTTGTTTCTATTTATGTACTGCATTTTCCTTTGATTAATGAGAAGAAGTAGACAACATTCTTTTCTCAGTTTTATATCTTTCAAACACTTATATACACGTTTGTATACCAGTTTAAGAAACTAGAGGATTCTGATTTGCATGCCATGCTTCTTGGAACAGAGTATGACAGTTTGGATTTGAGGTGTGTTCACTGTTGTGACAATGACAAGGGGATTAGGTGTCTCTGGGGTCATAAACCGAAGATTGTTTATAGTATATTGCAAAATAAGTGTGTAGAATGAGTTCTTTGGGGTGTAAATAACTTCGGACATCGAGGTAGAGTTATCAGAATGATCTTGAAGGCATTGTATAAAGGTTTCCACATAATCAGCTTCTGCAATTGATGCCGTTATTATGCATGAAAATGTTGAAAATAGAAGAATTAAAACAGTGTATATTAATAATGAAGAAGTCATTTTTGTAAAAATAGCTGCTGATCGATTAATTTAGTAGAGAATGATAGTGTGCATATATGCTTTCTATTTATAATACCTTTCAGATATATAGTACTAGAAATTGCCATGCATGCAACTTGTAGTGATACCTAGGTAAATTGTGCGGCAATTTGTCATGTTATATAAAACACACACAAGAGAGATGCAGCACATGTTAAGGAACCACTCGCTCTAAAACTTTAAGGTATTAGAGGGAGGCCTTATATGGATCTTATTTTATATTCTAACACTCCCCCTCACTCGAGAGCCCATTTTTTGGGTCGAAGAGTGGATCACGGGCGCTCATCTTTGGAGCATAACTTGCATTCGTATCCATATTAAATATTGAGAATATTGGCGGTCGCAGAGAGTCGAACATGGGATCTCTGTGTGCCTGAGCTCTGATACCATGACAATTTCTATATTAGAGAGAGAAAGAGAGATATGCAGCACACAATATCGTCTATAGTTAAGATACCTTTCAATTACAAGCGGCATTTGTCAAGTCATGAACAAGGAAAACGATAGCTAATATGATTTTTATTGACGATGCCATTCAGGTAAGTGACGAATTTAAGTGACAAAATACAAGGTGTTGCTTATATCAACTTATTGTACAAGGAGCTTTTATGAAAGTTTCTGATATATACGTGGTTACCTAGATAAATATACTTTAAATCACCCGGGGCTCAAATATTTAATGATAAAGATTCTTGTTACTATTTTATCATGAGAAAAATTCGTATGCAAATGGAGTTTTAAAAATTATCCGGGGCTCAGATTTTTTTTATCTTTAAAAACATTTTGGAAAAAAAAAAATTTACTTATTTTTTTTAGTCTAGCCGGGGCTCCAACCCCCCTTAGCCCCCCCTTGGTTCCGCCCCTGTTTACAAGAAGAAGGATCTATTCATGTTTCTTCTATTTCTTTATTATCTTTGCTTATAGCTATATATGAACTCTTTCTTTCCCAACAGACAAATGCAATTCGGGCTTAGTCTAGTCAACTAAATAAATGTATTTTTTTAATTTGTTATGAAAACTTGTCCTGCAGGATTAATTTCGTGCATGAACTGGTTCATTTTAGTTGCTTAATTTGTTGTAAAGAAGTTGGTCAAGTTTATTTAGCCAAAAAAAAAAAAATTGGTCAAGTTTGTTCAAGGGTTTTCATGTATATTGGGCTTTTGATGTATTGGGCCATGTAATGATATTGTTCCAATATTAGTCTTAACACTCTTCTTCCAACATATAAAGGCCCAGAGATAATTTCCTAAGGTAAATTAGTCATTTCCTATGTATGTTTTGGAAAACCCTAGATTTGAGTGCTATATAAAGAGTACTGATGAGACATGTCAAAAATTCTTGAAAACCTAGAAACGATGGAGGCGGCTGCGGCTGGAGATCATGAGGACCATGCGATGAACTAAGAAGCTGTCTATTCAACGAAATCAAGGTTACATCTTCGCTTAAATCTTATATATATTTGTGTGTAATAACAAATTTCACAAAGCACAAGAAATGAAATTATATTCGCTTAAATCTTATGTTTTTTATTAATTTTGCTAATTATGTGATGTATATGTTTTATTACCATGGATCTCAATGCTAATATATTACCATGGATCTCAATGCTAATACTAATTATATGGATTTATGTTTCCAATTTTCAATTTAATTTTAGTAGTTAATTTGTAGTCTAATAGTGCTTAACGTGCTGTATATTTTATCATCACAAAATGAATACTAATACGTTGCATTCTCTTTATTACTCCCTCTGTTTTCAATTGACGTTTGACTTTCTGACACGTACTTTTAGGAGCATTGACCACATAGTTAGAATTATTATTTTTAAAATTTTCTTTTTGTGATTAAAAATATAGGATTAAAACTTTTATTCACAAAAAGAAAATTTTAAAAATAATTTTTCTAACTATATGATCAATGCTCCTAAAAGTATGTACCAATAAGTTAAACGTCAATTATTTGAAAACAGAGAGAATATTTATTATAGTTGTGATCATTTGTGACATTAATTATTATTTTTGATTATATGGCAGGATGCAAAGATGGTTGCATGTTTCATTAGTTGCTGGGTGAAACTAATATCCCAGGCAAGATGGTTATTTCATTATAATTGTTGATGTATTATTATATTCTGAAGTTAATTTCCATTGATTTCATGAATTTGAAAAGGCTTGACATTGTTCAACAAGCATGGAGGGCGATGACACGAAATTAGCCAAGAAAAAGGCAAAAGATAAGGATGAAAAGAAGAGGACAATTTTAC
The DNA here is from genome assembly GCA_036435485.1 of Saposhnikovia divaricata. Classification (NCBI taxonomy): domain Eukaryota; kingdom Viridiplantae; phylum Streptophyta; class Magnoliopsida; order Apiales; family Apiaceae; genus Saposhnikovia; species Saposhnikovia divaricata. Next base: position 200,416,527 of record CM071601.1, on the reverse strand, counting down.
TAGTATAATTGCTAGTCTATGCTACTATTCTTTTCTTTTCTGTTTCTCAGCTTATGAACTCATTAATCACTTATATCTTTCGTTCCGTGCTTGTTAAGTTAAATCATCTATATACCGGCCGCCAATAAAAGGATTCTTCTCCTCCTTCTGACTGGAAGACCTAGGAAAAGCCAAATTGGTGCTACTTTGAATACAAGATTTTTGCAGTTGGTGGTAGGAATGGGTATTTTCCTGAGATCTTAATGCTAGACTTAGATCTTGAACGCTGAATTATGACACGATCGATGCTAGAAATCCAAGTATATTGGATGATTGGATTATGACATAAATGGGAGACTTCGATTTCTAGCATTAATTGTGTCATAATCCAGCGTCCAAGATCTAAGTCTAACATTTCGATCTTGGAGAAGGAATTACTCTCATCCCTACCACCTATTGCAAAATTCTTGTTTTGTAAAGTAGTACCAACTTAGCTTTCCTTTGGTCGTTCAGTCAGAAAGGGGGGATGAATCCATTTGTTATCATCTGGATTAGATGATTCAAACTTAACAGGCGCGAAACCAATGATGCAAGTGATTAATATTTTATAAACTAAGAAAACATATAACAAAGAAAGTTAAGAGCAGTGTAGATTAGAACTTGTGTTATATTGAGCTTAGTTGGGGTATCTTAAAAACAAGTAACTTTTGACTTAAAATGGGTAAGTGTCATATAAGTAATTATAAGAATTTTTAATTATAAGTTATTTAGGAGTTTGGATAATTTTACTTATAAGTTGATGATGTGTTTGGTAAATTAAATTTATAAGTTAAAAAACATTTTAGTGAAAATTAATAAATTTTAATTATTTAAATAATAACTACTAATTTTTTGGTTAATACTATAAATTAATAATGTTGCATTTCTTGTCAGGGGTAATTCTATTTTTTCATAAATAATATTAATAATTTTTTTTAAATTAATATTAAATAAAATCATTAGAATGTAAATGATTATGTTGGTTAGCAGTTAATGGGAAAAGGAAAAAAAAAGTGCACTGCAAATACGATAGATAACAACAATAATGAAGAACAATTGTGAATTGTGGAAGGCGTTAGGTATTTGCTGTAATAAGTGGGCTAGATAAGCTAAAAGTATGCATAGACCGGCCTTCACCTTATGACATATATAAGTGCCGGAAACAGGACTTGCTTATTTTACCAAACACTCTTAACAAAAAGTTCAACGGGATTTCGGTCCAAAAAAACCAATTTTTGGATTTGCCAAACATCTACAATATTGTGTGTGTTTGACTTTCACTTCAATGAACTTAAATGAGTTAATGCCCGTTTGCACTTATGCCGTCTGTTTGGCAAATCGACAGAATGTGCTTATTTAATAAGTAAAAAGTTGGTCAGCAAGTATTTTAGAGAATCTGCAAGTCACTTAAATATATTACAATACAACTTTTACTCTCAGTAAATCTACATAATTGAACTCAAAAAGTTAACCATGTAATCAAAGTACCAGACCATTAATTTAAAAAAAAATTAAATGTAGATGTTTGTCTTATATCAATATATATATTCATTAACCAGCTACACAATGTTAACTAAAAAGTTTTTCCATTTGAGATTAGTAGCTAGGCTTAAAATATGAATAAAAGATTAATTTTTACAACAAAATATTACTGCCTTAAATTCTAGTATACGTGTATATGAATGTCAGCACTTGTTAATGCTTTCGCTCATAAACTAATAGAAATCTTTGAATGAATTCAATTTCACCGGTTAAAGACGCTAATTAAATTGATACAAGGCATTCATGAATCTCTAATGGAAACCACCTAAAAATTACACAAATGACATGAATTTTGAAGTCAAAATAAAAATTAATTTTTTTATACAATGCATTATTTAATTACATTACAAGAAAACAAGGCTAAATGTGACCAAATAAATTCGACCGCGGCTAAATTCGACCGCATTCGATCGACCGAATTCGTTCCGGCTAAATTCGACCGTTTTTGGTCGAAATCAAAACGGTCGAAATTAGACGATCGAATTTAACACTAAATTTGACCGTATTCGATCGACCGAATTCGACCCGGCTAAATTCGATCGTTTTCGGTCGAAAATAAAACCGGTCGAAATTAGGCGATCGAATTTAGCTACTAAATTCGATCGTTATTTTTGTTCGGTCGAATTTAGCACCCGCCAACAAAGGGGGGAAAAGTCCCGCCCATTGTAATAACCGTAAATTTTCGAAATATATTTTGAGCCGAATTTTTAGAGTCTCGTTTTAATTAATCAGCGGGAGAAAAACGAAATTTTTTATTAAATAATTATATTAAATATTTGCATCATTATAATTGTCCCCCATTTTTTATTCTTTTAATTTAATAATTACCCACCTATTAAATAAAAAATTATTATGATTACACCACTACATGTTTCACAATGATTTTGTCTCCATGTTTTAATCTTTTAAATTTTTTATCCCAACCATTATCAATATCATGATTAAATCAGCTCATAATTTTTGCTATAAAAGGGGCTGCTGCATTAACCAAAAAAACCACATCAAAACCATCTCTTTTATTTACCAAACAAACAAAACCATTTCGTAGGCTTAAAAAAAAACACACAGAGACAACACAGCTATTGTCTTTCTTTTTACCCAAAATACTCGACTCATATACAAACATATTCTTATAAACAACACAGACCAAACTCACAGGTAGTTGACTGGTTTCTTTTTATTTTTTTATTTTTTTTTTCGGTTTCATTGTTTTTTCATTATGCTCGGTTAATTGTTGTAGATGGTGGGGTGTTTGGCGTTTGAATCCGGGTAGGGAGAGATTAGTGGGGGGTTGGGTGATGTGTATTGTTGTGGTTAAATCGGAAGGAAACTGTGATGTGGTGGAATAAGGGAGAAGAGGGGATGTTGTTTTTGGTTGTGGATTGTAGTAGGAGAACAACAGGGGAGGGGAAACCGTTAGCGTCGGGGAGACAGAGAGGGAAATGAGGCTGGTGGCGAGGGTGGTGTTCGGACGGCGGCGGGAGAGGGAGGAGTAGAGTAGAGAGAATGGAGTTTTGGGTGAGGTGAAACAAGGGGGAGAGGGCAAAGATATTGAGAGAGATTTTTGGAGTTGAATTGTGGTGGTGATAGAAAGGTGCGAGAGGGGGATAGGCGGAAGGTAAGAGAGAAGTGAGGTGTTGTTGCCGTGTGTATTGTTGGTGTTGGTGGTTTTGACAGAAAGATAGAGAGACCAGGAGAGAGTGGAGAGATAAGGGAGATGGGCGACGGAGAGAAGAGGGGGAGTCGGGAGAGAGATTAGAGAGAGAGAGAGAGATAGAGAGAGAGAGAGAGAGAGATAGAGATAGGGAGAGAGATTTGTAGAGTTAGGGAGAGAGATTCGGGTTGTGCAGGGGAAGGGAAAGGTGGGACCCACGGTGAGGAATGTGGGGCCCACAAAATTTTCTCTGTTAAATAATAATATAATAATACAGTACTAATTAAAACGATACAGTTTTATTTAATTAGCAATTGAACGTTATAAGTCGAGATTTTATTATTTGGACAGTTAATTAAATTAGTTAGTAATAAATAGTTTTTAAATGGTTTAATTGTTTAATTCATTAAATAGAATTATTTAGAGTTTTAAAAAAAATGTAATTTAGGATTTATTACTTTATTAATTAAATAAGTGTTATTAGGTGATTTTGAAAATAATTTAGAGATTTAATATAATTGTGATTTTGGACACAATTTTAGAGATTTATTAATTTACAATAAAAAGGTTATATTTGTGAATAAATAGAATAAAATGTGTTTTATTTTTGGAAAGATGTTTTTAATATTTTTCGGTTTATTTTAATTAACCGGATCGAGTCAGATTTAATTTAGAGATTTAAAATTTGTTTTATTAAGGAATTTAGTAAATTAGAATTTTGTGAGATTTCTTAAAAATTAGAATTCTTTGATAATTAGTTTAAAAAGGAGAATAATAAATATGGATTTAATTTGAATAAAAACGGATGTTTGAATTTTTCATTTTTAGTAAGAATTTGGATTTCCAGATATTAAAAATAGGATATATTCTCCAGATTTAATTCCTATGTTCGAAGAAATATTTATTTATCCCGGAATTAATTTCTGTTATTTATTCCGGAGATTTTATGAGATATTATATTATTATTAATTAGATTATCGGATCGGGAGTATTTTATTCTGAAGAATCGCTCACGTATTTCTGGTTGTCATTTTTTTAGAAAATAATTCTCGAGACGTAGATCGACGCCAAGTTCACGGGTAGAGTATAACTTTTAGCTTCATTCATTCGTACTTTGAGATCGAGGCAAGTTCGTTCTTACCCTAACTTTTGGAAACTGTGAATTTCTGTTCGTGTTATTTATTTTCTTAATTATTTTTGAGATGTTATATATTGAGATTATCTGTTGCTCTATATGATGCAATAATTTCTTTTGAGAATTATTTCTTGTTAAATATTATTATATTGTCAAGTTAGTTTATTTGAGAATTATAATCCCTATATGCGTAGAAACAATTTAATTGATATCGGGTCGATCTCATTAATTCGAGACGACTATTATTTTATTTAGTGAAACTAATCTCATTCGTCCGAGATAGTTAAATTTATTCTTTTCGATTGAATTTATTGTACAAATTCAATCGTTATTTATTGATTATCTTTCAGTTAGTTCCTCGTTTGAACTAACCGATAGGAGTTAAAAATTATAATTATTAGAGATTTTTATTCGTCGATCAAGTGAAAAATATTCTATTTACACGTTCATCAATGTTGAGTATTATAAATATCGAGAAGTACTATTTGTTCAGTACGACTCCCAATTACTTTAATCTTAGGACTATTCTCATAGATTCGAGATAGTCGATTTTATTGTCAAGGTTTGGCATTTTGTTCATGTCAACCGATAAATTATTATTGAGAATTTACATCAGTCTATTGTTCGGATTGGTGGGAAAATCGAGTCATACTGGCAGTCCGCCAGATTTGTAAATATTTTCTGAAAAGAGTTATCTCAAGTTATCTGTACCCCAAATATTCGGGAATTCTGTATTCTACTGGTCAATTTTGGGCAAGAGGCCCATTATAGAGAAAGAGAGACTCGTGTACCGTTTTACGGACCCGAGAATATTTAGGCATTCGTTGCCTTGGTTGAATTGATAACCATTATGATGCTAGCATTCATACATATATATTTTATAGTTGATATCGTATTGTAGCCGTGATCGGGCGAAGTGCGGTGTCATCGGAGGCCGGTATTCTTGGTTGGTTAGTTGATCGCCCCACCGAGATACGGAGAGGTGGAAGACCAGTTCATTCTTAAATCATGAGTTATCGAGTATTCTGTTTCGAGATGAGTAATGAGTCTTTTGAGTATTCTGTTTTGAGATGAGTTTGAGCCTTTCGAGTATGATATTTTCCAGATGAATTTGAGTCAAATCTTATTGTGATTTTCAATATTAAAATTTTGAGTATTAATTTCGGTAAACCTTATTATATTTATATACCCAGCGAGAAGAGAACTTGCTGAGCACTATAGTTGCTCATTCTTGCTTTACAACATTTTGTTCAGCTGTCAAGACGGAAAAAGGCGAGACGTCCAGCCAGGGCTATAAAGGCAAGGGGAAAGCACAAGGCTATGGCGTCAATAATTAGAAGACCCAGATAGAATCTTTATATTTCTACTGATGTGAACTTTTGTAATATATTAAATCGAGATGTATCAAGTTGTTTTGTACTATGTTGTGAAGACGATCTTGGACCTGCGGAGTGGGACATTTTATGCTCCGTTGTATTATATATTTTGCTTTGTTATTGCGTAACTTGTGCTACAGGATATTGAGACAATGTGACGACCCGGGTCCCCTGTCAGGGTGGATTTGGGGGCGTTACAGTTTTGGTATCAGAGCTTCAGTTATATTTTTAGGAATCGTACGAGCCTTGGAGTATAACCCGATGCGAGCATTTAAAGATATAATACGAACCTAGAACTATAACGCGACGTGAGAATTTAGAGATATGATACGAAGTTGAGATTTTGGCACTAAGCGCCTTACGCCTTTATATATATTTATAGGCATAGCTAGTTGGTTGAAACCTGACCGAGATTTTCGTACTTTTGTAGATATCTACTTCCAGACCAGCTGATTTTCGTTCTACCCGAGATAGATCTCCTACACCTTACCCGCATGGACCACTTAGCTCAGGTTCAGACAGTGACCCGTCTGAAGAGTTTATGCTGATGGTTAGTGACACGGAGGATTCTTCAGTTCAGATCCTTACACCTTCTCCTCCACATGTGATAGATTTAGTAGATTCTCCTGACCAGATCATTGAGATAGTCGATTCTCCTCCACCAGTGATTGATTTAGAGGCTCCTACCCCTGAGACGTTCAGAGTTGAGACCCCAGTGCCCGAGATTACTGATCCAGTTGATGAGAGCCAGCTTTCACCCGTCCGTATTGAGGTTGTACCTACCTTGTCAGCTCCAGTATCCGGAGTTGATGTACCTACAGGAGTAGCAGCTCTTGCTGAGTTGTTTACTTTACCTGTTCCCGTCTATGCTTCGATGCCGACAGTCCCTACCGTGCCTGACTACATGTTTCCACCTGTCAGTGCCATGCATGCTTGTGATACTACTCCATTTGCACCTACCATACCTGCACCTGCTCCTGCTCAGACCACTGTGGTTGCTACTACTGTTGCTATGCCACCTGTTCCTTCTGAGCATCCTGATGTGGCCGGAGGGATGGTCCCTTGGCATGTCCACCATACACTGTTCCAGCATTACCGTTGGTTGTGGGCACGTTATGAGGAGATTTTTACTACTAGGGATAGTATTCTTCGACTATTGTCAGTTTCAGAACCTCTTGCCGTGCATCATGGAGGGAGTCTGTTGGTGAGAGACGTACCCATGGAGATTATGCACCAGATTGCCCTGACTGTTTTGACCGGGCTTCAGACTGACTTAGCCGCATTACCATCATCCAGCACAGGACAGATTGATCAGGCCAGAGTTGCCACCCTGGTTTCAGACATTATCAGAGAGTTCCATAGGAGAGTGGGTGAGATGTTTCTTCAGTGATGACGTCGAGATAGACCCTTCTGTAGTAGGGTGCATATATTATGTTGATCCTTGTATTTTAGACCTGATACCCAGCCTGTTGGGTAGAAACCTTTGTTATCTCTACTAGACTAGTATGTTGGCTAGTTACTTTTACGATGTACTTATTATCAACGACCAGTTTGTATTCAGTACCATGACCTGGATTTCACCAGTATGGAATCTTATCAGTATTATATTGTGATCTGCTATAGTATCGTTATCTCATTTTGTTTATTATAGATCTGTGTTATATTAGAATAGCATGTTAGAATAATTTCCATGTTACCCCTGAATTAGTTAACAATTTCTTTTCCGATACTATGACTTAAAAAGAATTTTCGAGAACCAGAGATTTATGATGATTGAATTTTTGAGAACCGCCATTTAAATTGAGATAAATCTTCACTAGTATCTAAAATCTTTTTATATCGAGAAATAAGAGTAACTGCTTATAAGAGACAAGAGAGAGTTGTGATTTTGAGTATTGTGAGAAACCATAAATTTGACCGAGTATTTATTTATGAATGCCTATCATTACTTTGCCAGCAATGGTGTCGTATAATTGCAAACCTGAGATATAATACCATATTGTTTTCATCTTTATAGAAAAAAATGGCACCAAAAAGAGGAAGACCCGCAAAGAATCCTCGTCCTCAACCCGAGGTGAATCCAGGGAATGAGGTTCCACCTCAGAACCAAGTTCCAAACCCGGAACCACAACTCGCTCGAGGTCCCAACCAAGAAAATAACCCGATGAGTCTACTTATGAACTTTCTTATTCAGCATACCCAGAACCCTCAGCCTCAGCTATACCAAAATATAGGAGGGAATCCACCTCCAGCTCAACTGACCCAAACTACTGTGAGTTTCAAATCATTCAAATCCTTGAGTCCACCTGAGTTTAAAGGTACCACTAACCCATTGGAAGCTAGAATCTGGTTACGTGAAATAGAGAAAACCTTTGAGATCGTAGGGGTAGAAGAAGAGAAGAAAACCATCTTTGCAGCCTATATGTTAAAAGGTGAGGCGAATTATTGGTGGGAATCGAAGAGAGCAATGGAAGGGAACGTAGTCATACCCTGGACCAGGTTCACGCAGCTATTTTTGGAGAAATATTTTCCTAAATACTTGGAGAGCCAAATGGAGGTCAAGTTTCTGGAACTCAAGCAAGGCAACATGACTGTAGCTGAATATGAAGCCAAGTTTTCTGAACTCTCTAGGTTTGTGCCTTACCATGTGGATACAGACGAAAAGAGAGCTAAACGTTTTCAACTAGGGCTGAAGCCGTGGATCCAGAATCGAGTTGCGGTCCTGGAAATCACCAACTATGCTACTGTGGTTCAAAAAGCATCTATTGTGGAAAGTGGATCTGAGTTGTACTCAAAGGACAAGGATATGAATAAAAGGAAGTTTCAGAATCGTGGAAATAATTTTGAGAGGAAGCCAGATGATCGGAATGGAAAGAGACCTTTTGTGAAGCGGGAAGACAGAAGCAATGATACAAAGAGAATTGAGAATCAAGACACTAGGGGAAACAATTAAAAGTCCAGACCCCCTCAGGGAGCCAATCTAATTCAAGGAAGGCCACCGCTACCCGAATGCAAAACGTGTGGAAGGAAGCACCCAGGACCATGTAATCTGGCCAACATTGTTTGTTATAACTGTGGACAAAAAGGGCACTATTCTTCTCACTGCAAGGATAAGGCCGTTACTTGTTTCAATTGCGGAAAGAAAGGACATATTGCACGAGATTGCAAGTCACCACCAAAGGAGACAAATGCACCTAGACTCATGGCACCTCCCAGCAACAAGCCAACTGCTCGTACTTTCAACATGACGGTGAAGGATGCTATTGCTGATAGTGATGTGATTGCAGGTACGCTTTTAGTCAATTCTGTAGATGCATATGTTTTGTTTGATTCGGGAGCAACAAAATCTTTCATATCGGAGAATTTTAGGAATAAATTGAATATTCAGTCCGTACCATTAGGGGAGACATTGATTATAGAAGTAGCAAATCAGGAAAAAGTCCCTGTAGATCAGATTTGTCCAGATTGTGGAATTGAAATCCAAGGACAACGTTTCGAAGCAGACCTTCTTTCTTTTAATTTAGGGGAGTTTGATATAATTCTGGGAATGGATTGGTTGACACGTTATGATGCCCAAATCAATTGTCGGCGTAAGTGGGTTAGTGTAAAGGGACCCAACGGCAAAAGAATACAATTTCGCGGAAGGAAACCTACTAGTAATTTTCTGACTTTGATTCAAGCGAAGAAACTACTAAGGAGTGGGTGTCAAGCCTACTTAGCTTATGTGGTTGACAACGAGAAGCAAGCCCCTGCCATTGATGAAATCCCTGTAGTGAATCAATTCGAAGATGTTTTTCCTGAAGAGTTACCTGGATTGCCGCCCGACAGAGAAATAGAATTCAATATCGATCTTGCCCCGGGAACTGCACCAATTTCCAAAGCACCATACCGAATGGCTCCAGTTGAGATGAAGGAGTTGGCTACCCAACTGCAAGAATTACTTGACAAAGGCGTAATCAGACCAAGTGTATCCCCTTGGGGAGCTCCAGTGCTGTTCGTAAAGAAGAAGGACGGATCCATGCGACTATGTATTGATTATCGTGAGTTGAACAAGATGACCATCAAGAATAAGTACCCTCTACCCCGAATCGACGATCTATTTGACCAACTTAAGGGAGCTAGATGTTTTTCAAAGATTGATTTGAGATCCGGCTATCATCAACTAAAGATCAAGCCTGAAGATATTCCTAAGACTGCCTTTAGAACCCGATATGGACATTACAAATTCTTAGTCATGTCTTTTGGATTGACGAATGCGCCAGCTGCTTTTATGGATTTGATGAATCGTGTGTTCAAGAGGTACTTGGACAAGTTCGTGATTGTATTTATTGATGACATCCTGATATACTCGAAGTCTCCTGAGGAACATGCTGAACACCTCCGTTTGGTTCTGGAAACGCTGAGGAAGGAAAAGTTATATGCGAAATTCTCAAAGTGTGAATTCTGGCTAAAAGAAGTTCAATTTTTGGGACACATTGTAAGCGGCGAAGGGATTTCTGTAGACCCCGCAAAGATAGAAGCCGTAGCAGATTGGGAGAGACCCAAGACTCCAACCGAAGTTAGAAGTTTCCTTGGATTGGCCGGATACTATCGTAGATTCGTGAAGGATTTCTCAAAGATAGCTACGCCACTGACTCGACTCACCAGAAAGAGTGAAAAGTTCGAATGGACCCCCAAATGCGAAGAAAGCTTTCAAGAATTGAAGAAGAGATTGACTACTGCCCCAGTGTTGACCTTACCCGATGAGAAAGGCGATTTTGTAATTTTCAGCGACGCTTCTCACAAGGGTTTAGGATGTGTTTTGATGCAACACGGAAAAGTAATAGCTTATGCCTCTCGGCAACTGAAAGAGTATGAGTCCCGTTACCCTACTCACGATTTGGAGCTTGCTGCTATCGTTTTCGCACTCAAGATTTGGAGACATTACCTTTACGGAGAGAAATGCGAGATTTACACGGATCACAAGAGCTTAAAGTATATATTCACGCAAAAGGAATTAAACATGAGACAAAGAAGATGGTTAGAATTGATCAAGGACTATGACTGCTCGATAAACTACCACCCAGGGAAGGCTAATGTTGTAGCTGATGCTTTAAGTAGAAAGGAGAGACTAAACCTGTTGACAACCTCAGAAGAATTGGTCAGAGAATTTGAGAAAATGGAATTGGAAGTCAAGATCCCAGTCCAAAACAATGAAAGAGTTTACAGCATTCAGTTTCAACCGGAGTTACTCGAGAAGATTCGCCGTTGTCAAGAGCAAGTGATGGAAGAAAGAAGATCAGAGTTGACCGGAGAAGAATTTCTAAGTTCAAAAGATGAAAAGGGAATTAAGCGATTTGCATCGAGAATATGGATTCCTAATGTTACAGAGTTGAAGGAAGAAATTATGAGCGAAGCGCATAACTCGAGATATTCCATTCACCCAGGGAGCACAAAAATGTATCAAGACATCAAGTTGAATTATTGGTGGCCCAACATGAAGAGGGAGATTGCAGAATGGGTAAGTAAGTGTTTGACATGTCAGAAAGTGAAGGCAGAACATCAACGACCAAGTGGACTTCTACAACCTTTAGAGATACCCGAGTGGAAATGGGAGCATATTACCATGGATTTTGTCGTAGGATTGCCCCGAACTAGAGCCAGTCATGATGCGATCTGGGTTATCGTCGATAGACTCACTAAATCTGCGCATTTCCTACCAATTAGTGATAAGTATTCCGTTGAGAGATTGGTGAACATATACCTAAAGGAAATTGTAGTTCGTCACGGAGTGCCTGTTTCGATTGTATCTGATAGAGATGCCCGTTTTACTTCTCGATTTTGGAAAAGTTTTCAAGAATGTCTTGGCACGAAGTTAAATCTGAGCACTGCTTATCATCCACAGACCGATGGACAAAGTGAAAGGACGATTCAAACAGTTGAAGATATGTTAAGAGCCTGTGCACTTGATTTTAAAGGAAGTTGGGATGAGCATTTGCCCCTAGTCGAGTTTGCTTATAACAATAGTTACCATTCGAGCATATGTATGGCACCTTATGAAGCTTTGTACGGAAGGAAGTGTAGATCACCGTTATATTGGGATGAAGTAGGAGAAAGAAAGATACTAGGACCGGAATTACTTCAACAAACTAAGCAAGCAACCGAGGTTATTCGAAAAAGGTTAGTTGCAGCTCAAGATCGACAGAGGAAGTATGCAAATCAAAAGAGGAAAGACAAAGCGTTTGAAGTGGGAGATAAAGTGATGTTAAAAGTTTCACCTTGGAAAGGAGTAATGAGATTCGGAAAGAAAGGCAAGTTAAGTCCCAGATATATAGGACCCCTCGAGATTCTTAAGAAGATAGGACCACTAGCTTATCAGTTGGCCCTACCTCCAGACCTTCAGCATATCCACGATGTGTTTCATGTCTCTGCGTTAAGAGAGTACCATTCTGATTTCAGGCACGTTATAACCTACGAACCAGTGGAAATTCGCCCAGATTTGACATACGAAGAAAAGCCAGTGGAGATCCTAGATTACAAAGTGCAAGAGTTAAGAACTAAGAAAGTGAATTTAGTGAAAGTACTTTGGAGAAACCACCAAGTTGAGGAAGCCACGTGGGAATTAGAAAGTGAAATGCGGGATAAATATCCGGAATTGTTTAGTGCATAGTTTTGATTCCGAGGACGGAATCCTATAAGGGGGGAAGACTGTAATAACCGTAAATTTTCGAAATATATTTTGAGCCGAATTTTTAGAGTCTCGTTTTAATTAATCAGCGGGAGAAAAACGAAATTTTTTATTAAATAATTATATTAAATATTTGCATCATTATAATTGTCCCCCATTTTTTATTCTTTTAATTTAATAATTACCCACCTATTAAATAAAAAATTATTATGATTACACCACTACATGTTTCACAATGATTTTGTCTCCATGTTTTAATCTTTTAAATTTTTTATCCCAACCATTATCAATATCATGATTAAATCAGCTCATAATTTTTGCTATAAAAGGGGCTGCTGCATTAACCAAAAAAACCACATCAAAACCATCTCTTTTATTTACCAAACAAACAAAACCATTTCGTAGGCTTAAAAAAAAACACACAGAGACAACACAGCTATTGTCTTTCTTTTTACCCAAAATACTCGACTCATATACAAACATATTCTTATAAACAACACAGACCAAACTCACAGGTAGTTGACTGGTTTCTTTTATTTTTTTATTTTTTTTTTCGGTTTCATTGTTTTTTCATTATGCTCGGTTAATTGTTGTAGATGGTGGGGTGTTTGGCGTTTGAATCCGGGTAGGGAGAGATTAGTGGGGGGGTTGGGTGATGTGTATTGTTGTGGTTAAATCGGAAGGAAACTGTGATGTGGTGGAATAAGGGAGAAGAGGGGATGTTGTTTTTGGTTGTGGATTGTAGTAGGAGAACAACAGGGGAGGGGAAACCGTTAGCGTCGGGGAGACAGAGAGGGAAATGAGGCTGGTGGCGAGGGTGGTGTTCGGACGGCGGCGGGAGAGGGAGGAGTAGAGTAGAGAGAATGGAGTTTTGGGTGAGGTGAAACAAGGGGGAGAGGGCAAAGATATTGAGAGAGATTTTTGGAGTTGAATTGTGGTGGTGATAGAAAGGTGCGAGAGGGGGATAGGCGGAAGGTAAGAGAGAAGTGAGGTGTTGTTGCCGTGTGTATTGTTGGTGTTGGTGGTTTTGACAGAAAGATAGAGAGACCAGGAGAGAGTGGAGAGATAAGGGAGATGGGCGACGGAGAGAAGAGGGGGAGTCGGGAGAGAGATTAGAGAGAGAGAGAGAGATAGAGAGAGAGAGAGAGAAATAGAGATAGGGAGAGAGATTTGTAGAGTTAGGGAGAGAGATTCGGGTTGTGCAGGGGAAGGGAAAGGTGGGACCCACGGTGAGGAATGTGGGGCCCACAAAATTTTCTCTGTTAAATAATAATATAATAATACAGTACTAATTAAAACGATACAGTTTTATTTAATTAGCAATTGAACGTTATAAGTCGAGATTTTATTATTTGGACAGTTAATTAAATTAGTTAGTAATAAATAGTTTTTAAATGGTTTAATTGTTTAATTCATTAAATAGAATTATTTAGAGTTTTAAAAAAAATGTAATTTAGGATTTATTACTTTATTAATTAAATAAGTGTTATTAGGTGATTTTGAAAATAATTTAGAGATTTAATATAATTGTGATTTTGGACACAATTTTAGAGATTTATTAATTTACAATAAAAAGGTTATATTTGTGAATAAATAGAATAAAATGTGTTTTATTTTTGGAAAGATGTTTTTAATATTTTTCGGTTTATTTTAATTAACCGGATCGAGTCAGATTTAATTTAGAGATTTAAAATTTGTTTTATTAAGGAATTTAGTAAATTAGAATTTTGTGAGATTTCTTAAAAATTAGAATTCTTTGATAATTAGTTTAAAAATGAGAATAATAAATATGGATTTAATTTGAATAAAAACGGATGTTTGAATTTTTCATTTTTAGTAAGAATTTGGATTTCCAGATATTAAAAATAGGATATATTCTCCAGATTTAATTCCTGTGTTCGAAGAAATATTTATTTATCCCGGAATTAATTTCTGTTATTTATTCCGGAGATTTTATGAGATATTATATTATTATTAATTAGATTATCAGATCGGGAGTATTTTATTCTGAAGAATCGCTCACGTATTTCTGGTTGTCATTTTTTTAGAAAATAATTCTCGAGACGTAGATCGACGCCAAGTTCACGGGTAGAGTATAACTTTTAGCTTCATTCATTCGTACTTTGAGATCGAGGCAAGTTCGTTCTTACCCTAACTTTTGGAAACTGTGAATTTCTGTTCGTGTTATTTATTTTCTTAATTATTTTTGAGATGTTATATATTGAGATTATCTGTTGCTCTATATGATGCAATAATTTCTTTTGAGAATTATTTCTTGTTAAATATTATTATATTGTCAAGTTAGTTTATTTGAGAATTATAATCCCTATATGCGTAGAAACAATTTAATTGATATCGGGTCGATCTCATTAATTCGAGACGACTATTATTTTATTTAGTGAAACTAATCTCATTCGTCCGAGATAGTTAAATTTATTCTTTTCGATTGAATTTATTGTACAAATTCAATCGTTATTTATTGATTATCTTTCAGTTAGTTCCTCGTTTGAACTAACCGATAGGAGTTAAAAATTATAATTATTAGAGATTTTTATTCGTCGATCAAGTGAAAAATATTCTATTTACACGTTCATCAATGTTGAGTATTATAAATATCGAGAAGTACTATTTGTTCAGTACGACTCCCAATTACTTTAATCTTAGGACTATTCTCATAGATTCGAGATAGTCGATTTTATTGTCAAGGTTTGGCATTTTGTTCATGTCAACCGATAAATTATTATTGAGAATTTACATCAGTCTATTGTTCGGATTGGTGGGAAAATCGAGTCATACTGGCAGTCCGCCAGATTTGTAAATATTTTCTGAAAAGAGTTATCTCAAGTTATCTGTACCCCAAATATTCGGGAATTCTGTATTCTACTGGTCAATTTTGGGCAAGAGGCCCATTATAGAGAAAGAGAGACTCGTGTACCGTTTTACGGACCCGAGAATATTTAGGCATTCGTTGCCTTGGTTGAATTGATAACCATTATGATGCTAGCATTCATACATATATATATTATAGTTGATATCGTATTGTAGCCGTGATCGGGCGAAGTGCGGTGTCATCGGAGGCCGGTATTCTTGGTTGGTTAGTTGATCGCCCCACCGAGATACGGAGAGGTGGAAGACCAGTTCATTCTTAAATCATGAGTTATCGAGTATTCTGTTTCGAGATGAGTAATGAGTCTTTTGAGTATTCTGTTTTGAGATGAGTTTGAGCCTTTCGAGTATGATATTTTCCAGATGAATTTGAGTCAAATCTTATTGTGATTTTCAATATTAAAATTTTGAGTATTAATTTCGGTAAACCTTATTATATTTATATACCCAGCGAGAAGAGAACTTGCTGAGCACTATAGTTGCTCATTCTTGCTTTACAACATTTTGTTCAGCTGTCAAGACGGAAAAAGGCGAGACGTCCAGCCAGGGCTATAAAGGCAAGGGGAAAGCACAAGGCTATGGCGTCAATAATTAGAAGACCCAGATAGAATCTTTATATTTCTACTGATGTGAACTTTTGTAATATATTAAATCGAGATGTATCAAGTTGTTTTGTACTATGTTGTGAAGACGATCTTGGACCTGCGGAGTGGGACATTTTATGCTCCGTTGTATTATATATTTTGCTTTGTTATTGCGTAACTTGTGCTACAGGATATTGAGACAATGTGACGACCCGGGTCCCCTGTCAGGGTGGATTTGGGGGCGTTACACCCATAATATTTTGGGACATGCTAAATTCGACCGAATGTGGTCGAATTTAGTGGGGAGCGGGAAATTTGACGTCTAAAAAAATTTCCGAATGTGGTCGAAATTCGGTCGCATTTATAAATTTTACCGAATTCGGTCAAATATTAAATTTGACCAAAAACGGTCGAATTTACCCGCATTAAATTCGACCAAATATGGTCGAATTAAATAAATGTGACCAAATTCGATTGAATTTATTATTTTCAGAAATTGAAAAAATATTACTAAATATTTATATGTTTGTACACATCGTGAAAATATATATATAAATACAAGGATAACATTAATCATATGTATAAATTTAATTTGTATGTAAAAAATATTCATATGATAGGAGAAACTTGAATTTTTGTTTAGTAGATTGTCTAAATAAATTAAATAAGTATATAATTAGTTTGAAAAAATACAAAAAAAATTATGAGGGTATTGGAAAGACATATTGTATATAACCTAATTTTTTAAATAAATAAATAAAAATAAAGAGCAAATTCGAAGTGATTTGGTCGAATGTAATAAACGTGACCAAATTCGATTGAATTTATTATTTTCAGAAACTAAAAAATATTACTAAATATTTAAATGTTTGTATACATCATGAAAAAGTATTTATTTATAAATAGATGGATGACATTAATGACATGTATAAATTTAGTTTTTACAAAAAACATATTCATATGATAAGAGAATGTTGAATTTTTACTCATGAGATACTTTTAAATTTTTTAAAAAATATTTAATTAGTTGTAAAAAATACAAAAAAAAATATGAGAGTATCCGGAAGACATATTACATTCTATAAAAAACATTATAAAATAATAATGAGGAGAAACAGGGTTTCGTCAGGCTTTAGTGTTTCGATTTTTTTAAAAATATTTCTCGATGACTCAACCGTACAGTGATCAAGATCCATCCTTTTTAGTGATATTACCAAAATTTTAGGAAAAAAAATTAATTTGATTTGGTAATTTTACGGTCAACTAGTATTTTGACTAGAACCCCTAAATAGGGTTTCATCAAGATTTAGTGTTTCGATTTTTTTAAAAATATTTTTCGACGACCCAACTATACGGTGGTCAAGATCTATCCTTTTTAATGTTATTAACAAAATTTAAAAAAAAAAAAATTAATTTGGTTTTGTAATTTTACGGTCAACTAGTACTTTGACTAGAATCCCTAAAAAGGGTTTCGTTAGGGTTTAGTGTTTCGATTTTTTTTAAAAATATTTCTCGACGACCCAACTATACTATGGTCAAGATCCATCCTTTTTAATGTTATTGCCAAAATGTTAGAAAAAACTAAATTAATTTAGTTTGGTAATTTAACGGTCAACTAGTACTTTGACTAAGACCCCTAAACAAGGTTTCGTCAGGGTTTAGTGTTTCAATTTTTTAAAAATATTTCTCGACGACCCAACCAAACAGTTGTTAAGATCCAGCCTTTTTAATGTTATTGCCAAAATTTTAGAAAAAAGTAAATTAATTTGGTTTGGTAATTTAACGGTCAACTAGTACTTTTACTAGAATCCCTAAACAGGGTTCGTCAGGGTTTGATTTTTCGATTTTTTTAAAAATATTTCTCGACGACCCAACTGTATGGAGGCCAAGATCCATCCTTTTTAATATTATTGCCAAAATTTCAGGAAAAAATAAATTAATTTAGTTTGGTAATTTAACGGTCAACTAGTACTTTGACCAGAACCCTTAAATAGGGTTTCGTCAGGATTTGGTGTTTCAATTTTTTTAAAAATATTTCTCGATGACCCTAACGTACGGAGGTCAAGATCCATCCTTTTTAATGTTATTGCCAAAATTTCTGAAAAAAATTAATTAATTTGGTTTGGTAATTTATCGGTCAACTAGTACTTTGATTAGAACCCCTAAATAGGGTTTCGTCAGGGTTTAGTGTTTCGATTTTTTTAAAAATATTTCTCGGAGACCCAACCCTACGGAGGTCAAGACCCATCCTTTTTAATGTTATTGTCAAAATTTCAGGAAAAAATAAATTAATTTTGTTTGGTAATTTAATGATCAACTAGTTTGGAAAATAAATTAAATATAAATAGAAAGAAAGCCAAAATTTAATTTAAAATTCATACACACCAAAGTAGTCATACTCACTATTTGTGTGATGAATTTTACCCTACTTTCACTGATTTTCCATTTTTTTGTAATTTTCCCCCCATCTTTAAATAGTTTGTAAAATAAATTAAAAAATCAAATAAAATAGGAAAATGCCTATTTTTGAACATAAAATTTGGTGGTTTGACTACGCGGGTGATTATAAATTTTGAATAAAATATTTGATTTTTTTCTATTTTATTTAATTTTTTGGCCTTTATTCCTATTTTTATTAATTTTTTAAAATAATAAATTCCACCGAATTTTGACCAATTATTCAATTCGACCAAAATCGGTCGAATTTAGCCGAGCTCCTAAATTCGACCAAATTTAGCCGAGCTCCTAATTTCGACCATGTTTGGTCGAATTTAAGATTAAATTCGACCATTGGTCGAATTAACCTTGCTATCATTATAATTGAATTTCTCAATCAGCGTCTACGTGGTTGTCTCTCATTGGTCCATTTAGTGTTCATTGGTCCATTTAGTGTCACATGAATTGATGAGTAGTCAGTTAATCTGAGCCCTTAAAAAAACAAATATGAATCCTACCCATTCATTTAAAAAGCACATATTATATATATATATATATATATACCAACTACGCGGAAGCAAATAAGCAGTATTTAAATAAGAAAATGGCTCAGCACATGAGCAAGTAAGAAGAGAAGAGAAAAAGAAATGTTATTGCAGCGTCCTCAATATCAATACAAAGCTCTCTTTATATAGAGAGTTAGAGACACACTAATACACACTATTGAACTGAATTATTACAACATACAAATAACTTTAAGAAAAGTAGACATTATTGATGCCGGGTGCTCATTGGGCCCCATCGACGCACTCAATGATGAATACATACAAACAACTTTTACAAAACAAACAACAAACTTTATTAAAGCAAAGATTATGCTTTGCCCACTAAAATTCCATCAGCAAAAGCAGATATTATTGCCTTCAATAGTAGATTCCCAAATAATTGACCTTGAATTATTGTTGCTGTGTCGACAAAGGCACTCATCCTGTCAGATTTGAATACTTGAGAAGCATTTTCCTCCGAATAGAATAGAGAATTTTAATATTTTCTCTTCGGTTGCGGAGACGCTTAACCTCATGAAAATCCCTCATAATTTCTGAAGTGGACCGATTCTTCCTTTCTAGAAGAGATGCATTCTTGTATTTAGAATCAAGATCATCAATCTGATGAGTAAGATTAAGGCATTCCTTTTCATCATCCTTTAACCTTTTAAATGCTTTAAATAAGGTCGGCATTAATCAGCTTTGGGGGGCTTTTCCTTTGGACTTTTGAATTAAAGTCTGAGTCATAGCATCCCAGAAATCTCCTAGGGATGGCTCGCGGGCTTGAGCCTGCTGAGATTCTTCTGTAGACAAATGTTCTTCTTCTTCGGCTTGAGATTCGCCTGCTAGACAATTATAGGGGTTAGAATCCATTGATCCTTGAGATGAAGAAGTTTTCATTGATTGATCCTCTTCCTGAGATGGATGAGACGGGAAAGAACTAAAAAATTGCTCTTTCATAAAGTCTAAAACTCGGACCATTATTTGTTCCTCTGAATCTGTAGGATATTTCTTTTGAAAATATTCTTTCATATTAGCAATTGAAGGTTGATGAGACGATTTTTCTTTAGAACCTTGGCCTTTTTCAGCAACAATTGTTGCTTTGATGGTGGCTATTTTAGTCTGCACATCCTTAGCATCTATATTAGTCCACCATTTACAAAAGAAATTTCTTTGTAAAATAGGAATATCAAGATTATCTTGGGAGACTGATATTATCCATCTCCAAATCCATGGTATCTGAAATTTAGTAAAAAATATGAAAGGACATTGTCCCTTAATCATTCTTTCAGCAGTTACTCTGGCAATAAGAGGACTATTATCGCACCAAGGGATATATAAATCCTTAATTTCCTTAGGAAGAATTTCTAAAGAGGGACCAAATTTTGCCCACCATTGGTAGAACCAATTAGGAACTGGCTTATTTAGCACCCCTGGATCAATACTGAAAAACCAAGAATGCTTGTTTTTCGGATTTTGATAGTAAAAAGCCTTTGTGAAAGCTTCTACATAATCCCAGTAGTTGAAGTAAATGTACTTCCCCTCTGCTATTTTTATAGCTTTTTCTGCATTGGGATTAAATCCCCATTCTCTTGGAAGAAGTATTTTCTGGATATGACATTTGCTGAAATTTATAAAATTCTCAGGATTATTATTCTGATGATAATGAGTAATCGTTATCGATTCAGTGATTTTCAGCAAAATTTCTAAATTCTGCCTTCCCTGATTATTCAGGCCAGCATAACCTCTTGATTCAAGGTATTTTGTTCTTAAAGACCATCCATCATTTGGAGTGAGCTTAAGATCTTCTTCTTCCAGAAACAAAATAGTTTCGGT
Source organism: Saposhnikovia divaricata (assembly GCA_036435485.1). Taxonomy (NCBI): domain Eukaryota; kingdom Viridiplantae; phylum Streptophyta; class Magnoliopsida; order Apiales; family Apiaceae; genus Saposhnikovia; species Saposhnikovia divaricata. Next base: position 200,395,848 of record CM071601.1, on the reverse strand, counting down.
GGTAGGATTTTCGAAATATTCTTTATCCTGCTGGGCCTCAGTAACAGCAACATCTTTATAAGTTGTTGTTTTACTAGAAGAAGGAATATCTTCTTTTTTAGGAGGTGCAGGTAATTGCTGCATCCTTTGTCTGTGATGATATATAGTCCAATCACCTATTAGTGGGACACTTTCTTGGGATAACATATTGTTATTCCCATAACCTCGACCTCGGCCATAACCGCGGCCTCTTCCCCTATTAGGGGTCGTCATTCACCCTGTAAAAATTCACGGGTTAAATAATCAGCAAGAGAATTATTTTCTCCTTTTATAAACTGAATATCAAATTCAAAGGCTGCTAGTTGAGCTTGCCATCCTGCAAAAATTTGTTTTGCTACAAGATTTTTAACATCTTTTTCAATAATTGATTTTGCTGAACTACAATCAATTCGCAATAAAAATTTCTGATTTAATAAATCACCTTGAAATTTAGAAATACATTTAATAATAGAAAGCATTTCTTTCTTTACAGTTGAATATTTTAACTGTGTGGGATTCCACTTTCCTGAAGTGAATCTAACAAGAACTTCTTTTGAAGTTTCAGGAATTACTTGTTTTAGTATTCCTCCATACCCTATATTAGAGGCATCTGTTTCTACTATCTTAAAATATTTAGGATTGGCTAGGGATAAGCAAGGTAAACATTTTACCTTTGCTTTGATTTTCTGAACAGCCTGAGAATGCTTTTCAGTCCATGGTTCAAGTTTCTTTTTGAGTCTAGAATACAGAATTGCTGTATCTTGTGCTAAATTAGCATAATAGTCTGAAATATAATTAAGACTGCCCAAAAATCTTTGTAATTGTTTTTTATCAAGAATTTCATTAGGAAATTTTGAAGCAAATTCTATACTTCTATCTATGGGAACTATTTTTCCCTGATTAATAATATGTCCCAAAAACCTAACCTGAGTTTGGAACAATCTCATTTTTGGAGCAGATATAACTAATCCATTAGTCTTTATTAAATTCTTAAATATTTTTAAGTGTTTAATATGCTGATCTATTGTTTTAGAAAATACTAAAACATCATCTATATATACAATAATAAATTCTGTATACGGATTAAAAATATCATTCATAATATTCTGAAATTCAGAAGGGGCATTCTTCTGGCCAAAAGGTAAGACATTCCATTCATAATGACCAAAGGGAACTGTGAAGGCTGTTTTATACCTATCTGATTCTTTAATCTGGATTTGCCAATATCCTGATTTCATATCAAATTTAGAAAAGATTAAAGCATCGCTTAATCTATCTAACAAATCTTTTTTGTTAGGGATCGGATATCTAATCCATTTTAAAACTTTATTAAGAGGTTTATAATTAATGACTAATCTAGGCACTCCTCGTTCCTTCTCAGCAGCATTATTAACATAGAATGCTGTGCAACTCCAGGGAGATTTAGATTTTCTAATTAAGCCTTTTGTTAAAAGAGAATCAATCTCCTTTTTGCATAATTCCAAATATTCCTTATTCATCTGGGCTGGTCTAGCCTTAGTAGGAATTTGGTTTTCATTAAAACCATCTATGTAAGGAAGGGAAACAACATGTTTTTTCCTATCCCAAAAAGCATTAGGGAGGTCATTACAAACCTCATCATTGAACTGCTTTTCAATGATTTTTATTTGGGTTTTAGTGGTTGGTTGGTTAAGCTGCTCATTAATGCTTAAGACTTTGATTTCTTCTTGGAGAAAACATAATTGTTTTTCTTTACTAAGAAGACGGTCTCTAACCTCGTTTATAATACGAGTCTGAGGATCAGTAATAAAATCAAATTTTATATTCTTACCTTCTATTATGGTAGAAATTCCGGTTTTATCAACATTGTTGAGAGGCATAATATTATGAAGAAAAGGATTTCCTAATATTATTCTATGATTCATATTCTTTATTAGAATAAAAGAGGTAGGAAGACAAATATCTTTATTACAGATATAAGTGTTAGAAAGCTTATACCTAACTTGAAGTTTTTCTCCAGCTGCATGGGAGATAGATTGAGTAGTTTTTTCAAAATATTTAGTAGGAATTATTCCTTCTTTTATACAATTTAAATCAGCACCACTATCAACAAGGGCTATCTCATCTTTGAGAATAAATTCTCGACTTACTACAAGAGTAATTTTGATATACCATTGTTGAGAGGTTACTTGCTCTAGCAGATTTAAATATTCTGTTTCGTTTTTATTACTAGAAGAGGGAATATCCTTGCAATCATTAGTCATTAAAGACTTGCTTTCTAGTAAAGTAATTCTTTGGGATAATAAAGTATTATCCTGCTTAATCTGAGTAATTTCAGATTTTAATAAATTAACTTCTTTTCTCAAATCATTAAGAGAAACAGGAGTTTCTTTAAGGGTAGATTTTTGAAATCTATCTAATACCTCACTTAACTGGTAAGGTGCTTCAATGACTATAGGAGCTTCCTTCTTATTATTTTTAATAAGAGTTTCAAGCATTTGCTTTTTAAGCTCAAAATCAGAAATTGAATCTATAATCTTCAAGACTCTATCTTGATCAGCAGTTAAGACATTTAATCCATTCATGTCTACTATTGATTTATAATAGTTTAGCTCATTACATTGGCAATCATTGTTGTCAGGACTTTGTGAATCTGAGTCACTAGAGCTATTATAAATGAGGGCTAATTCTTCGTTATCAGAAGATTCTCGTTCTTCATCAGAACTATGCAGCAAGACCTTTTCTAATTGAGAGCGTAATTGCTCATCTTCTATTTTATTAAGGGCCTTTTTTGTCCAACATTGGTTAGCATAATGACCAATTTTGCCACATTTATGACAAGTTATATCAATCCTTTTGGTTTTTCTTTTTCCCTTATTGGGGACAAAAGGTTTTTTATCCGATTTATTATAAGATTTCCTCTTATAATTCTTTTTATAAGAAGTTTTAAAAGGATATTTTGATTTGTAAGAATTATTCTTATAAATCTTGTTTCTTTTATAAGCAATCTTTTGCTTTTTCTTATCTTGATTTCTAGGGATTTTTCCTACATCAAAGGCAAACTGATCACAGAATTCACCTAATTGGTGTTTTTCTGACAGTTTTTGCTGCTTTAACTGATTTTTTAGCTTTATGTCATTACATAGAGCTAATCCTTCATTAACACAATGGCTAATTATTTCTCCATATGTTAGAGAAATATAATTAATATTAACTCCATCATTTCTATTTCTTAAGGATTGTCTAACCCTTTCAGCAAAAAGATGGGGTAATCCGTCTATAAATTTTGACTTCCAGTGAACCGAATTTGGTTCTCCTAATTGATAAACTCTAGATAAAAATGTATCTTTGTACCACCTAAAATGGGTTAAGGAGGGGCATCTAAGATTTTGAAGGAGCGTACATAGCTTCTCAGCAACAGGAATATTAGTTCCTACAAAATGTTGTAGAATTGTAAGACACAGAGTATAAACTGCATCTTCTTCGCCAGTAGTAACAATACCATTTTCTATTTTAATAATTTTTTTGTGATTAAGAATTTCTAATCTTTGATCTAGGGTAAAATAGTGATCCCACCATCCCCTGATTTGTCCTACAAATCCTGTAGAAATGAAGGAGGCTATAGCACTATCAGTGTTACCATTCTGTTTACAAACAGTAGAGTACATCATCATTCGGTGTATCATATCGAATACTTGCTTCTCATTTAAGCCATCAAGATTCCATTCATAGATCTCTTTTCCTGAATAGGAGGCTTGAATATAATCTGGTTCTTCAAATAGAAGATCCTGAGGAGAAGGTCTTTTGTAATAGAATTTTTCTAAAGATTTAGGAGGATAAATAGGATTTAATTTGGGAGTATAAATAGGATTTATCTCTGGATTACTAATTTGTTGTTTAGCAAACATGGTAGCTAAATTATTAATATCCTCTAAATCTTCAGCAGTTTCTGAAGTCTCAGATTGCTGAGATTCATCGTCTTTAGATAAGACTGATATATTCATATTGTTGAATTTTTGTTGAAGAATTTTTATAAATTCTTCTCCACTAGAATCTAATTTAAATCCTTTTATGGGAATTGGAGGTTGAATCATAGGAGCATAGTTCTTAGAGGATTCTGGTACAAGGGTTGAAGAAGGTTGCTTCTCCATAGATTTTTTTAAAGAAATTAATTCGTTTTCTATCACTTGCTTAAGAGAAACTATCTCGTTTTCTAGGGCTAAGAAATGGTCACCTAGACAAGTAAGAAAGGTGTTTGTATAATTTTGCGATCTAATTATCGCATTTAAATCTTTCACAGTAGCTTGAGTAGTTTCGAGTTTTTGTAGGCTTGTATAAGCCGTAGCTTCTGTGGTATTACTCAAACAAATTGTTTGTTCTGGAGGATAGGGAGAAGTAATGGTGTCTCCCTTAGGGGTTTTCCAGGGTCTTTGTAAGACTAGAATTTCGTTATTAGTCTTACTTAGATATGTCTTCATGAACCAATGAACAAAAGATATATAATCTTCCGTTTTACCTAAATAATTATAATATTCATCTTTAAACCTTTTTAGGTCTTCAGAAGAATATTTCTTAAAATACCATTGCCTAAATTGGGCATGTTTTTCTTGTTGAAATTCTTTATTAAGAATTTCTCTCATCTTACTTCCTGGGGATAAATCTATCATTATATATGGAAACTCATTTCTGATTGAGTAGGAGATTCTCTACTCTGGTCATAAATTCCTTCTGGAATTTTATTTTGGCTAATTCTAATTTCTTCTACATGTTCAGGAACTATAGATTCTTCTCTGAATTGAGAAGTCGAAGCTCTAGCTGAAACGCTCGGGGTAGTGCTATAATCACTAGTAGAGGAATATCTAGCGGACCTAGTTCTAGGCATCCTAATAGTTCTTTGAGATGTAAATTTAATTTCTACATCTCCTTCAGTTGTTTGAATAATTTGATCAACTTCTTTGTTGACCTGAGGCTCAGGCTCTAGTTCTTGAGGAAGAGACCAAGTCTCTGGGAAGTCTATTTCTTTCCACTTAATCATTCTATTAGTGGCTATGTTGGAAGTTAATAAATTGGTTTGAACTACAGTTGTAGTTCCAGGACAAGATATTTGTTTGGCCTTCGGATTCAAAGTATTTAATACTTTGTAATAAATTCTATAGCAAATTGCTATAATTTCACTACCTGGTTTAAAATTATATCCATGGGTGTGTAATGTTAGTTGCATAGCATCTAACAAATGACTATCAGTTAAAGATAGTGTCAAATTGGGAGCCACGTCAAAATAGACGGGTCCATGGCATAAACTGGTTTCTATTAACGCAGCTAGAGATTGTTTAAAATCTCTACATCGGCCATCTCTAACAGAGGCCATAATACTCGTGTTTAAACCTAATAACGTTAAAGGTTTAAAGGCTATTTGGATTAATCCAATATGAATAAAATTATAACTTTTGAAAGGAAATAAATCCTTCTTATTTAATAATCTAATTGTTTGATTAGAGTCAGTGACTCTAATGGTTTGTTCCATTGTTTTTATAACCTGTCTTGATTTAAAATCAAAGAATCCAATATTATAAATATGATCTAAGGGAACAGAGGGTATTACCCATTTATTCAATTTATCCAAATTTTTTGGATATTCAGCTAATTCAGCATTTTTAACTAAATCATTAGGATGCTCATCATCCTCCAGATTATTCATAAAAATGAAAGATAAAGCTAAAGTTGTTGTGGTGGATTGGACTTCTAAGTTTCGTAAGTATGTTTATTTATAAAAAAGTAAAAGTGCAAGAATTTAAAATATTTTTGGTCATCTTTGCAAACGACTTACTCGTTTAACTGTCAACCAAAGGGACAGACGGATTACATCCACGAAATCAAAGATGTGAAATATTTTTAGCAAAAATTTTCTTTTACGAATAATCCAGAAAACTCCCATTTTTCTTCCGGGATAAAAGATGACATTTTAAGAAAACACTAAAAATATTCCGATTTTTTGCCTTTTTTTTTTTTTTTTTTTTTTTTTTTTTTTTTTACATACTTGCGTTACTTAGATCATCCAACCGTCCACAACAAAAATTTAGCTAATAACAGATGCGGAAGCAAATAAGCAGTATTTAAATAAGAAAATGGCTCAGCACATGAGCAAGTAAGAAGAGAAGAGAAAAAGAAATGTTATTGCAGCGTCCTGAATATCAATACAAAGCTCTCTTTATATAGAGAGTTAGAGACACACTAATACACTCTATTGAACTGAATTATTACAACAGACAAATAACTTTAAGAAAAGTAGACATTATTGATGCCGGGTGCTCATTGGGCCCCATCGACGCACTCAATGATGAATACATACAAACAACTTTTACAAAACAAACAACAAACTTTATTAAAGCAAAGATTATGCTTTGCCCACTAAAATTCCATCAGCAAAAGCAGATATTATTGCCTTCAATAGTAGATTCCCAAATAATTGACCTTGAATTATTGTTGCTGTGTCGACAAAGGCACTCATCCTGTCAGATTTGAATACTTGAGAAGCATTTTCCTCCGAATAGAATAGAGAATTTTAATATTTTCTCTTCGGTTGCGGAGACGCTTAACCTCATGAAAATCCCTCATAATTTCTGAAGTGGACCGATTCTTCCTTTCTAGAAGAGATGCATTCTTGTATTTAGAATCAAGATCATCAATCTGATGAGTAAGATTAAGGCATTCCTTTTCATCATCCTTTAACCTTTTAAATGCTTTAAATAAGGTCGGCATTAATCAGCTTTGGGGGGCTTTTCCTTTGGACTTTTGAATTAAAGTCTGAGTCATAGCATCCCAGAAATCTCCTAGGGATGGCTCGCGGGCTTGAGCCTGCTGAGATTCTTCTGTAGACAAATGTTCTTCTTCTTCGGCTTGAGATTCGCCTGCTAGACAATTATAGGGGTTAGAATCCATTGATCCTTGAGATGAAGAAGTTTTCATTGATTGATCCTCTTCCTGAGATGGATGAGACGGGAAAGAACTAAAAAATTGCTCTTTCATAAAGTCTAAAACTCGGACCATTATTTGTTCCTCTGAATCTGTAGGATATTTCTTTTGAAAATATTCTTTCATATTAGCAATTGAAGGTTGATGAGACGATTTTTCTTTAGAACCTTGGCCTTTTTCAGCAACAATTGTTGCTTTGATGGTGGCTATTTTAGTCTGCACATCCTTAGCATCTATATTAGTCCACCATTTACAAAAGAAATTTCTTTGTAAAATAGGAATATCAAGATTATCTTGGGAGACTGATATTATCCATCTCCAAATCCATGGTATCTGAAATTTAGTAAAAAATATGAAAGGACATTGTCCCTTAATCATTCTTTCAGCAGTTACTCTGGCAATAAGAGGACTATTATCGCACCAAGGGATATATAAATCCTTAATTTCCTTAGGAAGAATTTCTAAAGAGGGACCAAATTTTGCCCACCATTGGTAGAACCAATTAGGAACTGGCTTATTTAGCACCCTTGGATCAATACTGAAAAACCAAGAATGCTTGTTTTTCGGATTTTGATAGTAAAAAGCCTTTGTGAAAGCTTCTACATAATCCCAGTAGTTGAAGTAAATGTACTTCCCCTCTGCTATTTTTATAGCTTTTTCTGCATTGGGATTAAATCCCCATTCTCTTGGAAGAAGTATTTTCTGGATATGACATTTGCTGAAATTTATAAAATTCTCAGGATTATTATTCTGATGATAATGAGTAATCGTTATCGATTCAGTGATTTTCAGCAAAATTTCTAAATTCTGCCTTCCCTGATTATTCAGGCCAGCATAACCTCTTGATTCAAGGTATTTTGTTCTTAAAGACCATCCATCATTTGGAGTGAGCTTAAGATCTTCTTCTTCCAGAAACAAAATAGTTTCGGTGGTAGGATTTTCGAAATATTCTTTATCCTGCTGGGCCTCAGTAACAGCAACATCTTTATAAGTTGTTGTTTTACTAGAAGAAGGAATATCTTCTTTTTTAGGAGGTGCAGGTAATTGCTGCATCCTTTGTCTGTGATGATATATAGTCCAATCACCTATTAGTGGGACACTTTCTTGGGATAACATATTGTTATTCCCATAACCTCGACCTCGGCCATAACCGCGGCCTCTTCCCCTATTAGGGGTCGTCATTCACCCTGTAAAAATTCACGGGTTAAATAATCAGCAAGAGAATTATTTTCTCCTTTTATAAACTGAATATCAAATTCAAAGGCTGCTAGTTGAGCTTGCCATCCTGCAAAAATTTGTTTTGCTACAAGATTTTTAACATCTTTTTCAATAATTGATTTTGCTGAACTACAATCAATTCGCAATAAAAATTTCTGATTTAATAAATCACCTTGAAATTTAGAAATACATTTAATAATAGAAAGCATTTCTTTCTTTACAGTTGAATATTTTAACTGTGTGGGATTCCACTTTCCTGAAGTGAATCTAACAAGAACTTCTTTTGAAGTTTCAGGAATTACTTGTTTTAGTATTCCTCCATACCCTATATTAGAGGCATCTGTTTCTACTATCTTAAAATATTTAGGATTGGCTAGGGATAAGCAAGGTAAACATTTTACCTTTGCTTTGATTTTCTGAACAGCCTGAGAATGCTTTTCAGTCCATGGTTCAAGTTTCTTTTTAAGTCTAGAATACAGAATTGCTGTATCTTGTGCTAAATTAGCATAATAGTCTGAAATATAATTAAGACTGCCCAAAAATCTTTGTAATTGTTTTTTATCAAGAATTTCATTAGGAAATTTTGAAGCAAATTCTATACTTCTATCTATGGGAACTATTTTTCCCTGATTAATAATATGTCCCAAAAACCTAACCTGAGTTTGGAACAATCTCATTTTTGGAGCAGATATAACTAATCCATTAGTCTTTATTAAATTCTTAAATATTTTTAAGTGTTTAATATGCTGATCTATTGTTTTAGAAAATACTAAAACATCATCTATATATACAATAATAAATTCTGTATACGGATTAAAAATATCATTCATAATATTCTGAAATTCAGAAGGGGCATTCTTCTGGCCAAAAGGTAAGACATTCCATTCATAATGACCAAAGGGAACTGTGAAGGCTGTTTTATACCTATCTGATTCTTTAATCTGGATTTGCCAATATCCTGATTTCATATCAAATTTAGAAAAGATTAAAGCATCGCTTAATCTATCTAACAAATCTTTTTTGTTAGGGATCGGATATCTAATCCATTTTAAAACTTTATTAAGAGGTTTATAATTAATGACTAATCTAGGCACTCCTCGTTCCTTCTCAGCAGCATTATTAACATAGAATGCTGTGCAACTCCAGGGAGATTTAGATTTTCTAATTAAGCCTTTTGTTAAAAGAGAATCAATCTCCTTTTTGCATAATTCCAAATATTCCTTATTCATCTGGGCTGGTCTAGCCTTAGTAGGAATTTGGTTTTCATTAAAACCATCTATGTAAGGAAGGGAAACAACATGTTTTTTCCTATCCCAAAAAGCATTAGGGAGGTCATTACAAACCTCATCATTGAACTGCTTTTCAATGATTTTTATTTGGGTTTTAGTGGTTGGTTGGTTAAGCTGCTCATTAATGCTTAAGACTTTGATTTCTTCTTGGAGAAAACATAATTGTTTTTCTTTACTAAGAAGACGGTCTCTAACCTCGTTTATAATACGAGTCTGAGGATCAGTAATAAAATCAAATTTTATATTCTTACCTTCTATTATGGTAGAAATTCCGGTTTTATCAACATTGTTGAGAGGCATAATATTATGAAGAAAAGGATTTCCTAATATTATTCTATGATTCATATTCTTTATTAGAATAAAAGAGGTAGGAAGACAAATATCTTTATTACAGATATATGTGTTAGAAAGCTTATACCTAACTTGAAGTTTTTCTCCAGCTGCATGGGAGATAGATTGAGTAGTTTTTTCAAAATATTTAGTAGGAATTATTCCTTCTTTTATACAATTTAAATCAGCACCACTATCAACAAGGGCTATCTCATCTTTGAGAATAAATTCTCGACTTACTACAAGAGTAATTTTGATATACCATTGTTGAGAGGTTACTTGCTCTAGCAGATTTAAATATTCTGTTTCGTTTTTATTACTAGAAGAGGGAATATCCTTGCAATCATTAGTCATTAAAGACTTGCTTTCTAGTAAAGTAATTCTTTGGGATAATAAAGTATTATCCTGCTTAATCTGAGTAATTTCAGATTTTAATAAATTAACTTCTTTTCTCAAATCATTAAGAGAAACAGGAGTTTCTTTAAGGGTAGATTTTTGAAATCTATCTAATACCTCACTTAACTGGTAAGGTGCTTCAATGACTATAGGAGCTTCCTTCTTATTATTTTTAATAAGAGTTTCAAGCATTTGCTTTTTAAGCTCAAAATCAGAAATTGAATCTATAATCTTCAAGACTCTATCTTGATCAGCAGTTAAGACATTTAATCCATTCATGTCTACTATTGATTTATAATAGTTTAGCTCATTACATTGGCAATCATTGTTGTCAGGACTTTGTGAATCTGAGTCACTAGAGCTATTATAAATGAGGGCTAATTCTTCGTTATCAGAAGATTCTCGTTCTTCATCAGAACTATGCAGCAAGACCTTTTCTAATTGAGAGCGTAATTGCTCATCTTCTATTTTATTAAGGGCCTTTTTTGTCCAACATTGGTTAGCATAATGACCAATTTTGCCACATTTATGACAAGTTATATCAATCCTTTTGGTTTTTCTTTTTCCCTTATTGGGGACAAAAGGTTTTTTATCCGATTTATTATAAGATTTCCTCTTATAATTCTTTTTATAAGAAGTTTTAAAAGGATATTTTGATTTGTAAGAATTATTCTTATAAATCTTGTTTCTTTTATAAGCAATCTTTTGCTTTTTCTTATCTTGATTTCTAGGGATTTTTCCTACATCAAAGGCAAACTGATCACAGAATTCACCTAATTGGTGTTTTTCTGACAGTTTTTGCTGCTTTAACTGATTTTTTAGCTTTATGTCATTACATAGAGCTAATCCTTCATTAACACAATGGCTAATTATTTCTCCATATGTTAGAGAAATATAATTAATATTAACTCCATCATTTCTATTTCTTAAGGATTGTCTAACCCTTTCAGCAAAAAGATGGGGTAATCCGTCTATAAATTTTGACTTCCAGTGAACCGAATTTGGTTCTCCTAATTGATAAACTCTAGATAAAAATGTATCTTTGTACCACCTAAAATGGGTTAAGGAGGGGCATCTAAGATTTTGAAGGAGCGTACATAGCTTCTCAGCAACAGGAATATTAGTTCCTACAAAATGTTGTAGAATTGTAAGACACAGAGTATAAACTGCATCTTCTTCGCCAGTAGTAACAATACCATTTTCTATTTTAATAATTTTTTTGTGATTAAGAATTTCTAATCTTTGATCTAGGGTAAAATAGTGATCCCACCATCCCCTGATTTGTCCTACAAATCCTGTAGAAATGAAGGAGGCTATAGCACTATCAGTGTTACCATTCTGTTTACAAACAGTAGAGTACATCATCATTCGGTGTATCATATCGAATACTTGCTTCTCATTTAAGCCATCAAGATTCCATTCATAGATCTCTTTTCCTGAATAGGAGGCTTGAATATAATCTGGTTCTTCAAATAGAAGATCCTGAGGAGAAGGTCTTTTGTAATAGAATTTTTCTAAAGATTTAGGAGGATAAATAGGATTTAATTTGGGAGTATAAATAGGATTTATCTCTGGATTACTAATTTGTTGTTTAGCAAACATGGTAGCTAAATTATTAATATCCTCTAAATCTTCAGCAGTTTCTGAAGTCTCAGATTGCTGAGATTCATCGTCTTTAGATAAGACTGATATATTCATATTGTTGAATTTTTGTTGAAGAATTTTTATAAATTCTTCTCCACTAGAATCTAATTTAAATCCTTTTATGGGAATTGGAGGTTGAATCATAGGAGCATAGTTCTTAGAGGATTCTGGTACAAGGGTTGAAGAAGGTTGCTTCTCCATAGATTTTTTTAAAGAAATTAATTCGTTTTCTATCACTTGCTTAAGAGAAACTATCTCGTTTTCTAGGGCTAAGAAATGGTCACCTAGACAAGTAAGAAAGGTGTTTGTATAATTTTGCGATCTAATTATCGCATTTAAATCTTTCACAGTAGCTTGAGTAGTTTCGAGTTTTTGTAGGCTTGTATAAGCCGTAGCTTCTGTGGTATTACTCAAACAAATTGTTTGTTCTGGAGGATAGGGAGAAGTAATGGTGTCTCCCTTAGGGGTTTTCCAGGGTCTTTGTAAGACTAGAATTTCGTTATTAGTCTTACTTAGATATGTCTTCATGAACCAATGAACAAAAGATATATAATCTTCCGTTTTACCTAAATAATTATAATATTCATCTTTAAACCTTTTTAGGTCTTCAGAAGAATATTTCTTAAAATACCATTGCCTAAATTGGGCATGTTTTTCTTGTTGAAATTCTTTATTAAGAATTTCTCTCATCTTACTTCCTGGGGATAAATCTATCATTATATATGGAAACTCATTTCTGATTGAGTAGGAGATTCTCTACTCTGGTCATAAATTCCTTCTGGAATTTTATTTTGGCTAATTCTAATTTCTTCTACATGTTCAGGAACTATAGATTCTTCTCTGAATTGAGAAGTCGAAGCTCTAGCTGAAACGCTCGGGGTAGTGCTATAATCACTAGTAGAGGAATATCTAGCGGACCTAGTTCTAGGCATCCTAATAGTTCTTTGAGATGTAAATTTAATTTCTACATCTCCTTCAGTTGTTTGAATAATTTGATCAACTTCTTTGTTGACCTGAGGCTCAGGCTCTAGTTCTTGAGGAAGAGACCAAGTCTCTGGGAAGTCTATTTCTTTCCACTTAATCATTCTATTAGTGGCTATGTTGGAAGTTAATAAATTGGTTTGAACTACAGTTGTAGTTCCAGGACAAGATATTTGTTTGGCCTTCGGATTCAAAGTATTTAATACTTTGTAATAAATTCTATAGCAAATTGCTATAATTTCACTACCTGGTTTAAAATTATATCCATGGGTGTGTAATGTTAGTTGCATAGCATCTAACAAATGACTATCAGTTAAAGATAGTGTCAAATTGGGAGCCACGTCAAAATAGACGGGTCCATGGCATAAACTGGTTTCTATTAACGCAGCTAGAGATTGTTTAAAATCTCTACATCGGCCATCTCTAACAGAGGCCATAATACTCGTGTTTAAACCTAATAACGTTAAAGGTTTAAAGGCTATTTGGATTAATCCAATATGAATAAAATTATAACTTTTGAAAGGAAATAAATCCTTCTTATTTAATAATCTAATTGTTTGATTAGAGTCAGTGACTCTAATGGTTTGTTCCATTGTTTTTATAACCTGTCTTGATTTAAAATCAAAGAATCCAATATTATAAATATGATCTAAGGGAACAGAGGGTATTACCCATTTATTCAATTTATCCAAATTTTTTGGATATTCAGCTAATTCAGCATTTTTAACTAAATCATTAGGATGCTCATCATCCTCCAGATTATTCATAAAAATGAAAGATAAAGCTAAAGTTGTTGTGGTGGATTGGACTTCTAAGTTTCGTAAGTATGTTTATTTATAAAAAAGTAAAAGTGCAAGAATTTAAAATATTTTTGGTCATCTTTGCAAACGACTTACTCGTTTAACTGTCAACCAAAGGGACAGACGGATTACATCCACGAAATCAAAGATGTGAAATATTTTTAGCAAAAATTTTCTTTTACGAATCATCCAGAAAACTCCCATTTTTCTTCCGGGATAAAAGATGACATTTTAAGAAAACACTAAAAATATTCCGATTTTTTGCCTTTTTTTTTTTTTTTTTTTTTTTTTTTACATACTTGCGTTACTTAGATCATCCAACCGTCCACAACAAAAATTTAGCTAATAACAGACATAAATTAAAAGAATAAGATAAAAGAGTGTACCTTAACCAGGGCTATAAACAAAGATGGCTCTGATACCAACTACGCGGAAGCAAATAAGCAGTATTTAAATAAGAAAATGGCTCAGCACATGAGCAAGTAAGAAGAGAAGAGAAAAAGAAATGTTATTGCAGCGTCCTGAATATCAATACAAAGCTCTCTTTATATAGAGAGTTAGAGACACACTAATACACACTATTGAACTGAATTATTACAACAGACAAATAACTTTAAGAAAAGTAGACATTATTGATGCCGGGTGCTCATTGGGCCCCATCGACGCACTCAATGATGAATACATACAAACAACTTTTACAAAACAAACAACAAACTTTATTAAAGCAAAGATTATGCTTTGCCCACTAAAATTCCATCAGCAAAAGCAGATATTATTGCCTTCAATAGTAGATTCCCAAATAATTGACCTTGAATTATTGTTGCTGTGTCGACAAAGGCACTCATCCTGTCAGATTTGAATACTTGAGAAGCATTTTCCTCCGAATAGAATAGAGAATTTTAATATTTTCTCTTCGGTTGCGGAGACGCTTAACCTCATGAAAATCCCTCATAATTTCTGAAGTGGACCGATTCTTCCTTTCTAGAAGAGATGCATTCTTGTATTTAGAATCAAGATCATCAATCTGATGAGTAAGATTAAGGCATTCCTTTTCATCATCCTTTAACCTTTTAAATGCTTTAAATAAGGTCGGCATTAATCAGCTTTGGGGGGCTTTTCCTTTGGACTTTTGAATTAAAGTCTGAGTCATAGCATCCCAGAAATCTCCTAGGGATGGCTCGCGGGCTTGAGCCTGCTGAGATTCTTCTGTAGACAAATGTTCTTCTTCTTCGGCTTGAGATTCGCCTGCTAGACAATTATAGGGGTTAGAATCCATTGATCCTTGAGATGAAGAAGTTTTCATTGATTGATCCTCTTCCTGAGATGGATGAGACGGGAAAGAACTAAAAAATTGCTCTTTCATAAAGTCTAAAACTCGGACCATTATTTGTTCCTCTGAATCTGTAGGATATTTCTTTTGAAAATATTCTTTCATATTAGCAATTGAAGGTTGATGAGACGATTTTTCTTTAGAACCTTGGCCTTTTTCAGCAACAATTGTTGCTTTGATGGTGGCTATTTTAGTCTGCACATCCTTAGCATCTATATTAGTCCACCATTTACAAAAGAAATTTCTTTGTAAAATAGGAATATCAAGATTATCTTGGGAGACTGATATTATCCATCTCCAAATCCATGGTATCTGAAATTTAGTAAAAAATATGAAAGGACATTGTCCCTTAATCATTCTTTCAGCAGTTACTCTGGCAATAAGAGGACTATTATCGCACCAAGGGATATATAAATCCTTAATTTCCTTAGGAAGAATTTCTAAAGAGGGACCAAATTTTGCCCACCATTGGTAGAACCAATTAGGAACTGGCTTATTTAGCACCCCTGGATCAATACTGAAAAACCAAGAATGCTTGTTTTTCGGATTTTGATAGTAAAAAGCCTTTGTGAAAGCTTCTACATAATCCCAGTAGTTGAAGTAAATGTACTTCCCCTCTGCTATTTTTATAGCTTTTTCTGCATTGGGATTAAATCCCCATTCTCTTGGAAGAAGTATTTTCTGGATATGACATTTGCTGAAATTTATAAAATTCTCAGGATTATTATTCTGATGATAATGAGTAATCGTTATCGATTCAGTGATTTTCAGCAAAATTTCTAAATTCTGCCTTCCCTGATTATTCAGGCCAGCATAACCTCTTGATTCAAGGTATTTTGTTCTTAAAGACCATCCATCATTTGGAGTGAGCTTAAGATCTTCTTCTTCCAGAAACAAAATAGTTTCGGTGGTAGGATTTTCGAAATATTCTTTATCCTGCTGGGCCTCAGTAACAGCAACATCTTTATAAGTTGTTGTTTTACTAGAAGAAGGAATATCTTCTTTTTTAGGAGGTGCAGGTAATTGCTGCATCCTTTGTCTGTGATGATATATAGTCCAATCACCTATTAGTGGGACACTTTCTTGGGATAACATATTGTTATTCCCATAACCTCGACCTCGGCCATAACCGCGGCCTCTTCCCCTATTAGGGGTCGTCATTCACCCTGTAAAAATTCACGGGTTAAATAATCAGCAAGAGAATTATTTTCTCCTTTTATAAACTGAATATCAAATTCAAAGGCTGCTAGTTGAGCTTGCCATCCTGCAAAAATTTGTTTTGCTACAAGATTTTTAACATCTTTTTCAATAATTGATTTTGCTGAACTACAATCAATTCGCAATAAAAATTTCTGATTTAATAAATCACCTTGAAATTTAGAAATACATTTAATAATAGAAAGCATTTCTTTCTTTACAGTTGAATATTTTAACTGTGTGGGATTCCACTTTCCTGAAGTGAATCTAACAAGAACTTCTTTTGAAGTTTCAGGAATTACTTGTTTTAGTATTCCTCCATACCCTATATTAGAGGCATCTGTTTCTACTATCTTAAAATATTTAGGATTGGCTAGGGATAAGCAAGGTAAACATTTTACCTTTGCTTTGATTTTCTGAACAGCCTGAGAATGCTTTTCAGTCCATGGTTCAAGTTTCTTTTTGAGTCTAGAATACAGAATTGCTGTATCTTGTGCTAAATTAGCATAATAGTCTGAAATATAATTAAGACTGCCCAAAAATCTTTGTAATTGTTTTTTATCAAGAATTTCATTAGGAAATTTTGAAGCAAATTCTAT
The DNA here is from genome assembly GCA_036435485.1 of Saposhnikovia divaricata. Taxonomy (NCBI): domain Eukaryota; kingdom Viridiplantae; phylum Streptophyta; class Magnoliopsida; order Apiales; family Apiaceae; genus Saposhnikovia; species Saposhnikovia divaricata. Next base: position 200,379,095 of record CM071601.1, on the reverse strand, counting down.
ACTTCTATCTATGGGAACTATTTTTCCCTGATTAATAATATGTCCCAAAAACCTAACCTGAGTTTGGAACAATCTCATTTTTGGAGCAGATATAACTAATCCATTAGTCTTTATTAAATTCTTAAATATTTTTAAGTGTTTAATATGCTGATCTATTGTTTTAGAAAATACTAAAACATCATCTATATATACAATAATAAATTCTGTATACGGATTAAAAATATCATTCATAATATTCTGAAATTCAGAAGGGGCATTCTTCTGGCCAAAAGGTAAGACATTCCATTCATAATGACCAAAGGGAACTGTGAAGGCTGTTTTATACCTATCTGATTCTTTAATCTGGATTTGCCAATATCCTGATTTCATATCAAATTTAGAAAAGATTAAAGCATCGCTTAATCTATCTAACAAATCTTTTTTGTTAGGGATCGGATATCTAATCCATTTTAAAACTTTATTAAGAGGTTTATAATTAATGACTAATCTAGGCACTCCTCGTTCCTTCTCAGCAGCATTATTAACATAGAATGCTGTGCAACTCCAGGGAGATTTAGATTTTCTAATTAAGCCTTTTGTTAAAAGAGAATCAATCTCCTTTTTGCATAATTCCAAATATTCCTTATTCATCTGGGCTGGTCTAGCCTTAGTAGGAATTTGGTTTTCATTAAAACCATCTATGTAAGGAAGGGAAACAACATGTTTTTTCCTATCCCAAAAAGCATTAGGGAGGTCATTACAAACCTCATCATTGAACTGCTTTTCAATGATTTTTATTTGGGTTTTAGTGGTTGGTTGGTTAAGCTGCTCATTAATGCTTAAGACTTTGATTTCTTCTTGGAGAAAACATAATTGTTTTTCTTTACTAAGAAGACGGTCTCTAACCTCGTTTATAATACGAGTCTGAGGATCAGTAATAAAATCAAATTTTATATTCTTACCTTCTATTATGGTAGAAATTCCGGTTTTATCAACATTGTTGAGAGGCATAATATTATGAAGAAAAGGATTTCCTAATATTATTCTATGATTCATATTCTTTATTAGAATAAAAGAGGTAGGAAGACAAATATCTTTATTACAGATATAAGTGTTAGAAAGCTTATACCTAACTTGAAGTTTTTCTCCAGCTGCATGGGAGATAGATTGAGTAGTTTTTTCAAAATATTTAGTAGGAATTATTCCTTCTTTTATACAATTTAAATCAGCACCACTATCAACAAGGGCTATCTCATCTTTGAGAATAAATTCTCGACTTACTACAAGAGTAATTTTGATATACCAACTACGCGGAAGCAAATAAGCAGTATTTAAATAAGAAAATGGCTCAGCACATGAGCAAGTAAGAAGAGAAGAGAAAAAGAAATGTTATTGCAGCGTCCTGAATATCAATACAAAGCTCTCTTTATATAGAGAGTTAGAGACACACTAATACACACTATTGAACTGAATTATTACAACAGACAAATAACTTTAAGAAAAGTAGACATTATTGATGCCGGGTGCTCATTGGGCCCCATCGACGCACTCAATGATGAATACATACAAACAACTTTTACAAAACAAACAACAAACTTTATTAAAGCAAAGATTATGCTTTGCCCACTAAAATTCCATCAGCAAAAGCAGATATTATTGCCTTCAATAGTAGATTCCCAAATAATTGACCTTGAATTATTGTTGCTGTGTCGACAAAGGCACTCATCCTGTCAGATTTGAATACTTGAGAAGCATTTTCCTCCGAATAGAATAGAGAATTTTAATATTTTCTCTTCGGTTGCGGAGACGCTTAACCTCATGAAAATCCCTCATAATTTCTGAAGTGGACCGATTCTTCCTTTCTAGAAGAGATGCATTCTTGTATTTAGAATCAAGATCATCAATCTGATGAGTAAGATTAAGGCATTCCTTTTCATCATCCTTTAACCTTTTAAATGCTTTAAATAAGGTCGGCATTAATCAGCTTTGGGGGGCTTTTCCTTTGGACTTTTGAATTAAAGTCTGAGTCATAGCATCCCAGAAATCTCCTAGGGATGGCTCGCGGGCTTGAGCCTGCTGAGATTCTTCTGTAGACAAATGTTCTTCTTCTTCGGCTTGAGATTCGCCTGCTAGACAATTATAGGGGTTAGACTCCATTGATCCTTGAGATGAAGAAGTTTTCATTGATTGATCCTCTTCCTGAGATGGATGAGACGGGAAAGAACTAAAAAATTGCTCTTTCATAAAGTCTAAAACTCGGACCATTATTTGTTCCTCTGAATCTGTAGGATATTTCTTTTGAAAATATTCTTTCATATTAGCAATTGAAGGTTGATGAGACGATTTTTCTTTAGAACCTTGGCCTTTTTCAGCAACAATTGTTGCTTTGATGGTGGCTATTTTAGTCTGCACATCCTTAGCATCTATATTAGTCCACCATTTACAAAAGAAATTTCTTTGTAAAATAGGAATATCAAGATTATCTTGGGAGACTGATATTATCCATCTCCAAATCCATGGTATCTGAAATTTAGTAAAAAATATGAAAGGACATTGTCCCTTAATCATTCTTTCAGCAGTTACTCTGGCAATAAGAGGACTATTATCGCACCAAGGGATATATAAATCCTTAATTTCCTTAGGAAGAATTTCTAAAGAGGGACCAAATTTTGCCCACCATTGGTAGAACCAATTAGGAACTGGCTTATTTAGCATCCCTGGATCAATACTGAAAAACCAAGAATGCTTGTTTTTCGGATTTTGATAGTAAAAAGCCTTTGTGAAAGCTTCTACATAATCCCAGTAGTTGAAGTAAATGTACTTCCCCTCTGCTATTTTTATAGCTTTTTCTGCATTGGGATTAAATCCCCATTCTCTTGGAAGAAGTATTTTCTGGATATGACATTTGCTGAAATTTATAAAATTCTCAGGATTATTATTCTGATGATAATGAGTAATCGTTATCGATTCAGTGATTTTCAGCAAAATTTCTAAATTCTGCCTTCCCTGATTATTCAGGCCAGCATAACCTCTTGATTCAAGGTATTTTGTTCTTAAAGACCATCCATCATTTGGAGTGAGCTTAAGATCTTCTTCTTCCAGAAACAAAATAGTTTCGGTGGTAGGATTTTCGAAATATTCTTTATCCTGCTGGGCCTCAGTAACAGCAACATCTTTATAAGTTGTTGTTTTACTAGAAGAAGGAATATCTTCTTTTTTAGGAGGTGCAGGTAATTGCTGCATCCTTTGTCTGTGATGATATATAGTCCAATCACCTATTAGTGGGACACTTTCTTGGGATAACATATTGTTATTCCCATAACCTCGACCTCGGCCATAACCGCGGCCTCTTCCCCTATTAGGGGTCGTCATTCACCCTGTAAAAATTCACGGGTTAAATAATCAGCAAGAGAATTATTTTCTCCTTTTATAAACTGAATATCAAATTCAAAGGCTGCTAGTTGAGCTTGCCATCCTGCAAAAATTTGTTTTGCTACAAGATTTTTAACATCTTTTTCAATAATTGATTTTGCTGAACTACAATCAATTCGCAATAAAAATTTCTGATTTAATAAATCACCTTGAAATTTAGAAATACATTTAATAATAGAAAGCATTTCTTTCTTTACAGTTGAATATTTTAACTGTGTGGGATTCCACTTTCCTGAAGTGAATCTAACAAGAACTTCTTTTGAAGTTTCAGGAATTACTTGTTTTAGTATTCCTCCATACCCTATATTAGAGGCATCTGTTTCTACTATCTTAAAATATTTAGGATTGGCTAGGGATAAGCAAGGTAAACATTTTACCTTTGCTTTGATTTTCTGAACAGCCTGAGAATGCTTTTCAGTCCATGGTTCAGGTTTCTTTTTGAGTCTAGAATACAGAATTGCTGTATCTTGTGCTAAATTAGCATAATAGTCTGAAATATAATTAAGACTGCCCAAAAATCTTTGTAATTGTTTTTTATCAAGAATTTCATTAGGAAATTTTGAAGCAAATTCTATACTTCTATCTATGGGAACTATTTTTCCCTGATTAATAATATGTCCCAAAAACCTAACCTGAGTTTGGAACAATCTCATTTTTGGAGCAGATATAACTAATCCATTAGTCTTTATTAAATTCTTAAATATTTTTAAGTGTTTAATATGCTGATCTATTGTTTTAGAAAATACTAAAACATCATCTATATATACAATAATAAATTCTGTATACGGATTAAAAATATCATTCATAATATTCTGAAATTCAGAAGGGGCATTCTTCTGGCCAAAAGGTAAGACATTCCATTCATAATGACCAAAGGGAACTGTGAAGGCTGTTTTATACCTATCTGATTCTTTAATCTGGATTTGCCAATATCCTGATTTCATATCAAATTTAGAAAAGATTAAAGCATCGCTTAATCTATCTAACAAATCTTTTTTGTTAGGGATCGGATATCTAATCCATTTTAAAACTTTATTAAGAGGTTTATAATTAATGACTAATCTAGGCACTCCTCGTTCCTTCTCAGCAGCATTATTAACATAGAATGCTGTGCAACTCCAGGGAGATTTAGATTTTCTAATTAAGCCTTTTGTTAAAAGAGAATCAATCTCCTTTTTGCATAATTCCAAATATTCCTTATTCATCTGGGCTGGTCTAGCCTTAGTAGGAATTTGGTTTTCATTAAAACCATCTATGTAAGGAAGGGAAACAACATGTTTTTTCCTATCCCAAAAAGCATTAGGGAGGTCATTACAAACCTCATCATTGAACTGCTTTTCAATGATTTTTATTTGGGTTTTAGTGGTTGGTTGGTTAAGCTGCTCATTAATGCTTAAGACTTTGATTTCTTCTTGGAGAAAACATAATTGTTTTTCTTTACTAAGAAGACGGTCTCTAACCTCGTTTATAATACGAGTCTGAGGATCAGTAATAAAATCAAATTTTATATTCTTACCTTCTATTATGGTAGAAATTCCGGTTTTATCAACATTGTTGAGAGGCATAATATTATGAAGAAAAGGATTTCCTAATATTATTCTATGATTCATATTCTTTATTAGAATAAAAGAGGTAGGAAGACAAATATCTTTATTACAGATATAAGTGTTAGAAAGCTTATACCTAACTTGAAGTTTTTCTCCAGCTGCATGGGAGATAGATTGAGTAGTTTTTTCAAAATATTTAGTAGGAATTATTCCTTCTTTTATACAATTTAAATCAGCACCACTATCAACAAGGGCTATCTCATCTTTGAGAATAAATTCTCGACTTACTACAAGAGTAATTTTGATATACCATTGTTGAGAGGTTACTTGCTCTAGCAGATTTAAATATTCTGTTTCGTTTTTATTACTAGAAGAGGGAATATCCTTGCAATCATTAGTCATTAAAGACTTGCTTTCTAGTAAAGTAATTCTTTGGGATAATAAAGTATTATCCTGCTTAATCTGAGTAATTTCAGATTTTAATAAATTAACTTCTTTTCTCAAATCATTAAGAGAAACAGGAGTTTCTTTAAGGGTAGATTTTTGAAATCTATCTAATACCTCACTTAACTGGTAAGGTGCTTCAATGACTATAGGAGCTTCCTTCTTATTATTTTTAATAAGAGTTTCAAGCATTTGCTTTTTAAGCTCAAAATCAGAAATTGAATCTATAATCTTCAAGACTCTATCTTGATCAGCAGTTAAGACATTTAATCCATTCATGTCTACTATTGATTTATAATAGTTTAGCTCATTACATTGGCAATCATTGTTGTCAGGACTTTGTGAATCTGAGTCACTAGAGCTATTATAAATGAGGGCTAATTCTTCGTTATCAGAAGATTCTCGTTCTTCATCAGAACTATGCAGCAAGACCTTTTCTAATTGAGAGCGTAATTGCTCATCTTCTATTTTATTAAGGGCCTTTTTTGTCCAACATTGGTTAGCATAATGACCAATTTTGCCACATTTATGACAAGTTATATCAATCCTTTTGGCTTTTCTTTTTCCCTTATTGGGGACAAAAGGTTTTTTATCCGATTTATTATAAGATTTCCTCTTATAATTCTTTTTATAAGAAGTTTTAAAAGGATATTTTGATTTGTAAGAATTATTCTTATAAATCTTGTTTCTTTTATAAGCAATCTTTTGCTTTTTCTTATCTTGATTTCTAGGGATTTTTCCTACATCAAAGGCAAACTGATCACAGAATTCACCTAATTGGTGTTTTTCTGACAGTTTTTGCTGCTTTAACTGATTTTTTAGCTTTATGTCATTACATAGAGCTAATCCTTCATTAACACAATGGCTAATTATTTCTCCATATGTTAGAGAAATATAATTAATATTAACTCCATCATTTCTATTTCTTAAGGATTGTCTAACCCTTTCAGCAAAAAGATGGGGTAATCCGTCTATAAATTTTGACTTCCAGTGAACCGAATTTGGTTCTCCTAATTGATAAACTCTAGATAAAAATGTATCTTTGTACCACCTAAAATGGGTTAAGGAGGGGCATCTAAGATTTTGAAGGAGCGTACATAGCTTCTCAGCAACAGGAATATTAGTTCCTACAAAATGTTGTAGAATTGTAAGACACAGAGTATAAACTGCATCTTCTTCGCCAGTAGTAACAATACCATTTTCTATTTTAATAATTTTTTTGTGATTAAGAATTTCTAATCTTTGATCTAGGGTAAAATAGTGATCCCACCATCCCCTGATTTGTCCTACAAATCCTGTAGAAATGAAGGAGGCTATAGCACTATCAGTGTTACCATTCTGTTTACAAACAGTAGAGTACATCATCATTCGGTGTATCATATCGAATACTTGCTTCTCATTTAAGCCATCAAGATTCCATTCATAGATCTCTTTTCCTGAATAGGAGGCTTGAATATAATCTGGTTCTTCAAATAGAAGATCCTGAGGAGAAGGTCTTTTGTAATAGAATTTTTCTAAAGATTTAGGAGGATAAATAGGATTTAATTTGGGAGTATAAATAGGATTTATCTCTGGATTACTAATTTGTTGTTTAGCAAACATGGTAGCTAAATTATTAATATCCTCTAAATCTTCAGCAGTTTCTGAAGTCTCAGATTGCTGAGATTCATCGTCTTTAGATAAGACTGATATATTCATATTGTTGAATTTTTGTTGAAGAATTTTTATAAATTCTTCTCCACTAGAATCTAATTTAAATCCTTTTATGGGAATTGGAGGTTGAATCATAGGAGCATAGTTCTTAGAGGATTCTGGTACAAGGGTTGAAGAAGGTTGCTTCTCCATAGATTTTTTTAAAGAAATTAATTCGTTTTCTATCACTTGCTTAAGAGAAACTATCTCGTTTTCTAGGGCTAAGAAATGGTCACCTAGACAAGTAAGAAAGGTGTTTGTATAATTTTGCGATCTAATTATCGCATTTAAATCTTTCACAGTAGCTTGAGTAGTTTCGAGTTTTTGTAGGCTTGTATAAGCCGTAGCTTCTGTGGTATTACTCAAACAAATTGTTTGTTCTGGAGGATAGGGAGAAGTAATGGTGTCTCCCTTAGGGGTTTTCCAGGGTCTTTGTAAGACTAGAATTTCGTTATTAGTCTTACTTAGATATGTCTTCATGAACCAATGAACAAAAGATATATAATCTTCCGTTTTACCTAAATAATTATAATATTCATCTTTAAACCTTTTTAGGTCTTCAGAAGAATATTTCTTAAAATACCATTGCCTAAATTGGGCATGTTTTTCTTGTTGAAATTCTTTATTAAGAATTTCTCTCATCTTACTTCCTGGGGATAAATCTATCATTATATATGGAAACTCATTTCTGATTGAGTAGGAGATTCTCTACTCTGGTCATAAATTCCTTCTGGAATTTTATTTTGGCTAATTCTAATTTCTTCTACATGTTCAGGAACTATAGATTCTTCTCTGAATTGAGAAGTCGAAGCTCTAGCTGAAACGCTCGGGGTAGTGCTATAATCACTAGTAGAGGAATATCTAGCGGACCTAGTTCTAGGCATCCTAATAGTTCTTTGAGATGTAAATTTAATTTCTACATCTCCTTCAGTTGTTTGAATAATTTGATCAACTTCTTTGTTGACCTGAGGCTCAGGCTCTAGTTCTTGAGGAAGAGACCAAGTCTCTGGGAAGTCTATTTCTTTCCACTTAATCATTCTATTAGTGGCTATGTTGGAAGTTAATAAATTGGTTTGAACTACAGTTGTAGTTCCAGGACAAGATATTTGTTTGGCCTTCGGATTCAAAGTATTTAATACTTTGTAATAAATTCTATAGCAAATTGCTATAATTTCACTACCTGGTTTAAAATTATATCCATGGGTGTGTAATGTTAGTTGCATAGCATCTAACAAATGACTATCAGTTAAAGATAGTGTCAAATTGGGAGCCACGTCAAAATAGACGGGTCCATGGCATAAACTGGTTTCTATTAACGCAGCTAGAGATTGTTTAAAATCTCTACATCGGCCATCTCTAACAGAGGCCATAATACTCGTGTTTAAACCTAATAACGTTAAAGGTTTAAAGGCTATTTGGATTAATCCAATATGAATAAAATTATAACTTTTGAAAGGAAATAAATCCTTCTTATTTAATAATCTAATTGTTTGATTAGAGTCAGTGACTCTAATGGTTTGTTCCATTGTTTTTATAACCTGTCTTGATTTAAAATCAAAGAATCCAATATTATAAATATGATCTAAGGGAACAGAGGGTATTACCCATTTATTCAATTTATCCAAATTTTTTGGATATTCAGCTAATTCAGCATTTTTAACTAAATCATTAGGATGCTCATCATCCTCCAGATTATTCTCCAGTATTTAAATAAGAAAATGGATTTTTATGAATAATCTGGAGGATGATGAGCATCCTAATGATTTAGTTAAAAATGCTGAATTAGCTGAATATCCAAAAAATTTGGATAAATTGAATAAATGGGTAATACCCTCTGTTCCCTTAGATCATATTTATAATATTGGATTCTTTGATTTTAAATCAAGACAGGTTATAAAAACAATGGAACAAACCATTAGAGTCACTGACTCTAATCAAACAATTAGATTATTAAATAAGAAGGATTTATTTCCTTTCAAAAGTTATAATTTTATTCATATTGGATTAATCCAAATAGCCTTTAAACCTTTAACGTTATTAGGTTTAAACACGAGTATTATGGCCTCTGTTAGAGATGGCCGATGTAGAGATTTTAAACAATCTCTAGCTGCGTTAATAGAAACCAGTTTATGCCATGGACCCGTCTATTTTGACGTGGCTCCCAATTTGACACTATCTTTAACTGATAGTCATTTGTTAGATGCTATGCAACTAACATTACACACCCATGGATATAATTTTAAACCAGGTAGTGAAATTATAGCAATTTGCTATAGAATTTATTACAAAGTATTAAATACTTTGAATCCGAAGGCCAAACAAATATCTTGTCCTGGAACTACAACTGTAGTTCAAACCAATTTATTAACTTCCAACATAGCCACTAATAGAATGATTAAGTGGAAAGAAATAGACTTCCCAGAGACTTGGTCTCTTCCTCAAGAACTAGAGCCTGAGCCTCAGGTCAACAAAGAAGTTGATCAAATTATTCAAACAACTGAAGGAGATGTAGAAATTAAATTTACATCTCAAAGAACTATTAGGATGCCTAGAACTAGGTCCGCTAGATATTCCTCTACTAGTGATTATAGCACTACCCCGAGCGTTTCAGCTAGAGCTTCGACTTCTCAATTCAGAGAAGAATCTATAGTTCCTGAACATGTAGAAGAAATTAGAATTAGCCAAAATAAAATTCCAGAAGGAATTTATGACCAGAGTAGAGAATCTCCTACTCAATCAGAAATGAGTTTCCATATATAATGATAGATTTATCCCCAGGAAGTAAGATGAGAGAAATTCTTAATAAAGAATTTCAACAAGAAAAACATGCCCAATTTAGGCAATGGTATTTTAAGAAATATTCTTCTGAAGACCTAAAAAGGTTTAAAGATGAATATTATAATTATTTAGGTAAAACGGAAGATTATATATCTTTTGTTCATTGGTTCATGAAGACATATCTAAGTAAGACTAATAACGAAATTCTAGTCTTACAAAGACCCTGGAAAACCCCTAAGGGAGACACCATTACTTCTCCCTATCCTCCAGAACAAACAATTTGTTTGAGTAATACCACAGAAGCTACGGCTTATACAAGCCTACAAAAACTCGAAACTACTCAAGCTACTGTGAAAGATTTAAATGCGATAATTAGATCGCAAAATTATACAAACACCTTTCTTACTTGTCTAGGTGACCATTTCTTAGCCCTAGAAAACGAGATAGTTTCTCTTAAGCAAGTGATAGAAAACGAATTAATTTCTTTAAAAAAATCTATGGAGAAGCAACCTTCTTCAACCCTTGTACCAGAATCCTCTAAGAACTATGCTCCTATGATTCAACCTCCAATTCCCATAAAAGGATTTAAATTAGATTCTAGTGGAGAAGAATTTATAAAAATTCTTCAACAAAAATTCAACAATATGAATATATCAGTCTTATCTAAAGACGATGAATCTCAGCAATCTGAGACTTCAGAAACTGCTGAAGATTTAGAGGATATTAATAATTTAGCTACCATGTTTGCTAAACAACAAATTAGTAATCCAGAGATAAATCCTATTTATACTCCCAAATTAAATCCTATTTATCCTCCTAAATCTTTAGAAAAATTCTATTACAAAAGACCTTCTCCTCAGGATCTTCTATTTGAAGAACCAGATTATATTCAAGCCTCCTATTCAGGAAAAGAGATCTATGAATGGAATCTTGATGGCTTAAATGAGAAGCAAGTATTCGATATGATACACCGAATGATGATGTACTCTACTGTTTGTAAACAGAATGGTAACACTGATAGTGCTATAGCCTCCTTCATTTCTACAGGATTTGTAGGACAAATCAGGGGATGGTGGGATCACTATTTTACCCTAGATCAAAGATTAGAAATTCTTAATCACAAAAAAATTATTAAAATAGAAAATGGTATTGTTACTACTGGCGAAGAAGATGCAGTTTATACTCTGTGTCTTACAATTCTACAACATTTTGTAGGAACTAATATTCCTGTTGCTGAGAAGCTATGTACGCTCCTTCAAAATCTTAGATGCCCCTCCTTAACCCATTTTAGGTGGTACAAAGATACATTTTTATCTAGAGTTTATCAATTAGGAGAACCAAATTCGGTTCACTGGAAGTCAAAATTTATAGACGGATTACCCCATCTTTTTGCTGAAAGGGTTAGACAATCCTTAAGAAATAGAAATGATGGAGTTAATATTAATTATATTTCTCTAACATATGGAGAAATAATTAGCCATTGTGTTAATGAAGGATTAGCTCTATGTAATGACATAAAGCTAAAAAATCAGTTAAAGCAGCAAAAACTGTCAGAAAAACACCAATTAGGTGAATTCTGTGATCAGTTTGCCTTTGATGTAGGAAAAATCCCTAGAAATCAAGATAAGAAAAAGCAAAAGATTGCTTATAAAAGAAACAAGATTTATAAGAATAATTCTTACAAATCAAAATATCCTTTTAAAACTTCTTATAAAAAGAATTATAAGAGGAAATCTTATAATAAATCGGATAAAAAACCTTTTGTCCCCAATAAGGGAAAAAGAAAAGCCAAAAGGATTGATATAACTTGTCATAAATGTGGCAAAATTGGTCATTATGCTAACCAATGTTGGACAAAAAAGGCCCTTAATAAAATAGAAGATGAGCAATTACGCTCTCAATTAGAAAAGGTCTTGCTGCATAGTTCTGATGAAGAACGAGAATCTTCTGATAACGAAGAATTAGCCCTCATTTATAATAGCTCTAGTGACTCAGATTCACAAAGTCCTGACAACAATGATTGCCAATGTAATGAGCTAAACTATTATAAATCAATAGTAGACATGAATGGATTAAATGTCTTAACTGCTGATCAAGATAGAGTCTTGAAGATTATAGATTCAATTTCTGATTTTGAGCTTAAAAAGCAAATGCTTGAAACTCTTATTAAAAATAATAAGAAGGAAGCTCCTATAGTCATTGAAGCACCTTACCAGTTAAGTGAGGTATTAGATAGATTTCAAAAATCTACCCTTAAAGAAACTCCTGTTTCTCTTAATGATTTGAGAAAAGAAGTTAATTTATTAAAATCTGAAATTACTCAGATTAAGCAGGATAATACTTTATTATCCCAAAGAATTACTTTACTAGAAAGCAAGTCTTTAATGACTAATGATTGCAAGGATATTCCCTCTTCTAGTAATAAAAACGAAACAGAATATTTAAATCTGCTAGAGCAAGTAACCTCTCAACAATGGTATATCAAAATTACTCTTGTAGTAAGTCGAGAATTTATTCTCAAAGATGAGATAGCCCTTGTTGATAGTGGTGCTGATTTAAATTGTATAAAAGAAGGAATAATTCCTACTAAATATTTTGAAAAAACTACTCAATCTATCTCCCATGCAGCTGGAGAAAAACTTCAAGTTAGGTATAAGCTTTCTAACACTTATATCTGTAATAAAGATATTTGTCTTCCTACCTCTTTTATTCTAATAAAGAATATGAATCATAGAATAATATTAGGAAATCCTTTTCTTCATAATATTATGCCTCTCAACAATGTTGATAAAACCGGAATTTCTACCATAATAGAAGGTAAGAATATAAAATTTGATTTTATTACTGATCCTCAGACTCGTATTATAAACGAGGTTAGAGACCGTCTTCTTAGTAAAGAAAAACAATTATGTTTTCTCCAAGAAGAAATCAAAGTCTTAAGCATTAATGAGCAGCTTAACCAACCAACCACTAAAACCCAAATAAAAATCATTGAAAAGCAGTTCAATGATGAGGTTTGTAATGACCTCCCTAATGCTTTTTGGGATAGGAAAAAACATGTTGTTTCCCTTCCTTACATAGATGGTTTTAATGAAAACCAAATTCCTACTAAGGCTAGACCAGCCCAGATGAATAAGGAATATTTGGAATTATGCAAAAAGGAGATTGATTCTCTTTTAACAAAAGGCTTAATTAGAAAATCTAAATCTCCCTGGAGTTGCACAGCATTCTATGTTAATAATGCTGCTGAGAAGGAACGAGGAGTGCCTAGATTAGTCATTAATTATAAACCTCTTAATAAAGTTTTAAAATGGATTAGATATCCGATCCCTAACAAAAAAGATTTGTTAGATAGATTAAGCGATGCTTTAATCTTTTCTAAATTTGATATGAAATCAGGATATTGGCAAATCCAGATTAAAGAATCAGATAGGTATAAAACAGCCTTCACAGTTCCCTTTGGTCATTATGAATGGAATGTCTTACCTTTTGGCCAGAAGAATGCCCCTTCTGAATTTCAGAATATTATGAATGATATTTTTAATCCGTATACAGAATTTATTATTGTATATATAGATGATGTTTTAGTATTTTCTAAAACAATAGATCAGCATATTAAACACTTAAAAATATTTAAGAATTTAATAAAGACTAATGGATTAGTTATATCTGCTCCAAAAATGAGATTGTTCCAAACTCAGGTTAGGTTTTTGGGACATATTATTAATCAGGGAAAAATAGTTCCCATAGATAGAAGTATAGAATTTGCTTCAAAATTTCCTAATGAAATTCTTGATAAAAAACAATTACAAAGATTTTTGGGCAGTCTTAATTATATTTCAGACTATTATGCTAATTTAGCACAAGATACAGCAATTCTGTATTCTAGACTCAAAAAGAAACTTGAACCATGGACTGAAAAGCATTCTCAGGCTGTTCAGAAAATCAAAGCAAAGGTAAAATGTTTACCTTGCTTATCCCTAGCCAATCCTAAATATTTTAAGATAGTAGAAACAGATGCCTCTAATATAGGGTATGGAGGAATACTAAAACAAGTAATTCCTGAAACTTCAAAAGAAGTTCTTGTTAGATTCACTTCAGGAAAGTGGAATCCCACACAGTTAAAATATTCAACTGTAAAGAAAGAAATGCTTTCTATTATTAAATGTATTTCTAAATTTCAAGGTGATTTATTAAATCAGAAATTTTTATTGCGAATTGATTGTAGTTCAGCAAAATCAATTATTGAAAAAGATGTTAAAAATCTTGTAGCAAAACAAATTTTTGCAGGATGGCAAGCTCAACTAGCAGCCTTTGAATTTGATATTCAGTTTATAAAAGGAGAAAATAATTCTCTTGCTGATTATTTAACCCGTGAATTTTTACAGGGTGAATGACGACCCCTAATAGGGGAAGAGGCCGCGGTTATGGCCGAGGTCGAGGTTATGGGAATAACAATATGTTATCCCAAGAAAGTGTCCCACTAATAGGTGATTGGACTATATATCATCACAGACAAAGGATGCAGCAATTACCTGCACCTCCTAAAAAAGAAGATATTCCTTCTTCTAGTAAAACAACAACTTATAAAGATGTTGCTGTTACTGAGGCCCAGCAGGATAAAGAATATTTCGAAAATCCTACCACCGAAACTATTTTGTTTCTGGAAGAAGAAGATCTTAAGCTCACTCCAAATGATGGATGGTCTTTAAGAACAAAATACCTTGAATCAAGAGGTTATGCTGGCCTGAATAATCAGGGAAGGCAGAATTTAGAAATTTTGCTGAAAATCACTGAATCGATAACGATTACTCATTATCATCAGAATAATAATCCTGAGAATTTTATAAATTTCAGCAAATGTCATATCCAGAAAATACTTCTTCCAAGAGAATGGGGATTTAATCCCAATGCAGAAAAAGCTATAAAAATAGCAGAGGGGAAGTACATTTACTTCAACTACTGGGATTATGTAGAAGCTTTCACAAAGGCTTTTTACTATCAAAATCCGAAAAACAAGCATTCTTGGTTTTTCAGTATTGATCCAGGGGTGCTAAATAAGCCAGTTCCTAATTGGTTCTACCAATGGTGGGCAAAATTTGGTCCCTCTTTAGAAATTCTTCCTAAGGAAATTAAGGATTTATATATCCCTTGGTGCGATAATAGTCCTCTTATTGCCAGAGTAACTGCTGAAAGAATGATTAAGGGACAATGTCCTTTCATATTTTTTACTAAATTTCAGATACCATGGATTTGGAGATGGATAATATCAGTCTCCCAAGATAATCTTGATATTCCTATTTTACAAAGAAATTTCTTTTGTAAATGGTGGACTAATATAGATGCTAAGGATGTGCAGACTAAAATAGCCACCATCAAAGCAACAATTGTTGCTGAAAAAGGCCAAGGTTCTAAAGAAAAATCGTCTCATCAACCTTCAATTGCTAATATGAAAGAATATTTTCAAAAGAAATATCCTACAGATTCAGAGGAACAAATAATGGTCCGAGTTTTAGACTTTATGAAAGAGCAATTTTTTAGTTCTTTCCCGTCTCATCCATCTCAGGAAGAGGATCAATCAATGAAAACTTCTTCATCTCAAGGATCAATGGATTCTAACCCCTATAATTGTCTAGCAGGCGAATCTCAAGCCGAAGAAGAAGAACATTTGTCTACAGAAGAATCTCAGCAGGCTCAAGCCCGCGAGCCATCCCTAGGAGATTTCTGGGATGCTATGACTCAGACTTTAATTCAAAAGTCCAAAGGAAAAGCCCCCCAAAGCTGATTAATGCCGACCTTATTTAAAGCATTTAAAAGGTTAAAGGATGATGAAAAGGAATGCCTTAATCTTACTCATCAGATTGATGATCTTGATTCTAAATACAAGAATGCATCTCTTCTAGAAAGGAAGAATCGGTCCACTTCAGAAATTATGAGGGATTTTCATGAGGTTAAGCGTCTCCGCAACCGAAGAGAAAATATTAAAATTCTCTATTCTATTCGGAGGAAAATGCTTCTCAAGTATTCAAATCTGACAGGATGAGTGCCTTTGTCGACACAGCAACAATAATTCAAGGTCAATTATTTGGGAATCTACTATTGAAGGCAATAATATCTGCTTTTGCTGATGGAATTTTAGTGGGCAAAGCATAATCTTTGCTTTAATAAAGTTTGTTGTTTGTTTTGTAAAAGTTGTTTGTATGTATTCATCATTGAGTGCGTCGATGGGGCCCAATGAGCACCCGGCATCAATAATGTCTACTTTTCTTAAAGTTATTTGTCTGTTGTAATAATTCAGTTCAATAGTGTGTATTAGTGTGTCTCTAACTCTCTATATAAAGAGAGCTTTGTATTGATATTCAGGACGCTGCAATAACATTTCTTTTTCTCTTCTCTTCTTACTTGCTCATGTGCTGAGCCATTTTCTTATTTAAATACTGCTTATTTGCTCAGCACATGAGCAAGTAAGAAGAGAAGAGAAAAAGAAATGTTATTGCAGCGTCCTGAATATCAATACAAAGCTCTCTTTATATAGAGAGTTAGAGACACACTAATACACACTATTGAACTGAATTATTACAACAGACAAATAACTTTAAGAAAAGTAGACATTATTGATGCCGGGTGCTCATTGGGCCCCATCGACGCACTCAATGATGAATACATACAAACAACTTTTACAAAACAAACAACAAACTTTATTAAAGCAAAGATTATGCTTTGCCCACTAAAATTCCATCAGCAAAAGCAGATATTATTGCCTTCAATAGTAGATTCCCAAATAATTGACCTTGAATTATTGTTGCTGTGTCGACAAAGGCACTCATCCTGTCAGATTTGAATACTTGAGAAGCATTTTCCTCCGAATAGAATAGAGAATTTTAATATTTTCTCTTCGGTTGCGGAGACGCTTAACCTCATGAAAATCCCTCATAATTTCTGAAGTGGACCGATTCTTCCTTTCTAGAAGAGATGCATTCTTGTATTTAGAATCAAGATCATCAATCTGATGAGTAAGATTAAGGCATTCCTTTTCATCATCCTTTAACCTTTTAAATGCTTTAAATAAGGTCGGCATTAATCAGCTTTGGGGGGCTTTTCCTTTGGACTTTTGAATTAAAGTCTGAGTCATAGCATCCCAGAAATCTCCTAGGGATGGCTCGCGGGCTTGAGCCTGCTGAGATTCTTCTGTAGACAAATGTTCTTCTTCTTCGGCTTGAGATTCGCCTGCTAGACAATTATAGGGGTTAGAATCCATTGATCCTTGAGATGAAGAAGTTTTCATTGATTGATCCTCTTCCTGAGATGGATGAGACGGGAAAGAACTAAAAAATTGCTCTTTCATAAAGTCTAAAACTCGGACCATTATTTGTTCCTCTGAATCTGTAGGATATTTCTTTTGAAAATATTCTTTCATATTAGCAATTGAAGGTTGATGAGACGATTTTTCTTTAGAACCTTGGCCTTTTTCAGCAACAATTGTTGCTTTGATGGTGGCTATTTTAGTCTGCACATCCTTAGCATCTATATTAGTCCACCATTTACAAAAGAAATTTCTTTGTAAAATAGGAATATCAAGATTATCTTGGGAGACTGATATTATCCATCTCCAAATCCATGGTATCTGAAATTTAGTAAAAAATATGAAAGGACATTGTCCCTTAATCATTCTTTCAGCAGTTACTCTGGCAATAAGAGGACTATTATCGCACCAAGGGATATATAAATCCTTAATTTCCTTAGGAAGAATTTCTAAAGAGGGACCAAATTTTGCCCACCATTGGTAGAACCAATTAGGAACTGGCTTATTTAGCACCCCTGGATCAATACTGAAAAACCAAGAATGCTTGTTTTTCGGATTTTGATAGTAAAAAGCCTTTGTGAAAGCTTCTACATAATCCCAGTAGTTGAAGTAAATGTACTTCCCCTCTGCTATTTTTATAGCTTTTTCTGCATTGGGATTAAATCCCCATTCTCTTGGAAGAAGTATTTTCTGGATATGACATTTGCTGAAATTTATAAAATTCTCAGGATTATTATTCTGATGATAATGAGTAATCGTTATCGATTCAGTGATTTTCAGCAAAATTTCTAAATTCTGCCTTCCCTGATTATTCAGGCCAGCATAACCTCTTGATTCAAGGTATTTTGTTCTTAAAGACCATCCATCATTTGGAGTGAGCTTAAGATCTTCTTCTTCCAGAAACAAAATAGTTTCGGTGGTAGGATTTTCGAAATATTCTTTATCCTGCTGGGCCTCAGTAACAGCAACATCTTTATAAGTTGTTGTTTTACTAGAAGAAGGAATATCTTCTTTTTTAGGAGGTGCAGGTAATTGCTGCATCCTTTGTCTGTGATGATATATAGTCCAATCACCTATTAGTGGGACACTTTCTTGGGATAACATATTGTTATTCCCATAACCTCGACCTCGGCCATAACCGCGGCCTCTTCCCCTATTAGGGGTCGTCATTCACCCTGTAAAAATTCACGGGTTAAATAATCAGCAAGAGAATTATTTTCTCCTTTTATAAACTGAATATCAAATTCAAAGGCTGCTAGTTGAGCTTGCCATCCTGCAAAAATTTGTTTTGCTACAAGATTTTTAACATCTTTTTCAATAATTGATTTTGCTGAACTACAATCAATTCGCAATAAAAATTTCTGATTTAATAAATCACCTTGAAATTTAGAAATACATTTAATAATAGAAAGCATTTCTTTCTTTACAGTTGAATATTTTAACTGTGTGGGATTCCACTTTCCTGAAGTGAATCTAACAAGAACTTCTTTTGAAGTTTCAGGAATTACTTGTTTTAGTATTCCTCCATACCCTATATTAGAGGCATCTGTTTCTACTATCTTAAAATATTTAGGATTGGCTAGGGATAAGCAAGGTAAACATTTTACCTTTGCTTTGATTTTCTGAACAGCCTGAGAATGCTTTTCAGTCCATGGTTCAAGTTTCTTTTTGAGTCTAGAATACAGAATTGCTGTATCTTGTGCTAAATTAGCATAATAGTCTGAAATATAATTAAGACTGCCCAAAAATCTTTGTAATTGTTTTTTATCAAGAATTTCATTAGGAAATTTTGAAGCAAATTCTATACTTCTATCTATGGGAACTATTTTTCCCTGATTAATAATATGTCCCAAAAACCTAACCTGAGTTTGGAACAATCTCATTTTTGGAGCAGATATAACTAATCCATTAGTCTTTATTAAATTCTTAAATATTTTTAAGTGTTTAATATGCTGATCTATTGTTTTAGAAAATACTAAAACATCATCTATATATACAATAATAAATTCTGTATACGGATTAAAAATATCATTCATAATATTCTGAAATTCAGAAGGGGCATTCTTCTGGCCAAAAGGTAAGACATTCCATTCATAATGACCAAAGGGAACTGTGAAGGCTGTTTTATACCTATCTGATTCTTTAATCTGGATTTGCCAATATCCTGATTTCATATCAAATTTAGAAAAGATTAAAGCATCGCTTAATCTATCTAACAAATCTTTTTTTGTTAGGATCGGATATCTAATCCATTTTAAAACTTTATTAAGAGGTTTATAATTAATGGACTAATCTAGGCACTCCTCGTTCCTTCTCATCAGCATTATTAACATAGAATGCTGTGCAACTCCAGGGAGATTTAGATTTTCTAATTAAGCCTTTTGTTAAAAGAGAATCAATCTCCTTTTTGCATAATTCCAAATATTCCTTATTCATCTGGGCTGGTCTAGCCTTAGTAGGAATTTGGTTTTCATTAAAACCATCTATGTAAGGAAGGGAAACAACATGTTTTTTCCTATCCCAAAAAGCATTAGGGGAGGTCATTACAAACCTCATCATTGAACGTGCTTTTCAATGATTTTTATTTGGGTTTTAGTGGTTGGTTGGTTAAGCTGCTCATTAATGCTTAAGACTTTGATTTCTTCTTGGAGAAAACATAATTGTTTTTCTTTACTAAGAAGACGGTCCTCTAACCTCGTTTATAATACGAGTCTGAGGATCAGTAATAAAATCAAATTTTATATTCTTACCTTCTATTATGGTAGAAATTCCGGTTTTATCAACATTGTTGAGAGGCATAATATTATGAAGAAAAGGATTTCCTAATATTATTCTATGATTCATATTCTTTATTAGAATAAAAGAGGTAGGAAGACAAATATCTTATTACAGATATAAGTGTTAGAAAGCTTATACCTAACTTGAAAGTTTTTCTCCAGCTGCATGGGAGATAGATTGAGTAGTTTTTTCAAAATATTTAGTAGGAATTATTCCTTCTTTTATACAATTTAAATCAGCACCACTATCAACAAGGGCT